>LR738713.1:614586641-614617752 GCA_902687465.1 Secale cereale
CCCCCCCCCGCTCGACTCCTCCTGCTCTGTTCTCCTCTCCGCCTAGCGTTCCTCCAGTCGCCGCCGCCGCCGTTGCCACCGGTCCCCTTCGTCCCCAACTCCTAGTCACCGCCTAGGGTTCCTCCAGTCGCCGCCGGTCCCCTCCGTCCCCAACTCCCACAGGCACGATCCCTCCCTCGGCCACATCCCCTCTGTCCCCTTTGTCCAGGAGCAGCATCTGGCCAGGTCCGCCCAGGGCCCCTCTCCGGCGAACAGCGCCATCTCCGGCGGTCGGCGATCCCCTTTCCCCCCGCCCTCCTCCTCGCCATGAGCCACCAAGGTGAGCAGCTCATTTTTTTCTTGCAAAAAAATCATTTATATTAGTTGTAAGGTACTGCTGAAGGATGATGTTTTCATCTTGATTGTACTACTTCTGAAGTGTGAAGATTTCATGTTGATCTCAACGAGCTACTGGTACCATACAAGCATTCTAGATATTGTTCTTAGTTTTTCCAAGTCTTTTGTATTGGCATGATGGAAAATAGATGAAAGCACAATGGGATAATGTGGGTCTTAGAACTTTCATTGATATTTGTATGGAAGAAGTGAATGCCAATAACCGTGGCAAAGAAGGAACATTGTCACCACTTGGATATGAAAATGTGGTAAGAAAGTATTTTGAGCGCACGAGGAGAGAATATAACAAAAATAAATTCAAGAATAAGTGGGATGTGCTGAAAAAGAGTATGTTGTTTGGAAGACATTAACCCAAAAGGCATCAGGCATTGGGTTTGATCATGTTACTAAGACCATTGCGGCTAGTGATGAATGGTGGGCAAATGAGATACATGTATACATATCGTCATATAAATTCCATTTGTTTTTACTTTTCTTTTTCTACCAATTCTTCCACTAATTTGTGATATGCTTTTTTTCAGAGAAATGAACTTGCCGCCAAGTTTCGATTTGCTCCACTAGAGGATAAGATCAAACTGAGTGCTATATTTGATTATATTAGTGTGACAAATGAGTATGCGAGGGCGGCACCTCCCTCGTCTCAAGTTGATGCATCTCAAATTCACATTGATGATGATGATGTGGCTGGTTCAGGATGTGAAATAGATGCTACTTTTGTGACACCTAACAAAGCAAAATGTCGAAAGAAGAGATCATGTCCTTATTCACCTAGTCACGCGATGGTGCAAAAGATTGCAAAAGATAGTGATGATAGAATGCAATTTAAGCGTATTGCTAACCTTTGGGAAAAGAGGGAGACTAGCCGCAATTCGGCGACATCTGGAATGAAGGAGGATCCTGTGAGAGATGAGATTAAGGAGATGAAGGACATGGTGGTGAATGATGGAGCTAAACCTGGAAGTGAAGTGTATTTTCATGATCTAGAACTCTTTACGAAGAAGGAACACATGTCTTCAGTGCACTAAAGGAGGAAGATTCAACTATGAGGCTTGAATGGATCAACATGGCATGGGAAACATTTATGAAAAAAAAATTAGAACTTATTTGCTTTGTTGGGAACTCATTTGTAGTGTTGTGAACTTATTTGCTTTGTTGTCAACTCATTTGTATTGTTTTGAACTAAATTGTACTATTGTGAATCTACTTGCTATAAATCTTTGTTGTGAACTTAATTGTATTGTTGTGAACCAATTTGAACTGATGGAGTTGTGATTTGTTGTCTTGTGGACAAATGTTTATGATATTTCTATTGTGTTGTTTATATCACAGATGGACATCTCTGTTCAGGAGGAGGAGGTACTTCATTTTTGCGTTGTTGCAATGGCATATTATCTTGTAAACAAAGAAAGGCTGTCATATGGACCTAGAAGAGCACCAATGATGACAGGATTGTAGTGGGTGGAAGAGAAGGAGAAGCAACCACAAATATTCTACTCTATGTTCAGGATGCAAAGGTCTGTGTTCTACTCACTACATGACATTTTAGTTGAAAAGTATGGTTTAAGGTCAACTTGCAACATGACAAGCAAGGAGGCATTAGCATAGTTCTTGTGGACTTTGGGGTCACGCCAGACCACCGACAATGTTGCAGATCGATTTGAACACAGTCGATCTACCATCAACAAAAAATTTAAGGAGGTCTTGTTCTGTGTCTACCGTATGGCAGGAGATTACATTCAACCGAAAGATCGATCTTTCACCCAAGTTCATGACTCGCTTAAAAAAACAAGATTTTGGCCTCACTTCAAGGATGCCATTGGGGCAATAGATGGAACACACATTGAATGTGTTGTGCCTGCAAGTGAGCAGGCTTCTGGGCCGACCGCACTCCCTGCGGTCATCGAGCATCACCTTTATGCCGATTCTGGCTACTCTGACGACGCGACTTTGGCAGAAATCTCGCCCATAAACGAGCTGTTGGATGGGATTGCCGCCTTGGGGCTTTCATCACCAGGAGATCATATCGGACTTAAATCCGGCCATGATGAGATCGGCCCTTCTCCGATCACTCATCTGGTAGTGGCAGTGGAGGATGAAGCCATAGAGACTTCTCCTCTACAGACGGAGACCGCACCAGTCCGGATCTCGGAACCCATCATGCCGAACACCTCCCAGTCAGGAGACACACTATGTTCTTTGAGCTCTGGGACCGACGCGGGACCCGAAGGGCAATAATATCCCATCGAAACCAGATTGCCACCATCGGGGGTTGTTAAAACCCAGAATACCACTCTAGGTTGGGATTCAAAATTTCCAACACCCACCCACCCTGGGAATTTTTATCAAGTAAATCCGGAATCCCGGACATAGATGACCTCGCGAACATACGACAACAGCCCGAGGAAACGGTCAACCACTTCTGGGCCAGATTCCTACTTGTTAAAAACAAGGTCAGGGACAGCTGCGACGACAAAGCAGTTTCTCTATTTCACCGCAATTACACGGACGAGATAGTCTTGAATGCCCTCAACCGACGTCGTGTTCTAAGTTTCACATAATTATCGCAGTTAGTACGGAAGTACTGCGCAATGGAAAATACTTGGAAAGCCCAGTATACACCTCTAGAACAGTCCATATCCGGACAGTACATCACCACAGCTAAACAGACTTACCCTAGTTGGTCATCCGATAGCATTCCTATTGGCAAGAAGAACAAGCCTCTTTTAAGGCACATGTCCGTACTGGACGAACTACTCGATACACCTTGCCAAATACACACAACCCCGGACAATGTCCCAAACCATCGCCTTAGAGCATGTTGGGAACTCCGGCAGGTAGCAAAGAGCGGTACGTCAATTCTCGCCACCACTGCACCAAGGGAGAAAGACATCGATGTCTTCACTGTCTTCGAGACATTCCCCTCAAATAAATGTCCCAAGAGATCAAATCGCGAACTTGCCGAGGATTAGAAAATTAGCTCTGCAAGCCCATGGAGTGACACGAGAATTAGTTTTTCCACGGAAGACGCACCTCGAGTCCGGCCGATCCGAGCATCAGCAGCTCTTGTACTAGACCCAATAGTGGACGACTTCTGCCTCACTAAAGTACTTATGGACGGTGGAAGCGGACTCAACCTCATATATGAGGAAACGCTTGCAAAAATGCAGGTCGAGAAATCCCGCATTGAGCACTCCAACACAAGCTTTAGAGGAATTATACCAAGCCGCGAGGCCAAGTGCTCGGGAAGCATTAAGCTTGATGTAGTGTTCGGCTCACCCGACAACTACAGATTGGAGGAACTACTCTTTCACATTGTGCCCTTTCATAGCGGATACCACGCCCTTCTAGGACGGGACGCTTTCTCACGCTTTCAAGCTATACCCCATTACAGGTACATGAAGCTTAAAATGTCAGTGCCCAATGGGGTGATCACAATAATAAGCGATCCGGATAGAGCACTCCGCGCTGAAAACAAAATGGCATCCATGGCCTTAGAGGCATTATCCGAAGCTCTCGCGGCTGAAGAACTAACCACCCTACGATCAAAGGTGGATGTCAACGATGTTCTCCTCGCCAAAAGATCGAAGTCTACCTCCTTCAAGCCCACGGACGAAATCATGAAATTCCAAGTACACCCAATGGACCCTAACAAAACGGCATCCATCGGGGCACAGCTGGATCCCGCGGTAGACAGCGCGTTACGCGCCTTCCTTCGGGAAAATTGGGATATATTCTCCTGGCACCCTTCAGACATACCAGGAATCCCACATAGGCTAGCCGAACACAGTCTCAATATTATAAAAGGGTTCAAAACAATCAAGCAGTCACTACGACGATTTTTCGAACCCAAAAGACAAGCAATGGGAGAAGAGTTAGCCAAACTATTGGAAGCCGGATTCATCAAAGAAATCAAACATCCAGATTGGCTAGCCAACCTAGTCATGGTACCGAAGAAGGATAAATCCTGGTGCCTCTGTGTCGATTTCACGGACTTAAATAAGGCTTGCCCAAAGGATCCCTTTCCTCTGCCCCGCATTGACCAAATTATCGATGCAACGGCCGAACACGACTCGTTGTGCTTCCTTGATGCTTACTCTGGATACCATCAGATAAATATGAAGGAATCCAAATAGTCCGCAATTGCATTCATTACATCGTACGGCCCCTTTTGTTTCAACAGTATGCCTCTCGGACTCAAAAACGTTGGCGCCACATATCAACGCATGATTCAAACATGCTTAGAAAAACAATTTGGCAAAACAGTGGAGGCATATGTTGACGACGTAGTCGTAAAGACCAAACATGTCGAGACCTTGGTGGATGATCTCTGCCTTACGTTTGCCAACCTCCGAGAATACTACATAAGGCTCAATCCGGAAAAATGTGTCTTCGGCGTTCCAGCCGGAAAGCTATTAGGGTTCATCGTATCCCATAGAGGAACCGAAGCTAACCCAGCCAAAATCTGGGCCCTGTCAGAACTCAAAATAGCAACCGATCTCAAGCAAGTGCAAAAACTAGCAAGATGTGTAGCGGCTTTAAGCCGCTTCATCTCCAAGTTAGGAGAAAAAGCATTGCCACTTTATACATTGCTACGGCGCAGTGACAATTTGGAATGGACAAATGCAGCCACAGCCGGATTGGAATAAATAAAAGCTTTACTAGCAAGCAACCCAATCCTAGCCGCCCCCGGTGTTGGCGAACCAATGCTGCTGTACATATCAGCTACTCACCAGGTGGTGAGTGCCGTGCTCGTCATTGAACGAGCCGAAGAGGGACATAAATTCCCCGTTCAAAAGCACGTATACTATGTATCCGAGGCTCTCTCACCGTGTAAATCACGGTACCCCCACTATCAAAAAATTGCCTATGCAGTCTTCATGTCATCTCGGAAACTCCGGCACTACTTTCAAGAGTGTTCGATCACAGTGGCATCTGAGGTACCACTCAATGATATTATTAATAATAAAGACGCCACGGGACACATAGCCAAATGGGCCATTGAGCTCTTACCGTTCGAAATATCCTACAAGCCGCGCCGGACTATTAAATCCCAAGTGCACTACAAAAAAAATACACTTCCGTGATTATACGTGTTTGTCACAGGAGGTCACGTTTTCTGTCATGCATGTACATCCATGACAATTTTATGATAGAATCAAGATAGCCATACATGCGCTGTCGTAGAAGTGTTCCATGACACTACCAAAATTATCATCACGGAAGTGTCCACTTCCATGACGATAAATCGCGCGTCACAGAAGTGCTTTTATCAAGGGTGACCGACACATGGCATCCACCGTAATGGAACGCCGTTAAGCTATCGGGTCCGGTTTTGGATTCGATAACCCGTTAACAGCCCCGACCAATGGGGATTTTCCACGTGTAAAATCATCATTGGCCGGAGGAAACACGTGTTGCCTCACCGTTGGGACAGATGTCATCCACTCATTGGACAGGAGGCGCCTATGATAGGTCGACATGTGGCATGGCCCAACAGTGGCCCATTCCGGTGAAAAAGGCCGGCCCAGTAAAAAATAGCAGGTCGACCCATATAAGGCCTACTTGTGCCAGGTCCATTTAAGCCCACGACCCATACAAGATGTGCCAATTCGGCCCGTCAACAGCCCGTTAAAGATTTGACACCATTGCAGCCCATCGTTAGTTCGAGCCCGTTAACAGCCCGCTATATATGTGGGCTCAATATCGGCCTGATGAGATTTCTGCCTGTTAACGGCCAATTCAGTGGATGGGCCCATTTTCACGATGTACATCTTTCGGCCTTTTAGCGACCCATTTAAATATTGGGCTAATTTCCGGCCCGGTGTGTCTTTCAGCCTGTTGACGGCCCATAAATCAGTTGGGCCATTTTTAGGCGGACCTGAGTTTCGGCCTTTTAGCGACCCATTTAAGTGTTATGCCAATTTTCGGCCCGGTGTGTCTTTCAGCCTGGTGACGGCCCATATATCTGTTGGGCCATTTGTAGTCGGACCTGAGTTTTGGCCTTTTAGTGACCCATTTAAGTGTTGGGCTAATTCCCGGCTCTATGTGCCTTTTAGCCTATTAACGGACCATAAATGAGTTGGGCCATTTGTGGGCGGACCTGAGTTTTGGCCTTTTAACGGCCCATGCCCTTCATGGTCCAATAACAGCCCGGTTTCTCTTTTGGCCTGCTAAAGGCCCACAACACAGTTGGGCCATTTACAATACGACCTGACTTTCGGCCTCTTAGCAACCCATGCTGTTCATGGTCCAGTACAAGCCCGATGTCTCTTTCGGCCTGCTAAAGGCCCAAAGTATAGTTGGGCCATATGTAGCCCGAACTTAGTAACGGCATGTTAACGGCCCGTGAAATCAATTGGGCCCACCTGTTGCCTGCTTCGATGTCAGCCTATTAACGACCCGGGAGTTAAGAGGGCCGACTATTAACTTCCGGCCTGGTAACGACCCATTAACTTAATGGGCCCACTAAAGGTCGTACATGTCTTTAGGCCAAATTAGATAATTTGAGCCCATTACGACAAGCAATTATGCACAGGACCAAAACCGATCAAGCAAAGGAATGGCATACAGGGAAAAACGTTGCACATCCAGCATATATTACAGGAAATTACATCCATTGGGCAATCAAAGATTGATGCCAGTGCAAATAAATGAACAGAACCTAACGATCTACAATGTGACAATCTGCAACCTCAGCACGGATGACGCCCATAAGCATGTGTGCAAGTTCTTGCTGCTTTGCCACACTGTCTGTGAAAACATTGATCAGTTGTTGTGTTGCACGACTCTGCACCTCTGATTCCTCCACCATTTCCATCATTTCTTGAGCCATTAATTGGTTCACAAACATACATTTTTCCGTTGCATTCGAGACAGAGGATACTGAACAGATTCAGATGGCGATTTTGGCAGGCTTGTATTATTGATAGGGGAGAGTGTCTCGACCACTGCATCATAACATAAATTAGGAGGGGAACCAAACAGATTAATCATGAGTTATTGGCATATTACCTGGCCTAGATTTATTGGAAAGAAACAAAGGGGTTGCCTTGCTGTTTTCAGAGTTTGTCTTCTTATCTTCAGCAGCCTGCACCAAATTAAGACACTAGCATTGCTATCATTGGCCAAGTCAGATAATAGGAAAGCAACATTGGCACAACGAACGTTTGGGCAACTAGCCAACACCAAATTAACACAATATGGCACAACTATCATCAGCCAGGTAAGGTAATACGAAAGAAACATTGACACAATGAATGAATGAGCAACCAGAGCAGCACTACAATTCAATAATGTGCATGATATGAGATAGTACACTCATGCTGCTCAGTATGCAAAACTACGAGGCAGTTTTCTTTACAAAAATCAACATTGGCGCCTTTAACATTTTGCTACAACTAATTTTAGATCAGACAAAGGTTGTATTCATGCCAATTAACAAAATACATGCTGATGTAAAAATATAGTGATATACAACAGGTACTTACATCAGCATTGGAGCACAGAGAATTCCCGCAAGATATTTTCCTCGAATACAATGCCAATGAAGGAAATCTTCTATCATTTAACCTTATTTTCTAAAAGAGAGATGGGTAAGAAACATGTAGAAAATATGATCAGAATGCTATAAAATTTCATGATGCGAGGATACGCACACACTTCTTAGAATGGAGTTGACATTCTTTTGCTGGACTCGAGCAGACTAGTTCTTTGGCCACTGGAATCTGCTTATTATCAGTGGGAGTTGAGTTTCTCTGTGCTGGAGCAGTATCTATGAAAAATGGAGTTGGTTTATTATCTACTGGCGTTTGGATCTTTTGCAAAGACCTGGTTTGTGACCCTTCAGATTATAACATTGCCGTCTTCCCCTTGCATGCCTTATATAGAAAAATGGTGCTTCAATTATAAAACATGCTACAACAGAGATGGAATAGTTATTGAAGAATAGAAAGGCATGACATATTGACATGTATTCCCTCCATCCGGAAATAAATGGATGGGTCTAGGCGTATTTCAGTTCTAGATACATCCAGTTTTATCCATTTCTGCGACATGTAATCCGGGCGGAGGGAGTATGATGTAAGAGCTTGGGATACGACAGGACACCACAGTAAAACAAACACTGAAAACCCACTGCAGAACCAAAGTAATCCAACCCACTGATATGAGATAGTACACTCATGCAGCTCAGGATGCAAAACTACCAGACAGTTTTCCTTACAAAAATCAACATTGTGGCCTTTAATCATACATTTTGCTACAACTAAATTTAGATTAGATAAAGGTTGGATTCACGCCGATTAACAAAATACATGTTGATGTAAAAATATAATGACATACAACAGGTACTTACATCTCCATTGGAGTACAGAGAATCCCTGCAAGAATCTTTCATCATAGACGATACCAGTGCAGAAATTCTTCTATCTGATAAGCTTATTTTCTAAAAGAGAGATGGGTAAGAAACATGTAGAAAATATGATCAGCATGCTATAAAATTTCATGATGCAAGGATACGCACAAGCTTCTTAGAATGGAGTTGACATATTTTTGCTGGACTGGAGCGGACTAGTCTTTGGCCACTGGAATATGCTTATTATCAGTAGGAGTTGGGTTTCTCTATGCTGGAGCAGTATCTATAAAAACTGGAGTTGGTTTATTATCTCCTGGCGTTTGGATCTTTTGCAAAGACCTGGTTTGTAACCCTTCAGATTCTAACATAGTCGTCATCCCCTTGCCTGCCTTGTATAGAAGAATGGTGCTTCAATTATAAAACATGCTACATTAGAGAGATGTAATAGGTACTGAAGAACAGAAAGGCATGACATATTGACATGTATTCCCTCCATCCGAAAAAATGGATGGGTCTAGGCATATTTCAGTTCTAGATACATCCTTTTTTATCCATTTCGGCAACATGTAATCCGGACGGAGGGAGTATGGTGTAAGAGCTAGGGATACGACAGGACAACACAGTAAAAAAACTAGTTGAATGTAAAACCGTATGCTAGTGGAATACGTACAGAAAAAACTAAGGCAACATACACGTGTATGATTGGGAAACTAAGATGGCATTGCAACAGAGAACTAGAACAACACTTCAATGTAAAAAACATGGTATGGTAGACAGATGAAGAACATACTGATGAATAACAATGCATAAGATATTCAGAAGCATGATGTCCAAATTAAGCAGATGGCATTGCGATAGAGTAGAATGACAGTACTTGAATTTCAAAACATGTTATCATGAATGGAATAGGTACTGAAAAAACGGAAGGCATGACATATTTACATGCATGATCATCATGCTAAGCACATGGCATTGCAACAGAGCAGATACACTCCAGGACATTATATGCATGTTGTACCCATATCACGGGCCAAGTTAGAGAAAGGACCTTGTGGGGTGAAGAGGATTCAACATCTTTCTGCAAGTCTTCTGAAGAACTGCATTTACATGCTCCATCATATTGGGTTTCATTGACATCAAGTTTATTGGCCTTTACATTGCTCCGTGAGGTTCTTGTGGATATATCAGTGTGTGCAATTATATCTGACATGCATGGAAGACAACTAGTAGTTAGATTTATGTAATGAGTGCCTGTAGGAGACGACATAAATAGTAGGACTGCGGTTAACTAGTAGCAACAGGTCTCAAAAACTAAAGGGAGAACACAGATGAAAGCTACATAATATGTATCGTTTGTACTCGAGATTAACTACATGGCTCACAAAAGTATTAAAGAACAACATAGGTAATACTATAAATGGTATAATACTATAATCACCAGCCTATGGGATAGCATTGGCTGATGGATGATAACTATGGAACAGTGTTACCTAAAGAACAAGTATCTTAGCTAAACTATGGAACAACGTTAACTCCTGAACAAGACTCGTAAGAGATCAGCATGAATATATAGTGAAATGTGATAATCTATTTTCCATGCTTAGATAAATACCAAAGCCATAAATGTTGCACACAAGTAAGATGAGGGTACAGCCTATCTGGCCGCCATCCATAGGAGTGAGCATAATGTGCTGACTCGTCGATGGCCCTGCAGTTGTTGTGGCTGTCCATGTCGGGCACGCACATTCTATGCAAGGAACTGTTGAGTGGGGACTATAGCTCCCTTCTGGTGTATGATTCCCTTGTTGAAGCAGCTGTGGTGAGTCGGAAGACGGTGTGGCTGAAGATGCAGATAACGCATAATGTTAAGAACGACACATCTCTTTGATCTGAAGAAATACACTAAGAGATCAATAGCAAGGTACGAGAGTGGTCACACGTCTATTGACTGAGACTAAATGGGGTCACATGATTTTATTTTATTTTGGTACTGTCCGATCTACGCCGGATGGCTTAATGGCCGTCTTGTGCCTCCCGGCTGAGACTGTTAGGAATCTTCCCCAAAGAGTCGGCGACCAATGGCAGAGCAGCTTGCCTCCGCTGTCCGTGGCCCCGGCCAAAACCCCGCTCCCCGCCCCACCACACTGCTGTGGTTGCGCCGCCCCCGGGCCAATCCACAAAGACTCCCTGTCATCCAGATCCGGCGGCGGCAGTACCTTGATCCCAGCAACTCTAAGATAGCCATCTAAGCGCTGCTTCCACGGCGAACTTGCGGCCCCGCACCCTTACGTCAGACACCAGCCAACTAGCAGCCTAGGAGCTCCGCCTCCTCGAGGGGTGCTGCTTCCCATTGGGAATTGATTGGCCCAGAATAAAAATTCAGACAACTGACGGCTAAATAAAGTGATTTGAGATTAGGGTGTGACCTATCTAGCGGCATGGTGAAGTAGGCAGGTCCAGCTGCCGAGTCGGTGAGTCCGGCGTGGTTGCGGTGGCCACCGACAGCAGGGAAACAGCGATGTCGCGACGGTCGACGGCTACGGGGAAGCAGCGCCGGGACTCTGGACGGATCCGAAGTTGGAGCCGCTCCGACGCCGTGAACAATGGCGGGGGTGAATCGGCTCTAGTACAGTTCACGCGGCCGTCGTCGAGGTAGCTCCAGCAGCATGGAGTAAGAGGCATACGACCTAGTGGACGACAGCAAATGGACAGCGTCTCCGGCATTAGGGAGGAGGGAGGCTGTGAAATTGGTGCGGTGGGCGGCGCCATGGAGGAGGGGCTGAGATTTCGCGGCTCGGGAGAAGGGAGCTTCCTGGTAGAAGGTGATTTGGCGCCCACGAGGTATGAATGGGGGGGGGGGATTGGGAGGGGAGTGGAACCATGTACGCATTTGTCTGAAATGTGAGGGGAAGTTACAATTCTACCCATGCATTTAGGCTTCTCGGCTTGGGTCTGTGTACTGAGGGTCGGGGATAGTAGAGTAACTTTGCTTCTCCCCAAATAGTGGGCGGGAGCGATTTCGGGCGAGGAGGGCGTGTTTTGAAATATAGTGGGCGCGAACGATTTCAGGCGAGGAGAGCGTGTTTTGAAATAGTGGGCGCGAGCTATTTCGGGCGAGGAGAGCGTGTTTTGCCGACCATGGTTTATGAATTATTCATCACATGACATTTCGGCTGAGGAGAAGGCGTGCTTGGATGAAGTTGCGAACATACCCTCGATGCACAACGGGCCCATTAATGCATCTCCCACATAGGACGGTAATTTCGCGTCTTCCATTTATTTGCTCGGGCGAATTCCACCGAGCAGAGGATGTTTAACGGTTCGTCCAAAATCTGGGAGAACGAGCATCCACGTCTACCTTAACAAGTCGATTTGAATCAAATTTAGAAATATTACCTTTCCACTTCTTTTTTAGATGGAGAGATGATGCTCGGGAGTAATGTGTTTTTACATGCTTGTTGCTAGCAATTTACTACATGACAAATAGTTGACCCACTAAAAAATGGGAATCAAACCCAAAATGAAATATCCCGATTCAATGAAATAGCTCGATCACCAGGTTAAAATAGTGAACTAAATCCAAAATTGAACACCTCAATCGAATAGCATGTTGTACAGTATTATAGTACTCCATAAACATGTTAAAAGTCAAATTAATGAACTTGTTTGATATACGCATATTTTCGTTCATGTGTCGATTGCAGACAACGTGTTCTCCAATTTAAATATTTGAATGCAAGTTTATATCGAAACATGGTTTATATCAGTCTTTGATGCATAAAACGCGACCTCCCCCTCTCTCGGACTCCTGCTCTCTCTCTCTCTCTCTCTCTCTCTCTCTCTCTCTCTCTCTCTCTCTCTCTCTCTCTCTCTCTCTCTCTCTCTCTCTCCGACAATCTTCAATTTTGTCGCACGCATCCAACACACAAACCTTGTTGGTCCTCTCTCTTTCTCTCCATCTCTCTCTCTCTATGTGTGTGTGCGTGGGGGGTCTTTCTAGTTCGCATGCATATATACTCCATCTATAGGTCTCTCTCGCACACTATGTATGATTCTCTAGTCCAAGCTAGATATCTTGGGTGCACTCATCGTACGCACACAAATTCCTTGGCTCGTTGCCTGTAACTCTCTCACGCACCACTCTGTCATCTCAGAGCTCTTCCCCCTCTCTCTCAAACTCTCCATCTACCTGGGTCACACATACACATGCATATCTCACTCGCACTCGATAGGCCCATCTAAAACTCTATCTCTCTCCCTCGTTCTCTCTCCATCTCACACGCACACACACACAATCTCATGCCTAGCTAGCCAAGTATGATGGTATCTCACTCAATTGTAGGCACACGCAGTGCCCCCTATATGTATATGACTAGCTAATGTTAGTCTCCATCACAAACAAGTGCATGGTCTATCTCGATTTCTCTCGGGGCATCTTTCTATCGCGCACGCACCTCCCTTGATCTCCCACCCATATAGTCCCCTCACGATCTCGAGGGGGCCTCTCTATCGCAAACACACCCTCTGGCCCTCCCCTTGCATCCATGTTCTCCATGTGTCCCTCTCGACCTTTGTACCTTGTTGACCAGACCTCTATTGGACATGTGCTATAGGGGTGTCTCTCTCCGTTGCAAACAATCACATACTAGCTATCTTTGTGTATCTCCTCGTCTCGCTTTTCTTTCTCGGAGATGCATGCGTGATATGTTCGCCTAAGAAACGAAAAAACACACACTCTCTCTAATTTATCGTTTGTTGTCACTTTCTCTTTCACACACATACTCTTTTTGCACACCTACTCATTCTCCTTCACACGCAATTGATCCCTCTCGACTTAGGCACTCTCCTCGGTCCATAGCATATTGATTTATAGAAAAGTCAAACATCACAAAGTTTGACCATGTACGTGGAGAAAAACAATTACATCTAGAACGGCAAACATATACGATTAGATTCACCATGAGATGTAGTTTCGTATGATGTATCTTTGGTATTGAAGATATAAATAACATTTGTGTAAACCTGATCAAAGTTTCCAAAGTTTGACTTCTAAAAAAATTACATGCACTGCATTATCGAGCGGATGGAATATCTCTTTCCCCCTCTCAGCTATTTGACGCACCACTCAGCCTTATCGGGGCTCCTCAATCTCTCTCAAACTTTATATCTCCCTGGTTCACACATAC
Organism: Secale cereale; assembly: GCA_902687465.1. Taxonomy (NCBI): domain Eukaryota; kingdom Viridiplantae; phylum Streptophyta; class Magnoliopsida; order Poales; family Poaceae; genus Secale; species Secale cereale. Next base: position 614,600,577 of record LR738713.1, read on the forward strand.
ACATGTCTTGCTCGCGCTATACATATAGACCCATCCAACACTCTCCACCCTTGTTCTCTCTCTATGTGACACGCACCCCCCTAATAAGTACCATAATCCCTCACTCCATCATAGGCACAAGCACTCCCCCCCTAATTATGATTATCTCTCACTAGTCATCAGGAACGCACGTATTGTCTCCTTCCATCCATACGTCTATCTCGATATCTCTCGGGGTATCTTCTATCGCGCACACACCTTGTCACTCGATCTCCCAACCATGTAGTCCCATCACGATCTCCAGGGGATCTCTCTATGACAAAGATACACTCTCTCCTCCCCATGTCTGCATTTTCTCCGTACGTCTCTCTCGACCTCTCTCCCTTGTTTGTCAAACCCCTCTTGGCCACGTGCTAGGGGTCTTGCTCTCTCGGTTGCAAACAACCACACACTATCTCCTCACCTTGTTTCCGTTGTCGAAGATGCATGTGTGATATGTTTGCATAAGACACACACGTTTTTTCTCGACTTTTATCGAGTGTTGTCCATGTCTCTTTCACACACGCACACACACTTTTTTCACTCACTCTTTCTATTTCACTCTCCACAATTGGCCAGGTTCTTTGTTCTCGAGGCAAGTGTGCTCAAGGTAATGAGGTTTGGCGTTCTTTGGCGCAACAATGAATGGCGTGCCGATCACCGCAAGCGTCTAAGCCTAAATGACAAAGTCTCCGCAGAAGCTGAATTTATTTTTGAAACATCAAGTGGCCAAAGACTCGAAAACTTATTTGCCCATTAGTGACTTGTGAGGGCGGTGGATTTCAGTTTGTACGATAATGCTGCATCCACCTAAAGTAACGAAAGTTCTTACGTAAACTTCCTAGTAATTCCTTCTTCGTAGGTGCAGCATTACTCCTAACATTTGTAATATCAGTTTGAAACTTGTAATATTGCCGTGTCCTATTCCCGCGTTTTCAAAATCCTGCGAATCAAACAGGTCCTTAGTTGGTGATAATGTTGTGCCTGCCATCTTTCACCAATAGCCGTCGGATCTAGATCTGATGCATACAAACCAAACTTCTCCAGTTTTGCAAAAAGATGCCCGCAGTTGTTCCGTATTTACAAACAACTCCTTGTCTCAAACAATCTTATCTCCTCCCCACCACATCTAGAAGGCCATGGAAAAATCTGTCGCGATGGCCGCTGCCGCCGCCGTCCACCCCCCAATCTTGGTGTTCCGTGGAATGCACAGGCATCTACGCATGGGAAATTATGTCAAACATGGCTAGTTGTAAGCAGGCTAGGTCTACAACCATGATGATAGTGACTGCATAAGGTGAGGCTGACTATGGTATGTCGAACACGGCGCCTATAATCAGGTGTCATCTCCGGCGTAGGGTCTTGTCACTTCACTGTGAGGAGCAGCACGTAATAATTTCACCAACGGGTAGTACAGTGCTACTACATTAGTAGTACTACTACTAGTACTAGCACCACCGTCTGGATTTAGTAGTACTACCACGTCGATTTGGATTTAGTATTTGACTACCAATATCTAGTAATGCATGTCACAAAAAATGTACTACTCCCTCTGTAAATAAATACATGGTGCATTGTTTTATTCCTATTGACGATATAACTTAATGTCTTTTTGCTTCTTAATAGGATTACATGCAATTAACTAGCCACTGCATGTGATGTTTGGTAGTCTCAAGTCATTGAAAGCATGCATGGGCATGGAGGGGGACGCAGCTTCATTGACTTACTGCACCTGCTTTTGGGTGTATGACACGTGGCCCCAACGGGTGGCTGGCCAACCTGTCATACAGCCAAAGGGAGGTGCAGTAGAGGGGCGAGGAGTAGATGGCCAACATGCACATGAATTCAACGCAGTCTGCACTTCTCATATAAAGGCTCCCGCAAGTCCAATCTATGAAATCCTACGCACCTACGCACCCAAGGGCAAGAGTGATCACTCCAATCGCAAGATCAGTTGACTAGAAGCTAGACCCATGGAGGCGATGAGCGTGAGCATCAGCTGGCTATGCCAGATGGTCCACGACGCCGGCCTGTGGCCCGGCACCGAGGAACGTCTCCAGGTAGTGCTTGAGGCCGCCAGGGTGAGGGGCCACTTGGATGATAGCTTCATCTCCTTGTTCAACGTGTTCCTCGTCGGCTTCCTCGACAAGTTCACCGTCGCCAAGAAGCTCGCGGACGACCTTGACGTACGCCTCCAGCCCATGCGCCCAGGCTGTGCGGTGCCTACCACCCTCAACGGCCTCTATGGTGACAACCTCTTCATGGTGACAACCTCTTCAACGCACTGGTGGCCCTGCGACTGCCCGCCGTCGCGCCGGAGAACGTCCACCTCGAGGTCGCGCTTGCCACGCAGCGTCTGGCGCAGCAAGACACCATCGACATAATCACCCACGTCTACGCGCAAATCATCCACAAGGACTACTACATGCAAGAGGAGGACGATAGGACGCTGGCCTTCTTGGACCGCAGGGCAACCTTGGACGGCATTGTTCAGAAGCACGTTGAGCTTGCAGCCAACGCCAGTGCTCCTCACATGTCGGTTGGTGACCCGGTGCACTAGGGCATGAGGATGTCGTTGATGGATCCGTATGTATCTTTATCTTTCCATCAAATCGATGTAGTAGTATATGGTACTACTAGTAATTATCTTACCTTCCGCATCAACTTCATAATTTTCCTACGTACTCCATGCATGAACCGCGCCAGAACCAAACTTCTCATTACTCTAGGGAAAATTGTTATTTCTATCAATCGGTCGCGCCATGGAGCAGAACCAAATTTTACAAGTTACAAGTTCAACAGGAAAAGTCTGCCGTGTTCGCGTCGCACCCCCACACGGTTGGTCCGGCATGCCGCTCAAGGGAGAATGCGTGCTGTGTTGCATTTTCACTTACAAGTGGGACCAGAGTTGAGAAAATCGACTATCGGCAAACCCCCACCCCGCCCACCGTGCGATGGCTGAGAAAACAAGAGGGAGAAGAGATGGCTGTAGCACGGACTTCAAGAAAATTGGTGTCGGATGGGACTCGTGTGGGTGGCGTGTGCCGTACTGTTAGACATGAATGCTAGTTATGGCCCATGCCACCCCACTATATCGAGGTGCTGGTTACGTAGAACAAATTTCCTCGAGTCTGTGCTCAACCCTCCTCTATCTCTCTTCTCATCCAGCCAGCAGACGCGCGGAACCCATCGTCTGTTTGCTCATATGCGGTCCCATATGTCAGTGAAAACGCAAGATGACCCACTGAACCTGCACATCTTTCACCTCGACGTGCTGGTGATGAAAAGCAAATCCAATAAAGATCTTCGGTGGCCTTTTTTGGAGTTACTCAAGAGTAGTAAGATTCTATTTACAGTTTAACCCAAGATGCATATCACGTGGCTTCAACTACCACTCTATTTTATTGCATGACACGACCTGGATGCTGGATGTCCCACGTGTCGGCAAAAGGAGGAAGAACTCGACCAAATCTTCGGTTGTGCTCTCGGATTAGACTAGTTGTGCTAACTTAAAATTTTATTGTGTAGAATGGATGCAAGTTTTGGTACTGGGAAGAAGAGTACAACGATATATTGATAGAGCACAATTTAGTAGATGTTCTAGCACTTTTAGCTAGCATAGAGGCTAGAGATGAGACTAGTGCACTTGTTGATAGAATAGAGACTGGACACGTCTACTTCTTTACACTCGAAGAAGAAAAAAGCACGCAGGATCGAGCCTCCGCAGATCAACAATGAATGTATCAAGAAGGCACTAATCCAACTTAAAGGAGCAGTTATGGAAGTTGGATATCTTCTAAAATGTATTCTTGTGGTTCTTGTTTTTCTAGTCAAAATTTTGGTGATGTATTTCCATGTACCAAAAAATCAATGATGAAAAAAAGATATGTGTTTGCAAAGAAAAATGTAAGCGGCCGGGATGCGTCCGCGCGTTCGGTGCACGGCCACCACATCCGAGAAATGGTCCGGACACGACCCCATTGCCCTACCCAAACAGACAGAATCCAGGCAAAACGGAGGTCCGTTTGGGGTCGTGCGTTGGAGTTGGCCTTACAAGTGGCACCGCAGTTGAGGAAACCGACTATCGGCAAACCCCCACCTCGCCGACCGTGCGATGGCTGAGTTAGAGAAACAACGAGGTTGAAGATATTGTTGTAGCACGGACTCCAACAAATATGGTGTCAGATGGAAGTCGTGCTGGTGGCGTGTGTCGTACTCCTGGACGTGAATGCTTGTTCTGGCCCATGACACCCTACTACTCCTACTACTTATAGTAGTAGTATCGATGATTCGAGGTGCTGGTTACGTATAGCGAACACATTAACATATGGCCCACCTCATACTGTGGCTAAATTTCCTAGAGTCTGTGCTAGGTTAAAAAGTGTTCTTTGTGAGGATGGGTGGCTGGTCTCAAGTTTAAAACTTGTTGTATTACGTACGCAGACGTAGAGATAGTGCATCATGTGAGGCTAGTACAAATAGTGTACCATTGTTGATTGGCCTCATCCGATAACCTGTTGCAATGCACTTACAATTATGTATTCGGAAAATATATTTTTCCCTCGTCGCAGCACCCACTCAGAGGAGCGACTCGAAAGCCATTCATAAATTTAGTAAGTTTATCACAAGCATATCATTTTATTACCTACAATAGGTCATCAACCCACAACGATAACGAGGATACATTATAAATACTAAAGTTTTCATCACACAACAAATAACAAGCAATGAAATGAACTTCAACTCAACCAATCCTCGGCGTTGGAAACGCTTGCTTTGAACCACAAGTGATTCTCTGGGAAGGGCCAGCTAGTGTCAATCTCGAGCCCAACGCATGGCTCATCATCCAGGCTGAAGCGGCCTACTATATCACGACCAGGGTAGGGAGCCGCCGCAATGTCCGACGTATAGATACAGTTGCTTCTCATAAATGGTAGTAATGTTGTGTCAACAACAGTTGGATCGCCTTTCACCATCATTGGATAGTTTTGTCCAAGGAAGAGCGAGTTTGCTCCAAGACTATCAATAGTGTACCAGGGAGAAGGTGTTGGCGCTAGCACACTAGTATCCATCCCGAATACCATGCAATGGGTGTTGGAATAGGTCCGGAGAGTGCGACCATGGGAGACAACACCTGCTCCCTAAGTAGTAACATCAGCAGCGGGCTGTATATAGACAAGAAGTGGTGATCCATTGGAATTAGTTGCCACCCGCCAGTGAGCATATGGACCCTGCTCGTGATCATCACCATCATCATCTCCCCCTTGGTTATAAAAGTTTTCAAGTATAGGTGGTGGAATGTTCACAGGACCTTGGAAACACAAGAAGAAGATTAATTAGTAGAGAAGGGAAACTTGCTAACTCGCATGCATGTGGATGAAACAATTATAATTACGGTGGAAGACAAACGTACCGAACAAATAAGGATCCCATGCAAAAATAGTGCCACAAGTGGTGGCAGCAAACACAAGACCCTCGTATTCAATTGCATCACAGTACACATCCGTGCATAGAAACTCATTTTTGAGCAATATCCATACAGTTGAACTACGACGGACGGCAACAAACTTGTCGAAGATAGCAACAACTTTATAGTTCTAGTAATTCCAAGAGCGGTTGGGAACTCGAGAAATTGCTATCTTCCATAGACGACAATCACCATGATCATATTTGAACGTACGTAGATCATCTGTGTGCTCAACCTCAGGCCACTCGGAGATTTTTGGAAGTGGGATCCACTGACGAGTGTACGCATTCACAAGTTTCCACTCTCGATTGTACCCAATATAAACAACCCAATCTCCATTTGCGCCTGCCCAATGCTTGCCCTCAAGCGATGGCATCTTAACATCATATGTATCATTATCAAGCGGCATCAACTTGCACAAGGTGAGGCTTCCCTCATCCCCGCGCCAGTCAGCAGGGTCGCGGCGAAGAAGATAGGGGAGATCATACCGCTCCTGGACCCTTGGGTTCCTTGTAATGATGTTATTAGTTGAGTCTAGAATGTTCTCGAACGAACATGCCATGCTAGCCGAGGTGATGACGTCGCACCGATCAATGAGTTCCCCCACCACGTCATCTTTTAGATCGGGGCTAGAATAACGGGGTCATTTCCGGCTTGTTCCCTCCATGGAGAAGACGATCGAACAATGGCAGAAGGAAGGGTGAAGGAAAATGGAGGAGGGAGGAAGAGCATGCGACAACAGTTCCAAATCGAGAGGGAAAGGCGAAGAGTCGGTGGACGGTTGCCAATTTGCCACGATACACGAAGAGGCGCCCCAGCCGACACGTCCTTTCGAAATTGTACAAAAGTACTTGCTGTCGTCTCACTGACATGTTGGAACGGGACCACATGTCAACGAAACATGGTGTGTAATTTCTCGTGCAAAATGCGATCTGGCCACGTTGGCCCGAGGTGCCGCATTAGTTATCGCTGAATAATATAAAATATTATGAGTGCAGACGCTCCACCTCGAGGTTTGTAGCTCCTTCTCGGTCGTCGGGAATCTATGTTCTTCCACTCTTTCATTTAAGACATGAGCTTTGTTCATCCTGTTGCCGGCACGCAGGACATCTATATGCCTCCATTTTACAAAAACATACTATATGCCTCCATGACATGCGGGACATCTAGCATCAAGGTGGCATGTCATGCAAGAAAATGGAGATATGCAGTGCGTAACTGAGTCGTGCACTTCGATGTCACCTAGTACTACACAATATTTTTTCTCCTCGATGGCACATGAATAGTGCACGTACTCAATGACAGAGAATGGGATGGTAGCCATGGACATGGTCGGCCCTTTTTGAAGAGAGTACTAATAAATACTCCCTCTGATCCTTTATACTATGCGCATAACTTTTTTCGTTTTTTCCCAAATGCTCTGCGCGATCCCCTTGAGTAGTGCACCTTTCCCAGCCTGCCCCTGCCTTTCCGCTTCTCTAGAAATTAATCTCCATAATTGGCGCAACTTCCTAGTTTGCATGCAGAGACATAAGCGGAGGAGAGAGAGATTACGTGTGACATGCATGGAGGGATTCGAGGCGACTAGTACTCTAATCCACGCAAAATCAGGGGCAAACTTGTCCAGGAAATTTTGAACGGGCCTCTCCTTGGTATGCGAGCTACGAGTTATGCGCAAAGTAAAAAGGTCCGGAGAGAGTACGTAACTTTGATGTGTCCTGTCAACTCGTAGAACAACTAGAAGCTTGCTTACTACGCCTTCTCCCTCGCCAACGCATGTGCGGTGGCTCGCAGCATGAGGAGAAACTTTTGCCTACAAGCGGTGGACGTTCAGCAGTTCATTTGGTGTCAGATTCCAGAAGTAGTACCATCATTATTGTTCGACTTCCGGAAGAGGAGAAGAACCAAGCGTAAGGTCACCTACTAACCTAGAGTACTACTATAGCCAAAGCCGGTCCACCTTTTTAGAGCATGGTTAATTAATATAGGCGGCTCTTGTGGCGGTACATCATTTAGAGCAAGTACTCTCTTCGTAGGATCAAAGGAAGTGAAACAAAAGTTGGAGTGGATGCTAGATTGCCAATTAAAACATGATTACATAGGAAAAAAAATCCTATAGTATTCTATCCTATGAATCAAACGACCAATGTAGGAAAATTATGAGGGGGGTCTCTCCAACAGTCTTCCTCAGCTCGCACCTGGCATCACGGTGGTCGAACTTGGAGTCATTCATCTGGTACATGGGACCACATGTCAACAAAACATGGTGTGTAATTTCTTGTGCAAAATGCGATCTGGCCGCGTTGGCCCAAGGTGCCGCATTAGTTATTGACCTTTATTTTCTTAATGGCGTGCCATTCAGTTTTGAAGCACGACTAACTGTTACTGTTTGCAGAGAAAATATAAACTACTCTACCACTACTCCACCTCTAGTACTAGTAATATAAAAAAGATATATAGGCTGGAGCTTCAGAGCTTTTTTGCTAAGGGCTTCCCACTTGCTTCTCACAATATCACCCTCTCTCCAGATCTAAAAATACGGCCTCTCTCTCCCTCCTCACCGGTGGTCACAGATCCGCCAGGGAAGAAAAGGACGTGCAGCGTTGACGCACTCGTCGTCGGCGAGCGAGGTCACGCACTGACGACAAGGCCATCCTCTCAGACCTAGCGCCCGCGCGGGATGGCCTCCGTCCGCAAGATCGCTGCCGTAGTGCATGCGGAGGACAACGTCCACGAGCGAAGCCACTTCCCGCCGACCCTCAGGTATGCTACCTCTTTTCGAACCATACCCTTGTTCTATTGCCCCATCTGCCACGTCGATGCATGTGGATCTTTTTCCACTCCACCATCTTCCCAATTTGCTATCCTCTGCTCTACTGGTCACATAGACGAAAACCTTAATTTGCACTATTAAAGGAAGCCCTACTTTATGCAGACTAATCCATGTCTAGGTTGAATAAGGAAAGGAAGGGAGACTCTACTGTCCAAGAGAGTAGGCATCGAACCCGCATCTAGGTTAAAAAGGGGAAAATCAGTAGCTAAGGAACGAGTCTCGTATCTCTTGGTTGAAAAAGGGTAGAAAGGCATGACAACGCAATAGAGAATGACCATGTCGATCGGTTTTTTGTCCCCACATAGGAAAAAGGTGGCTGAACATAACAAAAATGGGACGTAATCCACATATGATGCCTGGATATTTGTTGCTCTGGGCAACCATACCTCCCTCACCACTTTATGCGTCCATGGAGGTACATCGTACTGGTGCGCCCACTATACGAATGGGTCTCCCATGCTCTTATTGCCACTTTTTGCTGTTAGTATAACGCCAGCGGTAAAGTCAACCAATGCTAGTGCTAAAGTGATGCCACATTTAACTAATGCCGCACTCAATCTAATGCCACCGATAAATTTAAGCAATGCCATCTAATGTCTCTGGATTATTTCAGGGTTAGCTGTTGATTGTGGATGTATTAAAGATTTTTCAGCTAAGGCATTCTAATGTTGTTGCACAGCCACTATACCAACGATGAAACTTGTTACTACCTTCAGATTTTTGCACTGTTAATGCTTATAGATTACATACCTCACTTTCATGAGATAAGTCAATTTTTTGTACAGTGTCACCAAAATGCCAAGGCGCTGATGTCATTTTATTTTGGTTAAACTACACAAAAAATTATGAAGACAAGAGGAAAGGTCAAGTTTTATGTTTAATCGACTATCAAGATTGGGATAGCAATTTTCAGGTCCTCTCGAGGTCGAAATGATATATACCTTCAAGGTACATGGTTTGCAAAAAAAAAATATACTATCATTAGTTCATAATGCTAGTTACCTTGAGACTTTTGTATTTGGTTTAATGTTGTTGCCAGCTAGTATACCAATGCTGAAACTTGTTACCTTTACATTTTGTATTATTAATTCTTATAGAAATCTTCAAGTGCTAGCTTATGGAGATTAGTTCAGTAAAACCATTATACTCAACGCCGTAATAAAAAAATTACTCCACTGTTCCACTAGCCAGTGGATTGGTGTATATTTGTACTATTTGAATGTTGTTGCATTAGCGTATCGACATATATAAGGTGTGGCAAGCTTTCCTAGAGGAACAAGTTTCAGCATTGGTATACTAGCTGTGCAACAAGTTTTAGCATTGGTACAGAGGGTGTAGAGTTCACTCAAATACTGCCAATAAAGCTAGCCACACCTTTGTTAAGATTGGGATAGCAATTTTTCATGTTCACCCGAGTTCGAAATGATATTTACCTTGAAGGTACCTCATTTGCAATTTTTTAATACTGTCATTAGTTAATAATGCTAGTTACCATGAAACTTTTGTATTTGGTTTAATGCTCTTGCACAGCTAGTATACCAATGCTGAAACTTGTTACCTTTACATTTTGTATTGTTAATTCTTATAGAAATCTTCCAGTACTAGAGCTTATGGAAATCTTCAGTGCTAGAGCTTATAGAAACCTTTTCCCATTAATAAATTGGAATGCTTATATTTGTGAGTCTATGCTTCAACTAGTGCCACTTTTATAGTAATCACACTTTCAATATCTATGCAAACAGGGATGCTCGATTTTAGTGGAACTGCACAAAAAGTCCAACTGGTTCAACATTAGGAGCATGTTTTCTTCCAAACCTTTACATCCAATTGGTGGCACTATGAGCTGTTCATTAAGAAGGTACATGGTTTGCTACTATCTTGCTACTCTTTTTGTACTGTCATTAGATAGTAATACTAGTGGTTTGCATGTGAATTTATTGGCAGGGTGGGCCTACATTGGAGGTGCAGGACGGAATTCAATGATTGGATGCTCAATTTCGGTTGTATCGATTTCACCTCTTCCAGCACTACGAACATGTATATCCTTGGTCTGATGAAGAATAGGCGCTATATTTCTGCTCTGAACAAGCAAATCAATTCAGTATAAAATTGTCCAGGGCAAAACATGACTGTATCAAATTATCGAGTGCAAAACTTGACAGATGCTAAGCGGAAGAGACATGTTTAAACCAAAAATACAAGGTGGGGTATATGTTTACTAGCTGCTTGATATTTGTGCAGACAGAGATGTCTGCCCGTTCTATTTGGAAAACACACAAAGTGACCGCAATTTTGGTTGAACTGCACAAGAGAATAGTATAGTCACTGCATGCATTGCCATTTGAAAATAGACACAGAAAGATTGGACAGTCACTTCATGGACTGCAGAAAAGTAGTACTGTACTATTTATTGGCCAACACTAGGTGCTTCATTGCTTTGGTCTGATTATACAATGGACATCATTTTGCCTAAGTTAAAGTTTGTATTCCGAAAATAGTTTCGCCGTGTGATCGAGAGAACACCAAATCATATTGCAGTGGATGTTCCTCCGTCATGTGTGGTTCATTCTGATGGTTCCAGCTGTTGGTGAAACCACTTATGTTTGCAAGAGGAATTGTAGACTTCACAAAAAAAAGTGTCTTTCAGTCTATACTAAATGTTGGCCAAGAGAAGCATCCATGTTAGTAGGAAGAACATATGTTTTTCCTATATCTTTGCTTTTGGAGCTCCATATTTGTATATGATCTGTGAATCATTGAGATGCATTAACATGTTGATCTTATGTATGGAAATCGTACTAGTTGGTTTTAGTTGTGGCTAATCTTTGCTTTTGGAGCTACATATTTGTATATGATCTGTGAATCATTGAGATGCATTAACAGTTCCTTATATATGTCCACTCAGTGTTTAAAAGTTACTGATTGATCACTAGCTAGCCTACTAATGTGCTCCTAGCAGTTTTAGTCGCGACGCAAGATCAGAAGTCGCAGTTTTTTGAATAAAAATGCCTACCTCTGAAGAAACTGGCAAGCTGCTCTAAAGAAAATGCCATGCGAATCTGAAGAAACAGTCAGCAAAAACGTTCGCAAATGTCTTATCTCCCAGTGAAGGTTCATCAGTTAATGCGATCCTACACGTACACTATCCGACCTACTTGATCCTACACAGATAAATAGTGGATCACGCACGTATTACCTCCTTTCCGGTTTGCAGGGCTCAATTCAAAAGACAACCTACTCGATCCTACACAAATAAATAGCGGATCACGCACGTACTACCGCCTTTTCCGTTTGCAGGGCTTAATTCAAAAATCTCACCAACCAAGGTAGATGATGAGTGGTGGAATGATTTTTGACAAGGAGGGAGTACCTCATCTGGATGATTCGAGTTCGCAAATGCCTTATCTCCCAGCTAAATGCCTTATCTCCCAGCTAAAGTTCATCAACTAATGCCCTCGGCTGTGACTCGTTGCATGCTGCTCCGCGTACTGGCTGCGAGCGATTTTGAGTGCCTGCATGCCGCCGGCCGTAATTAAGGCAGCTAACTGATGCGAAAAAAGATGTGCTTTAATTATTGCGGGCCTTTTAAATCCATGGAATCATTATTGACAAGGAGGGAGATGATTCGAGTGCACTCGTTTGACCGTCATGATGGCGTGCGACCCAGCACGGACGGGACGGGACGTCACAGTCAGAATTTTAGTCTCTCTAGTTTTCCATGGCAAGCTAGCGCGCTAAGCCATGCCTGCTTAATTATGCATTGAATTCCGATGACTGTCGCGCTACCTTCCGCCTATAGGTATTGTTTCCCGGCCATCTGTGGTGGCACCGTGACCCAACTCGCCCTATCATTATAAGCCCCCACCGGCCCGACGTTGCTCACCACGTCCGCCATGCCCTCGCCCGTCCGCGTTAGGCGAGGCTGGAGGCAGTCACTGCCGGAACTAGTGTTCGGTTTTTCACCCGAAGGCAGACGGAGGGAGGAGGCATTCTATCGGTCTTTAGATGGCAATGCGGAGATCGAGGACTTGTTGGAGCCTGACCGCCTGGCGGAGGAGCAGGAGTGGTTGGAGCGCGACCAATTGGCGGAGGAGCAGCGTATCGCCGATTTGCGCCGCCAGTGGGACATGGAGCAGCAGCGCACCGACGCTCTGAGTCGCGAGCAGAGCGCCTGCAACTGGGCTGACTACGTGAAGGCCGGCGCCCAGCAAATAGCCCTGGAGGCTGTCGGGCACGCACGCGTTCGCGACGCTGATTTTTACTACCAGCTCGTAAAGTGGGTTTCCCACTTTGAAGCCGAAGCTTCGGTGGACCACGCCGGCATGGAAAGAGCCAACGCGCGCGAGCAACGTGCCCTATCGTACCTCTGGCAAGTCCGAGGCGAGGTGGAGGACGCCGGTGCTGGCGTTTAGCGTGTACCGTAGATGGCGGCCGGCATCGTCTAGTTAGCTAAGAGTAAGTTAGTACTTGTATGCTACTAGAGTATTAGTGCGAGTAGATAGTTAACTTGTCTATGATGGTTGTCAACATGGAAGTTCAGTACTCTATATGTGGATCAGTCATGTTACTTTGCTCTGAATGTTGAACTTTCTGTTTGAACGTAAGGAATGGGCTGTTATTTTTTTTAAATGGGTTGTATTTGTCCTCCACGGGTTTAGAGGCTGACTTGTAGGCCTATCAAGTTGACGCGTACACAATCAGGAGATGATTGTACGTGGAGAGGATGACAGCAGGGACCCACCAAGGTCATGGCAGTATGCAAGCAAGTGCCTCCTTATTGGAGACAACAAAAAAATGGCTCCTCCTAATGGATTTCTGACATCTGGGTCCCATGCCATTGTCAACGTAGTCAATAAACGAGAGAATTGCACAACGAGCGGCTGACACGAGGGACCCAGCAGCTCGCCCAGTTATTTTTCTTTTGGGTTAATTTGATAAATGCCACTCCAAATCTGGTGTTTCTGAGAAATGCCACTGCAATTTCCAAACTTTGAAAAATGCCATTTCATGCCATTTCCAGTGGAATTTTTCAAAGTCTCGAGTGGCGTTTTTTAAAGTTTGCAAATTGCAGTGGCGTTTTCCAAAGTTTGCAAAAATTGCAGTGTCATTTTTTCAAAGTTTGGAAATTGCAGTGGCATTTTTATGAATCGCCATAATTGGAGTGGCATTTATCTAATTTGTTTTTGAGACAGAAGCAGGGTGTCAACTGGGCTATGCGGGGCACTTTGTCCTGTATAGACAGCCTTCTCTTTTATGTTTACCACAGACTAGCCCAGTAGTTTTTTTCTTTCTGAAATTGGCTAGCCTAGTTTTTTTTGTGATTTGCCAAGTAAGTCACTTTGTCAGGCCTGTTGGGCTGCAAATCTTTCAAGACGAGGAGAGCTTCATTCGACTCGATGAGAAAATGGCCTATCAGTAATGAGAAATTGGCTGTACATTTTTAAAAGACATCAAACCGGCAATTAGTTTCAAATTTTTTTTTTTCATTTCGAGATTTTAAATTGCATTAATTTTTATGCGTGGACAATTTGTTGGATTTTATATTGATATACATTTATTTTTAAAATCTGTTTGAATGTGACTTGAAATTTCGGGATTAAAAATAGTTCGGACCGCACCGAAATATGCAAAATTTCGTATAATTTTTTAACCATGGCCACAATATGGGCTGTAATGCTAACAAAAAGAATATGGGCTCCAAACAAAACCTTAATAATTAGCAAATGGGTTGTAAATTATTAGAAATAATGGCAGATGGGCTATATGCTGTTTTCCACATATTTGAGGCTTTCCTAAAAAAAGGTTGACGCACAATCAGTGACTGTTGGATGTCCATCCAACGGCCGTCGTGCTTCTTCAATCTCTGCTCTTCCTGCTCCAGCCGCTCAAACAAGCGCCGGCGGGACTGCCTGCTCTCTCCTCCCCGCGGCCGGCTATGCTGCCGCGCAGGCCTCACCGCCCGACCGTACTCCCATCGCTGGCCTAGCCATCCCTCTACTCACCCACACCTGCTGTTATTCTCCGGCGACGGCAGACGAACCAGTAAACCCTCGTACAGTCGTACTCCCCTCCGCGTGGGAAACAACTGTCGAGTCTTCCCTGCCTCCGTGTAGTTCCCTTCCTAGGCCTCACCGTCGTCCACCGCACTGGTGCTCTCGGCACGGCCTGGTCAACGTGGTCAACGACCGACATGCATCTGAACTGGACTGTACGTAGAGAGGCTGACAGCTGGGTCCACGACCGCACGCAAGGAAATGCCTCCTTATTACGCGCAAAATAATGATTCCTCCACCTGACATCTGGGACCCACCGAAAGGGCCTCTGTATTTCGCGAAAAAAACATTACCGCCGCTGACAACTCGGACCCACCAGCTATATCTTCGCACGCAAGGAAGTGCGTCTTTATTATGCACAAAAAAAATGAATACACCCCTTGCTAGCTGGGACCCAGTACAGTGGCAAGCTGACTTGTGGGCCTACTAAGTTGACGGGGTTGGAGGGCTTTGTCAACTTAGTCAATATGCATGATTCTAGCTCCAGTGACCGTACGATGTCCATCCAACGGCCGTACGTAGTGGTTCTTCAACCTCTGGTCTTCTTGCTCCAGCCACCCAAACCAGCGCCGGTCGTGCCTCGTGCTCCTGCCTCCCGTGGCCGGCTGCGATTCAGCGGAGGCCTCACCGCTGGCCAGGCCATCCCTCTACTCACCCACACCCCCTGTTATTCTGCGACGACGACATCCTCATACAGCAGCGAACCAGTGAATCCTCATACTCCTCTACGCGTGGGCATCCACTACCACGTCTTCCCCGGCTCCGCGTCGTCCCCTTCCTAGGCCTCGCCGTTGTCCACCGCCCTGGTACTCTCGGCGCGGCATGGTCAATGTGGTCAAGGAACGACTTCCATTGGAAGAGTACTGTACGTGGAGAGGCTGACAACTGGGTCCACGGCAGCCGCAAGAAAGTGCCTCCTTATTACGCGGAAAATAATTATTCCTCCACCCGACAGCAGGGACCTACTGGACGGGCCATCGTATTTGGCGAAAAAACCTTTCCCCCTGACTACTGGGACCCACCGTACGGGCCACCGTATTTCACGAAAAAACTCCCCCCCCCCTCCCCGCTGTCAGCTCGCACCCACCGGAAGTGCCGCCTTATTACGCACACAAAAAATGAATATCGCCCTGCTAGTTGGGACCCACCTTAGTGGGTTGCTGACTTGTGGGCCTACTAAGTTGACGGGGACGGAGTGCTTTGTCAACTTAGTCAATATGAATGATTCTAGCTCCACTGACCTTATGATGTCCATCCAACGGCCGTAGTGCTTCTTCAACCTCTAGTCTTCTTGCTCTGGCCGCCCAAAGCAGCGCCGGTCGTGCCGCATGCTCCTGTCTCCAGTGGCCGGCTGTGCTGCTACGGAGGCCTCACCGCCCTCTACTATTCCCACCGCTGGCCAGGCCCTGTGGCTACGGCAGCCTCACACCGTAGCCGAACCAGTGAACCCTCGTACTCCTCTCCGCGCAGGCTTCCACTGTCGTGTCTTCCCCGGCTCCGCGTCGTCCCCTTCCTAGGCCTCGCCGTCGTCCACCACCCTGGTGCTCTCAGCGCGGCGTGGTCAACGTGGTCAAGGAACGACTTTCATCGGAAGAGTACTGTTCATGGAGAGGCTAACAGCTGGGTCCACGGCCGCAGCAAGGAAGTGCCTCCTTATTACGCGCAAAATAATTATTTCTCCACCTGACAGCGGGGACCCACCGGACGGGCCACCGTATTTCGCGAAAAAAACGTTTCCCCCTGACTGCTGGGACACACCAGCTACATGTTCGCACGCAAGGAAGTGCGTCCGGGCAAAAAAATGATTTGCCCCCTGACTACTAGGACCCACCAACTACATCTTCGCACGCAAGGAAGTGCCTGACAGTCCGGACCCACCTGGTCGAAGCATACGTAGCATTGTCATTCTGGTCGCGAACGTGTACGTACATACTGGTCGATGTATAGGCGCGCACTTGTCGGAGTAGAGGCGCGCACATAGCATGTACATGTACGTACAACAGCCAGTGTGCAAGAAAGAAAATACGGCCACGTACGTACATACAAGCAGGGTATCGAACGCCTACTCGTGCATACGTACGGCCAGGGCTCGTGTACATGGTTGGATCGGAACGGAAAAACAACGTCGTCGTCGTGTTCATGGGGAGCCAGTCGGTTGGGTCGGAACGGAATACGTCGTCGTGTTCATCGGGAGGGCTTGGACGGAACAGCCGATGGAAACGAGGCCTGGCGTACTGCAGAGCGGAGGAAACGGCTTTGTGTTTGACCGGCCATGGTCAAAACGGGATCCTGTTCATCGGGAGGGGTATGGCGTACTGCAAAACGGAGGAAACTGACCTCCTACGGTCGAAACGGGGGTCCTGTTGATTGGGAGGCGTGTGGCGTACCGCAAAACGGAGGAAACGGACTTGTGTTGGAGCACTACGGTCGAAATAGGGGTCCTGTTCATCTGGACGGGTGTGGCATACCGCAAAACGGGACTCCACGGGATAATGTTCATCTCCACCGTCGACCCCCTTCAGCCTCCACGGGCTACTGTTCATCCACCGTCGACCTCCTCCTGCCTCCACCTGCGACTGTTCAGCCTCCACCGCGTGCTACTTCACCGGCTACTGTTCAACCATCCCTCTCCATGGGCTCCTGTTCAACCACCCCTCCATGGGCTACTGTTCATCTAGCCCTCCATTGTCTACTGTTAATCCTGCCCTCCACGGGGTGGTCCTGTTCATCCATCCCTCCACGGGGTCCTGTTCATCCAGCCCCAACCGGCTCAATCAATCGGGGTCCTGTTCATCCAGAGGCAAC
>LR738713.1:614617864-614672374 GCA_902687465.1 Secale cereale
ATTGTTCATGCAGAGGCAGCATCGATCGGCTTCAGTTAGCAGCAGTAGCGAAGGAATCGCTCGATCGGGTTCAGTAACAGCCATCGATCGATCGCTCGGGTTCAGTAACGCGTAGCCTGCATTGCAATCGCTCGGGTTCAGTAAGAGCCCAACGCCTCGCTCGGGTTCAGTTAGATCCCAACGCCTCGCACCCACGCGTGTGCGTGTACGAGAGAAACGCGCATCGCTCGGCCCCGACCACCCACCGTAACCGGGAACAACCCGATATTTTCCTCGCCCTCGCTTCTACCAAGGTTTTTTCCGTCATGGACGGCCCAAAGAATGTCATGCAACTGCGTCTCCGGCCCACCCAGGACGAAAAACCCATTTTCTGTCATGATTTTTTGACATGGAAGAAGGACTCCACCACATCTATGATGATACCGTGTTTTATCACAATTATTGTCATAGAAGTGTCATAAGTATGACAGAAAAAAAAATTGTTCGGCCCAAAATGTCACGAATGTGTCTTTTTTTGTAGTGGTGTTGGCCGACTTCGTCGCAGAATCAACCGTAGATGAACTCCCTAAAGAGTAAGGCACATACTCCCACTGGACAATGTACTTCGATGGCTCCAAAATGCTATCCGGGCTGGGGGGCGGTGTAATACTGACATCTCCAATAGGGGATACATTTCAGTACGTTTTATAGATTATGTATATGGACTCGAACAATGCAACCGAATATGAGGCCTATTGCATGGTCCCCGACTAGCCGTATCCATGGGCATCCAAATCCTCGAGGTACGCGGAGACTCAAACCTTGCCATCTCCCAAATCAACGGGGATTTTGATGCGAAGGATTCGAAAATGGCAGCTTATCGCAACGCCATATTAAAAATGTCGGCTCGATTTGAGGGGTTGGAATTCCATCACGTAGCCCGGGATGATAACCAAGCAGCCGGCGTACACGCACGCATGGGAGCTAAACGTGACCCCGTACCACCGAACACATTTGTGGAACGGTTGTTTAAGCCATCAGTAACATGGCAGGACGCGAGCGGTGATACGAATACAGATCCAAACATACCCCCAACCAAACTCAATCACGTTGACATCGGAGATCCAAGCATGGAGATAACTCCTTAGGCTCATGAAATCATGGTTGTCATAGCCCCCTGGACAGAGCCTTTCCTAGATTACCTTAACAGGCAGGAACTCCCCGATGATCAAAATGAGGCCTGATACGTCTCCAACGTATCTACTTTTCCAAACACTTTTGCCCTTGTTTTGGACTCTAACTTGTATGATTTGAATGGAACTAACCCGGACTTACGTTGTTTTAACCAGAATTGCCATGGTGTTATTTTTGTGCAGAAATAAAAGTTCTCGGAATGACCAGAAATTCAACGAAGAATTATTTTGGAATATATAAAAAATACCTGCAGAAAGAACCAAGCCAGGGGGGCCACACCCAGTCCATAAGGGTGGGGGCATGCCCCCTCCCCCTGGGCGCGCCCCCTGCCTTGTGGGCCCCTGTTGCTCCACCGACGTCTACCCCGACTCCATATATTTTCTTTTGGGGAGAAAAAATCAGAGAGGAAGAATTATCGCGTTTTACGATACGGAGCCGCCGCCAAGCCCTAATATCTCTCGGGAGGGCTGATCTGGAGTCCGTTCAGAGCTCCGGAGAGGGGAGACCATCGCCATCGTCATCATCAACCTTCTGTCAGGGAAACTGATCGCCCACGAACACCTATGGGACCGGAGCCCCTTTTCGGTACGGCAAGGGGGCGGAGGATGCACAAAGAGCGGATCGAAGCGTGCACGCGAGCAGTTTACCCAGGTTCGGGCCGCACGGATGCGTAAAACCCTACTCCTGCCTTGGTTTTGATTGTGTTCTTAGCTCGGGAGCGAGAAGAGCTACAATGCTTGTCGCTGGCAACACCGAGCGTGAGAGTGATCGAAGATCGGAACCCCCTCTACGTTGCGCATGGTCCTCCTTTTATAGGTCGAAAGGGGTCACCGACAGGTGGCAACGCAGATGAGGGTAAAAATGTAAAAATGGTGGTAGTTGGAACAGTGTATGCATAGTGCTCTATACCTAACCCTGACGGCAGGGGACAAGGGCATTGAATGCCCGTCACCGTCGCCCCAAACAGTGCAAAAAGCGTCCGTCAGGGCGTCTCCGTTCGCCATGATGGTTGCCTCGTCATCGCAGCTCGCCATCGTGTACCCCAGGCTGCACAGCCTTCCGCCACGTGCACCTGGAAGGGCCCTAGGGCGACGCGTGGCCGGATGAGCTGGAGCGGGGGCACGTAGTGGAAGCTTGCCGCGGCTTGCACCTTGCCGCGGTTGTTAACTTGTCGCGCCCGGGAGTTTGTCGCTCTCCAGGCCTTGCCGGGGCGCGCGATGCGCCACGACAAGTCTCCTGAAATGCCATGTTTTGGCCTTCCTGGCAAGCTCCTCTTGCCAGGGTCTTGTGCCAAAGGGGGTGGTTTTGAGCCTGGAGCGGCCTTCCCGGCAAGATCCTCTTGCCGGGGTCTTGTTTCTTTAACTTGAATACTTTGTTCTTGAATGGCTCCGAAGGAACCATAGTGGGCCTTGGCGGGCGCGTGGCGAGCCCTGCCACGGGACGCTGCTACTGCTCGTGCACAAGTTGGGATACTAAGGTACCCCTACTTTAGTACACCGACAGGAGCCCCCGGGCCTGGGCCACACACGGTGCCGAGCGCTGTTGGGCCAGGCCCAAAACAGTGCACGGGCACACGCGGCCCACGGCGCACCGTATCCCACTCCGTATCCACCGCGCCCCTCCCTAACGGCACGCGTCGATTGCGGCGTCGTGGGAGAGATCGTGGCCTGTTTCTTTAATGGGGGAAATGCGGAACGCCCCCCTCTCCCCCTTAAAAGCAGGGGAAACAGGGGCGGTTCCCTCCATTCGCCCGCTTCTCCTTCATCCTCCAGAAACCCCTGCTGCTCCCCTCCTCCCCGAAGGTTGAAAGAGAGCAGCGCTCCGCCCTTCCTCCGCCGCCGCCAGCCTCTCCAGCGCCGTCGACTTCCCTCGCCGTCCCCGCCATGGCCCCGAAGGGCGACAAGGCGAAAGCCGCGAAGACTGCCAGGGCGCTGAAGCTAGCGTCAATGCGGAAGAAGATGGCGGTCTTCCCGCCGAGGCTCAGCACGGAGGAGCTGAAGGACTCCTTCTACCTCTTCTGGGCGAGGGAGACAAAAGCGCACCCGCGCACCAAGGTACTCCCCGCTGAGGCCTGCGACATGTTTCCGGGAGGATACGCCTTTTTTGCTCTGTTCTTCTATTGCGGACTCTGCCCACCATACTCCGAATTCTTCTGTGATATTATGAATACCTACGGGTTTCATCTCCTTGATTTCACCCCGAACGCCGTCTTGACCATGGCCGTTTTCGCACATCTGTGCGAGAACTTTGTCGGAGTCTACCCCAATGTAGCTCTTTTCCGCCATTACTTTACGCCTCGAGTAGAGTATGGGTCTCCTCTGTCCGGTGGGATTTCTTGGATCTTTAGGCTTCATAATAAAGAGGCCTACTTGACTGGGGAGCTCCGCGGCAAGTGGGAGGAGTGGAGGGCCAACTGGTGCTGGATCATGGAGGATGAACCACAGCAGTTCACTTCCCTGCGCCAAGTTGCAATAGTGCGCGGCAATGACTGGAGTGACCTGGCCCCTGAGGACGACAAGCTGAAGATAGCCATCACTAGGATTCTTCGCCTCCGGCAAGCCAGGCTCACCGTAGGGGCTGTCGGAGCAGATTTCCTTCGCCGCCGCATCGCTCCCTTGCAGGAGAGGAAAAGGCCTGCTTGGGAGTTTGGTAACGCGGCAGGCTTTATGAGGCAACGCCCAGGCCTCAACTACAATTTCACTGTCATGGAGCTCAACGGAATGCTTCATGAGCTATTCAAGCACGACCCCAAACATCCAGAGTGGTTCGCATTGCCGCGGGGCGTAGTTCCGCTATGCAACAATTCGTCGCTCAGCGCTATCCGCGCGGCGATGCCGTGGTGTGACTCCCATGGGATTGACCCCACTTGGCGGGAGCCTTCTGAAGAAGCCGTGCAAACGTTCTTTGACAACTTGGTGGAGCAGCCAATCAATCCCGACGAGAAGAAAGGCCTCACCCGCGACACCACCGACCTGGAGATGGCTTATATTGCCACCAGGCTGGAGGAGGCAGCTGCAGCCAGGGCCGCGGGCGAATTCGGATATACTTTGGAGGAGGCGGATGCAGCCGAGGCGGTAAGTCTGACCGAGGAGGAAGAGCTTCTCAAAGTGATAAAGCCTGCCGGGCAACCCGCTGGGACGAGCGAGGCCGCCGGACGAGGCACAGAGTCGAGCGGGCCCGCCGATCAGGGCGCCGAATCCAGCGACTCTGCCGAAGACTCAGACGGGTCTCTGAACCTTGATTCTTCTTCTTCGTCCTCGGGTAGTTCACCGCCACCCGCAAGTCCTCCGGCTCCAGCGAGGAGGTGCCTCCACAAAACCGCAGACGTGGCGGGGCAGCCGACGGGCCAGCAGCCGCAGCGCCGTCCGACACACGCCACCGCGGCGGGCAAGGCCGCCAAGGGAGTGCCCCGCGCTTCAGCAGCGGCTGGAGGAGGGTCTTCCCGGGCTGGGGCTAACGCTCCTGCCGCCCCTCGGGCCTCGGCGACAACTGGAGCGGGGTCTGCTTAGACCACCGTCCCTGCTCCCGCCAAGCGGCCGAAGGAACCTACTCCTCCAGCTCCACGCGCCAGGACGCATGAGGCGGACTTTGACTTCTCCGTGCTCAGCTCTGACGAGGAGGAGGAAGAGTAAGTACTGTCAACTCTTGTTTCCTTCGATTTGCTCTTGTCTTGAATCTTCTTTGCCTGATTCTGATCTTGTTTATCTTCCTGGACCCTGGCCCAGAGGGCGGCGACGAGGGCCAAGATCCCGGTGGTCGACCTTGAGGACGAGCCCGTCGCAGCAGCAGGGGATGCGCCTGCGACAAGCTTGCCCGACCAGGCAGCTGCTCCGCAGAGCAGCCCCCAGTGCAGCCCCCAGCGTAAGTCTTCTGTTCACTTCTTCTCTTGTCGGGCGCGCGTGGCCTTCTTATCCTTGTTAACGTCTTGTTTGTTTGCTGACTTGTATAGAAGCAGAGCCACAGCCTCAGGAGCGCCAAGAGACTGCTCCCGACGAGCCGCACGTCTCGACCTCTCCGCCAAGGAGGAGCTCCCCGACGAGGGAGAATACTCCGCCAAGGGCGGGAACTCCACCAAGGGCGAGCACTCCGTCAAGGGAAGGCGCCAGCGGCCCTCCGCCGGCGGGGGCCACCACCACGCTGCCAAGGGAGAACTCCCCGGCAAGGAACCCCGTCGAAGAAGAGGCCCGCGCAGGTAACCCTTGTACTTTCCTTCTCTTGAATTTCTCTTTTTTGGATATTTGCTTGACAATTATTTTCTTCTTTCTTCTTCTTTTCTTGTCTTCAGACTCGTCCGCTCCAGAACCGATGGAGACGGAGGCCCCCACCGAGGAGGACGCGCGCGGCAACACTGATGACGCCGCGGCCACCGAAGAGGCGATCGATGCTGACGAGCCCGCCGTCGAAGAGGCAGCCAAGGCCGCCGACGCGGCAGCCGAGGAGAGGACCGGCGGTCGCACTGACGGCCCTGAGGCCGCAGGAGCGTCAGACGCTACGCCGACCGCCGACCCTGCTGCTGCCGCGGCCGAAACTGGTGCCTACCTGGAGGCTGGAAACGGGGTCTTCATTCAGCTTCCGTGGGCATCTACGTCAAGGGCGCCCGTGGAGGGAGAGGTCTTCGATGGGGAAGTCCTCGCCTCCGCCGGGCTGAAGTTCTTCGACGCGCCCGGCAGCAGTAGCGAGCCCGAGGAGGAGCAGCTTCTGCGGAGGCTTCTGGCCCTGTACCGCGCCAGGCAGACCAAGCTGGAGTCCCGAGAGGCTCTGGCCGCCAAGGCGGGCGTCGACTTGGAGAAGCACGCCGAAGAGCTCCGGGCCGCCAACCAGGCGGCCCTCCGATCCTTGGCGGAGGAGCGGGAGGAGCTCGCCGAGGCGCATCAGGCGTTCATACTTGAGAAGGCCGAAGCAGAAGAGCAGCAACGGCTCGCCGCCGAGGAGCTATCTCGGCGGGAAGGTGAACTAACGCAGCGGAAAGTCGACCTCGACAGCCACGAGGACGACCTTGCCGCGCACGAACAGTCCCTTGGCGGAGCTCTGCAGGAGGCGAAGGACGCCGCGGCAGCTGCTGAGACCGCCAAGAGAGACTTGGAGGCGAGGGTGGCACAACTGGAGATCCACTTGAAAACGAGCGAGGAGAAGGTTGCTGCGCTCGTGTCGGAGAGGGAGAAGGACGCCCATAGCCATTCCGAGCTGCAGGTCCGTCTCTCCGACAAGGGCAAGGAGGTTGCCATCGCCAAGGATTCTGTTGCAGGCTTGGAGTTGAAGCTGTCCACTCTCACCGCATCACTTGACAGCGCCAGAAATCGGGAGACGAAGCTGAAGGAGGACCTCAGGGCTGAGAGGGCACTGTTGGATAGCGCCGCCCTCTCCCAAAACAACTTCAGGCTGACGGTGGAGCATTGGACCGAGGGGCTTGTCGCCGCCGCCGCTGACATCGACAGTGAGTTGGTGGGGCTGGGGACGGAGCACCTCGGCTACTCCACCGACGAGAACCTCCCTCACAGCGCCAAGCTAAGCTTGTTCTTCAGGGGCGTGGCGCCAGCACTCCAGCAGCTCCGGGAGAGGATCCCCACGTAGCTGGCGAACGAGGCACGCAGGCTTTGCACAGGAGTCATGGAGAGGGTGCTGATGAAGATAGCCTACCGCAACCCAGGACTCAACCTCGATAACGTCCTCAGGACCTTGCCGCCCGACGCCGACCAGGAAGCGCTGAAAGCCCTTGTCGCCCCCATCGTGGCCAAGGTGGGCAAGATCAAGAGAGTCGACGGTGACCGCGCAGACTAGGCTGTTTTCTTTCTGCTTCCCTTGTCGCCGCCAACCATGTCATGGACAAAAATCTATTAGTGCTGCGACAAGTTGCTTTTGTAATATAACTCTATTTTGGATAGTTAACGCAGTGTTATTTTCTTTACTTGAATTCTTTGCTTTGTATGCTTTTACTCTACGCTTTTTAGGGAACTTGCCGGCGAAGGGATCTTTGCCGCGAGCGCTGAGTGCGGAACTTCAGCAGCCTGCCGGCAGTGCCGTCGCCGACAAGAAACCTTGTCGCAGCTAGTCGCAGCACACTTAGATTGTTGAGCGAACTCGGAAACGAAGTAAGGGCGCGACACTTGTCGCAGCACACTTAAGCCGTTGAGCGTGCTCGAAACAAAGTAAGGGCGCGGCTAGCCACGAGTTGGTTCCTCCGCGCACAGGTTTTCCATACAAAGTGTGGTCGTTCAAGGAAGATAACCTTAAAATTTAAAAATTCGAATGCTCAAACTTTGGCGACTTAGCTTTTTTGTTGTTTGCTTCCCGGTAAGGCGAGGCTTTCTTGAACGGCACTTGGTCCATACCACTGTCTTCTTCCCCCCCGGCAAACTTGTGCGTGAGGAAAAACTTCTTTCTGCTTGAGAGAAAAAGAAAAAGGGAGGAAACATAGATATGGAGTCTTGCGGCTCGTTATTGCTTACCGGGGGTGCGTGCTGCACAAAATGTCAGATAATACATGCAAGAGAAGCGAAAAGGCATGAAAACGACAAGTTGCCCAAGGCACAAAAATTTTACTGATGCACGGGGTCTGCGCCCGGCTTTGTACAAATGTTTACATGCAACAGCGGCAAGACTTGTACAAAAGGTGGTTGCCGGAGTGGATCACGGCAACCGCGCCTTATGGGTGAAACTTGCGAAGGTGCTCAATGTTCCAGGAGTTGCTCACCGGTAAGCCCTCTTCGGTCTCAAGGCGGACAGCGCCGGGCCTTGTGACTTGTCTCACCCGATAAGGGCCTTCCCACTTCGGCGTCAACTTGTTGGAATTCTTGGCGGACTGAACGCGCCGAAGAACAAGGTCGCCTTCCTCGAGACTTCTGGCTTTAACTTTGCGGCTATGGTAGCGGCGCAAAGCTTGCTGGTATCGAGCAGCTCGTATAGCAGCCTGAAGACGGTCCTCCTCAAGGAGCAGTGCGTCGTCTTGCCGCAGCTGCTCTTGCTCGAGCTCATCGTAAGCGAGCACTCGAGGCGACCCGTATACGAGTTCCGTGGGGAGAACTGCCTCTGCTCCATAGACAAGAGCAAAGGGTGTCTGTCCAGTGGCTCGATTTGGTGTCGTTCTGATTGACCAAAGAGCCGTCGGCAACTCTTCAATCCAGTTTCTTCCGCATTTGTGCAGCCTGTTGAAAGTTCTCGTCTTGAGCCCGCGCAGCACTTCAGCGTTTGCCCTCTCCGCTTGACCATTGCTCCTCGGGTGAGCAACAGAAGCGAAGCAGACCTTGGCGCCAAGATCTTGGACGTATTGCATGAAGGTGCGACTTGTGAATTGTGTGCCGTTGTCGGTGATGATCTTGTTAGGGATTCCGAAACGGCAAACAATTGACCTGAAGAACTTGACTGCTGACTGTGCGGTCACCTTCCTCACTGGTTCCACTTCCGGCCACTTTGTGAACTTGTCGACGACGACGTACAAGTACTCACAGCCCCCGGCTGCGCGGGGAAAAGGGCCGAGGATGTCGAGCCCCCAGACCGAAAATGGCCAGGACAAAGGGATCGTCTGGAGAGCTTGAGCTGGCTGATGTATTTGCTTGGCATGGAACTGGCATGCTTCACACTTGGTTACTTGTGCAGTTGCATCCTGGAGGGCTTCTGGCCAAAAGAAACCTTGCCGGAACGCCTTGCCGGCAAGTGCTCTTGCGCCAATGTGGTGGCCACATGTGCCTCCATGTATCTCTGCCAACAACTTTTGTCCATCTTCCCGGGGAATGCACTTCAGTCTAACACCGTTGAGTCTTCTTCTGTACAGTTCATTGCCGACGAACTGATACATACTTGACTGCCGGGTTATTCTTTCTGCTTCTTCTGGCTCTTCGGGAAGTTCTCCAGTTTGAAGAAAACGGACAATTTGCTGCGCCCATGCTGGAGCCTGAGGCTCAACAACAAGGACTAAAGGCATCAGTGCTGCTGCGGGAACGTCACCTTCCACGGCCAGAACCTGTGGCTCGGCTGGAGCTGGACGTTCCCCGGCAAGCTTGCCGGGGCAAAACTTGTCGGGAACGCCTGCTTCAACTGTACAAACCCTAGGGTCTGCAGGAGCAGACTATTCCTCAGCAACTTTGTCGTTGGTCTTGGGGACCTTGGCGGCGGCTTCAGGAAGTTCTGCCGGCAAGTAGTCACCGGAGACCAACTTTCTCTTCTTACTTTGTCCAATTGATGGTGTAACGGATGGCTGAGTTAACTTGAGCACAAAGATCCCTGGTTCCACAGGTAGCTTTAGTGCAGCATACTTTGACAGGCCGTCTGCGACGTCATTTTGAGCTCTTGGAACGTGCTCCATCT
The DNA here is from genome assembly GCA_902687465.1 of Secale cereale. Classification (NCBI taxonomy): domain Eukaryota; kingdom Viridiplantae; phylum Streptophyta; class Magnoliopsida; order Poales; family Poaceae; genus Secale; species Secale cereale. The sequence continues at coordinate 614,627,339 of LR738713.1, forward strand.
GTAGGCCTTCAAAGTGCTCTTCAAGCATTCTCACTTCGTCGACGTAAGCTTCCATCAAAGGACTCTGGTAGCTCTTGTTTACTTGGCGGACAACCAACTGCGAATCACCCCGCACAATCAGCTTCTTGATCCCAAGTTCTGCTGCGATTCTGAGGCCGGCAAGCAAACCTTCATACTCTGCAGTATTATTCGTTGCTTGCTCCTTGGGAAAGTGCATCTGGACGACGTACTTGAGGTTCTCACCGGTGGGCGCGACAAGCAGCACGCCAGCGCCGGCGCCTTGCAGCGAGAAGGCACCATCGAAGTACATTATCCATTCTTTGCTCGTTTCTTTGACGGGGATGCTTGTCTCTGGAATTTCTTCGTCTGGCGTTGGTGTCCATTCTGCTATGAGCTCTGCCAATGCTCTGATCTGGATAGTAGAAGTACTTTCAAACTTGAGGCCAAAGCTTGACAGCTCTAGTGCCCACTGGACAATCCTGCCTGTTGCTTCTGGATTTTGCAATATCCTCTTCAGCGGAAAGCGAGTGACCACTGTCATCTCGTGTGCTTGGAAGTAATGGCGCAACTTTCTCGAGGCCATGAGGAGGCCGAAAAGCAGCTTCTGCACCCCAGAGTATCTTGACCTAGCCCCCTGCAAGAGGGAACTGACAAAATAAACTGGGCGCTGCACCATCTTCTTCTGCACCTCTTCTTGCATCTGCGCAGACTTATCCTCGTCAGGGCCAGAGCTTGTCGGGGAAGCCCCCTACTTGTCGCTGGATGTGCTTGCCGGGGCTGTAGACTCCTCATCTTTCTCCCTTTCCGCTACCAACGCAGAACTAACCACTTGATTGGTTGCTGCTAAGTACAGCAGCAACTTCTCTTGTGGCCTAGGTGCGACAAGTATTGGAGTGGAGGACAGGTACCTTTTCAGGTCCTGCAGAGCTGCCTCCGCTTCCGGAGTCCATTTCATTGGACCTGCCTTTTTCAAGATTTTGAAAAATGGCAGGGCGCGTTCTGCGGACTTAGAAATGAACCTGCTGAGAGCAGCCACACAACCGGCAAGCCTTCGTACATCCTTGACGCGCTTCGGAGCTTCGATCTGCTCAATGGCTTTGATCTTGTCGGGATTGGCTTCAATCCCCCTCTGGGACACAAAGAACCCGAGAAGCTTGCCGGAGGGGACTCCGAACACGCACTTCTCGGGGTTAAGCTTGAGTTGTATCTTGCACAGATTCGCAAAAGTTTCATCTAGATCTTGAATCAGGGTATCCTTGTCCTTGCTCTTGACCACTATATCATCCATGTAAGCTTCTACATTCCTGTGTATTTGTGGCTCAAAAGCAGTGTGGACTACCCTCGCGAACGTTGAACCTGCATTCTTCAATCCAAAGGGCATGCGTATGAAGCAGTAAGTGCCGCATGGAGTAATGAACGCGGTCTTCTCTTCGTCTTCTTCAGCCATAAATATCTGGTGGTACCCGTAGTATGCATCAAGGAATGAAAGCAACTCACACCCAGCCGTGGAGTCAACGATCTGGTCAACGCGCGGCAAGGGAAATGGATCTTTGGGACAAGCTTTATTCACATCGGTGAAGTCTATACAAAGCCTCCACTTCCCATTTGCTTTGCGCACGACAACGGGGTTGGCCAACCACGTGGGATGAAGTACACCTCTGACAAGGCCTGCTGCTTCCAGCTTCTTGATTTCCTCAGCGATAAACTCTTGGTGCTCCACTGCTTGCTTTCTGACCTTCTGCTTGACGGGCCGCGCGTGAGGACAAACGGCAAGCTTGTGCTCAATCACTTTCCTGGGAACACCGGGGATGTCAGACGGTTGCCATGCGAACACGTCGACATTCGCCCCGCAGGAAAGCAACGAGCGCGCTTTCCTATTTAGGATCGAGCGTGGCACTGATGGTGAAAGTACCACCAGTGCCGTCCTCCTTGGCGGACACCTTCTTGGTTGCAGGCGGAGCTGCCATTCCCTTCTTGCACTTGCCGGTGGAGCTCGATGGTGCATCCTCGATGGCAGCGCAGCACTCCGAAGAGGTGTGTTTGCCGGAGTGGGCCCCAGAGCTCTTGCCGGACTTGGTCTTGTTCTTCCCCCCGGGAGCTTCATGGGCAAGTGTCTTGCCGTCCGTTGCGGCTGCTGCGTCCCGGTAGATTTTGTCGGCACAGATAAGCGCGTCCTTCTTGTCACCGGGGACAGAGATGACGCTTATCGGGCCTGGCATCTTGAGCATGTTGTAAGCATAATGAGAGGCCGCCATGAACTTGGCGAGCGCTGGACGGCCAAGTATCCCATTGTAAGGCAATGGGATATCGGCAACGTCAAAGGTGATCCTCTCAGTCCTGAAATTCAGCTCTCCGCCAAAAGTCACTGGCAGTGTGATCTTCCCCTTCGGCTTGCTCCTTCCCGGGTTGATCCCTTGGAATGTGCCGGTTTCCTCGAGCTCGCTGTCGGGGATCTGTAGTTTCCGGACCACAGCAGAGGAGATCAGGTTCAGGCCGGCCCCGCCGTCAACCAGCATCTTGGTGACCTTGAGGTTGCGGATGGTTGGTGAAACCAACATCGGCAAACACCCGACTGCAGTTGTGCGGTCAGGGTGATCCTCAATGTCGAAGATGATGGGCGTGCTGGACCACCTCAGGAGTTTGCGCGACTCGACGGGTGGCTCTGCTGCATTAACTTCCCACACCCATTGTTTGAGTTGGCGGTGGGAAGTATGCAGAGAGGCACCTCCATCAAGGCACATAACTTATGTAGCCTTCTGGAACTCCTGCTCGCTGTTGTCTCCGTCATCCATGTCTTCGTCGTCGTCTTCGTCTTCGTCCTTGTCACGGCCGCGGGGAGGTCTATCTCCTTGCCGCTGCTTGGCCTTGCCGCGGCGTCCTCCCCGGCCATTGAATGGCCGCTTCTTGCCGGACTCTCCTCCACCTCCCTGGGCCTTCTCCTTGTCACGTCGCTCGTACTCAGCCTTCTGCTGTTCGACGAGGTACTCGACCCTTTTGCAGTTCTGGAGATCGTGGCCCTTGGTGCGGTGGATCTTGCAGTACTGCTTGTCGGAGCCGTCCTGCTTGTCGGTGGCCGCTACAGTGGTAGCTTCCTTGCCGAAGCCACCAGCCTAAGCTTTCTTGGCGCCAGCCTCCTTGCCGGACTGCTCAACGACCAGTACTTCCTTGTTCTTCTTTTTCTTGTTGTTCCGCCGCTGGTTCTTCCTTGCCGGGGCGGCATCCTCACTATATGTTCCCCCTGCTCCAGTCTCCTCCCCTCTTCAGCGCGTGCGCACTTGTCGGCCAGGGCATAGAGCTCACTGACGTCTCGTATCTTGCACATCGCCATTTCCTCCCTCATCCTGCGGTTACGCACGTTCTGATGGAACGTGCTAATAACCGCGACAGGGTGGACGTCCGGGATGTTGTGCCGGACGCGGCTGAATCTCTGGATGTACTTTCGCAGGGACTCTCCTTCCTTCTGGGCGAGTATATGAAGGTCGCTCTCCTGGCCATGGGGCTTGTGGCCACCCGTGAAGGCGCCGACAAACTGATGGCACAGGTCGGCCCAAGAAGAGATGGAGTTTTCCGGCAAGTGCATGAGCCAAGACCTGACGTTCGGCTTGAGCACGAGCGGGAAGTAGTTTGCCAGTATCTTCTCGTCTCGTCCCCCGGCAGCCTGCACCGCAATGGTGTAGATGCGGAGGAACTCTAACGGATGAGTCTTGCCGTCGTACTTCTCGGGTACGTCGGGCTTGAAGTTCTTCATGCTGGGCCACTGGACTTGCCGCAGCTCACGGGTGAACGCAGGGCAACCCGCCGCGTACGGCAAGTCGCCTGGTTCTCCGGGCGCGTGCATGTCGACAGCGGGCCCAGCGCGCTGGTCGGATAGTCGTCGCGCTTCTCTTCGACGCTCGATGCGGGTTCGAGCGTCCTCTTGTCGTCGGTCGTCAAGGACTTGGCGTTGATCACGGCGAGCTCGTGGATCCGACGACGCCGTGGAGTCATCGTCGATGTTGATCCGGCGAGTCGGCAATTTCGGCCTTCGGGGCGGGGAGTGCACGGTAGTTGCACCCCCGGCGGTCTTGTCTCCATCAGCCCGCGCCTGGCTGACTTGCCGCGGCTGCGACGTCGTCGGCTGCTGCGGCGTGTCGTTGTCGGCGAAGGCGATGAGGCTCTGGATGGTGGCCCTCCAGTCTTCGGCCTTGTCTGCCGCTGGAGGGAAGTCGAGGAGCAGCTGAGCTCGAGCTGGAGTGGAGTGGAGGGGAGCGGTGGCGAGCGGTGCGAGGAGCGAGATATGCTCGGACTTCTAACTGCGTTAGAAGGAGCAGGGTCTCGTCCCGGCGACCGCGCCTTGCTCGTGCCAGCACGTTGGCCTTGAGCGTCCCGCGACCCGCCAGCTTGACCTTGTCCCAGCAAGCGTATGGTACCTTGGGTACCACGTCGCTGCCGGTCCGGCACCTCCTGAGAGGGGCATGGTGCGTGCACGGATGCCGAGGTCTTGGAGTGCGCCCGGTCGTCCGTCTTGTCTTTGGACTTGGCGGCGCCGTGAGTTTCCTCGCCGGCGTCCGTCCTTCCGCCAGCGTCCACCCCACCGACTGTTGGCTCCGGTGGCGGCGGGATCGACGCGGACGGGCCTGCTACCTTTGAAGCCTTCTTCTTCGGCAGCATGTCGATGTAGTCGATGACGTTGCTGAAGATTTCGCCCGCGTGAACGGCGGATCGGGTTCACACAACCTCGACGCACCCCCTACCTGGCGCGCCAAAGATGTCGGGGAAACTGATCGCCCACGAACACCTATGGGACCGGAGCCCCTTTTCGGTACGGCAAGGGGGCGGAGGATGCACAAAGAGCGGATCGAAGCGTGCACGCGAGCAGTTTACCCAGGTTCGGGCCGCACGGATGCGTAAAACCCTACTCCTGCCTTGGTTTTGATTGTGTTCTTAGCTCGGGAGCGAGAAGAGCTATAGTGCTTGTCGCTGGCAACACCGAGCGTGAGAGTGATCGAAGATCGGAACCCCCTCTACGTTGCGCATGGGCCTCCTTTTATAGGTCGAAAGGGGTCACCGACAGGTGGCAACGCAGATGAGGGTAAAAATGTAAAAATGGTGGTAGTTGGAACAATGTATGCATAGTGCTCTATACCTAACCCTGACGGCAGGGGACAAGGGCATTGAACGCCCGTCACCGTCGCCCCAAACAGTGCAAAAAGCGTCCGTCAGGGCGTCTCCGTTCGCCACGATGGTTGCCTCGTCATCGCAGCTCGCCACCGTGTACCCCAGGCTGCACAGCCTTCCGCCACGTGCACCTGGAAGGGCCCCAGGGCGACGCGTGGCCGGATGAGCTGGAGCGCGGGCACGTAGTGCAAGCTTGCCGCAGCTTGCACCTTGCCGCGGTTGTTAACTTGTCGCGCCCGGGAGTTTGTCGCTCTCCGGGCCTTGCCGGGGCGCGCGATGCGCCACGGCAAGTCTCCTGAAATGCCATGTTTTGGCCTTCCTGGCAAGCTCCTCTTGCCAGGGTCTTGTGCCAAAGGGGGTGGTTTTGAGCCTGGAGCGGCCTTCCCGGCAAGCTCCTCTTGCCGGGGTCTTGTTTCTTTAACTTGAATACTTTGTTCTTGAATGGCTCCGAAGGAACCATAGTGGGCCTTGGCGGGCGCGTGGCGAGCCCTGCCACGGGACGCTGCTACTGCCCGTGCACAAGTTGGGATACTAAGGTACCCCTACTTTAGTACACGGACACCTTCCTCCATCACCAATTCCATGATGCTCACCGCCATGCGTGAGTAATCCCATCATAGGCTTGCTGGACGGTGATGAGTTGGATGAGATTTACCATGTAATCGAGTTAGTTTTGTTAGGGTTTGATCCCTAGTATCCACTATGTTCTAAGATTGATGTTGCTATGACTTTGCCATGCTTAATGCTTGTCACTAGGGCCCGACTACCATGATTTCAGATCTGAACCTATTATGTTTTCATGAATATATGTGTGTTCTTGATCCTATCTTGCAAGTCAATAGTCACCTACTATGTGTTATGATCCGGCAACCCCGAAGTGACAACAATTGGGACCACTCCCGGTGATGACCGTAGTTTGAGGAGTTCATGTATTCAATATGTGTTAATGATTTGGTTCGGTACTCTATTAAAAGGAGGCCTTAATCTCCCTTAGTTTCCACTAGGACCCCGCTGCCACGGGAGGGTAGGACAAAAGATGTCATGCAAGTTCTTTGCCATAAGCACGTATGACTATATTCGGAATACATGCCTACATTACATTGATGAACTAGAGCTAGTTCTGTGTCACCCTAGGTTATAACTATTACATGAGGAATCGCATCTGACATAATTCTCCACCACCGATCCAATGCCTATGAGCTTTTCACATATTGCTTGTTGCTTATTTACTTTTCCGCTGCTGCTATTACAAAAACTACAAAAACACTACCATTACTTTTATTGTTGTTACCTCTATTTCCGTATTACCTTGCTACTAAATTACCTTGCTGCAGATACTAAGTTTACAGGTGTGGTTGAATTGACAACTCATCTGCTAATACTTAAGCGTATTCTTTGGCTCCCCTTGTGTCGAATCAATAAATTTGGGTTGAATACTTTACCCTCGAAAACTATTGCGATCCCCTACACTTGTGGGTTATCAAGACTATTTTCGGGCGCCGTTGCCGGGGAGCATAGCTATATTCTTTAAGTCACTTGGGATTTATATCTGTTGATCACTATGAAGAACTCGAAAGACTCAAAAACCAAGATTTGTCCCTTAACTACGAGGGAAGGTAAGGAACTGCCATCTAGTTCTGCACTTGATTCACCCTCTGTTATGAGTAAATTTGCGACACCTACTCCTGCTATTGAATCTGATATGTCGCATGTTCTTGATGATGCCACTTCTGCTATGTATGATGAAACTACTTCTATGCTTGATAATACTGTGCCACTAGATGGATTTCTAGATGAACAAATTGCTAAGGTTAGGGAGAATGCAAATATTGAAACTGATAATATTTATGAAAGTGATGATGAAGATTCTCCCCCTAGATATGAATTGCCTGTTATTCTTGAGGGTTATGTTATGGATGAAGAAACTGCTAGAGACTTTCTTGCTTGCAACGATAGATATGATCTTAAGAAATTATTAGCTAAGCTGAAAGAAAAGTCTTTGAATGCTAGAATGAAATATGACCCTACTTTTGCTACTTCACCTATCTTTGTTACTGATAAGGATTATGATTTCTCTGTTGATCCAGAGTTAATTACTTTGGTTAAATCTGATCCTTTTCATGGCTATGAATCTGAAACTGTTGTGGCACATCTTACTAAGCTGAATGATATAGACACCCTGTTCACCAACGAGGAAAAGATTCGTTATTACTATATCCTTAAGTTATTTCCGTTCTTGTTAAAGGGTGATGCTAAGACATGGTTTAATTCTCTTGATCCTGGTTGTGTGCGTAGTCACTAGGATATGATTTATTACTTCTCTGCTAAATATTTTCCCGCTCATAAGAAACAAGCTGCCTTACGGGAAATATATAATTATGTGCAAATTGAAGAAGAGAGTCTCCCACAAGCTTGCGGAAGGCTTCTCCAATTACTTAATGCTTTGCCTGATCATCCTGTGTCGGGTTATCAAGACCATGTATTTCTTCAATAGGCGGTAAATTCTTAACATCTTCAGCTTTAATACCTTTTTCTTTTATAGATGTCTTTGCCTCTTGCATATCTTCAGGACTGAGAAATAGAACACCTCTTTTCTTCGGAGTTGGCTTAGGGGTTGTTTCAGGAAGTGACCAATTATTTTCATTGGTCAGCATATTATTCAATAGTAATTCAGCTTGATCAACTGTTATTTCCCTGAAAACACAACCATCACAACTATCCAGGTGGTCTCTGGAAGCATCGGTTAGTCCATTATAAAAGACATCAAGTATTTCATTCCTCCGAAAGGTAAATTCTCTTTATAGATTTGATTAAGGTTATATTCCTTGTTATAAGTCTGGTAGCCAATGCTTAGATGAGTTTGATAATTTTATTGTGAAACAAGAAAACTTCAATGCTTATTTTGGTAGACAATTGCAACGCAATGCTTATATGATTGAACGCTTGAGTGATTATATGTCTAGAGTTAAAAGGTGAATTGAAACTCATTAGTAAACATGCTTCTGTGGTTACCACTCAAGTAGAACAAGTACTCAAGGCTCAGAATGATTTTTTCAATGAATTAAATAGTAAGAATAATGACTATGTTGTTAGAGTTGCAACTAGAGGGGGCAAAGTGACTCTGGAACCTTTGTATCCTGCGGGCCACCCTAAGAGAATTGAGCAAGATTCTCAGAGAGCTAATTTAGATGCACCTAGTTCTTCTAAGAAGAAGAAAAAGAAAAATGATAGGACTTTGCATGCTTCTACTGAACCTGTAGCTGACACATCTAAGAATCCCAATGATATCTATGTTTCTGATGCTGAGACACAATCTGGTACTGAACATGAACCTAGTGATAATGTTAATGATGATGTTCATGATGATGCTGAACTTAGCAATGATAATGATGTAGAGATTGCACCTGTTGTTGATCTCGATAACCCACAATCAAAGAATCAACGTTATGATAAGAGAGGCTTTGTTGCTAGGAAGCACGATAAGGAAAGAGAACCATGGGTTCAGAAACCCATGCCTTTTCCTAATAAACCGTCCAAGAAAAAGGATGATGAGGATTTTGAGCGCTTCGCTGAAATGATTAGACCTATCTTTTTGTGTATGCGTTTGACTGATATGCTTAAAACAAAACCTTATGCTAAGTATATGAAAGACATTATTACCAATAAAAGAAAGATACCTGAAGTAGAAATTTCCACCATGCTTGCCAATTACACTTTTAAGGGTGGAATACCTAAGAAACTAGGAGATCAAGGAGTACCTACTATACCTTGATCAATTAAGAGAAACTATGTTAAAACTACTTTATGTGATCTTGGGGCCGGTGTTAGTGTTATGCCTCTCTCTTTATATTGTAGACTTGACTTGAGTAAGTTGACACCTACTGAAATATCTTTGCAAATGGCCGATAAATCAACTGCTAGACCTGTCGGTATTTGTGAGGATGTGCCTGTTGTGGTTGCAAGTGTTACTATTCTAACGGACTTTGTTATCCTTGATATTCCCGAGGATGATAGTATGTCTATTATCCTTGGTAGACCCTTTTTAAATACTGCAAGGGCTGTTATTGATTGCAACAAAGGTAATGTCACTTTTCATGTCAATGGTAATGAGCATACGGTATACTTTCAGAGGAAACAACCTCAGGTCCACAGTATCAATTCTATTGGAAAAAATTCAACTATTACTATTGGAGGTTTGAATTTCCTCTTCCTACTGTCAAGAAGACATATGATATTCTTATTGTTGGGGACATACGTATCCCCATTGAGGTAACCTAATGTTATTAAAAAATCTCCGATTTCATGTTATTCGGAAAGATTTTATTAACAAGACTTGATCAACCTTGTTAATGGACTCCTTTTGATGAGCATGAGATGGGTGAATCTAGATAGCACAACCTTCTGTACCCTCCTCTTACTTTCTATTAATTAGGATAAATAAAGCAAAAATAGTATTTTCTGTCTGTTTCCAGACTTATCCGTGCAATAAAAAAATACCCCGAAAATAAAAATTCTCCAAATGCCCTGAAAATGAAGTATGATTTTTTGTAGAATATTTGAGAATATTTGGCACTGAGAACACAGCAGGGGGAGCCAGCACCTGGCCACGACGGTCCAGGGCGCGCCCACCCTCACTGGCTGCGCCCCTGCCTCGTGGGCCCCACATGGCCCCCCTCCACTTATTCCTGCACCCACACACTCCTTCTTCCTCCCAAAAAAATCACTATCCAGCTCAAGCACGAGTTCTAGCTCATCTTGCTACCATTTTCAATCTCCTTGCTCAAAGCTCCATTCACAAAACTGTTTGGGGATATTGTTCCTTGGTATGTGACTCCTCCATTGGTCAAATTAGTTTTTGTTCTAGTGCTTTATTTATTGCAAATATTTGCTATTGTGGTGACCTTATTCTTGAGCTTGCATGTTAAATTTCTTTTGTCCCAAGTAGTTCTAATGCATGATATAGTCTATAGGCACTTGTAGGAGTTGTTGCTATCAATCTTGTTGAGTTTGATTCACTTTTATTTTGAGTTACTAAAAATTTCAGAAAATTTCAGAAAAATGCATAGAAAAATCTTCCAAGGTTGTCCGTCAAGGAAGCAAGGACCAAGGCTCGCGATGCGTGAGCCGGACGATAAATTACTGAGGGAATCTCAAGTGTGGCCTTGTGAATGGCCGTGAGAGGAGTTTATGGTTCGGGCTGGCATTAAGGAGGAGTTTAACGCATATGTGCGTAATGCTGACCTCGAGGGCTTCATGCTAGATAAGTGCCCTCAGTACCATTACTTAACTGATACCTTTGTTAGAAGGTTTAAATTTACATCTTCACGAAACTCTCACACTGTCCTGTTTGATCTATATGATAAATCTTACACCATGGACCTAGAAGATTTTAATGATGCTTGTAAGCTCCCGCAGTGGGGCAATATTAGTGAACCTCGCAAATCTGAATATAAAGACTTCCTTGTTAGTATCACTGTGGGGGAATCTAGAGAGATCACACAAGCTACCATAGGGAGCATTCATTTTCCTACTATTCATTACTTTGCTCTCTTTATTGGTAGATGCATCAACGGTAAAGATGAGGCTTGCCACATGTGTGTCCCGGATCTTAGTGTTCTCAAGAGTGCGGTATTAGGTGATAGACAATATAATTTTGGGGCCATTGTTGCACGTAGGCTACATCATAATGGTTTGAATGGAGATTTATTTTGTGGGATTTATGCCACTCGCATAGCCCATCGTCTTGGTGTGCCTATACATGAAAGTGATGCACTATTACCACCTGCCTATTTAGATTATAATGCTATGGTTAGCCATCGGTTTATAGAGAGGGATGAACTATCCCTCCAGTATCGACAAATCTTTGACATGCGTCACACTGTCCATATTGCTCTCCCTGCTCCTACCTTCTTTGACTTTCAGGCAAAAGGGAGATATATTATAACCAGGGAGGAGGCAAATGAGTATAAGGAGACAATAAGAGCAGTTCGTCTCCAGGATGCAGCTCGCTAGGCACTAGCCGCTGCATCTCAATACAACCCCAACTACGACTTTGGATATCTGTCAGGCCAGTACTGACCATAGACCAACTTAGGCCAAAAGCCTAAGCTTGGGGGAGTACGTATTTCTCCCCGACATTACATTCATGTTCACACACTTATTCTAGTTGTCCACGCTCACACTCTTTCATTGTACTATCCATGCTAGTTTCAATTCTTTTCTTAGTCTTTTTCTTGTGTGTTAGAAAAACCTTTAGAAAAAAAAAATAGATGTAGCTTTTAGCTAGTTACTTTCCATGCCTGTAGTAGTAGTAATTAAAAGAAAACCCAAAAAGATTTTTCGTTCTTCTTTTACTTGTTGGGAGCTTTCCCGTGTAAATAGTTTCTTTTCTTTTCTTTAGGGGTCAAGAGGAGAAGACCATGATTGAAAAATGCTTAGTGGATCTCATATGCTTTATTGTTAATTTAACCTTGAGCCATATTACCTTGTCTTCTCCCTTGTATTAAATGCTTGCAGATTCCAGCTTAGTCCAATGCATGTGCACTATTATTATTATCCACACCGTTCGGTCGTGCTACTGAAAGGCAATAATGACGATATATGATGAACTGATTGAGATGAGAAAAGCTGGTATGAACTCGACCTCTCTTGTTTTTGTAAATTTGATAGTTCATCGTTCCTGATTCAGCCTATTATGAATGAAACATGCTTGCAATGACAATTAGAGATCATAGCTGCACATGACATGCTTAATTAGCTAGGAGTTTATAATGGTCTATCTTGCATGCCAACATGATATTAAAATGGTTGTGATGTGGTATGATAGGGTGGTATCCTCCTTTGAACGATTCAAGTGGTTTGACTTGGCACATGTTCACGCATGTAGTTGAAACAAAATCAACATAGCCTTCACGATATTTATGTTCATGGTGATTTATATCCTGCTCATGCTTGCATTCATTGTTGATTAATTTTAATGCATGTTCATGACAATTGTCGCTCTCTAGCTGGTCGCTTCCCAGTCTTTTTCTAGCCTTCACCTGTACTAAGCGGGAATACTGCTTGTGCATCCACTTCCATAAACCCCAAAGTTATTCCATATGAGTCCACCATACCTTCCTATATGCGGTATCTACCTGCCGTTCCAAGTAAATTTGTATGTGCCAAACTCTAAACCTTCAAACAAAATTCTGTTTTGTATGCTCGAATAGCTCATGTATCAACTAGGGTTGTCTATATCTTCCATGCTAGGTGGGTTATTCTCACGGTAAGTGGACTCCGCTCATCATTCATGAGAAAATGGCTGGTAACCGGGATGCCAAGTCCCATGCTCAAATCATAATAATTAAACAAAACTCCCCCCAGGGTTGTTACTGGTTTGGACGGTACCCGTTGTTTCGGGCTAGTCGTGGAGTGTGCTTGTTGGTGGTTGGGGGAGTATAAACTTTACCATTCTGTTTGGGAACTGCCTATAATGTGTGTAGCATGGTAGATATCGAGATTCTTGGTTGTTATATTGACAATGAGAGTATATTGCACAAAATATTATTCATCTCTATTTAAAAATCGAGCTCTCGCACCTCTACAAGTACCTGCTTCCCTCTGCGAAGGGCCTATCTATTTATTTTTATGTTGAGTCACCATCCTCTTATTAAAGAGCACCAGTTGGAGAGCACCGATGTCATTTGCATGTATTGCTATTAATTTACATTGAGTATAATTGTGACTGGATCTCTTTTACCATGAATTACAATGTCTAATCAATCCTTGATCTTATAAAGGTGCTCTGCATTTATGTTTTGCGGTCTCAGAAAGGGCTAGCGAGATACCATCTTGTTATATCATATTATGATTGTTTTGAGAAAGTGTTGTCATCCGAGGTTTATTATTATTGCTCGCTAGTTTATTATGCATTGATATGAGTAGACATGAGACCTGAAAGTTATTGTGAATGTGGTTAGTTCATGATCTTTGCAGAAAAATTGAATGCTGGCCTTACATATTTACAACAACAAGAGCAAACAAAGTTTGTCGAAGTTTATCATTATCACTTTCAGTTTATCAACTGAATTGCTTCAGGACAAGCAAAGGTTTAAGCTTGGGGAAGTTGATACGTCTCCAACGTATCTACTTTTCCAAAAACTTTTACCCTTGTTTTGGACTCTAACTTGCATGATTTGAATGGAACTAACCAGGATTGACGTTGTTTTCAGCAGAATTGCCATGGTGTTATTTGTGCAAAAATAAAAGTTCTCGGAATGACCTGAAATTCAACGGAGAATTATTTTGGAATATATAAAAATACCTGCGGAAAGAACCAAGCCAGGGGGGCCACACCCTGTCACGAGGGTGGGGGCGCGCCCCTGCCTCGTGGGCCCCCTGTTGCTCCACCGACGTCTACCCTGACTCCATATATTCTCTTTCGGGGAGAAAAAAAATCAGAGAGGAAGAATTATCGTGTTTTATGATACGGAGCCGCCGCCAAGCCCTAATCTCTCTCGGGAGGGCTGGTCTGGAGTCCGTTCGGGGCTCCGGAGAGGGGAGATCGTCGCCATCGTCATCGTCAATCTTCCTCCATCACCAATTCCATGATGCTCACCGCCGTGCGTGAGTAATCCCATCGTAGGCTTGCTGGACGGTGATGAGTTGGATGAGATTTACCATGTAATCGAGTTAGTTTTGTTAGGGTTTGATCCCTAGTATCCACTATGTTCTAAGATTGATGTTCCTATGACTTTGCCATGCTTAATGCTTGTCACTAGGGCCCGAGTGCCATGATTTCAGATCTGAACCAATTATATTTTCATGAATATATGTGTGTTCTTGATCCTATCTTGCAAGTCAATAGTCACCTACTATGTGTTATGATCCGGCAACGCCGAAGTGACAACAATCGGGACCACTCCCGGTGATGACCGTAGTTTGAGGAGTTCATGTATTCACTATGTGTTAATGCTTTGGTCCGGTACTCTATTAAAAGGAGGCCTTAATATCCCTTAGTTTCCACTAGGACCCCACTGCCACGGGAGGGTAGGACAAAAGATGGCATGCAAGTTCTTTTCCATAAGCACGTATGAATATATTCGGAATACATGCCTACATTACATTGATGAACTGGAGCTAGTTCTGTGCCACCCTAGGTTATAACTATTACATGAGGAATCGCATCCGACATAATTCTCCATCACCGATCCAATGCCTACGAGCTTTTCACATATTGCTTGTTGCTTATTTACTTTTGCGCTGCTGCTACTACAAAAACAATACCGTTACTTTTATTGTTGTTACCACTATTTCCATATTACCTTGCTACTAAATTACCTTGCTGCAGATACTAAGTTTCCAGATCTGGTTGAATTGACAACTCAGCTGCTAATACTTAAGAGTGTTCTTTGGCTCCCCTTGTGTCGAATCAATAAATTTGGGTTGAATACTTTACCCTCAAAAATTGTTAAGATCCCCTACACTTGTGTGTTATTAAGGCTCGCTGCATAGTCCGGCGCTCTAAAGCCTACAAAGTTCACGAAGGTGAACTATACAAGAAAAGCACAACTGGTATTCTCCAAAGGTGCATCTCCGAAGAGGAGGGAAGGAGAATTCTCACTGAAATACACGCTGGAATGGGCGGTCACCATGCCGCAGCAAGGGCGCTCGTAGGTAAAGCTTTTCGCGTTGGCTTTTACTGGCCTACTGCCCGAGCAGATGCCCAAACCTTGGTCCAACATTGCATTGGCTGCCAGCTCTTTGCAAATCAAAGTCAGATACCTCCCACCGCACTGAGAACAATCCCCATTACTTGGCCTTTTGCGGTCTGGGGGCTTGATATGGTCGGACCCCTTAAAGGGGGAAGTCATAAAAGAAAATACTTACTGGTGATGGTAGATAAGTTCACTAAGTGGATCGAAGCCAAGCTAGTAAAAACAGTTGAAGCAGGGCCCATGATAGATTTCATATCCAGCGTAGTACACCGTTATGGTGTCCCACATAGTATTATCACAGATAATGGCTCCAATTTCACAGCTGACGAGGTAAAAAATTAGTGCGCAAAGTTGGGTATAAAACTCGATTACGCTTATGTATACCACCCTCAAACAAATGGTCAGGTCGAAAGGGCCAATGGTCTTATTATGAGTGGCATTAAACCCCGACTAGTGCGCTCCCTATGGGAGTTTGATAAACAGTGGGTCAAAGAGCTTGACTCCGTACTCTGGGGGCTGCGGACCACTCCCAATCGTACGACCGGATATACACCCTTTTTAATGGTGTACGGCGCAGAGGCTGTTCTGCCCTGCGACATTATTCATGACTCACCTAGAGTGCGCATGTATGAGGAAAGGGAGGCTGAGTTAGATCGGCAGGACGACCTAGATGGACTTGAAGAGGAGCGCGATACAGCGCTAGCACATTCCGCATTTTACCAACAACATGCTAGGCGATACCAGAGCAGAGAAGTGCGGGCCAAGACATACAACGTCGGCGAACTCGTTTTACGCCTCCCGGAGAAGAAAAAGGACAAGCTCAAACCAAAATGGGAGGGCCCCTTCATTATTGACGAAGTACTCACCGGTGGAGCCTATCGCATTCGCAATGCACAGGACAACCACCTTGAGCCGAACCCTTGGAACGCTGCCAGGCTCCGACGATTTTATGGATAGTTCGGTAGAAATTTCTTCCTCTTTATAAGTTAGGTCTTGTCTTTTACTTTCTTGTTTCTCTCCCTTTTTTCTCTTTACATTTACTTGGCAAGTATTCGGCTCACCCGAACTGCCACATGACGAGTACATCCTCACATATACCTGGGGGCTTCTTTAACGAAGCCCATCATCAGTAAAGCTTCTTGCTTAAAATTGTCGCCTGTTTTTACAGTTCATCCTTGCCATTATATGCACCGATAAGACTTAAGTTCTGGCCAAGCTGGGTTGCCTGGCTCCTATGCTTACCCCTACGTTTCCGATTGTTCAGCTAGGGCGTAAAGGGAGCACCTCTGCGATTGTTACAATCGGGTAATCCGGATATGTACCTCAGACTGGGTGAAGCCGAAAGCTAGCGCTCTTAAGGGAATAATTGGCCGGCGGATACACGACATATTGCATTCTAAAGCGTATCTTAACTATCACAGGAGATGGCTTCCTACTATCCATCTCATAGGATCAAAAAGCCTAGGCCCGCATCTTCATGCACGCTGCTACTTCTCGAGCTTGCGTTGTATTCCCTCGAAGAGGAAAGGGAGATGCAGCAAAGTAGCGTAAGTATTTCCCTCAGTTTTTTAGAACAGGTATAAATCCAGTAGGAGACCACGTGCGATCCCTCGCACCTGCACAAATAAATAAGAACTTCGCAGCCAACGCGATAAGGGGTTGTCAATCCCTTTACAGTCACTTACGAAAGTGAGATATTATAGAGATGATAGTTTATATTTTTGGTATTTTTGTTTATAAGAACAGAAAGTAAAAGCGGAAAAAGTAAAGTAGATGTAGATTGATATGTTGAGAATAGACCCAGGGTCCATAGTGTTCTCTAGTGGCTTCTCTCATGATAGCGATATTCTACGGCGGGTAAACAAACTACTGTCGAGCAATTGATAGAAAAGCAAATAATTATGAGACTATCTAGGCATGATCATTGTATATAGGCATCACGTCCGAGACAAGTAAACCGACTCCTGCCTGCATCTACTACTATTACTCCACACATCGACCGCTATCCAGCATGCATCTAGTGTATTGAGTTCATAAGAACAGAGTAACGCCTTAAGCAAGATGACATGATGTAGAGGGATAAACTCAAGCAATATGATATAAACCCCATCTTTTTATCCTCGATGGCAACAATACAATACGTGCCTTGCTGCCCCTACTGTCACTGGGAAAGGACACCGCAAGAATGAACCCAAAGCCAAGCACTTCTCCCATTGCAAGAACTATAGATCTAGTAGGCCAAACCAAACCAATAATTCGAAGATACTTGCAAGGATATTATGAGCACACATAAAGAGTTCAGAAAAGAACCAAATATTTCTCGTAAATAATCTTGATCATAAACTCACAATTCATCGGATCTCGACAAACACACCGCAAAAAGAGATTACATCAAATAGATCTCCTCGAAGAGCGAGGAGAACTTTGTATTGAGATCCATAGAGAGAGAAGAAGCCATCGAGATACTAGCTATGGACCCAAAGGTCTGTGGTAAACTACTCACAACTCCTAGTGAGGGCGATGATGATGATGTAGAAGAACTCCGTGATGGATCCCTCCTTCGACGGAGCTCCAGAACAGGCCCCAAGATGGGATCTCACGGGAATAGAAGGTTAAGGCGGTGGAATTAGGGTTTTCTCTCTGTTGCTGATGGTTTTGGGGTACGTAGACTTATATAGGAGGAAGGAGGACACCGGGGGACGCTCGAGGGGCCCACGAGGCAGGGGGCGCGCCCACACCCTCGTGGGCACCTCGTGGCTCCCCTGACGTGGTTCTCAAGTCTCCCGTGCGTGATTTTCTCCAAAAATATCTCTCGCGAAGGTTTCATTCCTTTTGGACTCTGTTTGATATTCTTTTTCTGCAAAACCCTGAAACAGGCAAAAAACAGCAATCTGGACTGGGCCTTTGGGTTAGTAGGTTAGTCCCAAAAATGATATAAAAGTGTATGACAAAGCCCATTAAATATCCAAGACTTCATAAATAATAGCGTGGAACAATCAAAAATTATAGATACGTTGGAGACGTATCAAGCATCCCCAAGTTTAAATCCTGCTCGTCCTCGAGTAGGTAAATGATAAAGAAATAATTTTTGATGTGGAATGCTAACCAACATAGTTTCTCAATGTAATTCTCTTAATTGTGGCATGAATGTTCATATCTGAAAGATTCAAGATAAAAGTCTATATTGACATAAGTAATAATAATACTTCAAGCTTACTAACAAAGCAATCATGTCTTCTCAAAATACTATGGCAAAAGAAAGTTATCCCTACAAAAATCATATAGTCTGGCTATGCTCCCTCTTCATCACACAAAATATTCATATCATGCACAACTCCGATTTCAGCCAAGCACTTGTTTTCATACTCTATTCTTTCAAACATTTCAACCTTTACGCAATACATGAGCGTGAGACATGGACATAGCAGTATGGGTGGAATAGAGGTGGTTGTGGAGAAGACAAAAGGAGGGAGATAGTCTCACATCAACTAGGCATATCAACGGGCTATGGAGATGCCCATCAATAGATATCAATGTGAGTGAGTAGGGATTGCCATGCAACGGATGCACTAGAGCTAAATATGTATGAAAGCTCAACAAAAGAAACTAGTGGGTGTGCATCCAACTTGCTTGCTCACGAAGACCTAGGGCATTTGAGGAAGCCCATTGTTGGAATATACAAGCCAAGTTCTATAATGAAAATTCCCACTAGTATATAAAGTGACTAAGCATGAGACTCTCTATCATGAAGAACATGGTGCTACTTTGAAGCACAAGTGTGGAAAAATATAGTAGCAATTGCCCCTTCTCTATTTTCTCTCTTTTTTTGGAGGCGCTTCTCCTTTTTTTTATTAGCCCCTCTCTATATTTTTTTGGGCCATCTCCCTTTTTTTTATTGGCCTTTCCTCACATGGGACAATGCTCTAATAATGATGATCATCAAACTTTTATTGATTTACAACTCGATGCTACAACAAAGTATGACTCTACATGAATGCCTCCGGCGGTGTACCGGGATGTGCAATGAATCAAGAGTGACATGTATGTAAAATTATGCATGGTGGCCTTGCCACAAGTACGATGTCAACTACATGATCATGCATGGCAATATGACAATATGATGTGTGTCATATGAACGGAATGGTGGAAAGTTGCATGGCAATATATCTCGGAATGGCTATGGAAATGCCATGATAGGTAGGTAAGGTGGCTGTTTTGAGGAATATTATGGTGGCTATTTTGAGGAAGGATATATAGTGGGTTTATGGTACCGGTGAAAGTTGCGCTGTACAAGAGAGGCTAGCAATGGTGGAAGGGTGAGAGTGCGTATAATCGATGGACTCAACATTAGTCATAAGAACTCATATACTTATTGCAAAAATCTACAAGTCATCAAAACAAAGCAATCAACGCATGCTCCTAGGGGGGAGGTTGGTAGGATTTAACCATCGCGCGCCCCCGACCTCCACACAAAGGTTGGCACTTTACAAATACCTCATGCTCTAACTTCGTCACATAGTGGTTCACCATATGTGCATGATACGGGAATCACTAACCTTAACACAAGTATTTCTCAATTTAATAATAACTCCACTAGCATGACTCTAATATCACTATCCTCATATCTCAAAACAATTATCAAGTATCCAACATCTCATCATATTCAATGCACTTGGTGTGATTTCTTTTACTACATTGATATTGGATGTCTATCATGTGAAGACTTGTTTTTTTAGCCTAAACACATTACCATGCTGTTTTAATAGACTCTCAAATATATATAAGTGAATCATGAGAGTTCAACAATTTCTACAAAATATTACCACCACCGTGCTCTAAAAGATATAAGTGAAGCACTAGAGCAAAAACTATTCAACTCAAAAGATATAAGTGAAGCACATAGAGTGTTCTAACAATTCCTAGGCCATATTTCACTCTCTCAAATTGGTGTGTCCAGCAAGGATGATTGTGGCAAACTAACAAGCAAAGACTCAAATTATACAAGACACTCCAAGCAAAAGACATATCATGTGGTGAATAAAAATATAGCTCCAAGTATAGTTACTGATGGATGAAGACGAAAGAGGGGATGCCTTCCCGGGGCATCCCCAAGCTTAGGCTTTTGATTATCCTTGAAGTTTACTTGGGGTGCCATGGGCATCCCCAAGCTTAGGCCCCTGCTACTCTTTGTTCCATAGTCCATCAAAGCAATACTCAAAACTTGAAAACTTCACAATACAAAACTTAGACAAAAATTCTCGTGAGCTCCGTTAGTATAAGAAAACAAATCACTACTCAAAGGTACTGAAATGAATTCATTCTTTGTTTATATTGGTGTTAAACCTACTGTATTCCAACTTCTCTATGGTTCATACTTGCCAATACTACTCATAGATGCATTGAAATAAGCAAACAACACACGAAAAACAGAATCTGTCAAAAACTGAACGGTCTGTAGTAATCTGCAGGTTTCGGATACTTCTGTAACTCCAAAAATTTCAAACTAAATTGGTAAACGTGAGGAATTTGTTCATTAATCATCTGCAGAAAGAATCAACTAAATATCATGCTCCAGTAAAATCTGATGATCATTCTCGTGAGCACTAACGATTCTGTTTTTCACAGCAAGATCACATAAACTTCACACAAGTCTTCCCGAAGGTTCTACTTGGCACAAACACTAAAACAACATGAAACCACATCTAAACAGAAGATAGATGCAATATTTATTCCCTAACAGCAGAAAAAACAAAAAATATAAAATTGGGTTGCCTCCCAACAAGCGCTATCGTTTTACGCCCCTAGCTAGGCACGATACGAGATAGATCTAGGTATTGCCATCTTTGGAAGGCATTCCATAAGTGGCTCTCATAATAGATTCATATGGTAATTTTATTTTTTTTCTAGGAAATTGTTCCATGCCTTCCCTTAACGGAAATTGGAATCTAATATTTCCTTCCTTCATATCAATAATTGCACCAATCGTTCTAAGGAAAGGTCTACCAAGAATAATATGACATGAAGGATTGCAATCTATATCAAGAACAATGAAATCTACGGGCACATAATTCCTATTGGCAACAATAAGAACATCATTAATTCTTCCCATAGGTTTCTTAATAGTGGAATCCGCAAGATGCAAGTTTAAAGAACAATCATCAAGCTCATGGAAACCTAGCAAATCACACAAAGTTTTTGGGATAGTGGAGACACTTGCACCCAAATCACACAAAGCATAGCATTCATGACCTTTTATTTTTATTTTTATAGTAGGTTCCCACTCATCACAAAGCTTTCTAGGGATAGAAACTTCTAACTCAAGTTTTTCTTCATAAGATTGCATCAAAGCATCAACTATGTGTTTGGTGAAAGCTTTATTTTGACTATAAGCATGCGGATAATTTAGTACGGATTGCATCAAGGAAATACAATCAATCAAAGAGAAATTATCATAATTGAATCCCTTGAAATCCAATGTAGTGGGCTCATCACTATGCAAAGTTTTAATCTCTTCACTCCCACTTTTAACAATTTTAGCATCAAGATCTAAAAACTCCCAATCATTGGGACACCTTAAAGCAGAATCATCTCCAATCCTATCTTCATCAAGATTTATACTAGAAAACAAGGATATAATAGGAGACACATCAACAACTTTCAGATCTTCATCTTTATTTTCATGATAGCTAGAAGAACACGCTTTAATATAATTCTCTCTTTTAGCACGCATCCTAGCGGTTCTTTCTTTGCATTCATCAATGGAAATTATCATGGCTTTGAGAGACTAATTGATATCATGCTTAGGTGGGATAGATCTAAGTTTCAAATAATCAACATCAAGAGTAATTCTATCCACACTTCTAGCCAATTCATCAATCTTAAGGAATTTCTCTTCAAGCATAGCATTAAAATTATTTTGTGAGATCATAAACTCCTTAACACTAGTTTCAAATTCAGAAGGCATCTTTACATAAGAGTTGTTGTAGGAATTACCATAATTATTAGAGGAATTACTAGGAAAACGCCTAGAATTAAAATTACCTCTATAAGCATTGTTACCAAAATTATTCCTACCAACAAAATTCACATCCAAAGATTCATTGTTATTTTCAATCAAAGTGGACAAAGGCATATCATTAGGATCAGAAGGAGCACTTTTAGCAGCAAATAATTTCATAAGTTCATCCATCTTTCCACTCAAAACACTAATTTCTTCGATAGCATGCACTTTCTTACTAGTAGATCTTTCGGTGTGCCATTGAGAATAATTGACCATAATATTATCTAGGAGTTTGGTAGCTTCTCCTAAGGTAGTTTCCCTGAAAGTGCCTCCTGCGGCCGAATCTAAAAGATTTCTAGAAGCAAATTCAAGCCAGCATAAAAGTTCTGAATAATCATCCATAGATTCAAACCATGTGTAGGGCAATTACGTATCATTAGTTTCATTCTCTCCCAAGCTTGTGCAACATGCTCATGATCTAGTTGCTTAAAATTCATAATATCATTTCTAAGAGAGATGATCTTAGCAGGAGGGAAATACTTAGAGATAAAAGCATCTTTGCACTTATTCCACAAATCAATACTATTTCTAGGCAAAGAGGAAAACCAAGTTTTAGCACGATGTCTAAGTGAAAATGGAAATAACTTCAATTTAACAATATCGTTATCCGTATCCCTTTTCTTTTGCATATCACACAAATCAACAAAGTTGTTTAGATGGGTAGCGGCATCTTCACTAGGAAGGCGGAGAATTGATCTTTCATGACAAGATTCAACAAAGCAGCATTGATCTCACAAGATTCAGCATCAGTAATAGGAGCAATCGAAGTGCTAATAAAATCATTATTGTTGGTATTGGAGAAGTCACACAATTTGGTATTGTTCTGAGCCATAGTGACAAGCAAGCAATCCAACACACACAGGCAAACAAGAAGAAAAAGAACGATAAACACACGGCAGAAGAAGGGCAAATAAAACGGCAAGGGTGAAGTGGGGGAGAGGAAAACGAGAGGCAAAAAATGTAATGCGAAGGATAAGGGTTTATGATAGCTACTTGCTATATGAATTTTGTGTAAGCCTCCCCGGCAACGGCGCCAGAAATTCTACTTGCTACTTCTCGAGCTTGCGTTGTATTCCCTCGAAGAGGAAAGGGTGATGCAGCATAGTAGCGTAAGTATTTCCCTCAGTTTTTGAGAACCAAGGTATCAATCCAGTAGGAGACCACGCGCGAGTCCCTTGCACCTGCACAAACAAATAAGAACTTCGCAGCCAACGCGATAAGGGGTTGTCAATCCCTTTACGGTCACTTACGAAAGTGAGATATGATAGAGATGATAGTTTATATTTTTGGTATTTTTGTTTATAAGAACAGAAAGTAAAAGCCGAAAAAGTAAAGTAGATGTAGATTGATATGTTGAGAATAGACCCGGGGGTCATAGTGTTCTCTAGTGGCTTCTCTCATGATAGCGATATTCTACAGCGGGTAAACAATTTACTGTCGAGCAATTGATAGAAAAGCGAATAATTATGAGACTATCTAGGCATGATCATTGTATATAGGCATCACGTCCGAGACAAGTAGACCGACTCCTGCCTGCATCTACTACTATTACTCCACACATCGACCGCTATCCAGCATGCATCTTGTGTATTGAGTTCATAAGAACAGAGTAACGCCTTAAGCAAGATGACATGATGTAGAGGGATAAACTCAAGCAATATGATATAAACCCCATCTTTTTATCCTCGATGGCAACAATACAATACGTGCCTTGCTGCCCCTACTATCACTGGGAAAGGACACCGCAAGATTGAACCCAAAGCCAAGCACTTCTCCCATAGCAAGAACTATAGACCTAGTAGGCCAAACCAAACCAATAATTCGAAGAGACTTGCAAGGATATTATGAGCACACATAAAGAGTTCAGAAAAGAACCAAATATTTCTCGTAAATAATCTTGATCATAAACTCACAATTCATTGGATCTCGACAAACACACCGCAAAAAGAGATTACATCGAATAGATCTCCTCGAAGACCGAGGAGAACTTTGTATTGAGATCCAAAGAGAGAGAAGAAGCCATCTAGATACTAGCTAGGGACCCGAAGGTCTGTGGTAAACTACTCACAACTCATGGTGAGGGCGATGATGATGATGTAGAAGAACTCCGTGATGAATCCCTCCTCCGGCGGATCTCCGGAACAGGCCCCAAGATGGGATCTCACGGGAACATAAGGTTACGGCGGTGGAATTAGGGTCTTCTCTCTGTTGCTGATGGTTTCGGGGTACGTAGACTTATATAGGAGGAAGGAGGACACCAGGGGACGCTCGAGGGGCCCACGAGGCAGGGGCGCGCCCTGGGAAGGGGGCGCGCCCCCCACCCTCGTGGGAACCTCGTGGCTCCCCTGACGTGGTTCTCAAGTCTCCCGTGCGTGATTTTCTCCAAAAATATCTCTCGCGAAAGTTTCATTCCGTTTGGACTCCGTTTGATATTATTTTTCTGCAAAACCCTGAAACAGGCAAAAAACAGCAATCTGGACTGGGCCTTTGGGTTAGTAGGTTAGTCCCAAAAATGATATAAAAGTGTATGACAAAGCCCATTAAACATCGAAGACTTCATAAATAATAGCATGGAACAATCAAAAATTATAGATACATTGGAGACGTATCACACGCCGACCCAGGGAAAGGAACCCCTAATGGAACTATTCTCTCTGGAAGATGTTTCTTACATTAAATAGTAATATAACATAACTCCCCGAACTCAGTTCGTCTGTTCAAGCAATTGTGACCGGAATGCTTGGTTTCCGAACATATCATGTGCTTTATCACAGATATAGTATTCGAAAACACTCCAGCCTTTGGGTTTATGGAGGTCGAAGCAGATGGTCGGCCATGATGAACTTTATATAAATTCGGTCGGATATAAGTTTGATGGTAAAAGTGCATTAAGACATAGAATCAAATGACTATTCATTTTCTATTCCCTCTATCAGGCTGTCTAGCTTACAGTCCTGTTGGGAAAGCTTGGCAGCTATTTATACTTGGTTATAGACCAAACATGGAGGAATTTCCTGTCCATCGGACCCTCGAGGTCCCACACGGGCCATGTGATTTCGATCAAGACGAGTGTAGCGCTTCTTCACCATAGCCCATGCTTCTCGAGCTCCCATAGGGCATGCTGATGCCTTCCATAGTTCGAAGTGGCATCGAGCCCCTTTGAATTGGTCCGCCAAATCCTCCATAGATTCTGGAGGGGAGTCGCAGGCCATAGAGCTCTAGCCATACTCTTCATGGTCTTCTTAGCCCGTTCATGGACCCTGGAAAGCTCTTGCAGCACATCGTCCTCAAACCGGATACTCCGCCTTCAGGTTGACCAGTCAATAAACCTGCAGGAAAAGTTTTTATAAGAAACTTTCAAACTAAGAGACTATAAGGAGAGCAAGGTATAAGAGACATACTGAACATGCCATTTTTTAGCCTCTGGCTCTCTTCCAAGGCGCTGGAGAGTTGGGCCTTTACGCCCTTTAGCTCCTGTTCGAGCTTAATATTTTTATCCTGCGCTTGGTTCCTTCTTTCCATAGATTGCGTTAGTGCACGCTCGCCAGCAGCTTTTTCCTCTGCGACAAATTTCTTGTCCGCTAGGGCAGCTCTTAACTCCCTTTCTAGTTGGTCGGTCAATCCTGGTGCTGTATTACACATTAGTATATACTCCCTCCGTCCGAAAATACTTGTCATCGAAATGAACAAAAAGGATGTATATAGAACTAAAATACATCTAGATACATCCCCTTTTATTCATTTTGATGACAAGTATTTCCGGACGGAGGGAGTATATCATAGTAATCAGCAGAACTGTTATAGCTTCCGGACACAATTATTCTTACCAGCAGCATCCTTTCCGGTTTCCTTCGAATTTTTCAATTCGGCGAGCTGGATCCGGCACTCTTCGAGTTCCTTGGATAAAGAGTTATTCTTCTCTCGAATGGACTATAAAATACAACGATCCTCAAATCAGTTATACCAACTGCTTTAAGTCTCGGGGGCTACTGGCATGGGAACATTTAAACTAAAAACTTACTCTCATATCTTTTGAAAGCTGATGAGTGCCTCCGGCGAGTCCGTCTTGAGCGGCTCGAATATAGGCACCTGCAGAATTGAGGGCGTTATACGCCTCCTCAGAAAAAAGCAGGGTTACGCATGGCCGCTTTCCGCCGTCGATGAACCATCGTGACCTCCCCTTCGGAATTGGTAGCTGACACTTCATCCGAATCCTCCTGGAGAGGATAGTCCGGCACTGAATTAGCATCCACCCTTGACGGTCCCGATGCTGGATTGGCTAGAGCTCGGCCTGCGTCGCCTCCAGGGACAGTTCAGCTTAAATTCCTCCTAAAAGGAAGAAATAGTGCGGAAGGTTATAATAAAAATTTCACCACCCAGCGCATGGTAAAACAAACATACCTTTTTAAAGGTCCGCTAGTATTTGTGGTCCTTTTCCGCTTCATAGCCTCGCCCGACGTAGGCGTCGCCCTCTGGGTTGGCAGTCTACGTGCAGTTCAGCGTGAGGAGCGTCGTCCCTGTTTAAGTATGATAGAATACGGTGGGTAAATGCGCACTAGGAATCTTCTCGTTGGTGAGATATCCCCTAAATTACTTACACGGGAAGAAGGAATGAGGCATGGGTAATCGGCTACTATAGCCACCAAGGTGCCCTCACGGGAGGCCTGATAGAAGACTCCCTCTTCTAACTCTACGCCTATAACCGGGTCCTCTTCATATCCGAGGCCCGTCTTTTGGTACGGGTCCTCTGGCTGCGGGGCGGGATTATTAATCCCCTTGACCACCTTCCTCCACTCCTGTTGGGAGAAACCGAATAATGTTCGATCAATACATCATAACAAAGAAAAATAAAGTGGTCAAAGAGAAGGACTCACCCAGTCGGGAAGATTGTACATAGAAAGGCCTTCCCGGCACGATAAACGGATGAAGTCCTGCTTCTCTCCTTTGTAGAGGCCTTCCAGCACAGCACCTAGAATGGCAGGGTCATCTAGATCTAGGCGTAGGCGGCGCGAGGCATCATTCTGACCATTATAATGGTACATTGGAAGTCCTCTAGCTTGGAGCGGCTGCACACGCCGCTTCAGTGAAATGGCCATCACTTTGATTATAGTTAATCCTGAACTGGCAAGCAATTTAATCTTGCCGGCCAGTCAGCTAACCTCCGCTTTCTCTTCTTCCGAAGGACTGCGGGGACGCCAGTTGAAACGCTTCTTTGGCAGAGCACTGGAATACTTGGGGAGTCCGCGCCAAACTGGATCCGGTAATGCGACATCTTCAATGTAAAACCACTCCAAGGGACACTGTTTGCATGCCTTCTTCGGAGTACCGGCAAGATAGCCTTTCCCGGCTATGCGCCATACTTCGGTGCTCCCAACTTCAAATATGGATCCCTCTTCCGATCGAGGGACCAGGCAGAAATACCTTCTCCACTGCTTGAAGTGGGGCTCGCAGCCCAAGAAAAGTTCGCATAGAGCGACAAAACCCGCAATGTGCAGGATTGAACCTGGAGTAAGATTGTGCAGTTGGAGGCCGTAGAACTCCAGGAGTCCCCTGAGAAAGGGATGGACAGGGAACCCCACGCCTCTTAAAAGGCGAGGGACAAGACATACCCGCTCTCCATCAGAGGGGTTGGGAAAGCTCTCTGCCAGGGCTTGATTGTCGACAGACGTTAGTCCGGCCCGGATGGGGACTAGATCCTCTGGAGGGAAATACCCCTGCACTTGTAGTGTCCGCAGATGCGCGTGAGACACAGAACAGCTTTTCCAATCGCCTGCACGAGGGCCATGAGGATGCGAGGAGGAACTCGGGGCACTGGCCATGTATGAAGATTTTTTCAAGCACTAGGGTTTCTTCCGCGTGGAATGAGATGGAAAGGTAGTTGGATCTATTCCCTTATAAAGGCGCCTTCCCGAAACGGTCGAGGGTGTATCTGCAAAAGACGCCCAGACGATTCGCATTCATTGGACACGTGGAAGACGAGAAGATGGCGGCGAGGAATCAGCAGATTATAATATTTGAAGAAGCCGAACTATCATCCAGGAGGACTCACCTTGCAAGACCGAAGACATGAAGCCGGATACAATCTCGTCCTTGAAGGCAATTCCGGGGGCAACTAAGGGAGTCCTGTATTTAGGGGTCCTCAGTCATCCGGGTCGTTGAAGCTGGGCCACATTGATGGGCCGCATAAAGAAGAAGCAAAAGGCCCTCCCCCGTAGGTCTGTGGTAAACTACTCACACTTCATCGGAAGGGCAATAGGGTTGATTTAGATGTCCTCCGTGGTTGATTCCCCCCCCCCCACCCCGGTAGAGTACCGAAACAGGCCTCCAGACGGGATCTCGCGAGAACAGAAGGTTGCGATGGTGGAAAAGTGGTTTCGGTCGAAGTTCTGGTGTTGTTAGAATATATTGGTATTTATAGGTGGAAGAACTCGGTCGGGGGAGGCATAAGGGGGCCACAAGGTAGGGGCGCGCCCTACCCCCTGGGGGCGCCCCCACCCTTGTGGCCACCTCATGGATCCCCTGGCGTGTACTCCAAGTCCATCTGGTGTCTTCTGTTCCAAGAAAAATCTCCAAAAAGTTTCGTTCCGTTTGGACTTTGTTTGATATTCCTTTTCTGCGAAACTCAAAAACAAGGAAAAAACATAAACGGGCACTCAGCTCTGGGTTAATAAGTTAGTACCAAAAATCATATAAAATAGCATATAAATGCATATAAAACATCCAAGATAGATAATATAATAGCATGGAACAATAAAAAATTATAGATACATTGGAGACGTATCACATGTCCCCTCTCGGAACCACGAGCCGTCTTGAGAGAAGCTCCGGTTTGCAAGAAGCTTATACCAAAACTTGTCCCAATTCGGCCAAAAAAAATTACCACAGCATGTTTGTGCCATGTCATGACACCTTGCCAAGTTTCATGATGTCCAGGCATGTTTTCGATTTACAGGAATTAAAAAACCAAGTTTCTCAATATTTCCGGTCGAGCCACAATGCCCGGATGTTTGAATTCCATTCTCATTTCTTGCATGGGACCTAGAAATTCACCCAAGGATACACATGTGCTTTTCAACCAACTTTGGTGCACTGGAGCATGTGCTTGTAGTTCAAATTTGAATTATGCACATTAAATGACCAGAAATTCAATTAATGTATAAAAAAAGGCCAAATGAACCCGGAATAATTCCAAAATTTAGCAAGAAACTCCTATTTGGTCTAAGCTGCCTATGTAGAAAAATAAGGCGGGAGAAGGCAGTGCATGCCGTTTCTCACACGGAAGTGACATGCATGTTCCCTCTCGGAACCACGAGCCTTCTTGAGGGAAGCTCCAGTTTACAAGAAGCTTATACCAATTCGGCCAAAAAAATACCACATCATGTTGGTGCCTTATCATGACACTATGCCAAGTTTCATGATTTTCAGGCGTGTTTTGGATTTACAGGAATTAAAAAACCAAGTTTATCAATATTTCCGGTCGAGCCATGACACCCAGATGTTTGAATTCCATTCTCATTTCTTGCATGGGACCTAGAAATTCACCCAAGTACACACATGTGATTTTTCAACCAACTTTGGTGCACTGGAGCATGTGCTTGTAGTTCAAATTTGAATTGTTCACATTAAATGACCAGAAATTCAATTAGTGTATAAAATGGCCAAACAAACCCGGAATAATTCCAAATTTTAACACAACACTCATATAGTGCTATGTTGCCTCTGTAATAAATCAAGGGGGTGAGGTAGCGTATATCATTTCACACACACGTGACACCCCCCCTCGGGAACCACGAGTCTTCTCGAGAGAAGCTCCGGTTTGCAAGAAGCTTATACCAAAAATTGACCAAATGTGGCAAAAAAATTACCACAACATGTTGGTGCTGTCGGTGTCGACAGATCTCGGGTAGGGGGTCCCGGACTATGCGTCTGAGGATCAATGGTAACAGGAGACTGGGGACACGATGATTACCCGGGTTTGGGCCCTCTCGATCGAGGTAATACCCTACTTCCTGCTTGATTGATCTTGATGAATATGGGTTACAAGAGTTGATCTACCTCGAGATCGTAATGGCTAAACCCTAAAAGTCTAGCCTATGTGATTGCTATGATTCTGCTCTCATCTCTACGGACTAAACCCTCCGGTTTATATATGCACCGGAGGGACCTAGGGTTTGTACATGATCACCTTGCAGAGGAAGGAAAGTATTCCACCCACACTCTAAACTTGCTATTTTACACATGGGGAGTCCTATCCGGATACGGGAGATAGTCTTCATCGATGATCTTCATGGACCACCAGTCCGGCCCATGATGAATGATCCGGCCACCTGAGGACCCCTTAATCCAAGACTCCCTCGGTTGCCCCTGAACTAGTCTTCGATGACGATGAGTTCGGTTGATGCACTGTCTTCGGCATTGCAAGGCGGGTTCCTCCTCCCGAACATATTGAAGAAATATTCCCTACAAAAGGTATTGTGTCCGGCTCTGCATGGTTAGTACAACCCTTAGCCTCGAAGGCAAGGTATCAAAAAATGGATACCGTGCCTTTACTAACAACCTTTCAGTGAAGCGTCACGTCTTTCCCTTTAATGAATACCGAACCATTTTCTTGGCCCTGGTTTCACGTTTCGAGGTATAGCCTCATTGGCACGTCTTGTCAAAATAGAGATCGTGCCCGCTTATTACGGGATATTTATCAATATGATGTGAGCATCTTAACCGTGCCTTACGCATGACCTCGTTGGGAACCGGCGAGGTTTACGGCTGGAGTGGGGGGTGTTTAGCATTCACCGCTTATAAAAGGACTTCGAATATCTTCCCCTTTATCCCCACGGTTTCCTCAAGCCCTAGCTCTCCAATCTCCTCAGCCCCCAGCGCCCACATCTCTTGTACCCTCAATCCTCAACTCCTCCACCACCGCCACCCTTTGCAGCAATGGCTGGCTCCGGCTCTAAAGGCAAGTGGGAGGCATCTTCGATCATAGAGAAGACCGTGAAGAGCCTCCGGAGCACTGGCTATCTCGCCGATGATGTGGCGCATCACGTCCCCGAGAAGGACCAAGTGATCCCCGCCCCTTAGGCGGGTGAGAGGGTTGTATTCCTCTTGCACTTCATTTGGGGGTTGGGATTTCCTCTCCACCCCTTTGTACGGGGTCTTCTGTTTTTCTATGGGTTAGATTTCCATGATCTAGCCTCGAATTCAATTCTTCACATATCCGCTTTCATAGTGGTATGTGAAGCATTCCTCCGAGTCCCCCCACACTTCGGCCTATGGCTCAAAACCTTCAATTTGAAGCCGAAGGTGGTCGACGGGCACCATGATGAGTGCGGAGGTGCTATGATAAGCAAACTCCCAAACGCCACTTGGCCGAAGGGGGCGTTCGTGGAGACGAACAAAATTTTTGAGCAGCAGTGGTTTTATATCACTGAGCCCTGCGACACCAAGTGGGTGGCAGCTCCTGCATTCAGATCTGGACCCCTGGAGAGGCTAACCTCCTGGACCGACAAGGGTCTAAATTGGGGGTCTCAGGTAGAGGTACTGGCGCTCCAAAGCCGTATCACTGGCATGATCTCCAAGGGCACCCAACTCACAAACGTGGTTCATGTAATGCTCGCCCGTCTCGTCCTTCCCTGCCAACGGCGGGACTCCTATTTGTGGGAGTTCAATCCGGAAGGGTCCCGGCTCTTGAAGCACCTCTTCAGCACTACACACAAAGACATCTGGAAGCACCTCTTCAAGGTCCAGAAGGGGTGGCCAGCAGAGACGTAGGACAGGGGCTTCAGTATTGTGCTCACTGCATCAGAGGTAATTGAGATTTCTACCAAATATATATTCCTTCCCTGCTTTAATTATAACAGGAGTTAGAGTTTATGCGTTCTATCTAGGCCTGGACAAAAAAGGCAGAGCAGATTAAGTGTCCAGCTCTGTTGCCAGAAGACCCAGAGACGCCTCGAGTGACGGTGATGCTGGTCCTGGCACCGTACAAGGCGCCGGAGAAGAAGGCCGAGAAGAAGGGCAAGTAGGTCAAGAGTGACCCCTGCCCTGCTGACCCTGTTGACACTGTTGGGGAATGTAGTATTTCAAAAAATTTACCTACGATCAAGCAAGATCTATCTAGGAGAAGCATAGCAACGAGTGGGGAGAGTGTGTCTACGTACCCTCGTAGACCAAAAGCGGAAGCGTTTAGTAACGCGGTTGATGTAGTCGAACATCTTCACGATCCAACCGACCAAGTACCGAACGCACAGCACCTCCACAGTCTGCACACATTCAGCACGGTGACGTCCCTCGTACTCTTGATCCAGTAGAGGCCGAGGGAGAGTTTAGTCAGCACAATGGCATGGTGACGGTGATGATGAAGTTACCGGCGCAAGGCTTCGCCTAAGCACTGCAACGATATGACCAAGGTGTGTTAATGTGGAGGGGGGCACCGCACGCGGTTAAAACAATTGTCAACTTGTGTGTTCTAGGATGCCCCCTGCCCCCGTATATAAAGAAGCAAGGGGAGAGGCCGGTCGGCCCTCATAGGGCGCGCCCCAAGTAGGATTCCTACTAGGAATCCTATTCCTAGTAGGTTTCCAACAAGGGAAGAGAGGGGGAGGACGGAGAGGGAGAGAGGGAGAGGGAAAGAGAGGGGGCACCGCCTCCTCCTAGTCCAATTCGGACTCCTCTTGGGGGGGGCAGCCCTAGAGGCCCCTCCTCTCTCTCTCACAATGCCCATGTTGGCCCATTAGTTCCCCCGAGGTTTCCGATAACCCCCGACACTCTGATTCCGGTGACCCCCGGAACTCATCCGGTGTCCAAATAATATCATCCAATATATTATTCTTTATGTCTCGACCATTTCGAGACTCTTAGTCATGTCTGTGGTCTCATCCGGGAATCCGAACAACCTTCGGTACGTCAAAACACATAAACTCATAATACCGATCGTCATCGAACGTTAAGCGTGCGGACCCTACGGGTTCAAAAACTATGTAGACATGACTGAGACACATCTCTGGTCAATAACAAATAGCGGAACTTGGATGCTCATATTGGCTCCTGCATATTCTACAAAGATCTTTATCGGTCAAACCGCATAACAACATACGTTGTTCCCTTTGTCATCGGCATGTTACTTGCCCGAGATTCGATCATCGGTATCATCATACCTAGTTCGATCTTGTTACCAGCAAGTCTCTTTAATCGTTCCGTAATACATCATCTCATGACTAACTCATTAGTCATTTGCTTTCAAGGCTTATTATGATGTGTATTACCGAGAGGGCCCAGAGATACCTCTCCGACACTCGGAGTGACAAATCCTAATCTTGATCTATGCCAACACCACAAACACTTTCAAAAACACATGTTGAGCATCTTTATAATCACCCAATTACGTTGTGACGTTTGATAGAACACAAGGTGTTCCTCCGGTATTCGGGAGTTGCATAATCTCATAGTCAGAGCAACATGTATAAGTCATGAAGAAAGCAATAGCAGTAAAACTAAACGATCATAGTGCTAAGCTAACGGATGGGTCTTGTCCATCACATCATTCTCATAATGATGTGATCCCATTGATCAAATGACAACACATGTCTATGGTTAGGAAACATAACCATCTTTGATTAACGAGGTAGTCTAGTAGAGGCATACTAGGGATACTCTGTTTTGTCTATGTATTCACACATGTATCAAGTTTTCGTTTAATAAAATTCTCGCATGAATAAAAGACATTTATCATGATATACAAGGAAATATAAATAACAACTTTATTATTGCCTCTAGGGCATATTTCCTTTAGACACAATGTCCGAGGAAATAGGCTCCCAACTCTCTCCCGAAGAAGAAGAGGAGGAGGAACAAGAAGAAGACTCCCCCGTCCTGGCAAAGGGGAGAAAAAGAGCGGCCCCTGCAGACGCAGGCAAGGCCATGCCCAGGAAGAAGCTGACTCTTCCTGTTAGTTCGGACTCATCATCCGAACACACCTATCGGGTTTATCCCAGGATCAAGCCCCTGGCTGAATCGTAAGTATTTAAAAGGCTTATAATCAAATATTTTTCCTTTTCAGCATCTAATATTTATTTTACCTTTATATAGCCCTCCGCACGACATCCCCGTGGCTTCATTGTTGTTGAGGAATTCTCTAGCGTCCGGAGAGACGTAGAGTGATACGCCTCCACGGGGCTCTTCGCCCACCTTAGGGGATACCAAGGTATCCTCTCTACAAACTCCCCATGTTGTAGCTGGTCGGAATGGGGCAGGTGAAAGGGCGGCCTAGGTCAATCCCTCGGCCGCGGTCGACCAATGGGGAGCGATCCCCATGGTGAACGAAGACGGGGGCAAACAATCCGGGGCCCTGCCAAACACTGCTCCGGAGTCTAGCGTGGCTCCAGAATCAAGAGACCAGCCCCCGATGATGGGGGAGGGAGCAACTGCTCCTATGGTGCCTACCGTCAATCCGGAGGTGCCGAATACTTTGGAGGGAGCACTGCAAAGTGCTTGCATTGTAGAAGAACACCGCACTCTGATGAGTGCGGTCATGGGGAAGATTTAGTCCGTCAAAGGCGGACTGAACGAGGCCTTCAACCAACCTATTAATAGGCTATGAGGTATGTGATGTAATGATCTTTAAAGAGAACTTTTTTTATTTTAGACATATGTATAGACAGTAGCCCCTGATGCTTTGTTTGATTCTGAACAAAATCAGAGAAAGCATCCACGTTATAGCAAATGATAGAGCTAAACTGTATATTTTGTGTTTGAACAGGCTTCCTTAGTGGCGGCAACTGCCCAAGCGCAGAAGTTTCCGAGTTAAATCAGAAGCTTAAAATAGCTGATGAGGATCTCGACCACATCAACAAGCGTTTTGATGAAACGCAAGGTATGCGGGTTTAGGAAATCTAAATTTTAACACACTATATGTGTGTGCGTTAGCTAACTATTGTTATGTGTTCTCGTGAAACAGCTGATGGAGCTACGGTCGAGGCTCTAAAGGGTGAGCTTGCGACGGCCAAGGAAGAGGCCAGAGCAAGCAAGGCGGCCGCGATAAAGCGGCTGCCGACCTGGAGGCCGAGAAGGCCCTCCGTCAATAGCACGAGGCTCGGGTGACCGAAGT
The DNA here is from genome assembly GCA_902687465.1 of Secale cereale. NCBI lineage: Eukaryota > Viridiplantae > Streptophyta > Magnoliopsida > Poales > Poaceae > Secale > Secale cereale. The sequence continues at coordinate 614,662,356 of LR738713.1, forward strand.
TGAGGTCGAGCTGCAAAATGCACCTCGCAAATGCGAGGCATTGGAGGAGGCGAATTCGGACCAAGCGTCCGAACTCACGGCGGCAGTTAATGTTGCCAAGGAGGCCCGGACTTAGTCACGCAGTGCTGAGGAGGAGATAAAACAAGCGCGTCAAATAGCAGCTGGTAAGGTTTTTCTCTTGCAGAGCATCTTCGGAGGTTAAAGGTATCTTGGGCTGACACGGTTGTGGAGTTCTCCAAGCGTGTTTGCGGATCTCCCGAGGAGCATCACTGACGCCGCCCAATACTTCCGAGCTCGGGAGGGGAACGACACGGAGAAGCTGTTTTGGTCGCAGTTCCTTGCGGCAAACCATCCGGTGCCCCTCAATGACCAGATGAAGCAGTTGGTCCAGCTGCACAACATGGCGGGTACGGCCATGAAGGACTTGATAGTCCGGCTATGGCCCGCTGATCCAATCCCAAGTAGCTACTTCGGATTGGTGAAGAAGCTCGTCGAAGCGAGTCCGCGGGTCGACACTATTAAGCGCTCGGCCTAAATAGAGGGAGCTCGGATGGCCTTTGCCCGCATGAAGGTGCATTGGGTGAAGATTAAGGCCAAGGAGATAGCCACTGGTGGCCCTCCAGAAGGCAAGGATCACCGCAAACCGGAAAGGTACTTTAACGATGTCCTAGAAGAAGCCCGCCTTGTAAAGGGACAATGCTCAAAGGATATAATCTTTGAGTGATAGTATTTGGGTTGTAAGGACTAAGCCAATGTGCCGATGTATATAAATTTTGCACTTTTATATTGATGAGCGACTTTTTCCTCCTGTGTGGTTGTTTATTTAAATCTGAAAGTTTCCAGTCGTCGGCTTCAGCCCCCATGTAAATATTACATGGGTGTTCGGTAACACGCATGAACACTCTTTATCCAACATCTTGGTCCGTATAGGAGGTGTCTGCGTAGCGAACCAGGCAACCAGACTATGCGGCTTTATCGCTTTCACTTAGCCATAGGAGCTTGACTAGTGGGGCTAAGTACTAGCCCCAGGTGCGTACCAGGCTTTTCGAATTATAGTGCCTTTTTGACGCGGCTGGGCGAAGACCAGCCCCTCGTGTAACACGGATTGGATCACTATCGATCGTAGTATTACACTAGGTCGCCGAATCGCTTGACCAGCTCACGCCTCATCTTGACAGATAGTTTTCGGCTTTCTCTACTGAGGTACTTGACCGGATGAACCAGAAGTACAATCGTATTAGTTCTCCCTTTACCACCTTAGCCGACAAATGCGGAACGCAAGGTAGCAAGCACAGGAGTCGGGCAACCCAACTATTGACCAGAGACATGCACTACTAGGAAAAGGTCTACTAATGGCGCACCTATTTTGGCCATTAATGGCGCATTAGTGGTGCGCCATTAGTGCCACACCATTAGTATATTTTACTAATGGCGCACCTCTGGTGCGCCATTAGTATCTGGTATACTAATGGCGCACCACAGATGCGCCATTAGTATATACCAGGGTGCGCCATTAGTATGCCTCCTAGGGGGCCATATATACCCAGGTGCTTTGGCATACTAATGGCGCACTGCTTAATGATGCGCCATTAGTAACTTTGGCATACTAATAGCGCACTGTTAAATGATGCGCCCTTAGTATCCTTTGGCATACTAATGGCGCACTGTGATGTGATGCGCCATTAGTATGAATATTAGGTTATTTATTTATTTTTTAATTTTCTGTTTTTTGCACAAGTTACAAAATGTATTATTGGACAGAATATAGACAGCACACATCAACAACAGATTCATCGAATACAATAGAAGATTAGTCTCTGAATACAATTCCTCATATTAGTCTCCGAATACAATTCATCATATTAGTCTCCGAATACAATTCATCATATTAGTCTCCGAATTGAAAAGACCGAACAAAGATAGAACATTATATTACAAGTCTCGAGACCGCGAGTAGCGAGTTTGTCTTCACATTACAAGTCGATATCAATCATCTAAACTACCATCACATAGAAGAGAGCTGCGGTCATCACGATGAGCATCATCACGATGAAACTCGTCTTCATCCGGTTCCTCCAACGCTCCCTCCCCTCTCCCGCTAGATAGCGGGCGTATCTAGATTCCGCCTCGGCCCTAGAGGTGTACCCTTTGTAACTGTTACCGCTAAATCGGTGAACCTGTCTCCGACACTCCTCCCAGTCATCGTAGACTCCGGGAACCTTACCCTTGTACACGACATACGACGGCATCGCTATGCACTAGCCAAACGAAACGTTAGTACCAATTCACACACAATAGATAAGCAATATATAAGTATGCAACAGAATGATCGGAAGAGAAAAGCAAGACATTAATAGCATCGAATACATCTAAGTTGAACGACAGTCGAAACCAAAGAGACATACTACAAATTCATTAAAGTTTAATTACAACATGAGCCAATCGATGTTTCAGAACTAGACACAGCATCACTACTTTCGACTCGACTCAAGGGACCGGAGCGTGGATGAAGCCGCCGTCTATCGTGGGAGTCATGAAATCGTGGGTGTTGTCAGCCTGCATTTGTAGCATTGTGTCGATGTCACTGTTGGACGGTTGATTTCTGAGGTAGAACTGCCCCGAGGTACGAAGGACATCTTGATGGATGATTTCCGCAAACTCCGACTGGATGTGAAAGAATTCTTGTCTGATATCCGCGTCCTGGATTGCCGACACGCTCGCGGCCCAATCTTTGAGTTTACTCGGTAGCAGAAGTTGATAATGGTCCCGTACGATCGCCCGCATGTGATGGATGGCGTAGTAGGCACCCTTCTGACCGCCAAGCGGCTGCTTGACGCAGCAGAACGTCGTATTGTGGGAGAACACGTGCTTGCCGGTCTTACGAATAGGCCTAGTGAAGGTGCCTCCAGATTTGGCGTAGCCGGGGAGAACATCATCAAGAACCTTCTTGACATTTGTGTAGTCTACGTTCGACTGACGGTCCGAGTCGAAATACGTGGCCATGGAATATTTTGGGCTTAGGAGGATGAGCGTGCAATGTGTGTCACTGCAGAAAACACGGAATGTTAAAAGAAAAACAATCGAAATCTAAGAATTCATATGTTACGGGGCGGTTGAGGGGAGGACTTACTCGGGAAAGTAAGGCACGAGGAAGTTATCCTTATCTCGGTTTGCCAGAATGACGCCTTCGAGGTAAGAACTCGCGACTTGCCAGTCCCCAGCGCAGCCCAAGATCTTGGCACGCGTGTAGAAGGGGTCGACTATCACGATGTCCGGGGTCTTGTCACGAATGATCCTCATCTCCATACTCAGCGAAAATAGCCGAACGAAGGTGTAGTGCAGCGGATGAAGGTTCAACATAGCGTAGATGTCATCAAACCGCAGGATGATCGTACCCCCGATGGAGTTATCCACAAAGCCCTTGCCCTCTGGCACCTTGGCCACGAAAACCGGGTATGCCACATCCTTCTCTCTGAGACGCCGCTTCTGCAAAGAAAGAACACTGTCGTGCAGACTCTGCATAGCACCGGTTGCAGCATCGAGCATATTTCTCGATAGCATCGGCCTACCCGCCACATGCACCCTCCTCATTACATCCTCAGGTGAAGGTGGCCCGTCCTGAGCACGGATCGTACTCGGTGCCGGCTTGCTCGCACCCTTGTTAGTCTTTCTTTTGCGTGGCTTCTTGTTCTCCTGTAATGGGACCGAGTTCTGCTCACAGACCGCCTTCTTGAGTGTGTTGGGGCTGATAATATTTCGCACCTCGCCTATCTGAGGCTCGGTGAAGTCGGCAGCTGGAGGCGTCTCCTGAGAACTGAACGGCAGACGACGCCTGTTGCAACTTAGTTTCTCCGCGGTACCAGCTAGATCGCGCACGTCTTTTGTAGGGTTGGGTTCTTGAGAAGGAGGCCCCATGAAGTCTCCACCGTACCCATGATCGGCAAAGTACCGATCGACGTTGGCAAATGTATCGTCGTCGTTGTCGTCGTCGTCGTTCGGATCCTGTGCCATATGCATGTTTGGATCCAGTGGCATAGGGATGTCCGGCACCGTTGCGGCGGTCTTGCGATGGGGCCGACTTGGCACCGGCATGACTGGCGGTGTTGTCTTTGGGGTGGTGTCCCCCGCCCCCAAACGAATCTGGCTCTTCGGCCAAAGCAGGGGCCAGCTCAGGCAGGCGCTGAGGGTCATCACGTCATCATCGTCGGCCCCGACGGGTCGAATCAGAGGTAACAACTCATCGCAGCCTGGCAGCACCCGAACCAGTTGAACCCTAAACAAGTTGGGTGGCATCCTAGTACCGTGGAACACGGGGTTGCCCGGCTGAACGATTTTGCCCTTGGCGACATTGACCAACTCGTTGTTCACGAAGTGCAGGAGAGTGCACGGAACATCGGCGGCGCCCTGCGAAAAGATGTAGGGCGTCAGGGATGCCCAGTTAAAGGCAAGGAGATGAAGTCCTCGGCCGAGAGAGGCTTAATTAGTTACCGTGATGATGGCGTCGAGCTCGGCTAATGTCGAGGCACCGCCAACGGCGGGCGTGCAGTTGACGGAGGGGCCGCTTCCTGCAGAGGTGCCGGCCGGCGTACACCCGGGTGCATTAAGCTCCCGTGCCGACGTCGGAGACACCAATGCCGCCTCCGCCGGAGACACCAATGGCCCCGCCATCGCGTTCTGCGAGTTGCTGGCCGTGAAGCTGGGAATCGGGGGCAGCCCCTGTTGGCCGCCCACAATCCACGCGTGCAACCCCTCGATCAAGGTAGGCACAATGGCGGTGATCGTCGCTCCGAGTTGTTGTTGCACTTTCTCTTGGACAATCTCCGGAATCCGCGCCACCTGTGCCTTGTGTTCTTGAACCTCGCGCGCCTGGCTTTCCGAGCTGGTCTTTTTCTCCTTTCGCCCACCAGCGTTATAGTATGACGACCATTTTGTGGAGAAGCCTTTGCCGGCCACACGACCAGCTGACGTCGGCTTACTGAGCTTATCTTTTTTCTTCATTACATTCAACGCCCTATTTAGAGTGGTGTCCCAAGGGTTGCTCTTAGTCGACCCCGCGCTACTGCTTTCAGTCGCCTGCGGAAGGAATATGAACCATTTAGAAATTTGGCTTCATTAATTAGAATGCAACCATATGGAGCTAATTACGCGGGGGTGTATCCTTACCAGAACAAGCTCAAGCACCCTGGTCTTCGGATCCGTGGTAAGCTCCTTTGTTTTCGGGTCCTTCTTGTACCGGGCCCTGACAAAGTTCATGGTCTGCTTGTCACCGTATTTATCGAAGAGGGGTGGTAGGCCTTGCTCGGCACGGTCCGCCTCCTCCTTGTCCCATATAGGCTCCGCCACTCTGTAACCGCCGGGACCGAGTGTGTGTTCCCCTAAGTTCAGCTCCCGCATTTCTTTCCCCCACTGACTTGATTCGGAGGTTGCGGTGCTCGAGCACTTGATCTTGAAGTCGTTGTAGTCATCTTCGGTGATCGAAGGATTTTTCTCCTTGATCTTCTCGTAACTCTCACCTTTCTCGATCATTCTCTTCACATTGCTTTTCCAAGTAGACAGGGCCGTGCTCATCTTCGTGAGGGCGGTATTGTTCACTTTATTCCCTTTGAGGCTTGTGTTTTCAAATTCAGCGGGGAACTTGTATCGTTCGTGCAGCTTCGTGAAGAGGAGGTTGCGCAAATTCCCTCGCTCAGGATGCCTCAGGTTCTCGGTGTTGATCGAGATGGTGCTCCGGAGAATGCACCCGAGCTGAACCGAGTACCCCTTGACTATTCGTTCGGGCGCCGTTGGATTCCCGTCGGAGTCCACTTCAGTAAATTCCTCCTTGAGGGTGCGGAGCACGGTCGGGCGCTGGTCCTTCCGTTGCCTCTTCGGTTGGCTGCCATCTGTGCGTGCGCCGCCATCATCAGTGGTGGCATCCTCGGCGGCACCATCAGTGGTGGCATCCTCGGCGGCACCATCAGTGGGGTCATCCTCGGCGGTACCATCAGTGGTCTCAGGATCGGTGGGGAAGGCGGCGTCCTCATACAAGTGAGGTTGTTCCTCCATCTCCTGGGACAGCTCCCAGAATGCCTTGCCGCCCGAACCCCCGGCCTCATCGTTGTTGGCCATGTTTCTCTCTAAATAGGAAAAAAGTTTGGTCAAAAAGTTGGTTATTGTCAAGGAACAAGATTATGGTCTCATCATTTAGGGTTTGTCGACACCGAGGCATCCTAAAAGCTAAGCTTTTATCATTGAGGGTTTTTCGACGCCGAGGCACCCTAAAAGCCTAAGCTTTCATCATTTCGGTTTTTATCGACACCGAGGCACCCTAAAAGCCAAGGTTTTATAATTTATGGTTTGTCGACACCGAGGCATCCTAAAAGCTAAGCTGGGAAGGAGAATTCTAAGTTGGGCCTAATCACTTGGCTCTATTGCCGCCTATGGTTTAATGCAGCAAGAATAAAGGGGCAGTTGATCCTACTTAATTAACTACTAAGATATCTCGGCCCATGCATTAGTCACAAGTACCCCATATGTCCTATTTTTAGCAAAGTCATGCTAAAATTCACGGAAAATTTCAGCATGATCTTTGCTGAAAATTGGACATATGGAGTACCCGAATTTGCCGGAACGGAAGTTAATCGACATTTCAGCAAACTCAAGGGCCTCTCGGGGTACCTGCAAAATCATCACGACACGATGGTCGGAGAAAAAACCCAGCAGTGCAAAGTGGGGAAATCTGCCATGTCTAAACATGGATATTTCCAGTAGGTGATTGGACCAGTGAAGCTATAAGATGTTACAGTACAAACAAATTAAAGCAACAGCAATAATAACAGGCTTATGTGCATGAACATGAATCTGTATCTATTGTCGCTATGATCTAGAAATAAGAACAAGACATGTCAATTTCAATTTCAATTACCCATCACATAAATCAGATCGACCTTGTTGATTTGATTCACAAATCTACCAAAATATTGTGGCAGTCACTTCCAAGCAAGAAAACACAAAATTCACTAACCAATTTTAATTTGTAAGACAATTGAGCTAAAATCTCAGTGTACTGAAGCTGAAACTAGTTAACTGTATCAAGTATATGTATGAAGATGACATATAGATGAGCTCTTTCATGTGCTTGCAGTTACATCAACAGCTTTTTGTGTCTTTTGACAGTACCACATTGATAAGATCCATTACAAAAGAGAACATTTTTTTCAAATAAATCAATGGTCAGAAGTCACATTGGAGACTGTGAAAATACCCAATTAACATGTAGTTTAACTCAGATGGTAAGAATTTTAACTGCAAATAGTTATAACATTTTTTATAATAATTAGTTGAATGAAGTTAACTAATGGAGTTAACTAAATTTAATTAACAAAGACGCGCTACTAAACCGCAACAGTAAACAAAGACGATATGCTGCCTATGGATTAGTAACTGCATGGAGTTAACTGAATTTAATTAACAAACTAGAAAACAGAAGGCAATGTATTTTAGTTCTACTAGATACATCTCTTCTTTGTCCATTTTGATGACAAGTATTTTGGGACGGAGGGAATACATCAGAAGGTTCAAGCATCCAAATAGGAGTATCACTATCAGAAGAAGGGGGTTTTAGTTTGAACCCAAGACAACAATTCAAGCCAACTGTTGTAGCTCTGTTCATCTACACATCTCATAAATAGTAGCTTTAAAACAACACCAACCCAGGCCTAGGCAACAGTGGCATCTTGTTGCTGGCAGATCCCAAAACAGAAGGCAATGTTTTGCCATTATCTAGTTTCCACTTATAAAAATTCTTAGCAGCAGCAAAAGCCTAAGAGATACTTTTCCAAAAGGGAGACCCCCCCCAGACCAGGGTAAGCCCACAAAATGTTAGGTTTGTCAGTACCATACTTGAACCAAAGAACATTCTTCCAGTCACTAGGCCTATCATCAACGAATCTTTTACTCCAAGTGGCCACCATGGCCAAGTTAAAACCCCTAAAATTAGGGACACCCATACAACCAAGAGAAATGGGACATCTGGAACTGGAAGGTAATGGCAGCAATAGCCCACTTAGGGAATGAACATCAAATAAGTGGGAAATGATGGCTATGCAAGTTGTAAGTAAGATTAATTTGCCCCTGTATGACAAGTTCCTCTTAATTTCTTAAAATGCAGGGTAACAACCAGATATTTAAACTTGAACATGCTCTGGAAAAAAGAGAGGATGTGAGACGAAGGAGGGAGGAGTGGTGGCTACCTGCCTCTGGATTGGTCGCCGGCGTAGCTCCGGGCGGCGGCGTTGATGCTCGACGTAGGTGGCGAGGCCGCGACAGAGGCGAGGGGCTCGTCCGGGGGGTGGGGAGGCGTCGGTGGTGAGGCCGCGGCAGCGCTACGGCACGGCGAGGGCGTCGGGGGCGCGGGCGTCGGGGGAGGACGTCGGGGGCGTCGGGGGCGGCGGCGCACGTCGGGGCGGCGGCAGCGTAGGGGCGGAGGCGTCGTGGGTCTGGCGAGGGAGAAGTGGATCTGGCGAGAGGGAGGGACGAAGGGATCGGGCGACTAGCTATAGGGGGAAGATTACTAATGGCGCACCCCCTAGCGGTGCGCCATTAGAATGTTTTTTTTATACCAATGACGCGGCGACCCTCACGGTGACCCCATCCAGCTGATGGCTTCTCGCCCCTCGTTGGTTACCCCAAGTGGAAGGTTTGAGATGCAGTGTAGCGGAAGTTTTCCCTTGGCAATACCAAGGATCGATTTCCCTGATACTCCCAGTTTCAACAAGAAGGTGTCAACTGCTAACGGCGCCAGATATTAGCAATCAACGTGGACCTGCACACAGATACAAATAACTTTGCTCCCAACGAGTACAGAGAGGTTGTCAATCTCTCCGGCCTTGTAGTTTACAAAGGATCAAACGCAAGTGATAGTAGTGATAGATATAATTGCAATAGTAAATAAAAAGCGGAAAGTAAATAGCGGATGTGATCAATGATGGTAATATGGACCGGAGTCTCATGATGTTCACTAGTGATGTCTCTCTCCCAAAAGACGATAAAACAGCTATGTGAGGAAAACGAATTACAGCTGGGCAATTGACAGAATTATGTGCGCAAACCAATGCTAACTATGTTGCAAGAAAGGTAGAGGTTCAAAGCATGGGCGGTACGCCGAGGTAAGTAGACCGAAATCCATCTGCATCTACTACTAATCATCCACCTTGAGATATCTATCCAGAACATCTCGCTGGTATTAAGTTGCGAGTCCCACCCATAGTGTAAACTCAAAGCAACAGACAACTGCATTAAAAGAACTTTGCGTAAAGTAAACAATCCTTGCACCCGCGGGCACAAGCACCATTGTTTTCCCCCTTGTGGCAACAGCACATCCCCTAGACTCATGTTTCTGTCACTCAAGCTAGTCATCGAGGGGCATGAACCCACAATCAAGCATAACGTTCCCTCTTGGAGTCACTACCTACTACTTGGCCAAAGCAATAAATAACAACGGAGAACATGCAAGAATTACTTACGAACATAAATATAAAAGAGGTGAATCAAATATATTACTCAAACACAATCTGAACATAATCTCATAATCCATCGGATCCCAGCAAACTCATCATAGCAACAGCATAAGGATTACATATGTTCCTCGATCATGTAGGGCAGCTCACGAGGACTAACTAGTGAAGCACAAGAACGGGAGGAGAACATCACATAGCTACTGGTCATGGACCCATGGTCCAAGGGAGACTACTCACAACTCATCCGGGAGGCGTCCATGGTGGTGGAGAAGCTCCCGGTGGTGATCCTCCCCTCCGGCAGGGTGCCGGGAAGAGTTCTCCTGGTGCTCCCGATCTTGGAAGCGGCGGCGGCGGAACGGAGATGAGATCGCGAAAAAGAGTTCCCGTCTCGAGGGTTTCGGGAGACGGTATAAATATATGCCAAAGAGGGGCATCGGATGAGGCTCGGGGGGCCCAGGCGACCCCCCGGCGCGGCCCAGGGGGGCGCGCCACCAGGGCGCTTGTTGCCCTGGTGCCCCCCCC
>LR738713.1:614672455-614900944 GCA_902687465.1 Secale cereale
GCCCCCCCCCCCCCGGCTGTACTTTGGCTACCGGGAACCTTCTGGAACGCTGATTTTTTATATAATTTTTCCGGTATTTTTCTGGCAGTTCTCGTAATGGGAAAAACTGAAATACAAAAACAGCCGAAAACAGAAACTGGCACTGGGGTGCACTGAGTTAATAGGTTAGTCCAAATATGATCAAAAGTGTATGGAAGTGTATAAATATCATAGCAATATCACCCAAAAGAGGCATGGAGCAAGCAGAAATTACAGATACGTTTTGGACGTATCACCAGCGAGCCTGCCGAGGTGCCTGTTGACGGGCAGAACAACGGGGTTCTCGATGCCTAGATAATTCGTGCAGTAGGAGATGCACTCTTCGGTCAGAAAGCCCCTGGCTATGCTTCCCTCTGGACGTGACATGTTGCGAACGTATCCTTTGATGACACCATTCATCCTTTCGAACGGCATCATGCTGTGCAGGAACGTCGGCCCGAGTTGGATGATATCGTCCATGATATGGACCAGCAGATGCACCATAACGTCGAAGAATGCGGGCGGGAAGTACATCTCAAGCTCGCATAGTATCACCATGATCTCCTCCTGTAGCCTTCTGAGTTGCCTCACGCCAACCGACTTCCCGAGAGATGACGTCGAAAAAGTTGCATAGGCCAAATAGCGTTTCACGGACGTGCGCGTCCATGATCCCACGGATTGCAACTGGAAGTATCTGAGTCATCAGCACGTGACAGTCGTGAGACTTCATCCCGCTGAACTTCAGCTTCGCTGGGTCTAGGTATCTGCTTATCTTCCCCGCGTAATCGTAAGGAAGTTTTACTCCTACGAGGCAGGTGAAAAATTCTCGATCTCCTCCTGACTTAGAGTGAAGCACGCGGGAGGGTAGTCATTTCCGGTCTTCTTGGCCTTTTTGCCTTTGCGACGACTTTCCGTGTCCTGCTTCGCCTCATCATCATGATCATCATCATCATCATATATAGCGTGAAGCTCCTGCCTGATGCCCATTGATTTCAAGTCTGCCCTTGCTTTCGGCCCATCTTTGGTCCTCTCTGGCATGTTGAGCAGGGTACCAAGCAGACTCTCGCACACGTTCTTCATGATATGCATGACATCAAGGCTGTGAGGCACACGGTGGATCTTCCAGTACGGCAAAGTCCCAGAAAACAGACCTCGTTTTCCATACCTTCAGCAGCGGCTCTAGCGCCTTTCGCTTCTTTCCCGGCTCTGGCGCCTTTTGCTTCTTTCCCGGCAGTGGGCAATCTTTCCAATTTTTCAACAGCTCGTCTATTTCCTCGCCGCTCCTCGTATGTGGGCGTCCTCGGGGTTCGGTTTCACCATCGAATAGATCCTTGCGTTTTCTCCACAGGTCATCGTCGCGAAGCCACCTTTGATGTCCCATGAACAAGGTTTTCAAAGACCCGGGATCTCTATCTAGATGGCGATACGTTGTGTCATCCATGCACCTGACGCATCCAGAAAATCCGTGAACCACCTGCCCCGCGACATATCCGTAACCGAGATAGTTGTGTACCGTCGTGAGCAGCGCGGCTCTCATAGGGAAATATTCTTTCTCTGCGGCGTCCCACGTATTGGCTGGCGTTTTCCATAGCGTGTCAAGCTCCTCTTTCAGCAGCCCCAGATACATATTGATGTCGTTCCCTCGTTGTTTCGGTCCTTCAATTAGCATACTCATGTGAATGTACTTCCTCTTCATGCACAACCAGGGGGTAAGGTTGTACATCCACACAAACACAGGCCAGGTGCTATGTGTGCTTCTCTGGCTTCCAAACGGATTGACTCCATCGGTGCTTGCGCCCAGCATGATGTTCCTTGGATCGTTCCCAAATTCTAGGTCTTCAAAGTTCAACGCTTGCCACTGGCTCGCATCCTTAGGGTGACTCAGCATCTTGTCTTTTTTATCTATCTCCGGATCATTTGCGTCATCTTCTCGCTTCTTCTCCTCCCTATCCGCGTGCCAATGCGGGAGCTTTGCTACCTTAGGGTCCGCGAAATACCGCTGCAGACGAGGAGTGATCGGAAAGTACCACACCACTTTTCGAGGAGCTTTCTTCCTCTTCTTGTATCGAGTGATGCCGCACACCGGACATATGGTAGACTCCGCGTGCTCGTCCCGATAAATGATGCAATTGTTCATGCACACATGGTATTTCACGTGCGGTAAATCCAGAGGACACACGATTTTCTTCGCCTCCTCGAAACTGGTCGGGCACTTGTTCCCCTTGGGAAGACGTTCGTGCCAGAATGACATGTTCTCGTCGAAGCATGCGTCGGTCATTTTGTGTTTTACCTTCATCTCCAGAGCCATGAGCATTACTTTCAGGCGGGTATCCTCGGGCCTGCACCCTTCATACAATGGAGTAACCGCGTCTAACTCAAGTTGATCCATCTTGGCTTTGTCTCAGGCGGCAACTCTTGCGTTATCCGTTTGCTAGAGAAGCAGCTCTTGAATATGAGGGTCCTGCACCCAGCCCATCGATGGTCCAGCGTCGTCCGCTCCGCCGGCATCATCATCTTCATGATCATGCCCGTCGTCTACTCCGGCATCTTCCTCATCATCATGTCCTGCATCTTCTACATGATGACTGTGTACAGCATCACCGTCATGATCATCTCCTGGGGATTCTTCATCTTCTCGCCCGCCCGAGCCGCGGTGGTTGTCTTGCTGCCCTTCCTCATTTCTTGCCCGGCCCCCATGGACGACTTCGTAGTCATCTTCATCACCTTGCCACCGATAGCCATCCATGAAACCACGCAAGAGCAGGTGGTCCCACACCTGCCCGGAATTCGGGTCCGCAATAAGGCTCTTCAGCTTGCATCTTCGACACGGACATCTTATCTCCGTCTCGTTCTTTTGAAGCATCTCGGCCTTCGCGGAGCTCAACAACCTATTCACGATGCCTTCGGTCATCGTGCGGACCATGGTCGCCTGCGGGGTAGAGCAAAACGATAATTTAGAACCAAGAAAAAAGTTGGCATGACATTCCCTAAAAATAGGACCAAAAAGAATGCTTAATGCCAAAATTCTCGCCGAAACGGAAATGAATCAAAATTCCAAAAAAATATTGGCAACTATCGTATTTCAAATACCGGTACACCTCCAAACGCAAACACATATGCAACACCACAAACATACATAGATCTAGCTTGGCCATAAAAAGTGCATGTGCACATTGTTGTAGGGAGAACAACATAAATATAGCTTCCCCCTTACTTACCTATCAAAACAAGGTAATCTAACCACTTAATTTGAATGAATCTATGGTAGAAATGAGGTGAAAAAGAGGAGGCACCCGAGACAAGGAGGAGGTGGAGAGAATGAAGTGGGGAGAAAATGAGTGTGGATAGGAGTGGCTGTCCAAAATATGTTGTTGGTGCCCACTTACTAATGACGCACCACCTCAAAATGCGCCATTAGTAACCCAGGTTACTAATGGCGCACCTTCTGGTGGTGCGCCATTAGTAGTTTTGCAAAAAAAAACATACTAATGGCGCACTGTCCCAAAGTGCGCCATTACTAATTTAAACTAGTAATGGCGCACTGTGGAACAGAGCGCCATTAGTAGTTTTGCAAAAAAAGAATAAAAATATAATAAAAAAACAACAGTAGTGGCGCACTCTGTGACTGGTGCGCCATTACTAGTTACAACTAGTAATGGCGCACTGTGTCTGGATGCGCCATTAGTATGTTTGGAAAAGGAAAAAAATTTGATACTAATGGCGCACCCTGAGCCATGTGCGCCATTACTGTATTCAACTCTAATGGCGTACCAGAAGGTGGTGCGCCATTAGTATATACTAATGGCTCACCGCTTGTCTGGTGCGCCATTAGTGTCAATCCCATCTATAGCCCTTTTTCTAGTAGTGATGATTCGGAGCTGATGCATATAACGTAATATCTGGGACGCCGAACATTTCCCTATAGGTGTTTGGACTTCTTGTAGGCGTGCCAGGCTGAGTACAGCCCCTGGTATTAAGTCTATGTATTAGGGCATATGCGGCAATCTGACTTGGGGGTGGATAATACAGGTGGTAAAAATAGAAAACGGTCCAAGTGGATTGGAACCAAACTGCTTCTTTTATATCCTGTTTAATTCAGTGAGCCCTGAGGTTACAGATAACGGCGATAACAGCCTCGGGCATTTGATATGCCAACAAGTAAAAGAGAAAAAGAAATGAGCAAAAAGGTTTACACAGAGCTCGAATCTAAGAGATAGAAATTTCAACAAGTGGCCCTGCTGCACGTATACGCCTTTTTCTCCTTAGTAATGTGTCCTTAAGAAGGAGAATTATAATGGCCGCCTGTAAAAAATAAAAAATAAAAAAGCAGGATTCTGGAAAAGAGTATCATGTATGGCCGTAAACAATGTAGGTCTTTAGATGAACCTAAAAAGAAGATATATTTTAGAGTCCGAATAGGGTCAAGCCAAACTATGGACTATTTATATGTTGTATGCCCCTAGCGCCGCCAAAGGTATTTTAAGGGCATAATTGTGTACACGAGGTACATATGCTACTACCTTAAGGGCAGTTGACAGGGCCGCAACTGCTAATCGAGCTCAAGTTCTTCTGAGCTGCCGCATTCTAGTGCGGACCGGACACGTTTAGCTGTGGTTGTGGTCTTGACGACTGATGACCCTGTCTGCCTGAATAAGTCGCTTTGAAACTCGGCCGCTAGGGCCGCAGTGTCTTCTTCCGTGTGGAGGGAACGCTCCATGTTTCCATTGACCGTGATAACACCGTGTGGTCCAGGCATTTTGAACTTTAAGTAGGCATAGTGTGGGCCTGCGTTAACGCGGGCGACGATCGTTCTTCCGAGTAGTGCGTGATAGCCACTTCAGAACGGAGCGATGTAGGAGATTAACTCTTCGCTTCGGAAGTTATCAGGGGAACCGAATACGAATTCCAATGTTAATGAACCCGTGAAGCGTTCTACACCTGGAATCACTCCTTTAAAGGTAGTGCTGCTGGGCTTAATTCTTAACGGGTCGATCCCCATCTTGCAGACAGTGTCTTGGTATATCAGATTGAGACTGCTGCCACCATCCATAAGGACTCGAGTGAGATGGTATCCGTCTATTATGGGGTCGACCACTAAGGCCGCCGAATCTCTGTGACGGATACTGGTTGGATGATCCCTACAATCAAAGGTGATCGGGCAAGCCGACCCTGGGTTGAACTTGGGGGCGACAATCTCGAAGGCGTATACGTCCCGGAGTGTGCGCTTGCGCTCCCTCTTGGGGATGTGGGTGACGTAGACCATGTTAACGGTTTTTACCTCCGGTGGAAATTTTTTCTGCACCCCTGTGTTCGGCTGGCGAGGTTCATCCTCGTCTTTGCTCCGAGGTCCTTTTCCCTTGTGTTCGGCGTTCAGCTTGTCGGCCTGCTTAAAGACCCAACAGCTACGGTTGGTGTGATTTGCAAGTTTGTTAGGGGTGCCATGAATCTGGCAGGACCTGTCTAGTATCTTGTCCAAGCTGGATGGTCTATCCCTGTTGCCTTTAAATGGCTTCTTCCGTTGACCGGGCCTGGAGCCATTGAATCTGGCGTTTACCGTTGTATCCTTTGTGTTTCCAGTATTGTTTCAGCACTTATTTTTATTGCGTCGTGGCTTCCCATTGCCGTCCCTGACTTCAGATGTGCCAGGATCGCTGGTGTTGTTGCTGCGATGAGCCAGCCAGCTGTCCTCGCCCGCGCAAAAGTAGGCCATGAGTGTGGTTAGGGCTCCCATTGTTCTCGGCTTCTGTTGGCCGAGGTGTCTAGCCAACCATTCGTCCCGGACACTGTGTTTGAATTCCGCTAAGGCTTCGGCGTCCGGACAGTCTACAATTTGGTTCTTTTTAGTTAAGAATCGATTCCAAAGCTTGCGGGCTGACTCCCCGGGTTGCTAGATTATATGAATTAAATCATCAGCGTCCGGGGGCCGGACATAAGTCCCCTGAAAGTTGGCCCAAAAAGCATCTTCGAGTTCTTCCCAGTTTTCGATAGAGTTCTATGGGAGGTTGTTTAACCAGTGCCGAGCTGGTCCTCTTAGTTTGAGAGGTAAGTATTTAATGGCGTCGAGATCATCTCCACGATCCATGTGTATGTGATGAATAAAGTCTTCTATCCATACAGCTGGGTCCGTTGTTCCATCGTACACCTCGATGTTTACGGGTTTAAACCCTTCTGGAAATACATGATCCATCACCTCATCGATGAAGCACAGAGGGTGTGTGGCACCTCTGTAATTTGTGATTCCGTGGCATAGTTCGGACGGCATTGGTGTTTGATGTGGACTCCGAACTGGCATGTGGCCGGTCTGTTTGGCTTGATAACCACCGCCCCATGTGTGGGTACGTTCCCTTGGTCCGTAGATTGATCTAGTCTGGCCATCCTTTTTATTCAGGTCTTGACGTAGGTCGCACTTATGGCCCTAAGCCACTGTATCCTTGCCTTTACGATGAGGAGGTGCGGGCTTGTGAACGGCGTTGCTGGCTGCTTTGTCCCGTCCACGGGGTGGTCGGTCCGGTTGATCGGACTGATCATACTTCGACGGAATTGACGTTGGGGCCTCGTCGTCGAATTGGGGCAGCAGTTTGCGTTTAGGATAGCTCTTTATTTGGCCCTTATAGCCATATCGTTCTTCCGTGTCTAGCACGTCATTCCATCTCTCATTGAGCGTGTCCTAATCGGCTCTAAGCCGCTGCTGCTGCTGCTTCTTCAGGCTCGGTAGCAATGAGCTGTTGTTGAAAGCGCTTCTCCTCGAGTGGTTCTCCTGGGATGATGTATTCTTCGTCTCCCAGGTTGATGTCCTCTTCGAAAACAGGTTGATAACTGATGTCATCCGCGTCACCGTGATCGGTCACCTGTTCGTTTGGACTATGTTCGCCATCTTCCCATTCTTCCTGCTCTATTGCTGGCTCCACGGTGTCATCGACTTGTCCCGGATCATCATCGTCTTCAGTGACAGTGCTGCTCTCTTTCCCTTTGCGGGGTCGAGATCGACGCTTCTGACGCCGGCGTTTCGGGGATTCATCAACGGGCTTGTCCTACTCCGGATTGATATCTCCGTCGCACTCCATTTCATTGGGTGTGTCAACCATGTATACATCGTATGTAGAAGTAGCCGTCCATCGCCCGATTACGAGCGGGTTTGTAATTAGATCGGCCTCGGCATCGTGGTCCATCCCATCGATGTCTTCGAAAGCTTAATCTAATAGATCGGTTAAGTCCTCGATCGTGGCTACCAAGTGGATGGTGGGTGGGAAGCGAAATTCCCTGTCCTCAGCCCCTAGTTCGAACCAGGCATGATTTGGCTAGGAATCCTCTACTAGGGAGAGAGATTTTAGTAAGTCCAGCGCTTTGTCTAGGGGTGAGTGCCGGACCTATGTTCGGATATCTGCAGGGCTGAGTTCGGTAACAGCCGCTCGATCAAGCCCGAAAGACGCAGATCCTGAAAGTTTGGAACTTGTAAGTGAAGATGAGTCCGGAGTTCCGGTGAGGGGAGTCCCACTCAAGGTCGGGCCTGTTTGCGGCTCAAGCGCCGCTAAGTATGCGATCTCCGTGGCGGGGTTGATCTTCCCGTCCTGGGATAAAGCGATCTGCTCCAGATCTAAGGCCGGAGTTGTTGCAAGTGCTACCCCCTGGACGGGGTCCGATGACAGATCTAGGTCATGTTCATCGTGCTGGCAGGGCGCATCTGCCATGTGTGTGACTCCATCGAAGATCAAATCTCCGCGGATGTCAGCGACGTAGTTTAAGCTTCCAAATCTGATCTGATGACCAGGGGCATAGCTGTCAACCTGCTCGATATGGCCTTCAGTGTTGGCACAAAGCATGAAGCCGCCGAACACGAAAAGTTGGCCGGGGAGAAAAGCTCCCTTGGCGGTGGCGCCGTCGTTGGTGACGAAGAAAGCCATTGATCCTTCCGTCGACGACACAGTGGAACTCTCAATGAAAGCACCAATGTTGGTGTCAAAACCGGCAGATCTCGGGTAGGGGGTCCCGAACTATGCGTCTGAGGATCGATGGTAACAAGAGACTGGGCACACAATGTTTACCCAGGTTCGGGCCCTCTCGATCGAGATAATACCCTACTTCCACCTTGATTGACCTTGATGAATATGGCTTACAAGAGTTGATCTACCTCGAGATCGTAATGGCTAAACCCTAAAAGTCTAGCCTATGTGATTGCTATGATTCTGCTCTCGTCTCTACGGACTAAACCCTGCAGTTTATATATGCACCGGAGGGACCTAGAGTTTGTACATGATCACCTTTCAGAGGAAGGAAAGTATTACCCCCGGACTCTAAACTTGTTATTTTACACATGGGGAGTCCTATCCGGATACGGGAGATAGTCTTCATCGATAAACTTCATGGACCACCAGTCCGGTCCATAATGAATGATACGACCACCTGAGGACCCCTTAATCCAGGACTCCCTCAGCTATCTCGCCAATGATGTGGCGCATCGAGTCCCTGAGAAGGACCAAGTGATCCCCGTCCGGCCCTAAGGCGGGTGAGAGGGTTGTATTCCTCTCACACTGCATTCGGGTGCTGGGATTTACTCTCCACCCCTTTGTACGGGGTCTTCTGTTTTTCTAAAGGTTAGATTTCCACGATCTAGCCCCGGATTCAATTCTTCACATATCCTCTTTCACAGTGGTATGTGAAGCATTCCTCCGAGTCCCCCCACACTTCGGCCTATGGCTCTAAACCTTCAATTTGAAGCCATAGGTGGTCGAGGGGCAGCACGCTGAGTGCGGAGGTGCTATGGTAAGCAAACTCCCGAACACCACTTGGCCAAAGGGGGCGTTTGTGGAGATGAACAAATTTTGGCAGCAAGAGTGGTTTTATATCACTGAGCCCCGCGACACCAAGTGGGCGGCAGCTCCTGCATTCAGATCTGGACCCCCAGAGAGGCTAACCTCCTGCACCGACAAGGGTCCGAATTGGGAGTCTCTGGCAGAGGTACTGGCGCTCCAAAGCCAAATCACTGGCATGATCTCCCAGGCCACCCAACTCACAAACGTGGTTCAGGTAATGCTCGCCCGTCTCGTCCTTCCCTGCCAACCACTACAACAGGAACCCCCCTACACCAATGCATCAATGCGTTGTTGTATGTCCATATATGTGTTGCCAAGGGCTACACCAACGAATCAGTATGCGTTGCCGTTGGTGGCGTTGCAATGGTCTACAACAATATAGATGCATGCATTGGTAAACTGCATGTAAATGCCTTGGTAGAGAGCAACATATACAGCTAGACCTCAACAACACTTCATATGCATTGGTGACGACCATGGATATAACAGATCATTGCTTCATATGCGTTGGTGGCGACTGTGGACAAAATTTTCAAATTAAAATAATAGATTAGTAGCACAATTCTTGACCTCGCAATGTCGATAGTTAGAGGCAAACTATAACAAACAGAAACTTCTCATATATTAAATTGACTATGTTGCATTACAAAGAACATGATCCAAGGATTACAAGAGGTTAAACTATCTATCTGTAGCCCAATTCTTGACCTTGCAATCAACTATGATGTCTCAAACATTGATCCTAAAAATGAAATTCAAAGTATCTTGTAGTAGCCCCATTCTTAACCTTGCAATCAACATGTGAGCCATGCATTATAAATTTATCTTCGTGATCTACAACAACAACAACAATAACAACAACAATAATACTATTAGATGAGCAACTTACATTATAGAAATCGGGTTAATAGA
Organism: Secale cereale; assembly: GCA_902687465.1. Taxonomy (NCBI): domain Eukaryota; kingdom Viridiplantae; phylum Streptophyta; class Magnoliopsida; order Poales; family Poaceae; genus Secale; species Secale cereale. Next base: position 614,682,196 of record LR738713.1, read on the forward strand.
GAAGTACAATTTAAAGGAGCACCTTACAAATGTGATTTATCAAGACCTAGATTTATTATATTGATAAAGGGATAATTAGTAATGTGAATACAAAAAATGAACATGAATTTATGAAATAACATCTCAGATTATGCAATCTACATCCGTTTACTAATTATTTTTGCATCTTGCATCAACTCAAAACTATATGAACTATCCTTATATGTTTATTAGTGTTCCAGTCTATTTGATCTTAAAAAAGGCCAAAATTCAGATGTGGAAACTGCATATACTTGCAATATCAGTATCGTTACTCTGTAAAAAAATAACAACAATATACACTAGCAAAAGGGTCATCGTCATGCTATGGAGTACAAACACATAGGCTTTGAATCTTCACTCTTCACCCATTCTTTGTAAACCGAGGACATCCTATTTATCTTAATTGCCTATAACATATTCTAATTGTCCATACGAACATCATATACTACTAAAAGATACTAATACAGCGAGTACCTTTGAGATGTGGTTGTTCGTTGTGAACAACCATCAGCTTGCATATACTACTAAAAGAATCCAAAAAAAATATTATACAAACAATGAAATGAATTCACCAACCAACTAAATAACAAGTAGGTAACTAATAATACCAAATATACTGAATTGAATATTTCCATTTTCGAGAGGTCTCTGCATTAATTACCTTTGTGTCACATTACTCCCGTACTACTCGTGTTTCAGATTATTTATTAGTCATGTGTGCTATGGTGTATTAGGAGAAATCTCAGTGCCAAAAACTCAAAAATCTGTACATAATCTACATCACACAAGAGATCGTAATTACCTGAGATTTATCAAGTCACAGATTAGAAATTTCCTGATCTGTGAATGAAATTTGCAAAACCTGCAGAAGCAACAACACGAGAAAAAGAACATCATCAGACTTGAGACTGTTGGAGTTATCAACTCATGCATAGAAAGAATACATGCATAATGAATAAGAAATAGAAAGGGGGGAGAGCAGGAGAACTACGAACTATCTAATCCACGCCAACTCTGAGCCCCTGACTTGACCTTGAAGGGGTGCAGGATCTAATTAGTATAGGCAAGAGTGCACCCTAATTATATACAAGAAAGGATATAAAAATAATAATTCATTGACAGCTGGGAAAGATGATCCTGCCAGACTTAGCCACAATAGGAAGTCTGGTTTCTACATGGGTTTTGTCTTGAGTAGTATTATGTATAATATCAAACAACTTTCGTGTTCCAAGTTCAGCTGGTTACATCATGACCCACATTCTGAACTGAACTGGAACCCCAAACAGACCAGAAGGTTGGATGTAAGTGAATTAGAACCATCATGTAGTAATAAGTCAGAATTAGTTACCCCTACTCTAGCTAGGAGATCGATGGATAAGGAAGACCAATGCTTTTCTGGTTGATCACCACAAAATTACTGTAACTTCCTGAGAGAACATGCACGTCATCGCAACAAGCGAGCACAATCTTTTCCGAGAGAGATAGAGATAGAGAGCAGGGGACACACTAAGCAAAATACCTTATATTTCAATTCAATGATCTTCTTGACATGTTCATCAACTTGGCGTCCTTCGGCAGAAACCATCTTTTCTCGTTTAATGTTTGAGTAGAAGAATCATGTGTCTATTTCACTAAGAAACTTACGTGTCTAAGGTAACCTTCAGTGATGCGCGTGAAATAGGAAATCTAAGGTCCCGTTTGGCAACTATGTATTTTCTTAGTAGTTGGAATATACTGTGGTTTCCAAAAAAGACTATAGTTTTAAATACTTTTGGGTGTTTCTGTGACGGAGCTACAAACAAATAGCAGGGCAGGCCAGGCTGAAGGAAAGCTGTTATGAACCCATCCTAACATCAAATTCTCACTAGATGCAATTTCTTTTGAGGCACTATGGATATAAATTGGAAATTTGACGCATTCAGATTGTTCTCATGTTAACAATGCTTCACTCGATACAGTTTACTGAGATTGATTTCATGCTAACCAGTGCTAACCAGAATTCTTTACTGGATACAATTTAAGCTGTAGAAATTAGTAATGAGATGATGAATAGACAATGTTGTAACTTGTAAGTGAAATTTAGGGATATATGAAAGAATCAAAGGAAATTACCTGCATCGCCTTGCAGGTCCTTTTCCCCTTATACAGGCAGTACTTACATCACTACACCTACAAATCTCTCCTGTAAAAAAGCAGTACTCACATGAGTTGCAAATAATCTTCATGAAAAAGGGCAATTTTATCAAGACATATGAACACTCGCAAATCAGCAAAGCAACAGGCAAATCAAATACTGGCACGGACTCGGGATTTTGGAGAGGTCGAGAGGAGTTGCTGCTTTCCTTTTGGGCTGAGTCACTGGCTGGCAGCTGCGCGGATCTGTGGGTTGTGACCAATCGGCTGTTGTGCACTGGTGGTCGCCGTCGGCAAGAAACAAACAAGGAAGAGCAAGGAAAGGGGGCGTACCTCTGAACTGATGCAGTTGAGGATGGGGGCGTCGGTGCTTGCGCCGTCCCTGGCTGTGCGGAGGAGAACGGTGGCCTCAGCATCCCAAGTCGCGCGGAGGAGCGGCGGCGGCGGCACCTTCCCCGACGCGAGGAGGATGGTGACGACGCCGTGTGTGTCCCCGACGTGAGAAGGATGGCGAAGATGCAGTGTGCGTCGCGACCCCGATGCGCGGAGAAAGTCGCAAGGGACGCGGGCTCGGAGAAGGAACAAGGGACCGGGCGATGAAGGCAAAGGGGACGGCAGCGGTGGGGGCAAGGGGACGGCGGCCCGATGCAACTAGTTTAGGATGATTTTTTAGGATAAATGCCAAAACGATGGGAGAATAGGCGTCATGCGCGAGCGCTAACCAACGAGACGGAAAAGGTGGAGGTGGGTACGGGAAGGTTAGCGCTAAGTGGGGAATATGGGAGGTTCAACTAGACAACACATCATCTACCTTCGTTGCTAGACATGCGTTGCTGTATGGGGGATTTTGTTGTAGTGAACGCTCGGACTCCTATCTGTGGGAGTTCAATCCGGAAGGGTCCTGACCCTTGAAGCCCCTCTTCGGCACTATGCACGAAGACATCTGGAAGCACTTCTTCAAGGCCCAGAAGGGGTGTCCAGTGGAGACAGAGGACAGGAGATTCGGTACTGTGCTCACCGCATAAGAGGTAATTGAGATTTCTACCTAATATATATTCCTTCCCTGCTTTAATTATAACAGGAATTAGAGTTTATGCGTTCTATCCAGGCCTGGACAAAAAAAGGCAGAGCGGATTAAGTGTCCAGCTCCTTTGACAGAAGACCCATAGATGCCTCGACTGACGGCGATGCTAGTCCCGGCGTTGTACAAGGCGCCAGAGAAGAAGGCCAAGAAGAAGGGCAAGGAGGTCAAGAGTGACCCCCGCCCTGCTGACCATGCGGACATAAGGTCCGAGGAAACAGGCTCCCAACTCTCTCCCGAAGAAGAGGAGGAGGAGGAACAAGAAGAAGACTCCCCCATCCTGGCAAAGGGGAGGAAAAGAGCGGCCCATGCAGACGCAGGCAAGGTCGTGCCCAGGAAGAAGCTGACTCCTTCTGTTAGTTCGGACTCGTCATCCGAACACAGCTATCGGGTCCAGCCCAGGATCAAGCCCCTGGCTGAATCATAATTATTTAAACGGCTTATATTCGCATATTTTTCCTTTTCAGCATCTAATATTTATTTTAACTTTATATAGTCGTCCGCACGACATCCCCGTGGCTTCATTGTCCTCGGGTAATTCTCTAGCGTCCGGAGAGACGGAGAGCGATACGCTTCCACGGGGCTCGTCGCCCACCGTAGGGGATACCGAGGTATCCTCTCTACAAACTCCCCTTGTTCTAGCAGGTGGGAGTGGGGCGGCCGAGGTCAATCCCTCGGCCGCGGTCGACCAGGGGGGAGCGATCCCCATGGTGACTGTCGTGGAATTAACACGGCAGATGTCCGGTTTAGCGGACTTGATGATGGAACCATCGCACAGGTTAGCTTGAAGGGGTTAAAAGCACACAAAGGACACAGAGGGTTTATACTAGTTCGGCCCCTTCGATGAAGGTAAAAGCCTACGTCTAGTTTGGTTTGGTATTGCTTGGGCGTCGATGAACAGGGAGCGGTTTGCTTGCCTGTCTCGACGGATTGTTTCTTGCTTGTCCTTGAACCGTCGCCGGGTCGTCCCTTTATATAGAGGCGACGCCCGGTCCGGTTTACAGAGTCCCGAGGCCGGCTCATACTCGTGTCCGCCTCGGTCTCTACTCTTTCTTTCTTATCTCTCAAGTTACATGGTCAGGCGGTTTACAAACCGTAACTCTATACATGGGCCCTAAGATCTCATGGGCCGTAGCCTTTACTAAATATTACAATGATGCAACGATATTACCATATTCCGGTTTACACTAGCCGGTTCATACCTGCTAGTAATATACCTGACATTAGGCCCCAGAATGATTTGAACTTGTTCACATCAATCTTCCCAGTCTTGCATAATCTTCCTTCTTGTGTCTTCTCATTTTTTGTAAACCGGCCCCGACGTCATCCTCGAGAATCATTGAATCTGACCGTGACATCACTTCCGCATTTAACGTCGTGAGCTGTACTGTAGCTTTTGTTTAAGGGTTATCCCGAAAATCGAGGCGTCAGAGGATCTTTATCCGATCCTTTGCCTCCTCAAATCCCGCACCTGTCGCTTCGGATCTGTCTTTCTTCTTATAAATACCGCTGTCCCCATTCATTATCTTCTTCTCGCCTCTTCTTCCTCCTCCGTTGCCCGACTCCATCATCGCCCGAGCTCGAACCGCCGTCGTCAACCTCTCGAATCCAAGTCTTCGCCGGCCGCTGCATCGACCTGAGCTTGACCAGAGAATTCCACCGCTGATTTCCACTGTTCCAGGTATGTCTTTCCTCCTCATTATAGATCCGTATCTTCTAGGGTTCTTCCTCGCGCCTCCGCCATTAGAGCCTCAATGAGAGCTTCACCTTATTCAACTTAAGCAAATAGTTTTCGGTGACCTTTACTTTTAGATCTTGCCCTTTAAACTTTGCCTCTGCTCCGCTGTATATGCTTCAGATCTTCGTCGTTTATGTACAACCTGTAGATGCATCCGCTCCATATATCACCTTTGTAGTTCTTCCCGTATATCCTTGCATTTATTTTTCTTTTTCTTGCATGCTCAGATCTGTTCTGCTTTAATTGTCTGTGAAAACCTGTTTCTTCTCCTTTGTAGATCTGTTAAGTATACTCCGGTTTAAACTGTCATGCGCAAACTCTGTATATAATTTTAAAAACATACGCGACGGTTTAGCTCTTTTTCTATTGCTGTCATGAACCGGTAATAGCATAGCTCCCTGTTATTGCCGGGTTATCTGTATCATTAGTCCCTTGTCTAAACCGTTGCGTGATCTTCATATATATCTTCCGGTTTATGCTGTTGTACTTAAATAATCCAGTCTTTGCACTTTATCTTTTTAGCGCGTGCTCTTCTGCTGTCATGGCCAAACAATTTGTGTCTTGCGATTGGGTTCCTTCCATTATTACGGAAGAAGACTTGGCCAATGCCGCTGCCGTTGGTACTTTAGGCCCTCAATCCGTTTTAAAGTGGCGGGCTCCAGGAAATGAATGCCCTCCTACTCCCAGAGAAGGGGAGGTTATTGTTTTCTTCGACCACATAGCTCGAGGCTTCACACCTCCCGGTTCAAAATTCTTCCGAGATGTGCTTGCCGCCTTCCAACTCCATCCTCAGGACATTGGTCCCAACTCCGTTTCTAATATCTGTTACTTCCAAGTTTTCTCAGAGGTATACCTGCAACAAGAGCCGTCTGTTGATCTGTTCCGGGATTTCTTTCACCTGAACCAGCGTACTGAGTTCACCAGCGGACCGCATCAGGAACTTGGCGGGGTTAGTATCCAGAAAAGGAGAGATGCAGTCTTCCCCCATGCCGCTCTCCACACGCACCCAAAGGAGTGGAACAAGTCTTGGTTTTACTGTATTGATACTTCTCCTGAAGGGGAGAACCCACTGCCGGGTTATCGCGAGCACCGTCTTCCGGAGGATCACCCCTTGCCACAACGACTTAGTTCTGCCGAACGGCCCCGGTTTGCTTCTCAGCTTGCCAGACTGAAAGCTTTTATGGCCAACGGTTTAATTGGAACCGATTGTATGCGCTGTTGGCTCTCTTGGAGTATTCTTCCCTTGAGTTCGCGACCACATTTGATGTGCAAGTATTCTGGTAAACCGGACGACCCTCTACGGTTCACCAAGGATAAACTTTCTGAATCAGAGGTCATTGAATCAGCTAAGAAGATGCTCAACATCTCCTTAGAGGATTGCAGCAAAATTGGATTGGCTCCGTATTACAAGAAAAACAAGCTGCCTGCAGTAAGCCTTGCTTTCTTATATATATACTTTTTTAATCCGTTTATATAAACCGTCTTCTAACTGTCTCTTTTCTGCTCGAATAGGCCGATGATCCTTTCTGGAAAAGAAAGCCTCAGGAGAAACCCGGAAAACAAACCCGTCGGAAAACCTTTGTTAGTAAGAAGAGAAAAGCAGCTGGCGGCTCTAGTTCTCACGCTGAGGATGATGATCCGGACTCTGAGGTATGAATTGATCCGGCTTTAACTTATTCACTTTTACTCATATATGTATCTAATGATAACTTTTCACAGGAGTTGGCGGAAGGAGATAAACTGGCCGCTGTTGAGGTAACTATCCTTTCTTCCAATTCAGAACCACTTCCACAAAAAAGTCGTCGGACAGTCCGGAAGTATCAGTTTTCTCACCCTTATGCTCAATTGGATCCTAATTTTCTTTTGAAGAAACAAAAACATGAAGCCCTTCGCCGGACTACTCGCCATAGTGGTCTTGTCATGGAGTCCTATGGAATATCTCTTACTCCGGCTTGGAGGCGCCGCTCTGAGGTTATACTCTCTCCAACCCTCCTTCATCCCAAGGCCGGGCTTATACGCAAACCTCTTAAACCGTCTGATCCTGATTATCAGGAGACTCCACTGTCCTCTTCCGGTGAATCAACTGCAACGCAACTTCCACCCCTAAAAATTGTCCCAGGGTAAGTCTTTTAAATTTATCCGGTTTATGATTGCACTTTGTCTTACAGTTCTAACTTGTTTCTCCAACTTCCTTCAGCAAGTCGAAGCCTAGTAAAAAATCAAAGGCCAACCAACCAACTGCTGAGACTGTTATCGATGATCCGGCGGCTGAACCGGACTCAACTGTTCCTCCAGAAAACGAACCTACAATTCCCGTTGAGGATCCTACTCCTGCTGATCACACTACTATGCCTGAGAATCCCAATGCTGAAGATGCTCATGAACCGGCAAGTCCTGCCCGGGCCACTCCTCCTCTGACCAATACGGCTCCTCTCAGTCCGGTTCGCACTGCAACCCCTCCACCAACAACTGCTTCTCCGGATGTGGAGATAACTCATACGGCTTATACTGCTCCCGCTGAACCCACTGTTTTAGCCAAACATACAGCTAAAGCGGAGAAGGTGTATAAAGAAAAGGGTAAGTGGAGTTCCGAACTGTCTGGCCTTGCTGACATGAGTGCCCAGGAGCTCTATTCCGGGTACTTAAACCGGCTCCACATTGGTCGAGATTATGAAGCGGGCCTGATTAACATGATGAAGGACAAGTATGAGGTAATCCCTTGCATTTTCTGTTAACTTTCAATGTACTTCTGTCCATATCGTATCAGCCCTCAAGTTCCGGTTTAGCTGTTTTTAAAAGGTGAACCGGTACTTCCTGATGATCAAATGATCTTACATTAGCTCCCAAGTGCCAGGGGCATAACCCGGTTTATGTGCCTGGGACTTGCTTTACTTTTGCTTTGATACTTCAATTAGCCATTAGTCCCCAAGTGTCAAGTATATAACTTGTTTGTATGCTTGATACTTTGTCTTTGAATCGCTGTTGTTTAACACTTCAATTGCCCATTAGCCCCCAAGTGTCAAGTAGACAACTTGTGTTGTGTGCTTGAGACTTTGTTTTTGATTTATGTCTGCTTATTACTTGATCATCCTTGCAGGCTGATTTAAACCGGAGTGCTGACGAAATCAATGAACTCCGGAGCCGACTTGCTGAAATGGAGGATGCTGCTTCTAAAGCCAAGAAAGATGTGAAGCTGAGTTTGAAAACTGCTGAACAGCTGAAGAAATTCTTTGAAGAAGAGCGGACCGCCTTTGAGGTTCAGAAGAAAGAGCTGGAGAAAAGGGCCCAAGATGCTGAGGAAGCGCTTAATCCGGTTACTGAAGAGTTAACCGGTTTAAAGCGGCAAATTGAATTAATGACTTCTGCAATCTTCTGTAAGTATACAATCTGTATTCCCGTTTTCATCCTTGTAATCTTCCAGCCGTGCCGGTCTAACTGTGATACTCATATGCAGGGCGCCGTGTCACCCATCTTGGGGATGACTTACGGAAAAAACTTAAGGCATGTTACACTTTGGTCGAGCAGCTGTATTCCGGCGCTCAGAGGATCATAAGTGCAACATCATTCAATAAACCGGCCCCCACTACCATCCAAGGCACGTTGGAAAAGCTGTCTGTTCTGCCAGTGCGCTTAGAAGAAGTTAAGAAATCTGCTGCTCGAGCCGGTGCCCTCGTGGCGCTTACCAGAGCGGAGGCATGGGTTCCAGATTTTGATCCGGAAGAGGCTTTAAATGGGTGTCCAAATACCAAGGAAGACGGATCATCGTTTACTGCGAAGGATCTCTATGCCTTGACAAAGGAGATGCGTCCTCTCGCCAGCAAACTTGCAGCCGAAACAGATTTATCCAGGTATCATCCGGGGTACGACTTGCAAAACGAGCGGGTGGAGCGGTCGGTTTATGAAACCGTCAATCTAATTCCACCCGTGCGTCCTCATACCTTCGCTCCAGATATCGATCCGTCGGAGCTCATCAATGAAGAGATGTATTTCCGTACTTTAACGAAAATCGACTGGTGCGCCCCGGATTTCCAGCCGCTTCAAGAGGAAGAAGAGACTCCGGCTCAAGTTGATGCTCAGCCGTCGCAGCAGGAAGGAGCATAGCTCATAGCTTTTTGCTGTATTTGCAGTCCCGTTTTACCGAACAATTTTTAATATGTCAGGCTTGCTATGCCTTGTAATAGGATAGCTGAACACATTGTCCGTTTTGATCCGGATATTCTGACTTCTTGTTATAATGTTTGCCGATTTAAAATTTGTCTGATGTCGCTTATCTTGCATATGACCTGTCCCTGCATAGATAATACTGAAAATATGTCCTAGCGGTTTACCGCCGGACAGATTAAATTGTTCTCACAATATATGTCAAACAAACGTATGCTTATATCAGAAAATACTTTATACCTGAGATCAAGTATTCTTGATACTCTTAATCCGGCGGATTTTGCCTCTTTAAACGGAGTCTTTTAACAGACTCAATAATAATCCTTGGTCTTATATGAGCTGCCAGTTTAAAGCATGCTTGACTTGTCTTGTTTCTGCATGATGATTGTTCCGGGTTATAATAAATGCCGGATTAACCCAAACTTTTTACTCATGCTGGTGCTCATGACCCAGACTTTTCAACTTTGTAGATGTGTGGTCAATTTCTTGAATTGTCCCACTCCGGATTAAAGAACCATAACACATAAAAATCAGAAAATGCAAATTTTGCAAATAAAACCATGTAGTCGAGGCTTTTTATGAGCTGCCAGGCTCAAAGCAAGGTTCAGCCAATCACCGGATGCGGGTAGTGTCATCTTTCCAGAGGGCCGGTCAATGGATGCGGGTACCATCCATAAGAACCATAAGAAAAACTTTAGCCAATCACTGGATGCCCGTAGCTTTTCCAGAGGGCCTCCATGGTTCCATGAAACCATGGGTAAACATAAGCCAATCACTGGATTCCCGTAGCTTTTCCAGAGGGCCTCCATGGCTCCATGAAGCCATGGGAAAACATAAGCCAATCACTGGATGCCCGTAGCTTTTCCAGAGGGCCTCCATGGCTCCATGAAGCCATGGGAAAATATAAGCCAATCACTGGATGCCCGTAGCTTTTCCAGAGGGCCTCCAAGGCTCCATGAAGCCATGGGAAAATATAAGCCAATCACTGGATGCCCGTAGCTTTTCCAGAGGGCCTCCATGGCTCCATGAAGCCATGGGAAAATATAAGCCAATCACTGGATGCCCGTAGCTTTTCCAGAGGGCCTCCATGGCTCCATGAAGCCATGGGAAAATCTTGAACCAATCACTGGATGCCCGTAGCTTTTTCAGAGGGTCTCCATGGCTCCATGAAGCCATGGGAAAATCTTGAACCAATCACTGGATGCCCGTAGCTTTTCCAGAGGGTTTTCATGAAGCGTTCTCTTTGAGCCGGATGTGACCTTACGCTCTTCAGGGAGTTTATTGCTTCTAAGTGCATGTGTTCTGCAAAATCAGTTTAAACCGATCGATCTATTTGAAATATAACATATGGTAACACATGCATGGTTGTCCTCATAAGATATTTGTATTAGAAAAAAGGTTGAGCCCCCGGTTTACCGAGGGTGCCGGTTTATTCATTAATCATAATATATACATAGGATACAGTGGAGCTCTTGGCTCAGGTATAGTAGGGCCGTAAGTGGGCGATGTTCCATGGCCTCTTTGTCTCCTCTTCCAATGTCCGTGAGTCCTTGTGTTCTCGAACGTCCACCAGGTAATATGAACCGTTGTGTAGATTCTTGCTGACCACAAAGGTTCCTTCCCAAGGTGGGGATAGCTTGTGCATATCTGTTTGATCTTGGATGAGCCGGAGTACTAAGTCTCCCTCCTGGAATGTTCTGCTCTTAATCCGGCGGCTGTGATATCTGCGCAAGTCTTGTTGATAAATCGCAGACCGTGCAGCTGCTATATCACGCTCTTCATCCAGCCGGTCCAAACTGTCTTGTCTTGCCTGTTCGTTAGCCGCTTCAACATATGCTGTTACCCTTGGTGAATCATGACGAATATCACTTGGAAGGACCGCTTCAGCACCATATACCAAAAAGAAAGGTGTATAACCTGTAGACCGGTTTGGCGTAGTGTTGATACTCCAAAGGACAGATGGTAACTCCTCAACCCAACATCCCGGGGTTCTTTGCAAGGGAGTCATAAGCCGGGGCTTGATACCTCGCAAAATCTCCTGGTTTGCTCTTTTAGCTTGACCATTGGTTTGAGGGTGGGCCACAGAAGATACATCTAGGCGAATATGCTCTCGTTGACAAAATTCTTCCATCTCGCCCTTAGATAAATTGGTGCCGTTGTCTGTGATGATGCTGTGTGGAAAGCCAAACCGGAAAATTACCTTTTTGATGAATTTGACCGATGTGGCTGCATCACACTTGCTCACAGGTTCTGCTTCAATCCACTTTGTGAACTTATCCACTGCCACCAGTAGATGAGTTTTCTGATCTTGGGATCGCTTAAAAGGGCCAACCATATCAAGCCCCCAAGTCGCAAACGGCCAGGTTATTGGTATCATCCGGAGCTCCTGTGCCGGAACAAGAGCACGTCGTGAAAACTTCTGACAAGCATCACACTTCCGGACTAAATCCGCCGCATCAGCATGAGCTGTTAACCAATAGAAACCATGTCGAAAAGCTTTAGCCACCAATGATTTTGAACCGGCATGATGACCACAATCCCCTTCGTGGATCCAGCGAAGAATCTCGCAACCTTCCTCAGCTGACACACACCGCTGAAACGCTCCAGAAATGCTGCGATGATGAAGTTCCCCGTTTGCAATTGTCATGGACTTAGAACGTCGGATTATCTGCCGTGTCTCTATTTCATCGTCCGATAACTCTCCTCGGCTCAGATATGCCAAATAAGGCAGCGTCCAATCCGGAATAACATGAAGTGCTGCAACTAACTGTGCCTCCGGATCAGGAACAGCTAGGTCTTCCTCCGATGGTATTTGTACTGACGGACTATGCAGTTCATCCAAAAAAGTATTTGGTGGCACCGGTTTACGTTGAGAACCCAACCGGCTCAAAGCATCAGCCGCTTCGTTCCTTCTCCGGTCTATGTGGTCCACTTGATACCCTTTGAAATATCCAGCAACTACTTCCACTTCTCGTCTATAAGCCGCCATGAGGGGACCTCTTGAATCCCACTTGCCAGAAACTTGCTGCGCCACCAAATCTGAATCGCCGAAACACTTAACCCGGCTCAAGTTCATCTCCTTTTCCATCCGCAAGCCATGAAGTAATGCTTCATACTCTGCTGCGTTATTAGTACAAGGAAACAATAAACGGAGGACGTAACAAAATTTATCACCCCGTGGGGAAGTTAAGACAACTCCAGCCCCCGAGCCTTCTAGCTGTCTTGAACCGTCAAAGTGAATCGTCCAGTACGTCAAATCCGGCTTCTCTTCAGGAGTCTGTAATTCTGTCCAATCATTGATGAAATCCACCAATGCCTGAGATTTTATAGCGGTGCGTGGCACATACTTCAACTCATGCGGGCTGAGCTCAATGGCCCACTTCGCCACTCTACCTGTAGCTTCCCTGTTCTGGATTATGTCCCCCAATGGTGCTGAACTAACCACAGTTATTGGATGACCTTGAAAATAATGCTTCAGCTTCCGGTTTGCCATGAACACACCATATACCAGCTTCTGCCAATGTGGGTGCCTTTGCTTGGACTCAATGAGTACTTTACTTACATAATAAACCGGACGTTGAACCGGGTATTCCTTTCCTGCTTCCTTGCGCTCAACCACGATTGCGACGCTGACTGCCCGTGCATTAGCGGCGACGTATAACAGCAACGGCTCATTATCAATAGGTGCAGCCAGAACCGGCGGCTTTGCCAGTTGCCGCTTCAGATCCTCAAATGCCGCGTTTGCCTCATCGCCCCATATAAACCGGTCTGTTTTCCTCAACATCTGATAAAGCGGGATCGCCTTCTCTCCCAAACGGCTGATGAACCGGCTCAACGCTGTAATCCGGCCGGCTATACGCTGAACATCGTTGATGCAAACCGGTTTAGTCAAAGATGTGATCGCCTTAATCTTCTCCGGATTAGCTTCTATTCCTCTGTTTGATACTAAGAACCCGAGGAGCTTGCCTGCCGGAACACCAAAGGCACACTTCTCCGGATTAAGCATCATCTTATAGGCTCGAAGATTGTCAAAAGTCTCCTTAAGATCCTCTATCATCGTTTCCTCCTTCCTTGATTTAACCACAATGTCATCCACATAGGCATGAACATTCCTCCCTATCTGTCCCTTAAGACAATTCTGAACGCAACGCTGATAAGTTGCTTGAGCACTCTTGAGCCCAAAAGGCATAGATACATAGCAAAAAGCACCAAAAGGAGTTATGAAAGCTGTCTTCTCCTGGTCTTTAACTGCCATCTTGATCTGGTGATACCCCGAGTATGCATCCAAAAAACTTAGCCGCTCACATCCCGCTGTAGCATCGATAATCTGATCAATGCGGGGGAGAGCAAAAGGATCAGTTGGACAAGCTTTGTTGAGGTCTGTGTAGTCCACACACATTCTCCACTTTCCATTCTTCTTTAGCACCAACACCGGATTAGCCAACCACTCTGGGTGAAAAACTTCCACTATGAACCCTGCAGCCAAAAGTCTGGCCACTTCCTCTCCTATAGCCTTGCACCTCTCTTCGTTGAAGCGGCGCAGGTATTGTTTGACTGGTTTAAACTTCGGATCAATATTAAGACTGTGCTCAGCGAGTTCCCTCGGTATACCTGGCATGTCAGAAGGTTTCCATGCAAAGATATCCCGGTTCTCACGGATGAACTCGATGAGCGCGCTTTCCTATTTGGGATCAAGGTTAGCGCTGATCGTAAACTGTTTTGATGAATCGCCTGGCACGAAATCAATTTGCTTGGTCTCCTCCGCCGATTTAAACTTCAACGCCGGATCATGCTCTGTAGTTGGCTTCTTCAACGGAGTCATGTCTGCCGGATCAACATTATCTTTGTAAAATTTCAACTCTTCAGTGGCACACACTGCTTCCGCGTAAGCAGCATCTCCCTCTTCACATTCTATTGCTATCTTGCGACTTCCGTGAACCGTGATCGTGCCTTTGTGACCCGGCATTTTGAGCTGTAGATAAACATAGCACGGTCTAGCCATAAACTTGGCATAAACCATCCTCCCGAACAGAGCGTGATAAGGGCTCTGGATCTTGACGACTTCGAAAGTTATCATCTCTGACCTGGAATCATGCTCATCTCCAAAGGTAACTTCCAAGTCAATTTTTCCAACTGGATAAGCTGACTTACCTGGGACCACCCCATGGAACACCGTGTTTGACTGTCTTAGTTTCTTATCTGTTAAGCCCATTCGACGGAAGGTCTCATAATACAGGATATTGATGCTGCTGCCACCATCCATAAGAACCTTAGTGAACTTATAACCTCCCACATGTGGTGCCACCACTAAGGCCAAATGGCCCGGATTATCTACCCGCATCGGGTGATCCTCTCTGCTCCATACAATGGGCTGCTCTGACCAGCGCAGGAATTGCGGGGTCGCCGGTTCAACTGCGTGGACTGCCCGCTTTAAAACCTTCTGATCTCGTTTACACAGGCTCGTGGTGAACACATGATATTGCCCACTGCTCAACTCCTTCGGATTACTCTGATATCCGGATTGTGGCTGCTGTTGCTGACGCTGCTGATTACCCTGGTTATTGTGATTACCTTGGCCCTGCTGTTGGCTACCTTGGTTATTGTAACCACCCTGACCATGCGGCGGATTACCTTGGTTATTATAACCACCTTGGCCATTTTGATTACTGGCCCGGTTATGATAACCACCGTTATTGCCCCTATATCCTGATCCGGAGCTGTTCCCCTGATGATTTGGACCATAAAACCCTGGGCCTGGACCACCATTTGGAGGCCTGTCATTGGGATTAAAGCGGCCCATCATGGCTTCCATCAAGGGCCTGCATTCTCTTATTGTGTGTTTTGCCGGCCGTCCCCTCGAGCTATGCTTCGGACACGGCTGATTTAACTCTTGGTCCCAATTAATATCCCCCCCCCCTCGCCGGT
Source organism: Secale cereale (assembly GCA_902687465.1). Lineage (NCBI taxonomy): Eukaryota > Viridiplantae > Streptophyta > Magnoliopsida > Poales > Poaceae > Secale > Secale cereale. The sequence continues at coordinate 614,697,255 of LR738713.1, forward strand.
TTGTTGGGGTGGATTACCCCTATTGCGTTGGAAACCCCCTTGGACTTGGGTATTGGCCACGAAATCAGAGCCACCTTCCGCCTTTCGCTTGCCTAAGAAACTTGCAGCAGCCGGATTAACTTGCGCCGGTTTACCTGGTTTACTAACCTTTCCTGCCTTGTCTCCGTCAGCTTCTGGATATTTAGTATTGTCAGAGTCCCCATACTTCACCAGAGCACTCATGAGAGTTCCCATATCATTACAATCCCGTTTAAGCCGTCCTAGCTTTAGCTTTAGAGACTCAAACCGGCAATTGTTCTCCAAAGTCACTATTTTTGTGCTGGGATTGATACCATTCGAAGAGTGCAAGATCTCTGACACTCGCCGCACCCAAGCACTTGTAGACTCCTGCTCTCCTTGCACACAGGCTGCTAGATCCACTACTGACATCGGCTGCTTGCACGTATCTTTAAAAAATTTGATGAACTGGCGACGTAGCTCTCCCCATGATCCGACGGAATTCGGGGGTAAACCCTTTAACCAGGTCCGGGCTGTACCTTCAAGCATCATAGTAAAGTATTTTGCACAAGCCGCTTCATCCACGTCCAGCATCTCCATGGCCATCTCATAACTCTCGACCCAAGCTTCTGGAGCCAAATCTGCGGTGTAATTAGGCACCTTACGTGGTCCTTTGAAATCTTTGGGCAGCTTCACGCTCCGTAAAGCGGAGATAAGACACTGTACCCCAAAAGAACTCGTTGTGACCCATGTTTCCGCTGTGGTCATGTGAACCGGCGTCGTCTGACGGATTTCCTCCCGGGCCACTGACCTAACCCGGTTTACATCCTGAGCTTGTGCAGCTGCGCCTGCCGGATTATCCTGTCTGTGCCTATGCCGCCTGCGTTCACTACTAGACACTTCTGGTTCCTCCCAATGCCTAGTGTAACTCCGGCTGTGACGTGGTGTTGAATGTAGCCTCTCCCTGCTATGAGAATATGCTTGCTGCTGTACTAACGCCGTATTAAGCAACTCCTTGACCCGGCGTGCCTCCAATGCCACCGGAGACGTCCCTTCAACGGGTAAAGCGGCCAAACGTGCAGCAGCAGCAACGATGTTGTCCAAAGGATTTGAATAATGACCTGGGGGGTAGGAACGTGAGGTGCAGACGTGATCCGCCGATCTTGCTCCGCAGTAGGCTGCTGAACCGGCTCATCCCTGGCTGGGGGTGCCATTCGGTTTAAAGCCGGATCATTGCTTGTCCCAGCCCCGGGTGTTCTGAACAGTTTCGTCGCTTCATAAACCGACGGTAGACGAGATTGATATTTCCGACTTCTTACTCCCTGCGTGGAGGCATGTTCCATCCTTAGGTGAAAAGCCTGATCATTCAATTCCGCTTGCCTTATCGCTATCATAGCCTTCTCTGCCTTCAAATCATCCCTTGCTTGATCCACCCGGGCCTTTAGCTGAAGGAGCTCTGCATCATGTTGCGCCTTGTCTGCTGGGGCCACCTCTGCCACAGCTTTGGCCGTGAACTCCTCGACTAAGGTGGATAGAACATCAGTAGGTGAGAGGGCCGGGCCGCTCCCCCCTACACCAGCTTCTGCTGTCGCCCCGTTCACCGTGGGCTGTGAACCGGCCATAAAGACAGCCACCCGGTTTGGCGGGTCAAAGGGGTCCGGAATACTGTTCCCGTCGGACTCACTCTCAGACCGGCCGTCCTGCAACTGATACAGAGATTCAGTCTCTCCGGATGAGGATCCGTCGTCGGAGTAGACAACTATTTCACCGCCGGATTCCGATCCGTCCTCGGTTTGGATCCCGTGAACTGTTCCAACGAAAACGTGCTTCATGGCGAGCTGAATCCGGGCCGATCTCGCACGCTGAGCCGGCTCGATGATGTTGGAGAAGATGTCCGGCTCAGGTCCCGGTTCGCCAATCTTGCCGATGAAGACTTGAATGCCACCGAAGGGAACCCGGTACCCGTATTCGATTGAATCGGCCTCCGGTCCCCAACCCGCGTCGTCGATGTAGATCCGGCCGCGGCGACTCTTGGTCATCCGGCCAGCAACGTAGCCCTTGAGCCCTTCAAAGCTGCCCTTCAAGAACTCGAAACCATCATGCGGAGGCCCCACGGTGGGCGCCAACTGTCGTGGAATTAACACGGCAGATGTCCGGTTTAGCGGACTTGATGATGGAACCATCGCACAGGTTAGCTTGAAGGGGTTAAAAGCACACAAAGGACACAGAGGGTTTATACTAGTTCGGCCCCTTTGATGAAGGTAAAAGCCTACGTCTAGTTTGGTTTGGTATTGCTTGGGCGTCGATGAACAGGGAGCGGTTTGCTTGCCTGTCTCGACGGATTGTTTCTTGCTTGTCCTTGAACCGTCGCCGGGTCGTCCCTTTATATAGAGGCGACACCCGGTCCGGTTTACAGAGTCCCGAGGCCGGCTCATACTCGTGTCCGCCTCGGTCTCTACTCTTTCTTTCTTATCTCTCAAGTTACATGGTCAGGCGGTTTACAAACCGTAACTCTATACATGGGCCCTAAGATCTCATGGGCCATAGCCTTTACTAAATATTACAATGATGCAACGATATTACCATATTCCGGTTTACACTAGCCGGTTCATACCTGCTAGTAATATCCCTGACAGTGACCGAAGATGGGGGGGCCAAGCAATCTGGGGCCCCGCCGAACACTGTTCTGGAGTCTAGCGTGGCTCCGGAATCAAGAGACCAGCCCCCCGTGATGGGGGAGGGAGCAACTGCTCCTACGATGCATGCCGTCAATCCGGAGGCGCCGAATACTCTGGAGGGAGCACTCCAAAGTGCTTCCATTGTAGAAGAACACCGCACTCTTATGAGTGCGGTCATGGGGAAGATTCAGTCCGTCAAAGGCGGACTGAACGAGGCCTTCAACAGCCTATTAACAAACTTTGAGGTATGCGATGTAATGTTCTTTAAAGAGACTTTTGTTTTATTTTAGACATATGTATAGACAGTAGCCCCTGATGCTTTGTTTGATTCTGAACAGAATCAGACGAAGCATCCACGTTATAGCATATGATAGAGCTAAACTGTATATTTTGTGCTTGAACATGCTTCCTTAGTGGCGGCAACTGCCCAAGCCGCATAAGTTTCCGAGTTAAATCAGAGCTGATGAGGATCTCGACCGCGTCAACAAGCGTTTTGATGAAACGCAAGGTATGCGGGTTTAGGAAATCTAAATTTTAACACACTATATGTGTGAACGTAGCTAATTATTGTTATGTGTTCTCGTGAAACACCTGATGCAGCTACGGTCGAGGCTCTAAATGGCGAGCTTGCGACGGCCAAGGAAGAGGACTGAGCAAGCAAGGCGGTCGCTGATAAAGCGGCTACCGACCTGGAGGCCGAGAAGGCCCTGCGTCAACAGCACGAGGCTCGGGTGACCGAAGTCGAGGTCGAGCTGCAAGATGGAATTAGCAAATGCGAGGCATTGGAGCAGGTGAATTCGGACCAAGCGCCCAAACTCACGGCGGCAGTTAATGCTGCCAAGGAGGCGCGGACTGAGTCATGCAGTGCTCGGGAGGAGATAAAATAAGCGCGCCAAATAGCAGCTGGTAAGTTTTTTCTCTTGCATAGCATCTTCGGAGGTCAAAGGTATCTTGGGCTGACACGGTTGTGGAGTTCTCCAGGCATGTTTGCGGATCTCCCGAGGAGCATCGCCGCCGCTGCCCAATACTTCCGAGCTCAGGAGGGGAATAACACGGAGAAGCTGTTTTGGTTGCAGTTCCTTACGCCAAACCATCTGGTTCCCCTCAATGACCAGATGAAGCAGTTGGTCGAGCTGCACAACATGGTGGGTACGGCCATGAAGGACTTGATAGTCTGACTATGGCTCGGTGATCCAATCCCAAGTGGCTACTTCGGATTGGTGAAGAAGCTCGTCGAAGCAATTCCGCGGGTCGACGCTATTAAGCGCTTGGCCTACATAGAGGGAGCTCGGATGACCTTTGCCCACGTGAAGGTGCATTGGGCGAAGATGAAGGCCAAGGAGATAGCCACTGCTGGCCCTCCAGAAGGCAAGGATCACCGCAAACCAGATAGGTACTTTGACGATGTCCTAGAAGGAGCCCGCCTTGTAGAGGGCCAGTGCTCAAAGGATATAATCTTCGAGTTATTGTATTCGGGTTGTAAGGACTAAGCCAATGTGCCGATGTATATAAATATTGCGCTTTTATATTGATGAGCGACTTTTTCCTCCTGTGCGGCTGTTCATTTAAATCTGAAAGTTTCCAGTCATCGGCTTCAGCCCCCTTGTAAATATTACATGGGTGGTCGGTAACACGCATGAACACTCTTTATCCAACGTCTTGGTCCATATAGGAGGTGTCTGCGTAGCGAACCAAGCAATCAGACTATGCGGCTTTATCGCTTTCACTTAGCCATAGGAGCTTGACTAGTGGGGCTAAGTACTAGCCCCTGGTGCGTACCAGGCTTTTCGAATTATAGTGCCTTTTTGACGCGGGTCGGCGAAGAACAGCCCCTCGTATAACACGGATTGGATCACTATCGATCGTAGTATAACACTAGGTCGCCGAATCGCTTGACCAGCTCTCGCCTCATCATGAAAGTCAGTTTTCGGCTTTCTCTACTTAGGTACTTGAGTGCATGAGCCGGAAGTACAACCGTAGTAGTTCTCCCTTTACCACCTTAGCCGAACAATGCGGAACATAAGGTAGCAAGCATAGGAGCCAGGCAACCCAACTATTGACCAAAGACATGATTCGGAGTTGATGCATATAACGCAATATCCGGGACGTCGAACAGTTCCCTATAGGTGTTCGGACTTTTTGTAGGCGTGCCAGGCTGAGTACAACCCCTGGTATTAAGTCCAGGTATTAGGGCATACGCGGCGATCTGACTTGGGGTGGAGAATACAGGTGGTAAAAATATATAAATGGTCCAAGCCGATTGGAACCAAACTGCTTCTTTTATATCCCGTTTAATACGGCGAGCCGTGAGGTTACAGATAACACCGATAACAACCTCAGGCATTTGACATGCCAACAAGTAAAAGAGAAAAAGAAAAGAGAAAAAAGGTTTACATAGAGCCCGAATCTAAGAGAAAAAATTCAACAAGTGGCCCTGTTGCACGTCTGCGCCTTTTTCTCCTTGGTAATGTGTCCTTGAGAAGGAGAACTATAATGGCTGCCTGTAAAAAATAAAAAATAAAAGAGCAGGATACTGGAAAAGAGTATATTGTACGGCCGTAAACAATGTAGGTTTCTAGACGAACTTGAAAAAGAAGATATATTTTAGAGTCCGAATAGGGTCAAGCCGAACTATGGACTATTTATATGATGTATGCCTCTAGCGCCGCCCAAGGTATTTTAAGGGCATAATTGTGTACGCGAGGTACGTATGCTACTACCTTATGGGGCAGTCCACAGGGGCGCAACTGCTAATCTAGCTCAGGTTCTTCCGAGCTACCGCATTCTAGTGCGGACCGGACACGTTTAGCCGTGTCTGTGGTCTTGACGACTGATGAACTAGTCGGCCTGAATAAGCCGCTTTGAACCTCGGCCGCTAGGGCCGCAATGTCTTCCTCCGTGCAGAGGGAACGCTCCATGTTTCCATTGACCGTGATGACGCCGCGTGCTCCAGGCATTTTGAGCTTTAAGTAGGCATAGTGCAGGACTGCGTTAAAGCGGGCGAAGGCCATTCTTCCGAGTAGTGTGTGATAGCCACTTCGGAACAGAGCGATGTCGAAGATTAACTCTTCGCTTCGGAAGTTATCGGGGGAACCGAATACGACTTCCAATTTTAATGAACCCGTGCAGCTGGCTTCTACGCCTGGAATGACTCCTTTAAAGGTAGTGCTGCTGGGCTTAATTCTTGATGGGTCGATCCCCATATTGCGGACAGTGTCTTTGTATATCAGATTGAGACTGCTGTCGCCGTCCATAAGGACACGGGTGAGATGGTATCTTTCTATTATGGGTTCGAGCACTAAGGCCACCGAACCTCCGTGACGGATACTGGTTGGATGATCCCTACGATCAAAGGTGATCGGGCAAGCCGACCATGGGTTGAACTTGGGGGCGACAGGCTCGACGGCGTATACGTCCCGGAATGCACGCTTGGGCTCCCTCTTGGGGATGTGGGTGACGTAGATCATGTTCACGGTTTTTAACTCCGGTGGAATTTTTTTCTACACCCCTGTGTTCGGCTGGCGAGGTTCATCCTCGTCTTCGCTCTGAGGTCCTTTTCCCTTGTGTTCGGCGTTTAGCTTGTCGGCCTGCTTAAAGACGCAGCAGCTACGGTTGGTCTGATTTGCAGGTTTGTCATGGGCGCCATGAATTTGGCAGGACCTGTCTAGTATCTTGTTCAAGCTAGATGGACTATCCCTGTTGCCATTAAATGGCTTCTTCCATTGACCGGGTCTGGAGCCACCGAATCCGGCGTTTACTAATGTATCCTCTGTGTTTCCAGTGTTGTTTTGGCGCATATTTTTATTGCACCGTGGTTCCCATTGCCATCCCTGACTTCAGATGTGCCAAGATCGCTGGCGCTATTGCTGCTACGAGCCAGCCAGTTGTCCTCGCCCGCGCAAAAGCGGGTCATGAGTGTGGTTAGGGCTTCCATTGTTCTCGGCTTCTCTTGGCCGAGGTGTCTAGCCAGCCATTCGTCCCACACACTGTGTTTGAAAGCCGCTAAGGCTTCGGCGTCCGGACAGTCTACAATTTGGTTCTTTTTAGTTAAGAACCGATTCCAAAGCTTACGGGCTGACTCCCCGGGTTGCTGCATTATATGACTTAAATCATCAGCGTCCGGGGGCTGGACATAAGTCCCCTGAAAGTTGGCCCGAAAAGCAGCCTCAACTTCTTCCCAGCTTAAGATAGAGTTCTCTGGGAGGCTGTTTAACCAGTGCCGAGCTGGTCCTTTCAGTTTGAGAGGTAAGTATTTAATGGTGTGGAGATCATCTCCATGAGCCATGTGTATATGAAGAATAAAGTCTTCTATCCATACAGCTGGGTCCGTTGTTCCATCATACGCCTCGATGTTTACGGGTTTAAACCCTTCTGGAAATTTGTGATCCGTCACCTCATTGGTGAATCACAGAGGGTGTGAGGCACCCCTGTATTTTGCAATTTCGTGGCGTAGTTCGAACAACATTGGTGCTCGATGTTGACTCCGAACTGGCATGTGGCCGGTATGTTTGGCTTGATAGCCACTACCCCATGTGTGGGTACGTTCCCTTGGTCCGTAGATTGATCTGGTCTGGCCAGCCTTTTTATTCAGGTCCCAATGTAGGTCGTACTTATGGCCCTGAGCCGATGTATCCTTGCCTTTACGGTGAGGAGGTGCGGGCTTGTGTACGGCGTTGCTGGCTGCTTTGTCCCGTCCACGGGGTGGTCGGTCCGGTTGATCGGACTGATCATACTTCGACGGAATTAGCGTTGGGGCCTCGTCGTCGAATTGGGGTAGTAGTTTGCGTTTACGATAGCTCTATATTTGTCCCTTATAGCCATATCGTTCTTCTGCGTCTAGCCCGTCATTCCATCTCTCATTGAGCATGTCATGTTCGGCTCTAAGTTGTTGCTGCTGCTTCTTCAGGCTCCTTGCGGTAGCAATGAGCTGTTGTTGAAAGCGCTTATACTCGAGTGGTTCTTCTGGGACGATGTATTCTTCGTCTCCCAGGTTGATGTCCTCTTCGGAGTCAGGTTGATAACTGTTGTCATCCGCGTCGCTGTGATCGGTCAGCGGTTAGTTTGGACTATGTTCGCCATTTTCCCGTTCGTCCTGCTCTAACGCCGACTCCACGGTGTCATCGGCTTGTCCGGGATCGTCATTGTCTTTAATGACAGTGTTGCTCTCTTTCCCTTTATGGGGTCGAGATTGACGGCTCTGACGCCAGCGTTTGGGGGGTTCATCGACGGGCTTGTCCTGCTCCGGATTGATATCTCCGTCACCCTCCTTTTCGTTGGGTGTGTCCACCATGTATACAGTATATGTAGAAGTAGCCGTCCATCGCCCGGTTGTGGGCGGGTTTGTAATTAGATCAGCATCGGCATCGTGGTCCATCCCATCGATGTCTTCAGAAGCGTAGTCTAATAGATCGGTTAAGTCCTCGACCGTGGCTACCAAGTGGGTGGTGGCTGGGAAGCGAAATTCCTTGCCCTCAGCCCCCAGTTCGAACTGGGCATGATTTGGCTGGGAATCCTCCGCTAGGGAGAGAGATTTTAGTAAGTCCAGCGCTTCGTCTAGGCGCGAGTGCCGGACCTGTGTTCGGATATCTGGAAGGCTGAGTTCGGTAACAGTCGCTCGATCAAGCTAGGAAGACGCAGATCCTGAAAGCTCGGAACTTGTAGGTGGAGACAAGTCCGGAGTTCCGGTGAGGGGAGTCCCGCTCAAGCTCGGGCATGTTTGCGTCTCAAGCGCCGCTAAGTCTGCGATCTCCGTGGCAGGGTTGATCTTCCCGTCCTCGGATGAAGCGATCTGCTCCAGATCTAAGGCCGGAGTTGTTGCAAGTGGTACCCCATGGACAGGGTCCGATGACAGATCTAGGTCATGTTCATCGTGGTGGCAGGGCGTAGCTACCATGGGTGCGAATCCGTCGAAGATCAAATCTCCACGGACGTCAGCGACATAGTTGAAGCTTCCAAATCCGATTTGATAACCAGGGGCATAGCTGTTAACCTGCTCGAGATGGCCTTCAGTGTTGGCACGACGCACGAAGCCCCCGAACACAAAAAGCTGGCCGGGGAGAAAAGCACCATCGGCGGTGGCGCCGTCGTTGGTGACGAAGATAGCCATTAATCCTTCCGTCGACGACATAGTGGAACTCTCAATGAAAGCACCAATGTCGGTGTCAAAACCGGCAGATCTCGGGTAGGGGGTCCCGAACTATGTGTGTGAGGATCGATGGTAACAGGAGACTAGGGACACGATGTTTACCTAGGTTCGGGCCCTCTTGATCGAGGTAATACCCTACTTCCTGCTCGATTGATGTTAATGAATATGGGTTACAAGAGTTGATCTACCTCGAGATCGTAATGGCTAAACCCTAAAAGTCTAGCCTATGTGATTGCTATGATTCTGCTCTCGTCTCTACAGACTAAACCCTCCGGTTTATATATGCACCGGAGGGACCTAGGGTTTGTACAGCATCACCTTGCAGAGGAAGGAAAGTATTACACACAGACTCTAAACTTGCTATTTTACACATGGGGAGTCCTATCCAGATACGGGAGATAGACTTCACCGATAATCTTCACGGACCACCAGTCCGGCATATAATGAATGATCCGACCAGCTGAGGACCCCTTAATCCAGGACTCCCTCAGTCACTGCCGCAGGTGTGAGTGGGGAAGAGGGGAGAGAGCGGCGAGGAAGGGAGGTGAGGGTAATTTATGACGACGCGGTTGGAAACAACACGACGTCTTGAGCCGCACACACGCATGCTACCGCCCACGCTCATGTGCCAAGCATTGCACGTGTGGGCCTGGCTCCACAGAAACGGATAGTTTGAGCGTTCCTCTGGATGCAGGCCCAGAGGTGATTTAATCTTCGTGCTATGCAAGCCCAACAGTGAATGCGGGTAACCAAACGGGTCATTTTCTTCCCGCATGGGCCTAGCTGAGGTATATGCAGCCTACCAAACGTGCCCTAAGCTACTACTTCATTTTGATATGCTCATTTTGTTATGCGGCCAACCGAATTAAGCTCGCCCAGAACTGAAGGAAATATGCCCTAGAGGCAATAATAAAGTTGTTATTTATATTTCCTTATATCATGATAAATGTTTATTATTCATGCTAGAATTGTATTAACCGGAAACTTAGTACATGTGTGAATACATAGACAAAACAGAGTGTCCCTAGTATGCCTCTACTAGACTAGCTCATTGATCAAAGATGGTTATGTTTCCTAACCATAGACATGAGTTGTCATTTGATCAACGGGATCACATCATTAGGAGAATGATGTGAGGGACTAGACCCATCCGTTAGCATAGCACTATGATCGTTTAGTTTTACTGCTATTGCTTTCTTCATGACTTATACATGTTCCTATGACTATGAGATTATGCAACTCCCGAGTACCGTAGGATCACCTTGTGTGCTATCAAACGTCACAACGTAACTGGGTGATCATAAAGATGCTCTACAGGTGTCTCCGAAAGTATTCGCGGTGTTGGCATAGATCAAGATTAGGATTTGTCACTCCGAGTGTCGGAGAGGTATCTCTGGGCCCTCTCGGTAATGCACATCATAATAAGCCTTGCAAGCAAATGACTAATGAGTTAGTCACGAGATGATGTATTACGGAACGAGTAAAGAGACTTGCCGGTAACGAGATTGAACTAGGTATAGAGATACCGACGATCGAATCTCGGGCAAGTAACATACCGATGACAAAAGCAACAACGTATGTTGTTATGCGGTTTGACCGATAAAGATCTTCGTAGAATATGTAGGAGCCAATATGAGCATCCAGGTTCCGCTATTGGTTATTGACCGGAGATGAGTCTCGGTCATGTCTACATAGTTCTCGAACCCGTAGGGTCCGCACGCTTAACGTTTGATGACGATCGGTATTATGAGTTTATGAGTTTTTGATGTACCGAAGGTAGTTCCGAGTCCCGGATGAGATCACGGACATGACGAGGAGTCTCGTAATGTCCGAGACATAAAGATTGATATATTGGACGACTATATTCGGACACCGGAAGTGTTCTGGAAAGTTTCGGAATTTACCGGAGTGCCGGGGGGGTTACCGAAACCCCCCGGGGGAATGATGGGCCCTGGTGGGCCATAGGGGAGAGAGAGGGCAGCAGCCAGGAGGTGGCGCGCCCCCTCCCTAGGAGGAGTCCGAATAGGACTAGGGGAGGGGGGCGCGGCCCCTCTTTCCCTCTCCCTCCCCCCCCTTTCCTTCCCCTCCTTTCCTTCATTGGTGGATTCCTACTAGGAATAGGATTGCAATCCTATTCGTAGTAGGATTGCTTCCCTAGCCGCACCATAGAGGGCCGGCCAGCCTCCCCCCCTTGCTCCTTTATATACGGGGGCAGGGGGGCACCCAAAGACACACAAGTTGAATTGTTCTAGCCGTGTGCGGTGCCCCCCTCCACAGAAACACACCTCGGTCATACCGTCGCAGTGCTTAGGCGAAGCCCTGCGCCGGTAGATACATCATATCCGTCACCACGCCGTCGTGCTGACGAAACTCTCCCGTGAAGCTCAACTGGATCAAGAGCTCGTGGGACGTCATCAAGCTGAACGTGTGCTGAACGCGTAGGTGACGTACGTTCGGTGCTTGATCGGTTGGATCGCGAAGAAGTTCGACTACATCAACCGCGTCACTTGACGCTTTCGCTTCCGGTCTACGAGGGTACGTAGACACACTCTTCCCTCTCGTTGCTATGCATCTAGTAGATAGATCTTGAGTGATCGTAGGAAAATTTTAAAATACTACGTTCCCCAACAGTGGCATCATGAGCCAGGTCTATGCGTAGATGATATGCACGAGTAGAACACAATGAGTTGTGGGCGATACTAGTCATACTTCTTACCAGCATGTCATACTTTGCTTCGGCGGTATTGTGAGATGAAGCGGCCCGGACCGACATTATGCGTACGCTTACGCGAGACTGGTTTCACCGTTACAAGCACTTATTGCTTAAAGGTGACTAGCGAGTGTCTGTCTCTCTCACTTTAGCTGAATAGTGTGTGGCTACGCCCGGTCCTTGTGAAGGTTAAAACAGCACATACTTGACGAAACATCGTTGTGGTTTTTGTATGCGTAGGTAAGAACGGTTCTTGCTAAGCCCGTAGCAGCCACGTAAAACTTGCAACAACAAAGTAGAGGACATCTAACTTGTTTTTGCAGGGCATGTTGGGATGTGATATGGTCAAGACATGATGAGTTATACGGTTTTGTATGAGATGATCATGTTTTGTAATGTTATCGGCAACTGGCAGGAGCCATATGGTTGTCGCTTTATTGTATGAAATGCAATCGCCATGTAATTTCTTTACTTTATCACTAAGCGGTAGCGATAGTCGTAGAAGCAATAGTTGGCGAGACGACAATGATGCTACGATGGAGATCAAGGTGTCGCACCGGTGACGAAGGTGATCATGACGGTGCTTTGGAGATGGAGATCAAAAGCACAAGATGATGATGGCCATATCATGTCACATATTTTGATTTGCATCTGATGTTTATCTTATTATGCTTCTTATTTTGCTTAGAACGACGGTAGCATTATAAGATGATCCCTTACAAAATTTCAAGGTACAAGTGTTCTCCCTGAGTATGCACTGTTGCGAAAGTTCTTCGTGCTAAGACACCACGTGATGATCGGGTGTGATAAGCTCTACGTTCAAATATAACGGGTGTAAGCCAGTTTTGCACACGCAGAATACTCGGGTTAAACTTGACGAGCCTAGCATATGCAGATATGGCCTCGGAACACTGGAGACCAAAAGGTCGAGCGTGAATCATATAGTAGATATGATCAACATAAGATGTTCACCATTGAAAATACTCCATCTCACGTGATGATCGGACATGGTTTAGTTGATTTGGATCACGTGATCATTTAGATGACTAGAGGGATGTCTATCTAAGTGGGAGTTCTTAAGTAAAATGATTAAATTGAACTTTAATTTATCATGAACTTAGTCATGGTAGTATTAGCATATCTATGTTGAAGATCAATAGCTCGCGATGTTGCTCCCTGTTTTTTTTATATGTTCCTAGAGAAAACTAAGTTGAAAGATGTTAGTAGCAATGATGCAGAATTGTTCCGTGATCTGAGGATTATCCTCATTGCTGCACAGAAAATTATGTCCTTGATGCACCGCTAGGTGACAGACCTATTGCAGGAGCAGATGTAGACGTTATGAACGTTTTGACAAAAGCTCGGTATGATGACTACTTGATAGTTTAAGTGCACCATGCTTTACGGCTTAGAACTGGGACTTCAAAAACGTTTTGAACGCCACGAAGCATATAAGATGTTCCAAGAGTTGAAATTAGTATTTCATACTCATGCCCTAGTCGAGAGGTATAAGACTTCTGACAGTACTTTGCCTACAAGATGGAGGAGAATAGCTCAACCAGTGAGCATGTGCTCAGATTGTCTGGGTACTATAATTACATGAATCAAGTGGGAGTTAATCTTCCAGATAAGATAGTAATTGACAAAGTTCTCTAGTCACTATCACCAAGTTAGTAGAACTTCGTGATGAACTATAATATGCAAGGGATGACGAAAGGAATTCCCGAGCTCTTCGCGATGCTGAAGTCGGCGAAGGTAGAAATCATGAAAAAGCATCAAGTGTTGATGGTTAACAAGACCACTTGTTTCAAGTAAAGGGCAAAGGGATAGAAGGGGAACTTCAAGAAGAATGACAAGCAAGTTGTCACTCCCGTGAAGAAACCCAAAGCTAAAACTCAAACCTGAAACTAAGTACTTCTACTGCAAAGGAAATGGTCACTGGAAGTGGAACTGCCCTAGATACTTGGCGGATAAGAAGGATGGCAAAGTGAACAAAGGTATATTTTGATATACATATTATTGATGTGTACTTTACTAGTGTTCATAGCAACCCCTGGGTATTTGATACCGGTTCAGTTGCTAAAATTAGTAACTCGAAACGAGAATTGCAGAATGAACAGAGACTAGTTAAAAGGTGAAGTGACGATGTGTGTTGGAAGTGGTTCCAAGATTGATATGATCATCATCGCACACTCCCTATACTTTCGGGATTAGTGTAAAACCTAAATAAATGTTATTTGGCATTTGCGTTGAGCATGAATATGATTTGATCATATTTGTTGCAATACGGTTATTCATTTAAAGTCATAGAATAATTGTTATTCTGTTTACATGAATAAAACCTTCGATGGTCATACACCCAATGAAAATAGTTTGTTGGATCTCGATCGTGGTGATACACATATTCATAATATTGAAGCCAAAAGATGCAAGGTTAATAATGATAGTGCAACTTATTTGTGGCACTGCCGTTTAGGTCATAACGGTGTAAAGCGCATGAAGAAACTCCATAGTGATGGACTTTTGGAATCACTTGATTATGAATCACTTGGTGCTTGCGAACCATGCCTCATGGGCAAGATGACTAAAACTCCGTTCTCTGGAACAATGGAGCGAGCAACAGATTTGTTGGAGATCATACATACAGATGTATGTGGACCAATGAGTGTTGAAGCTCGCGGCGGGTATCGTTATTTTCTGACCTTCACTGATGATTTGAGCAGATATGGGTATATCTACTTAATGAAGCACAACTCTGAAACATTTGAAAAGTTCAAAGAATTTCATAGTGAAGTGGAGAATCATCGTAACAAGAAAATGAGAGTTTCTACGATATGATCGTAGAGGTAAAATATTTGACTTAGCGAGTTTGGCCTTCAGTAAAAACAATGTGAAATATTTTCACTACTCACGCCACCTGGAACACCACAGTGTAATGGTGTGTCCGAACATCATAACCGTACTTTATTAGATATGGTGCGATCGATGATGTCTCTTACCGATCTACCACTATCGCTTTTGGGGTTATGCATTAGAAACAGCTACGTTCACGTTAAATAGGGCACCATATAAATCCGTGGAGATGACACCGTATGAACTGTGGTTTGACGAGAAACCTAAGCTATCATTTCTTTAAGTTTGGGACTGCGATGCTTATGTGAAAAAGTTTCAACATGATAGGCTCGAACCCAAATCGGAAAAGTAAATCTTCATAGGATACCCAAAACAAACTGTTGGGTACACCTTCTATCACAGATCTGAAGGCAAGGTCTTTGTTGCTAAGAGTGGATCCTTTCTAGAGAAGGAGTTTCTCTCGAAAGAAGTGAGTGGGAGGAAAGTAGAACTTGATGAGGTAATTGTACCTTCTCCCGAATTGGAAAGTGGAACATCACAGAAACTAGTTCCAGTGATTCCTACACCAATTAGTGAGGAAGCTAATGATGATGATCATGAAACTTCAGATCAAGTTTCTGCTGAACTTCGTAGATCAACCAGAGTTCGTTCCGCATCAGAGTGGTACGGCAACCCAGTTCTGGAAGTCATGTTACTGGACCATGATGAACCTACGAACTATGAGGAAGCGATGATGAGCCCAGATTCCGCAAAATGGCTTGAGGCCATGAAATCTGAGATGGGATCCATGTATGAGAACAAAGTTTGGACTTTGGTTGACTTGCCCGATGATCGGCAAGCCATCGAAAATAAATGGATCTTCAAGAGGAAGACTGACGCTGACGGTAATGTTACTGTTTACAAAGCTCGACTTGTTGCAAAAGTTTTTCAACAATTTCAAGGAGTTGACTACGATGAGACTTTCTCACCCGTAGCGATGCTTAAGTCTGTCCGAATCATGTTAGCAATTGCCGCATTTTATGAAATCTGGCAAATGGATAACAAAACTATATTCTTTAATGGATTTATTAAAGAAGACTTGTATATGATGCAACCAGAAGGTTTTGTCAATCCTAAAGGTGCTAACAAAATGTGCAAGCTCCAGCGATCCATCTATGGACTGGTGCAAGCATCTCGGAGTTGGAATATACGCTTTGATAAGTTGATCAAAGCATATAGATTTATACAGACTTGCGGTGAAGCCTGTATTTACAAGAAGCGAGTGGGAGCACTACAACCTTTCTGATAAGTATATGTGAATGACATATTGTCGATCGGAAATGATGTAGAATTTTCTGGAAAGCATAAAGGAGTGTTTGAAAGGAGTTTTTCAAAGAAAGACCTTGGTGAAGCTACTTACATATTGGGCATCAAGATCTATAGAGATAGATCAAGACGCTTGATAAGACTTTCGATGAGTACATACCTTGATAAGATTTTGAAGTAGTTCAAAATGGATCAGTCAAAGAAGGAGTTCTTGCCTGACTTGTAAGGTGTGAAGTTGAGTAAGACTCAAAGCCAGACCACGGCAGAAAAATATAGAGAGAATGAAAGTCATTCCCTATGCCTCAGCCATAGGTTCTATAACGTATGCCATGTTGTGTACCAAACATGTTGTGTACCTTGCCATGAGTTTGTCAAGGGGGTACAATAGTGATCCAGGAGTAGATCACTGTACAGCGGTCAAAATTATCCTTAGTAACTGGATGACTAAGGAAATGTTTCTCGATTATGGAGGTGATAAAGAGTTCGTCGTAAAGGGTTACGCCGATGCAATCTTTGACACTAAATCCAGATGACTCTAAGTATCAATCTGGATGCGTATTGAAAGTGGGAGCAATTAGCTAGAGTAGCTCCATGCAGAGCATTGTAGACATAGAAATTTGTGAAATACATACGAATCTGAATGTGACAGACCCGTTGACTAAACTTCTCTCACAAGCAAAACATGATCACACCTTATTACTCTTGGGTATTAATCACATAGCGATGTGAACTAGATTATTGACTCTAGTAAACCCTTTGGGTGTTGGTCACATGGCGATGTGAACTATGGGTGTTATTCACATAACGATGTGAACTATCGGTATTAAATCACATGGCGATGTGAGCTAGATTATTGACTCTAGTGCAAGTGGGAGACTGAAGGAAATATGCCCTAGAGGCAATAATAAAGTTGTTATTTATATTTTCTTATATCATGATAAATGTTTATTATTCATGCTAGAATTGTATTAACCGGAAACTTAGTACATGTGTGAATACATAGACAAAACAGAGTGTCCCTAGTATGCCTCTACTAGACTAGCTCATTGATCAAAGATGGTTATGTTTCCTAACCATAGACATGAGTTGTCATTTGATCAACGGGATCACATCATTAGGAGAATGATGTGATGGACTAGACCCATCCGTTAGCATAGCACTATGATCGTTTAGTTTTACTACTATTGCTTTCTTCATGACTTATACATGTTCCTATGACTATGAGATTATGCAACTCCCGAGTACCGTAGGATCACCTTGTGTGCTATCAAACGTCACAACGTAACTGGGTGATCATAAAGATGCTCTACAGGTGTCTCCGAAAGTATTCGTGGTGTTGGCATAGATCAAGATTAGGACTTGTCACTCCGAGTGTCGGAGAGGTATCTCTGGGCCCTCTCGGTAATGCACATCATAATAAGCCTTGCAAGCAAATGACTAATGAGTTAGTCACGAGATGATGTATTACGGAACGAGTAAAGAGACTTGTCGGTAACGAGATTGAACTAGGTATAGAGATACCGACGATCGAATCTCGGGCAAGTAACATACCGATGACAAAAGGAACAACGTATGTTGTTATGCGGTTTGACCGATAAAGATCTTCGTAGAATATGTAGGAGCCAATATGAGCATCCAGGTTCCGCTATTGGTTATTGACCGGAGATGAGTCTCGGTCATGTCTACATAGTTCTCGAACCAGTAGGGTCCGCACGCTTAACGTTTGATGACGATCGGTATTATGAGTTTATGAGTTTTTGATGTAACGAAGCTAGTTCGAAGTCCCGGATGAGATCACGGACATGACGAGGAGTCTCGGAATGTCCGTGACATAAAGATTGATATATTGGACGACTATATTCGGACACCGGAAGTGTTCTGGAAAGTTTCGGAATTTACCGGAGTGCCGGGGGGGTTACCGGAACCCCCCGGGGGAATGATGGCCCTGGTGGGCCATAGGGGAGAGAGAGGGCAGCAGCCAGGAGGTGGCGCGCCCCCTCCCTAGGAGGAGTCCGAATAGGACTAGGGGAGGGGGGCGCGGCCCCTCTTTCCCTCTCCCTCTCCCTCTCTTTCCTTCCCCCCTTTCCTTCATTGGTGGATTCCTACTAGGAATAGGATTGCAATCCTATTCCTAGTAGGATTGCTTCCCTAGACGCACCATAGAGGGCCGGCCGGCCTCCCCCCTTGCTCCTTTATATACGGGGGCAGGGGGCACCCAAAGACACACAAGTTGAATTGTTCTAGCCGTGTGCGGTGCCCCCCTCCACAGAAACACACCTCGGTCATACCGTCGCAGTGCTTAGGCGAAGCCCTGCTCCGGTAGATACATCATATCCGTCACCACGCCGTCGTGCTGACGAAACTCTCCCGTGAAGCTCAACTGGATCAAGAGCTCGTGGGACGTCATCAAGCTGAACGTGTGCTGAACGCGGAGGTGCCGTACGTTCGGTGCTTGATCGGTTGGATCGCGAAGAAGTTCGACTACATCAACCGCGTCACTTGACGCTTCCGCTTCCGGTCTACGAGGGTACGTAGACACACTCTTCCCTCTTGTTGCTATGCATCTAGTAGATAGATCTTGCGTGATCGTAGGAAAATTTTAAAATACTACGTTCTCCAACAAGAACAAGAACACACACTAATGTACTATGCGTACAAAATTAAAGAGATAATTGCACCGGGAGGACATAAAATTATCAGGTAAATCCAATATAATATATCAACTTGCAACATGTAACAGACCATTCCAAAACTTAGCCTGCACAAGAGTTTTGGTCCAAAATCATGCCACAGAGGCCTTATACCAAGCCAATGCGGCCCACCACACTGAAAAATAGCGTACCTGTGACGAATATGAGACATTTCCAACTCCTCGGCGGTGAAAACCACGTCCGCGGCAACAACTTAGGAGTCTGATCAGTAGTGCTCCTCGTATGCTCCTCGCGGCTACGTGCTAGTGTCACATACATCACTGCCGTGTAACATCCACCATGAAATCCATATGCAGACAATCACCTTCCCACCATGAAATCCCTATCAACTTTCTTATATTTGCCGACACCTGTGACTCTCCCCGCTTGCGCCGCCACCTCCTTCGCTCCTGAGCATGGCCGCCATCACACTGCCCATCAATTCCCGGCAATTGGGGACGCACACTACCGCTTTAAATGTGAAGATGATTAAGCATCCCAAACCCGACAGCCCTGACTGCAACTGGCACTAGTGCAGAACCGGGCAATAGCACCGGTTCGTAAGGCCCTTTAGTGTCGGTTCCATAACCGGCACTAAAGTGTGGGCACTAAAGGCCCCCCCTTTAGTACCGGTTCAGCACGAAACGGTGCTAAAGGGCAACCACGTGGCATGAGCCAGCTCCGGGGGCCGGGAGCCCTTTAGTACCGGTTGGTAAAACCAACCGGTACTACAAGGTTTGGGGGTTTTTTGGTTTTATGATTTCTTTTTCATTTAATTTTGTGTTTTCCATTTAATTCTTTTTCGTTTGCTGGTATTTTACGATACTACACATTGTACACGTTATAGGAAAATGGTTGTGTACTCCTAAGAGTACGTACTCCTGCTCCTCATATACCATATAGATGAATCTTTTAGACCTTTTTATTATTTTTAATATACTTCATTAGTCATTATTAGATACCCCAAAATAATTTTCATGAAAAAATTCATGCGAGTCTACATATTTTAAATGTTTACGTATATACTGATGTTTTTGTACGTGAAAAAAGGTATATTACAAAAAGTACGTCGCAGATGATATTTTTTCAACAAAACTCGTATTGGGGTATCTTAGAATATTTAATGAAGTATATTGAGAATGATAAAGAGGTATAATTAATACGTATATGAGGTATATTGAGGATGTGAGTACATACTCCCAGGAGTATAAAAGAGGAGTCCTATATATAAAAGAGGAGTCCTACCATTGTTTAATCATTATAGTCATTACCGCTATCTAATCACCACCAACACTAGCTTAAAGAAAAATCATTCACTTGTACCAGAAGCAAGGATATCATTGAGTTCAACATGGTCATGATATTACAAGCGTTCATAACACCACAAAAGCAAATCATCCTTTGAGATTAAGGTCAGGACGAAGAACATGGACATGAGAGGACAAAGTACTAAGAGCATGAACTAGCTAAATCACTCATGCTGCTTTCTCTTAGGTAAAATAGCATAGAACATGTATAGCTCTCCTGATTCATCATACTGGAGCATGCAGATGAACCTGTCTCCTAATCGTGGGCTGCGCTTCTCATTGCTGCCCCTAGTACTTCTCTGGGATCGTTAACAATTTTGCTCCAATCTTTCACTATTAAGCATTCATCGCTTTTAGAAATCCTGAATGCACTCATGTGCAATGTAGGATATCTTGGCCGTAAGCTAACCATTGACATGTGACCTTTAGTCTTGATCCACTGAGGCACAACTGTCATCGGGAGTCCCTGTTGAAGAACATCGATAGTAATTAATATACTTAGCAATGAAATTTAAGAAAAAAAATGTATGCAAAAGATGCACTGAGGACAAATAGTAAAAATGTTACCATCACTCGTAAATAGATGTGACCGTAGTTCAATACGATCACTATTGGTCGCACGTTTTGAGTACTAACATTTCTAAGTGCAGGAAGATAATTTGTCTTGACAGTATGAAGATCCTCAAGCCATGAAACATAATGACTTATCTCCTCGCAGTTTAGTTCAGCTCCAGGACAGTAGTAGGTCCTGTCTACGAAGCGCCGGACATGTTTGCTTGAATGGAAATAAGCTGTCAATAGAAATTAGTTGTTAACTATTTTTGAATAAACAATATCAAAGACATAAATATGGTTGAGAAACTCACATAGTGGTAGAACTGGAGGCGTCTGCACATCGACCCAGATGTCTCTATTACCTTCAATATCATCTTCCGGACGAATATCAAAGGTGATAACCATATCAGGCTCAAATGCATAAGCCTTGCATAGTGCTTGCCAAGTTTTGCATTCAAAATAGGTGTACGTGTCTGCATTGTATAATTTGACGTTGAAAGTATAACCATGCTCGGTCTTCAGGTAAACTCTCTTAACCTCCATAGTTTCCATAACACTGAAACCTATCTTATCCAAGACAAAAATTCTTGCATGGCAGGGGATGCGCTAGTAGAATAGTGAAAAAATAAAATTATAAGTTGAAGCAAATGAAGCATATATAAGTCATGCTTAATTACGAAAAAAGACTTGTCGTTGTGACTTACTGTATCCACTTCGAAGGTCTCATCCAGCTTGATGAAGCGCCTATCATCAACAAGGAAATCTCTGTCACACAGGTCGCGCTGATCTTCAGAGTATTCGCACTTAATGAAATCATTTTCGTCGTCAGACGACATTTCCTATTAATTAGATCATCAAATCTCAGATATCTAAATGTTCTTACTAAAAATAAACTAGTTCTATTAATTTTCTTACTAAAATATATATAGTAATATTTTAATTAGATCATCAAATCTCATATAACTAAAAATAAACTAGTTGTACTAATTCAACTAGTTCAACTCCGCATTTACTAAAAATAAACTAGTTATATTAATTCAACTAGTTCAAATAATCTCATATACCTAAATTTTCATACTAAAAATAAACTTGTTCTATTAATTTTTATACTAAAAATAAACTTGTTCTATTAATTTTCATACTAAAAATAAACTAGTTATATTAATTCAACTAGTTCAAATCTCATATATATATATATATATATATATATATAAAATTAATATCTAGCTAATTCATCTAAAATTGACATTAATATTTAACAGCTTTTCCATATAATTCATCTAACATTAACATTCTAACACATTCGTATATATCTACATAATTCATCTAACATTAATCTAGACAACAAAAAACAGAAAATAAGTAAAAAATAATATGTGTGTGTGTGTACGAGCGGGGGGCGGCGGCGCGAGACGGCGATGCGAGACGGCGACAACGGGGGCGGCGAGGGCGGACGGGGACGGCGACGACGACGGATGGCAACGTGAGACAGCGACGAAGGGGACGGCGATGACGGGGGCGGCGGCGCGAGACGGCGACGACGGGCAGCGGGGGCAACGGTGCGCGGCGGGGTCGGCGAGGGCGGCGCGCGATGGGCGACGACGCGGCGGCAGCGGCGGCGATGTCGCGCGACTGTTGAAGAAGAAGTGGTGGTCGATGGAACTGAATTTTTTGTAAGTGTCATATATATAGGAGGGGCCTTTAGTATCGGTTGGTGGCTTCAACCGGTACTAAAGGCCAATTTTCGCCAGGTGAAGAGGCGGGAAACAGCCCCCTTTAGTACCGGCTGGAGCCACCAACCGGTACTAAGGGCCCACACATTAATACCGGTTGGAGCCACCAACCGGTACTAATGGTTCTACGCTGTCAGGCGAGGGGCGCATATGTTTAGTCCCACCTCGCTAGTCGAAGAGCGCCAGGACCAGTTTATAAGCCCCGGCGCGGGCACTGCATTGAGCTCCTCTCAAATGCAGGCCTTCTGGGCCTACCTCTGCTACTCAGCCATGTGGGGCCTATTGGGCTTGCGGGCCTGCATCCTGGCCCAACAACAGGTTGGGTTTCTAGTCGTATGCAGGCCGCTGTGGCCCAGTAGGCTGGCTTTTTTTCTTTTTTTCTTTTCTGCATTATTAATTTTGTTTTATTTATTTTTCAGTTGTTTTGCTGTACTTAGAGTTTCTTTGTGAATATTTTTGCTTTACGTACAAAAAATATTAACTTTCTGTTAGTGCCGGTAGTTTTCAAATTTGAATAGTTTAAATTTTGAATTATTTGAAAATTTGTGTGAATCACTAGTTTGTGAATAACTTAACTTTAAAAATTCATTTTCCAGTGATTATTTTTTATTATGTTTAATATTAGTGTGTTTTATCATTATATTCAATTTGGTAATGCTTAGGTTATTTAAAAAATGAAATGCCTTTGTAACAGATGAGTTTTCATCCGTTACAGTGAAATTATGATACCCTGCCAACTTTCAACCTTTTCGGAGTTCATTTGAAGTGTTTTTTAATTTAGCTGAAAAATCAGTAAATGCATGAAAGAATTTGTTTGCACATAAAATTTATTCGCGTTTCAAATGCCAAAACACATAACTATACCCTAACTATTACAAAGATTCCCTTCTGGGTGTGAAACACACAAAAGAAAGTGATGATAGTGAAGCCGATCACATCCCAGATCTTTGGGTGTGAAACTTTTTCTTCGCGTGTGTCCCTTTGCGCCGTAACCATGGAAAATCTTCATCATTTAACGGGATGCTCGGGTCAATATTCACTGTGAATGGAGCAATTTCATCAAACTTTTCATAATCTTCTGACTTGTCTGTCTTGTCATCCACTACCACGATGTTTCTCTTCCCAGAAAGAACTATGTGCCGCTTTGGCTCATCGTACGATGCATTCGCTTCCTTATCTTTTCTTTTTCTTGGCTTGGTAGACATGTCCTTCACATAGAAAACCTGTGCCACATCATTGGCTAGGACGAATGGTTCGTCTGCATACGCAAGATTGTTGAGATCCAATGTTGTCATTCCGTACTGTGGGTCTTCCGTTACCCCGCCTCGTGTCATATTGACCCATTTGCACCAAAACAAAGGGGCCTTCAAACCACGTCGATAGTCAAGTTCCCATATGTCCTGTATATAACCATAATATGTTTCCTTTCCCGTCTTGGTTTCTGCATCAAAACGGACACCACTGTTTTGGTTGGTGCTCTTCTTATCTTGGGCGATCGTGTAAAATGTATTACCATTTATCTCGTACCCTTTGAAAGTCATTATATTCGAAGATGGTAACTGGGACAGCAAGTACAGGTCATCTTCAATAGAGGTGTCATGCATGGTACGTGTCTGCAACCAGCTGGCGAAACTCCTGGTTTGTTCACGTGTAATCCAGTCATCCGACCGCTCCAGGTGTTTGTAGCGTAGCAAATTCCTGTGTTCATCCATATACGGAGCCACCAAGGCTGAATTCTGTAGAACTATGTAGTGTGCTTCAGTGAGAGAATGTCCGTCCATACATATTATTTGTTTCCCTCCTAGCGTGCCTTTTCCATCCAGACTGCCCTTATGCCGCGATTCAGGAACACCAATCGGCTTAAGGTCAGGAATAAATTCAATACGAAACTCAATGACCTCCTCATTGTGATGGCCCTTGGAGATGCTTCCTTCTGGCCTAGCACAGTTATGAACATATTTCTTTAAGACTCCCATGAACCTCTCAAAGGGGAACATATTGTGTAGAAATACAAGACCCAAAACGTTAATCTCTTCGCATAGGTGAACTAGGACGTGTGTCATGATGTTGAAGAAGGATGGTGGGAACACCAACTCGAAACTGACAAGACATTGCACCAAATCATTTTCTAACCTTGGTATGATTTATGGATCGATTACCTTCTGAGAGATTGCATTGAGAAATGCACATAGCTTCACAATGGCTAATCGAACGTTTTCCGGTAGAAGCCCCCTCAATGCAAACGGAAGCAGTTGCGTCATAATCACGTGGCAATCATGAGACTTTAGGTTCTGGAACTTTTTCTCTGCCATGTTTATTATTCCTTTTATATTCGACGAGAAGACAGACGGTACCTTAATACTGAGTAGGCATTCAAAGAAGATTTCCTTCTCTTCTTTGGTAAGAGCGTAGCTTGCATGACCCTGATGTATGCCGTCTTTTCCGTGCATACGTTGCTGGTCCTCCCGTGCCTCAGGTGTATCTTTTGTATTCCCATACACGCCCAAGAAGCCAAGCAGGGTCACACAAAGATTCTTCATCACGTGCATCACGTCGATTGCGGAGCGAATCTCTAGGTCTTTCCAATAGGGCAGGTCCCAAAATATAGATTTCTTCTTCCACATGGGTGCGCGTCCGTCAGTGTCATTCGGAACAGGTTGTCCACCAGGACCCTTTCCAAAGACCACCTTCAAATCCTTGACCATATCATGTACATCAGCACCAGTAGGGTGGCGAGGCTTCTTCCGGTGATCCGCCTCACCTTTTAAATGCTTGCCTTTCTTTCTTACGGGATGCCTGCTCGGAAGAAATCGACGATGTCCCAGGTACACATTCTTCTTACAATTAGCCAAATATATACTGTCGGTATCGTCCAAACAGTGCGTGCATGCGCGGTATCCCTTGTTTGTCTGTCCTGAAAGGTTACTGAGAGCAGGCCAATCATTGATGGTCACGAACAGCAACGCCTTTAGGTCAAATTCTTCCCCCATGTGCTCATCCCACGCACGTACACCTGTTCCATTCCACAGTTGTAAGAGTTCTTCAACTAATGGCCTTAGGTACACATCAATGTCGTTGCCGGGTTGCTTAGGGCCTTGGATGAGCACTGACATCATAATGAACTTCCGCTTCATGCACAAGCAAGGAGGAAGGTTATAAAAACAAAGAGTCACATGCCAGGTGCTATGGTTGCTGCTCTGCTCCCCAAAAGGATTAATGCCATCTGCGCTTAGACCAAACCATACGCTCCTTGCGTCATCTGCAAACTCCTTCCCGTACTTTCTTTCGATTTTTCTCCATTGCGACCCGTCAGCGGGTACTCTCAACTTTCCGTATTTCTTACGGTCTTCTCTGTGCCATCGCATCGCCTCGGCATGCTCTTTGTTTTGGAACAAACGTTTCAACCGTGGTATTATAGGAGCATACCACATCACCTTGGCAGGAATCTTCTTCCTGGGGCGCTCGCCCTCGACATCACCAGGGTCATCGCGGCTGATCTTATAGCGCAATGCACCGCATACCGGGCAAGCGTTCAAATCCTCGTACTCACCGCGGTAGAGGATGCAATCATTAGGGCATGCATGTATCTTCTGCACCTCTAACCCTAGAGGGCAGACAGCCTTCTTTGCTTCGTACGTACTCTCGGGCAATTCGTTGTCCTTTGGAAGCATATCCTTTATCATTACCAGCAACTTTCCAAATCCCTTGTCAGATACACCATTCTCTGTCTTCCATTGCAGCAATTCCAGTGTGGTGCCCAGCTTTTTCTTGTCACCTACGCAATTCGGGTACAACAATTTTTTGTGATCCTCTAACATGCGCTGCAACTTCTTCTTCTCCAAATCACTTGCGCAGTTTCTCTTTGCATCGGCAATGGCCCGACCTAGATCATCAACGGGCTCATCTGATGCCTCTTCTTCAGCTTCTTCCCGCATTGCCGGCTCAGCTTCTTCCCGCATTACCGGCTCAGCTTCTTCCCCCATTGTTGTATCATCATATTCAGGGAACCCATGGCCAGGATAGCTGTCATCGTCCTCTTCTTCTTCATTGTCTTCCATCATAACCCCTCTTTCTCCGTGCTTGGTCCAAACATTATAGTGGGGCACGAAACCGGACTTAAACAGGTGGACGTGAATGGTTCTTGACTTAGAGTAATTTTGACCATTCTTACAGACAGCACATGGACAAGGCATAAAACCATCTGCCTGCTTGTTTGCCTCGGCCGCAAGCAGAAGTTTGCACGCCATTAATGAACTCGGGAGAGCATCGGTCATCGTACATCCATTGTTGGCTCATCTTCAATACACAGCACCAAAAACACCAACTTAATACAAGTTCATATATAAAGTTCATACAACACTTAAATGCAACAAACAAATAACTCTCTAGCTAAAGCATTTAAATGCAACAACAAATGCGATCAAGATCGCAACTAAGGTAACAATTGATCCAACAGCATAATGATACCAAGCCTCACTATCGATGGCATATTTTCTAATCTTTCTAATCTTCAAGCGCATTTTCTCCATCTTGATCTTGTGATCATCGATGACATTGGCAAGATGCAACTCCAATTCCATCTTCTCGTCCTCAATTCTTTTCAATTTTTCTTTCAAGTACTCGTTTTCTCTTTCAACTAATTTTAACCTCTCCTAGATATGCAAACTAAGTGTTATTTTGGACCTCATATTGCATATAAATCAAATACTAGCACATATATTTCCTCCCAAATTACTAAACTCACAAATTAATCACTATATAAAGCATTGCAAGAGCTAATCTAGCAATGAGAGATGAAAGGACAAAGTTGCTAACCTTTGTGATCATTTGAATGGATGGGGGCCTTCAAATCTTGACAAATTTTGGGCAAAATGTGTGATGAGCTCGAGAGGAAGAGGGGAAGAACAGAGAGGAGAGGGGAAAGGGGAAGAACAGAGCGAGCTCGGGTGGACGAAGGGTTTATGTACGACCACCTTTAGCACCGGTTCGTGCCAAGAACCAGTACTAAAGGTGCTGGAGGGGCCCCAGACTGACAACATCCTGCCACCACTCTCATTAGCACCGGTTCGTGGCACGAACCGGTGCTAAAGGTTCGCCTTGAACCGGTACTAATGAGAGCAGCCCGGCTAGCCGTTGAAACCGGCACTAGTGTACACATTAGTGCCGGCTCAAATTCAAACCGGCACTAATGTGCTTCACGTTTGGCCCTCTTTCTACTAGTGTGGTGATCCCTACGCGTTGAGCTCCATCTCCAACCCGCGAGTCACCATGGTATTGCATCTCCTCGGCGGCCTTGCGGATTGCTCGAGGTAGGAGGAAGGGAGGGTACACGGATTGTAAATAAGGAATGTTGAAAATTCAGGGATCTATTAAGGGCCACGCTAGGCGTTGGCCGGCGGATAACTAGAGAATATCCGCCGCCTCGCTGGCTGTTGGATGGACATAAGGATGTCCATCTGATCTACCCATCCACAAGCGTCATCTCCCTTTCGCAACAAGAGGGGTGTTGCAGAACAAGCCCCACAACACGATGCTTGTTGCAAAACGTCGGAGCCTCTATTTACCTTTCTGAAACACGGTCTGTGTTGCAGTTTTTTCTTTTTGCAAAGGAGGTCTTGTTGCAGATATTTTTTACAATAGAGGTTTGTTGAAAAAAAATTGTCTTCACTTTTTTGCAACATAGTTTATGTTTCGAGAGAAACTTCTGCAACATTAGTGTTCTTGCAAAAAAATTGAGGGAAGCCTTGGGGAGTCAGGGGCACATGTCACGTGGGACACGTGTAGTACGAGTGAACAGGGGTTGTGTTGCAGAGTTTTTTCATCTTCATATTTTTGTAGCATAGATAATGTTGCGGAAGGACTTTTGCAACATGGGTGATATTGTAGAAACTTTTACAACATAGGTCTAGTTGCAGATTTTTTGCAACAAAGGTCTTGTAACAGTTTTTTTCTTGCAACAGAGGTCTTGTTGCGGAAATTTTGTTGACAAAAGTATTGTTACGAAGTCAAAAATTTTGCAGAATTTTTCCGCAACAAAGGTCTTGTTGCAGAATTATTCTGCAATAGAGGTCTTGTTGCAGAAATTTATGATCTTTTTACAAATGATGCCCGTGCGAGCTGAGGCCATGCAACTGTTCCGCGTGAGACGAGAGCGATAGAATTGTGATGTTTTTGGAAGGAAAGGTGAAGAACCGACGGGGCCACATGGACACGTGGTAGGCGATGGAGGCAGTTGATGTTTGAGAGCAATCCGCCGGTGGATGCTAATCATTTCCCATCTATTAACGAAAAATATAGGTGTCTGGCCAGGTTCGGCGTAGTCACGTACGCCACAATTCAACATTTTTTTGTTGTCCATATCTTCAACAAATGACCGCAGCAACGCTCAGTATACTAACACAAGAGTTTTGAAAACATTGCTTGTAGAAATCGTTAGAAACATTGCTTAAATCAAGGATGTCAGACTTTTTGGGCCTCCATGGGCTAAGCTAGTCGACGAAGTTGCTTCCCCTTCTAATAAAAAAATGAAACAAAGAAACGGACGTGCCTTTCTCTCAACGCGCAAGAGGTCCACGCGTCGGCTTGTCACCGAAGCAGCTGTCCCTCCATGGCCACCACTCAGGTTCGAGCGCGTCACGCATAACTATATAACAGTGCTCTCCACACCAGACATCGAGTTACCCAACAACACCCTGAGCTCAAGCTCAACAAGCAAACCAGACACCTCACCCTCCACACTCCACGCTCGAGCATACATCGATCGGCAACGATAGACATGGACAGCGAGCAATGGAGCTCCCCTTCCACGTCGACGCACTCAGACGACCAGCACGCGGCGGCCGTGTGGTCGTCGCCGCCTAAGCGCCCCGCCGGGCGCACCAAGTTCAAGGAGACGCGCCACCCGGTGTACCGCGGCGTGAGGCGCCGAGGCAGCGCCGGCCGGTGGGTCTGCGAGGTGCGCGTCCCCGGCAGGCGCGGGTGCAGGCTCTGGCTCGGGACCTACGTCGCCGCCGAGTCCGCCGCGCGCGCGCACGACGCCGCCATGCTCGCGCTGGGCGGCCGCTCCGCCGCGTGCCTCAACTTTCCGGACTCCGCGTGGCTGCTCGCTGTCCCGTCCACGCTCGCCGACCTGGCTGACGTCCGGCGCGCGGCGCTCGCCGCCGTCGCGGACTTCCAGCGCCGGGAGACCGCCAGCTCCGCCGCGACCGTTCCCGTGGACGAGGTGTTCGACACCTCCACCGCGGATAACACCGGTTCGTGGGCAACGCCGCAGCCTTGTGCGGCTGCGGACGGATTGTTCAACGTGCCGGCGGCGGCACTGGCCAGCGAGATGTTCGACTTCGAGTTCGATGTGTCCTGGGTGATGGACCTGGGCTC
Source organism: Secale cereale (assembly GCA_902687465.1). Classification (NCBI taxonomy): domain Eukaryota; kingdom Viridiplantae; phylum Streptophyta; class Magnoliopsida; order Poales; family Poaceae; genus Secale; species Secale cereale. Next base: position 614,726,605 of record LR738713.1, read on the forward strand.
GCGGGCGACGGCGCAGCCTAGTTGTGCGGCTGCGGACGGAGTGTTTGAGGTGACGGCGGCCGCTCTGGGCGGCGACACGTTCGACTTGGAGCTGGGCATATCCGGGGGAATTGACATGGGCTCCTACTACGCGGATTTCGCGGAGGGGCTGCTCCTCGAGCCTCCGCCACCGGCCGATGCCACAGAGGCGTGCTGGCAGAATGGGGACTACTACGGCGACGGCGGAGGTGACACCGCGCTCTGGAGCCAGTAGTGAAAGAAATTGCCCTGATTTGAGTTTCTATGTGGAACGAACTGAATCGGCTTCCAGCTTAGGTATTATATTAAAATTTAGATAATATCTCACATCTAGATGTGAAATAGCAAATCCGTAAACTTTATTCATGGAACACTTAAACGCATTCGGACTACTTTGAACGAAATCAAACACACTAGCAAGATGAGCTTTTTTAGAGCATCTACCGGACTTGGCAAATCCAACCCCTTAAACGCCCCACGAACTCCCGCGCGTCGCGCGCTCGCGGACAGTGACCTGTCACACTTGAGAAAATGCATTCCATATCCGGATACTTTAAATTAGAAATCGCAAATCCATATTATTACGTGCGACGTGAAACCTAATCTAAGCGGAGCTCGCCCGGCTCCACCCCGGGCATTCAAAATAAGAAAAGAAAACTATTAAGAACTTGTAAAATAAGAATTAGGAATTAAATTGGTCCGGCGGCCGGCTGCGCTCCTCGGAGTGTTCGTCAGATCGCCAGCAAGGTAGAGTAGGGCATGGGACCTGAAACCGGCACATGAGACTCAAGGCGCCGTCATCTCTCATGTCCTACTCTTCTTCGTCAGAGACCGGAACCCGAACGATGCTGGTGCACGTCAGATAGATGACGGATCCATCATGGGACGAGCCACAGATGGCGACGGCGATGCGGCTGCGGCGCCCTGACTGATGGGCCATATGAGGTGCTACAGAATGCGACTCCGCCTCACCTACGTCCACCTCTATGAGGGTTGCCGCCACCTGGCGCGCCCAGTGCCTTGCAAGGCGGGCACACCATGCCATGGCCTCATCGGACTAGTCCCATGGTGCGTCCCATGCTCAGCGCGCCAACGGAGGGGTTGTGCGTCCGCCAGTGCGTTCAAACGCCAGACGGACCGGCCTCCGGCGAGGCAGCTACGGCTGGCCTAGCGTCGGATTCATGCGCCATTTGGGCGGACACAATCGATTGCAGACGGAAGGAGGCCGAGCGTTGCCTCTCACGGGCCTCCTTCCGGGAGCGGCGGAGCGCAAGCCAGACGGCAATTTCCTCCTCGGGGCCGCGTGGAATGAGCTTGAGGTCGACGACTCTGGAGGTGAAGGATTTAGATCCGCTGCCCGCCATGCCGAAGACAGCTGGAAGAAGCCGGAGACGAGTTTGGGTGGCGAAGGGAAGTGGAGCGGAGGGGAGTGTAGTGGGTAGGGTTTGGTCCGGTGAACGGATGGGGAGGAATTTATGCTGATCGGGTGGGCCAGCGTGGACCGGATCCGACGTGGCGGACGCGCTCGGGTACCCCATATTCGCCCCGTATATTTTAACGGAAAAAGTCTGAAATAAACCTTAAATTCATACTCTAAGTCTGAATCGAACCCTAACCTTTAAATCCCTGAAGCAAGCACCCTGTATTTATCGATCCCGGCCAATATTTGCCCCAGAGCCGTTTGTTGTACCGGGGAAAGGACGACCCTGACCAGGATTATTCACTTCCCACACTGATCATTTGGCGCACATGGGCACAAACAGTCTCCGACTTCTTCAGCACCCGGGCCACGGCAACGTCCGCTTCGTCGACGCAACAAGGACATGATGACAACTTAGGTGGTCGGAGACTCTGGTGGCTGGTTGTCGCCGTTCTTGTAGATCTCACTCAACAATCGGATCAGGCGTTGAGAGACGGACGAACTCGCACGCAGCCGCCTCTGCTTTGGGGTACCGCGGATTCCTGCCCGGTGGAATGTGGACGGCGGCATGAGCCAAGCGCCCATACCGTTGCTGGCGAGCTCTTGTGCGAAGCGGCAGCCCAGCACGCGTGAAGCCATAAACTGCCACGACGGCTGCCCCGTCGGTCACCGCGTGGTGCATGGACACAGCACGTACGGTGGCTGCACCCTCGTTGTCTCCTATCCTACCGCCGGTGACGAACACGTGACACGGACGGTGACTCGGCGAGCCAGTGCTATACAGACTCGTCCTCGTTGTCATGGTCGGTGTCCACCGCGAGCTGCCGCTCGGCAGCGCGTCGCCGGAGAGCTTGGCCAGGATGAACCTGACGCCTTTTACGGACAACGTCGCGAGAGCAGTTATCGGCGAAGTCGTCATCGAGGCATGCCGCGACCTTGCCGGAGAGCGGAGTGAAGATGGTGAGCGTGGCGGCCATGCGCCAGGACTGCGGATGAACGCCAGGAACTACTTAATGGTGGATTAGTAGTTTTGGGACGTGGTACTTGGCTCGGAACACACTCACGAGAGGAATGAAGACGAGAGCGCAGTCACCGCTCCAGTAGGACGTGGACTGCACGCGGCCTGCAGGTGCTCCTGCAAGAAGGACCCTAGATTCCCTATCAAATGCGTGTCGTGTAAGCAACCCTGGAGCCAAACGAGCTTTCAGTGAAAAACGGCTGGGATCAACCAGGATTGGAAAGGATAGGGCGCCAATTTCAGGGATTTTGAGTTAAGGGTTTGATTACTTCAAGTATGAATTTAAGGTTTATTTCAGACTTTTCCCTATTTTAACTGGATACGAGGGATGTCGGCCGTATGAGGCACTGTCTGAGTTAAAAAAATATGATCGAACAATGACCCGGCGATCCATTTAGATCGTATGAGGCGGATTTAAAGCATTCGGTCCGGTTGTAGATGCTCTTATGGCAACCAGTAATGAATGTTAATCAGACATAAGCGGTTCAAACGCGCTGACATGCCACTTTTCCCTCGTGGCATTGACGTGTCACCTCAAATATTTATAGGTCCGTGCTACATAAATACTGGTCTAACAGAACAAGATTTGTCACATTTCTGTTTTAGTTCAGAGGTTCGGCTAAGCAATATGAAAGCCTCCCGTTTCTATTCCCGGAAGCACTTTTTCTAAGAGCATCTCCAACAGCGACGCAAAAAGACGCGCGCGCTAAACTTTCGTTTTACCGCGCGCGGGGCAGAATGGCGCGCTCCAGCGGCGGTGGGAAAACCGCGCGCGGGAACCGCTTGCGCGCGCGCGAAATGGCGGCCTCTCGCGCGTAATTTTTGCGGCGCCGCCTCCCGCGCGCCTATAAAAAGCAGCGCGCGCCGCTTCCTCGCGCCACCGCTCCGCGCGCGCTCTCTCTCCCTGCCTCTCACGCCGCCGCCGCCTCAGCGCGCCGCCGCCGCCCCAGAGCGCCGCCATCGCTCCAGCGCGCCGCCCCCGACGCGCCACCATGCCGCCGCGCCGCCGTTCTGCGTCGGGCTACCGCGGCGTCCGCGAGCGCCCGAACGGCGGGTTCTACGCCGAGATACGCTCCGGCGATCTCCGGCTTAGTCTCGGAACCTACGACACGGCGCACGAGGCCGCCCGCGCATTCGACGCGGCGGCGTGGCGCCTAGGCAGGCCGCGCCGCCAAATGAACTTCCAGGACGTCCACACGCTCCAGCAGGCGTTAGACGTCGCCCCGCCGCCTCGTCTAAACTCCGCACAAGACCGTGCGGAGCACACTGCGCAGCAGCGCCGCCTCCTCGTCGCCCAGGAGGACGAGCGGGTCATGGCGGAGTGGCGCCGACGCCACCCGGAGGACGTCGCCTACGAGCAGCAATATTGGGCAAGTCGCCGCGAGGAGGACACGCCCCGGCGCCGCGAGGAGCGGTTGGACAGGCGTCGTCGGAAGGCATTGGCGTGTGCGCCGTCCGACCTCGTCAATGCAGGCGAGAGGTCCTTCTTCACTCAAGAAGATGAGCGTTGGTTGGACTGCTGGCTGTCAACCTCTGACGACACCAACGACGATGATGATGGTGCAGATGACTGGAGCGACTGGGATTAGTTTTTTATGTTTTCGAACTATCTAGTGCCGAACTATATATCTATGTTTTCGAACTACCTATCTAGTTGCAATATATATGTAAAATAACTTTGTATCTTTTTTATTTTAATGCAATCTATGTATTAAAAAATAGTGTGTGCGCACTGCATTTTTGGCACTGCTGGAGCGGCGCGCGCGCTGCATCATAGCGCGGCTGTTGGAGCCAGCGCCTATCCCCGCGCTAAACCTGCCGAAGCGCGCGCGGCAAACGATTTTTTGGGGCGCGGCGCGTAGCGCGGCTGTTGGAGATGCTCTAAGGCAGCGGATAACAGTTTTAAGCCGCGAAAACCGCGGCGAAAAGGACACATCGAGACGACCACTTGAAGGAAAACAATGGGCACCGACGTTGCACTCGCCGGAATTGATTCCAAAAATAGGTCTCATCCGCTCATGTGTGGCGTTCATGTGACGGAGGAGGTGGTCCCGACAGAGTATGCTAATTAGTCAATATAAAATATGTGGTCGACGGGAGGAGCCCAATCAGATCCAGACTCGTATCAAAATCCTTGTCGCCACGCTAGGTGAGCTCACTCAACTGGAGGCAGATGAGTGTGAGGAGGAAGCAGCTGCCGCCGCAGGCGGGCTACACTACGTCGCTGTCTCGGTCTTCTTCCTCCACTGATCTAATGGACAAATGGCAAGATGCTAGGATATCTCAGCCTTCTTTTGGCAACAATGATGGTAGGATTATGTACCACTTCAGTTATATGCATTTAATTTAATCCCATTCCCGCTCGCCCAGCAAACACGCGCGGCTATGATCGCTTGCCCTATTTCTCCCTGCTTTCTACCTTGCGGTGGCACCGGGCCGCACCAGAGCACCCCCGCCGGATGCCTTTAGCCCTCCCCAACACAAGATCTCCCTTGCCGCCGCTGCAGCCAGGGGCGTCGCACGTAAAGCCTATGTGACGCAGAGGCGGCGGCGGCGTTTCTCCTCGGCCGATGTTTGGTTCACAGTGGCGGCGTTTCGCTCAGATTGGATCAACGACAGTGGCGCCGGGGCGGCGTACTACGAGATGGCTAGCGGTGGTGGCGAGGGAGCCGTTCTGGCCAAATGGGTTCCGACTGGCCATGACCTGTTGTTATCCTATTTGCATCTCCCCTGACTCCGTCGACTGCACGCAACTTCTGGGCTAGACCCGTAACACGAGAACTTCGGGGGCTCCGGCCCTGGGCACGGCGGTGGTGGGCTAGTTGTGGTGGATCCTTGATCACACATCTAGTCCCGGCGGCGAGTGGGGAGGCACTGTTACCGGTGAAAAGCGTGCTCTGACTCAAGTCGTGGCGGACGATGTCGGCGTCTTCGCGATGTTATCTTGTTAAATACATCGCCGCTGCAGCTATCGTCTACTTACTTGTGCTGCTCCGGGTGAGATCCTAGACCCGGGATTCACTGATCGGACGATGGCGATGCTTTAGGCATCGCACTCCCTCATGGGGGCGTCATTTTTGGAGCAACCGGTCAACAAAGGAGACAAATGGTGGAACGGTGTACATCTACCTCATAGGCGACAGCGAGTCTTGGCGACATTGGTGCAGCGAGGTCTCGATGTTGGACGTGGCTACATAGACTCGCGCAGGGCGGAAGCGCTGTCTGGCGTTGTGGTGGCGTCGACGACGGCCCTGGCAGGGTCAATGCGTCGGTACCTATGTTGAATATGGATCGGCAAAAGACGGTGGGACGGCCTCGAGAACGTGCGCATGCGGTGTCCACAGAGAGTCTCGTTAGGCGGTTTGGTTGAGGCCTTCGGTTAGATACTAAAGGCTGGTGTGAGGTCTGGGCAAGCAGATCTGATCGTGTGCACCTTCCTCATCAAATTGATAGGAGTAGTGGCAGATGTTGCGAGAGATGCCTTAGACTTATTAATTTATTACTTTGTAAGATTTTAAAAAATAATTAACAAAATAAATGTATGCATCTACGGACGCAAAGGCCGGGGTCATCCTTTAAAAAAAAAGTGCTTGTTCGTGAGAGATGATGGTCGACTACATGATATCTGATGACTTCATCGATCTTAAAACTTATCGGCACAGTATCATATGTTATCATATGTGTAGACCTCTGCCACCTGCCATTTCCAGGAAACCACCGCTTGCCTTTGCCTATATATGCTCGCCGTCTCCATTCCCCTTCTTCTCAAACAAGCTCCACCGATCGATCAGAGCCTCTCAACACAGCCGCTGATTCCAATACTACCACTACGGCACTACCCCACACCTCTCACGAGCGTCTCCGCTAGCTCTCGACTCAGAAGGACGTCGCCGACATCGCCTCCCCGTCTGGCCAGCAGGAGCAGGGGCACCGGACGGTGTCGTCGGAGCCGCCGAAGCGCCCCGCGGGGCGGACCAAGTTCCACGAGACGCGCCACCCGCTGTACCGCGGCGTGCGGCGCCGTGGCCGCGTCGGGCAGTGGGTGTGCGAGGTGCGCGTGCCCGGGATCAAGGGCTCCAGGCTCTGGCTCGGCACCTTCAACACGGCCGAGATGGCGGCGCGCGCCCACGACGCAGCCGTGCTCGCGCTCTCCGGCCGCGCCGCCTGCCTCAACTTCGCCGACTCCGCCTGGCGGATGCTGCCCGTGCTCGCGGCCGGGTCGTTCGGCTTCGGCAGCGCGCGGGAGATCAAGGCCGCCGTCGCCGTCGCCGTCATCGCGTTCCAGCGGAAGCAGATTATTCCGGTTGCCGTCGCCGTCGTGGCGCTCCAGCAGCAGCAGGTTCCAGTCGCCGTCGCCGTCGTTGCGCTACAGCAGAAGCAGGTTCCGGTCGCTGTGGCCGTCGTGGCGCTCCAGCAGCTGCATGTTCCGGTAGCCGTCGCCGTCGTGGCGCTCCAGCAGCAGCAGATTATTCTTCCAGTCGCGTGCCTGGCGCCTGAGTTTTACATGTCTTCCGGCGACCTGCTGGAGCTAGACGAGGAGCACTGGTTTGGCGGCATGGACGCCGGGTCGTACTACGCGAGCTTGGCGCAGGGGATGCTCGTGGCTCCTCCGGACGAAAGAGCGAGGCCGGAGAACGGCGAGCAGAGCGGCGTCCAGACGCCGCTATGGAGCTGTTTGTTCGACTAATTTAGCTCTATTGTCAAGTTGTAGATAGTCGCCTTCTTCCAGATTTGGGAAGATACAGAGTAGGCAGTTTGTTCCTTCATTGTACAGCAGCACTCCGTATTTGTCAAATTTCCGGTTTCTACTTTTGGGGGAAAGGGCTAGATTGCTTAATACATCAATTATTGGCACTGAACTCGAGTGCTTATCGTGCACTCCATGAATCCAAATCAAAGCTTTTTTTTAGAAGGAAAGCAGACACATCAAAGGAGGTGAGTGTTGGATGACACCCTGCGAAAATGATTGATTTGGAGGGCTTTGCAAACAAAAATATCTCCACTTACGGACGTTCTTGTAAGGAATCATCCTACGCATTAACCCCTCCACTAAGAGCAACTCTAGCGGTCGTCGCATGTATATCTAATACTCCCTCCGTCCAAAAATATTTTTCATCAAAATGAATAAAAGGGGATGTATCTAGAACTAAAATACATCTAGATGCATCCCTTTTATTCAGTTTGATGACAAGTATTTTAGGACGGAGGGAGTAGTATGTTATGAAATTTCAGTTGTAATTCAACCCACAGAAAGACAAACAAAAATAACAAATTCAGCTGTGTTTGTGCTGACCGACCCAATTGACAACCCAGTTTAAATTAAGCACATTAATGTTATGATTCTTTTTTTTTTGAGTTGGCATTCATGTTACGATTCGTCTTTTTGTTTCTCATGCTCAATTATTTTTAAAATTATTGAAAAGTTCAGTTCTTGCATGAGTTTTTGACTCTCGGTGCATGGGTAGCACAAGAACCTCCTGTGCACTAGATACATCCTCCCGGCGGTCCAGCTAAATAGATGAGGTATTTGGCGGGAGCAACAATCCAAGGATTTTTACCCTTTACGGGGATTCATCACTTTCTTGGCATGTGAGCGCGCCAAGCCGTCACCATGTGTTGCGTTTTGGATTTAATTTTTTTTTTACGTGTTTTAGTTGGCCTTTTTTGGCCTGTCGGTCTTTCCCTACGTTTTGGAGCAAATTTTTTTTTTTGCGAAGCACAACTATGCTCCTCGGAAAAAAGTGCTTCCAAAAAAGGCACAAATTTGCTTCTTGTGGAAGCACATAATTCTTTCCTGAGAAATACAATTGTGCTTTGCAAAAAGAGAAAAAAAATAAGGCTTCCACAATAAGCACATATTTTTTTCTCGAGGAAGCACACAATTGCTTTCACAAGAAGCACAACTGTACTTCTAGAAAAACGAGTTATGCTTCTCAGGGGGGTGGGGGGGGGGCATATGTGCTTCTCGAACCGTGCTTTCAGGCTTCAATTTTTTGTTCCATTTTTTTATTGATTTTTTGGTAGCCAATTTTTATTTTTGTTTTCTACCAAAAAATGTTTCTTTGTTTTCGGTATTTTTGTGAAGAAAAAAGTGTGTCGAAACCGATCTAATTTTGAAGATCTCGATGCGAGAAAGCAAACGGTGAAACCGGTTCGGGATTTGGATGCACGGTTCAAGAAATATAACATTTTTAATAAACAAATTTACGGAAAAATTTATAACATACATGCTGCGACAAGTGGCACACTGCAAGGTAGGGCTGACCTTTGCAAGGGGTACCCTTCAATAGTGATTTCAGTATTTAGGACTAATGGCTATTGTCCCAACTCTCAACTAATCTATCTCAATTCCTGTATCATATGCGTTGAAGTTCTAGGCCCGATTTAACTTAATTCTTTTGATCATGTGATTGCAATTCTAAGATTTTCTTCCGTTGAATTGCTCATTATGTTTGATCCTATTTTTGTAAGGTAATATATTTTTATATCTTGTTGATGGTTGTAGTCGTGGAGTATAATTCCAACTAATAGGAATATAACTACGCTTTTATTGTGTGATGCTACACATTATCTCTACCATTAAAGTGGACTCCATAGTCGTTTTTCGTTCGTTTCACACGCAGTTATTAATGCCCAAAAATAATCCTAGATATTTTTACCCAATCCATGCCTCACTCACAACTGCATGAAATTAATTAGCCTGTCGTTTAATTATGCATGTTAATTAGAGAAACAATAATTTATGAGAAATATCATCAAGCTTTGGACGGGGGATCATGTTAATTATGAAGAGTATTGATCTTTCAACCAGAGGATCACATTTATCATCAAGCATTGGACAGGAGCATTACATTACTTATGAAAAGTATGGTTGAACGTTGGACGAAAGAATCACTAGAATATGTTTTTTAGTGGTGAATCACTAGAATATGCATGCCCTCGTTCCGTCGCACGAGCAATTACTTCGCTAGGATATAATAATGATATCAAACTACATTTTTTTTCTGACTTGCCCCCCCTCTCTACACCAAATCCTGTTTTTTTTTTCCTTTTTCCTGATAAACAAGAACTTGTATAATAAAGTCAAACACAAACTAGAATAAAATAAAAACATCAGTTTTCTATGTAAATGAAAAACATGCATTGGCATTACACTTAAAACATATGATCTTTTTTAAAATTCAATGATCTCAAAAACTTGCACACAAATATATAGCACAAGAATTGTAGTACCTTTTCAGAATACACAAGAAGAAGCACACAGTTGTACAATTTTTTGACGATGGTATGATTAGCACATGATTGAATAGTACTCCCTCTGCCCCAAATTACTTTTCACATAAATGGATAAAAATGGATATATGTAGAAATAATATACATCTAGATACATCAATTTCCGCGACAAGTAATTTCGGGCATAGAGAGTACTCCCTCCATCCGAAAATACTTGTCATCAAAATGGATAAAAAATGATGTATCTAAAATTAAAATACATCGATACATCCGCTTTTATTTATTTTGATAACAAATATTTCCGGGCGGAGGGAGTACTTCTTTGTATACGTTGGAGACTAATCGTCGCATTTCGATGGTATGACCTCGCAAACGCGGACACGCACCAGAAGATCGAAAATAAATTGCATCATGTATGGGTATCACGAACGCATGCACACACAGGCACACGCAAACACACCTGGCATGCGTGCACGCACAAGAAGGAAGAAACACGCATCTACACAAAATGCACAACATGCACACGCACACAAGCGTGCATAGACATGACTTCACGTGCGCACATGAACGGATACACGACAACACGCACACAGATGCTCGTGTAGACAAATACTCCCTTCATTTCATAATTCTTGTGGTGGTTTTAGTTTAAACCCACACACACAAGCCCAAATGAATGAGATACAAACACACACATGCACTCAAAGAAAGAAAAAGTGAGTTAAAAAAAGCAAACACACACAAAAAGGAAAAAAATATTGAAATAAAAATAATAATTCACGGACGCATGAGGCTTTGTATAATGCTAGGTGCTTAGGGAGGGTGCTTCGAAAATACACCAGTATTTCTTTAAGCACCTGTACTTATTTATAAAGGTAGACGATTAATTAGACATCCCTCCTGTAGAAATAGACATCGATGCTTGAAAAAAATCGATTTATTTTTCTAAGCATCTCTTTAAGTACTTAGCATTATACAGGGCCTGATAGAAAAAAAAAACGCAATAATAATGGTGGTCGACGATTCCAAAAGTAGATCCTATCCGTTCATGCCTTGTGACCATGCGAGGCCCTGCTTGGATTGTGTGTACAATTAGTATGTTCCTCGGTTTAATTAGCTTAAGTTTGAATTGAATATTGGGCAGCACACAGACTTTGCATCCAATCCAGGCCGGACATAAGTGGTAAACTTTGATTGGTTTATGTGACGGAGGAAGGTGGGCCAAAGTAATAAGCTATTTAAATGGTCGACAGGTCGATTGAGGCCCATCCAAATCAGCCGGTTAGTGCTAGCGGAACCTCGAGGATCTTATTCTAGGGTCATGTCTAAATCCTGGTGAGCTGTATGTGGAGGCCGGTGAGTGTGAGCCGTGGGGAAGCAGGTGCTGCATACACTCATCACGCTCCGCTCCCTCCGGCCTCTCCAACCTAAATTAATCCGATGGACAAGTGGCAAAATGCCAGGATGTTTTTCTTCCTTTTTCGGGCAACAATGATGCCGGGTTGACAGGAAGTGATGTGATGGCGACGAGGAAATAGTGACTTAAAAATTACAACTCTCTCTGATCCGTATTAATTAACATTGTTTTAGTACAATCTTATACAGCACTAGAGCAGGTGATATGAATCGGATGGAGTAACAAAATACAACTCTGGTAGGCGCCGGTGATAGTGAGTCGCGAGGAAGCAGGTGCTGAGTGCACTTATCACCCCGGTCCTCTCCATCTTAGATTAATCATGTGACCAGTGGCGAAATGACAGGCTGGTAACTGGTAAGGGATGTGCCCCTTTAGGCCTTGTTCGGTTACACCCCTCCACAAGAGGATTGGAGGGGATTTGGGGAGGTTTTGACTTGTAGGGGATTAAATCCACCTCAATCCCTGCCAAACCCCCTTCAAATCCCCCTCAACCGAACACAGCCTTAGGCAGTAGTAGTAGATAGTATTAGTAACACGGACGACTTTTAAAAAATTGGGTCTTGTCCTTGTGATGAAATCCTTAGAAGAAGAAAAATGATGAATATCACGGCTACGGCAAAACTCGGCACAAAGAACCTATGTGGTTGTAATTACGTATACTTACAAGTTGTGCAACAGTTACATCATTCGTTCGGGTTTATAAGTTTCTTCATATTTTACGTTAAACTTTTGACAAGGAAGACATAAATTACAAAATATATATTATTGAATTTGTATTTGATTTTTTTTTACAATGATGTTATTCTTATAGTATTATAAAGCGATCTTGGAAATATAGAGCTCTCTGAAAACTCGCAGAAGTTCTTAACCAACAGTCAAAACAAAAATTTACGCGTGAGTAGATAAGAACGAAACAGGTTTAGAATAGAGGGGGTACACGTGTTGCTCGGTGAGACAACGGACGTGGAAAACACGCGCTTTTGCTTGCGGATGCAGGTGGGTGATTAACCCTGGCTGGCCGGTTACCCGCCAGTAATCATCCAACTAAACAAGAGGTGAGCGTTAGCAGAAATACTAGTACTATAATAAAACAGGAGAGGAAGTGGAACGCGCGCCATGAAGCTGCCTCCTTCTGCTGGCGCCAGGTAACCACCTACCACCTGCCTACATATACTCCCGCGTCTCACTTCTCATTTTTCACAGACAAAACTCCACACGATCCATCGATCAAACCTCTCAACACAGCTGCTGATTCTTCCAGCACTCCACACTTACAAGCAGCCTCGATCTCCGCTAGCTCTAGACCTAGATGCCGTCTGGTCAGGAGGGGCAACGGCACAGGACGGTGAGGTCGGAGCCGCCGAAGCGCCCGGCGGGGCGTACCAAGTTCCATGAGACGCGCCACCCACTGTACCGCGGCGTGCGCCAGCGGGGCCCCGCCGGGCGGTGGGTCTGCGAGGTGCGCGTGCTCGGGATGAGGGGCTCCAGGCTCTGGCTTGGCACCTTCGTCACCGCGGAGATGGCGGCGCGCGCCCACGACGCCGCCGTGCTCGCGCTCTCCGGCCGCAAGGCCTGCCTCAACTTCGCCGACTCCGCCTGGCGGATGCTGCCCGTGCTCGCGGCTGGCTCCTTCGGCTTCGGCAGCGCGCGGGAGATCAAGACCGCCGTCGCCGTCGCCGTCCTCGCGTTCCAGCGGCAGCAGATCATTCTTCCAGTAGCCCGCCCGGCGGAGGAGCCGGCCGACGTCCCGAGCGGCGCGCTGTTCTCCATGTCATCAGGCGACTTGCTGGAGCTCGACGAGGAGCAGTGGTTTGGCGGCATGGTTGCCGGGTCCTACTACGAGAGCTTGGCGCAGGGGATGCTCGTCGAGCCGCCGGACGCCGGAGCGTGGCGAGAGGACAGCGAGCACAGCGGCGTGGCGGAGACGCAGACGCCGTTGTGGAGCTAATCCTTCAGCTAAGCAGAGCACAGTTGTACTGTACATTGTATTAGTTGTGTTGTGTTCTTCCCAATTTGGGAAGAAACGGAGTAGGCAGTTTGTTCCTTAATTGTGTAGTAGCAAGTTTCCGGTTTCTATTTTTGAGAGAAAGGGCTAGATTGCTTATTTGCATCCATCAATTATTGTTGTCCACGAATCCAAATCCATTACTGTTTGAAAGGGCCAGATTGCTCGTTTGCTTATTTTGGAGTATTAGTTTGAGAAAAGACATATCCTATATTTTATGAGAAGAAAATGATGCATCGAGGAACGTCGCTGTTTGTTGACAACTTGTGAATTTGGACGGCTTGAAAATGGACCCCATAACTAGAAGGTACTGCACTCCGCACTATTTCTTTTTTTAGGAACTCCGTACTGTATTCGTCCATGTGTGGTGACCTGAACTGGCAACCGGAAAAAAAATACGGAGTAGAAAAAAGAACGGGCAACCGAACTGCCCTAGCGAGGACACGTACTAATTTGAAAATTCAAAACTATAAACAATAGGACCTACTCGCAATCAACTTTTAACAATAATCTATTGTTTGAGAAAAAATCCGTTCTTTTTTGAAGCGGTAAACAGTAGAACAATTGGTCTACGTTATTTTCGGATATAAGTATCAAATGGAATGAGATATGTACGTGAAAGAAAACGGAAAAAGATGAAAAAAAATTGCGAACAGGAAAAAAAGAAGATAAATAAGGGATGCAGCTATGCAATGAGATTTCGAAATCAACTTTCTGACATCAGCATCATAGATGTGAGCCAACCCAATCCTTTGAAGCATCTAAATTCTTGCTTTTTATCCGGGGCTCCACATGGGAGAGATGTTACTTGAGCATGAATTTCCAGAAGTCTATACTCTGAGCTTCATTTGGAAAGATTTTGCCATTTCTATGATTCCAAAAATCCAGCAACCCAAAATGATTATGCCCATATTCTTTGGCAGCAACATATGAGCCAAAATGATTTGACCAAACATGGATATTCCTGTTTCCTTGTTTGGGAGAATACTGGCCCAACAATATTGAGAGAAGGAACAATCCCACAAAAGATGCAATGGTGTTTCTTCAATTCACTCATTGCAAAAGACACACTCATAGTGATCAAGAAGCATCAATTTTCTTCTTAATAGGTTTCTTGTATTAACTTTATCATGCATCAAGAGACAAAAAAGTATTTTGTATCTGAATCTTGTGGCGCATTTGCAAAGACATTTGAATAAGACATGCGATTCTGAATCAGCCTTTAACCGGTTGTACATCTTCATGGACGAGTATCCAAAATTTTCCCTTGGCATGTCCATATACCCTTGATTTGGGTTATTTGAATGATGTAGTTCATTGTATTGTGCAAAAGTCTGAGCTGAAAGAGGTCTACGAAAATGCATAGTCAAGTCTTCTGAGTTCACAACTAAGGCAAAATTTTGTTTATCATTGATGGCAAAAGATTGTAATTCTGGAATTTTTTGGATGAAGGGATGATCAGTGCCAAGAATCTAACAGAGCAGACTGGTATTCTCGTTCCAACTTTGCAACCAGTATTGCTTTGAAGGAATGGATCAGTTTTAAATGACATCTCCACCAGCTAGAACTTTCAATTCTGTCTCCACGAAGGTTGTTAGTGTAGTAGCTTTCCCAAATCAAATTCACCCATGGCAGATTGTCTTTGTTAAGCAATTTGTGGAGATTTTTTCATTAGAAGTGATTTATTGTGAGAAAATTCCATATAGGTCCTACTTTTATAAAAGCAAAGTATACGGCTCGAACCTCCAGCGAATTCGAGTACAAAACACAATTAGCTAGATGTGCTTCATTGGGAGAAAAATTCGAGTACAAAATTTGTATTGATGTGAGTAGTTTACCACACACCTACGGGTCCATAGTGATTAGGTAGATGACTTCTTCTTTCTCTCCGATCTTCAATACAATGTTCTCCTCGAAGATCTATTCGATGCAATCTTCTTTTGCAGTGTGTTTGTAGGAATTCGATGAACTATGAGTTTATGATCAGATTATTCATTGAAGGTAATTGAGTCTTTGCTTATGCATGATTGTTATAGCTTTGTATTTATCTCTGATCTATCCGTTTGGTTTGGCCAAGTAGATTGATTTATCTTCAGTGGACGAGGTTCTTTGTAGTGTGTTCAATCTTGTGGTGCCCTCACCTCGTGACAGAAGGGGTGTTAAGGCACGTATTTGTATTGTTGCTACTAAGGGTAAAACAACGAGGTTTAATCATATTTCTAGGTTTTATTCTGTCTACATTATGTCATCATACTTCATGCATTACTCTATTTGTTATGAACTTAATACGTGGAGAGGCAAGCAGAGAAGTGCTCTTAAAGTGGAGTAATAGTAGTAGATGCAGAATCGTCTCAGTCTACTTGTCATAGACGTAATGCTCATATACATGATCATTGCCATGAATAATATCATAACTATGCTCTTTTCTATCAATTGCCCAACAGTAATTTGTCTACCCACCGTATGCCATCTTTTGGGAGAGAAGTCTCTAGTTAAAACCATGGCCCACTATGTTGTAAGATTGATGTGTTGCTATGACTTTGGTATGCTTAATGCGTGTCACTAGGGCCCGAGGGCTCTGATTTCAGATCTGAGTCCCTTATGTTTGCATGGATATATTTGAATTCTTGATCCTATCTACTAGTTGTATGCACTTGTTGTTGTTCTAAACTGTAGACCCCAGGGTGACAATAATTGGGATACTCTCCGGGGATGACTAATTCGAGGAGTTCATGTATTCATCATGTGTTATCCGATTCTCTATTAACAGGAGGCCTTAATATCCCTTGGATTTTCTTATGGGCCCTATTGCCACGGGAGGGTAGGACAAAAAATGTCATGCGAGTTCTTATTATAGGCACTTATGACTATATACGGAATACACGCCTACATCGAATTGATGAATCAGAGCTATTGTGTATCGCTCTAGGTTGTGACTGTTGCATGATAAATGTCATCCATACCAATATCCGTATATAGTCATAAGTGGCGACGAGCTCATCGGCCTACAACTTTTGTGGCATGGCGACGACACAGACGTGCCACCGTCGGTTGGTTTCCACGAGGAAGCCCGCGACGAGCGCCACAACGAGGGATCCACCAGCGGACTCCATAGGCCATAGTGTGGAGAGAGGATCTATGGCGGCTGCTGATCTGGACGCCACTTCGGGGAGGAGCATAATCAATGAGAAACATGGCAACATTGATAAGGAATAGATAGCTTCAGGCAAAAGACAACAGTTACAAAGGCACTGAATATGAAATATTTTTCAATAGGACATAGTACAATTGACCTAGTGGTTGGTTGTTAATATTTTTCGATCGACCTATTGTGAAAACGATGAATTCCCATCTATTTAGTAGGAAGCGGATCAAATTTGAATTACAGCTGCCTCATAGTTTCCTCTTTAATTTTTCAAAAATATATTTCTAGGTACATAAGTATATATTTCATCAAAGATACTCCGAAAGTTTTGCAAGATTAAACCCCTAGCTACGAACGGTCATGCCCGCCGTTTTGACCGTATATTGAGACGGGCATAGCACATTTTAAAAAATCAATATTTTTTAAAATCTTCGCATTGTGTCATTATATATGACCTAGTTTCACGAAAAACAAACAAACTTGGACTACATCAAATATCTTATAAAAAGTGGTCTAAAAATGAGCTATCATGTATGAAAATTTACGGCTTTCATGCCAAATGATAAATGTTATGGACACACTCATGTCATAGTTTGTTCAAATGACCTCATATTTTGCACAAGTGTCCATATTGGAATGGCAAACAATGTTACCAAAGGGAGTTTTCATTTTCGTTGCACAAAAAAACTATTTTCCATTTTCCAAACAATGTTGCCAAAGGGAGTCACGAACGGTCATGCCCGCTATTTTGAACACATTTTGAAATCGGCATAAGAAATTCAAAAAACAAAACTTCGTATTGTGTCATCATATGTGACCTAGTTTTCAATCTACATTTTTTGTATAAGTTGAGAACATTTTCCTTTCTTCATTGCGGTTTTCATTCTTCATTGTTCGTATGCACAAAGAATATAAATACTCGATTTTTTGAAATCCGCATAAAAAGAAAACGTTTAACATTTTTAAAATACTCCTTTACCATTTATTAATTTTTTTGATTAACATTTTTAAATACATGATCAATTTTATTGACACACATTATGTACATTTTTATACATTTTTCGTTTCATGAGAAACATTTTCTTTATTCACATTAAACATTTCCAAGTGTTTGTTAACACTTTTTGAATCATAGCCAAAAATTTCATATACACATTTTAATCATTTTTCAAATGTTTGATTAACATTTTTAGAAACATGATTAATATGTTTTTAATACTAGGTTAACATTTTTTCCTATACATGTTTTAACATTTTCAAATGCTTGATTAACATTATTTAGATACTTGTTTGACATTTTTTTCAAATGCTTGATTAAAAATTCTAAATACACGATCAAATTTTTTCACAAATATTGCATAGTTTTTGTATACATGGTAAACCTTTTTTACACACATGTATCATTTTCAAATGCTTGGTTAACATTTTTTTTCATTTGTTTTATGTGAATATTTTTGTAATATATTTATTTAGAATATTTGGAATTATAAAGTAAAAAATATAGTAAGAACGAAAAAGAGAAAATAAACGAGGCCACGGCCCAGGAGTCGGCCCACTCGGCACACGGAAAATGTTAAAAGAAAAAAAAGATGGCCTCGTCCCACGGAGGCCCAAGCCCAGTAGGCTCTATACCTCATATCAGTGAAGGGCGTTGTCGGTGTCAAAACCGGCGGATCTCGGGTAGGGGGTCCCGAACTATGCGTATGAGGATCGATGGTAATAGGAGGCTGGGGACACGATGTTTACCCAGGTTCAGGCCCTATCGATCGATATAATACCCTACTTCCTGCTATATTAATATGGATGAATATGAATACAAGAGTTGATCTACCTCGAGATCATAATGGCTAAACCCTAGGTCTAGCCTGTGGAGATATTGTGATTCTGATGATCCTCTAGCCTCTACGGACTAAACCCTCCGATTTATATACACATCGGAGGGGCCTAGGGTTTGTACATGTTATCTTGTAGAGGAAGGAAAATCTACGCCCGAACCTAAAACTTGCAATTACAGGAATACAGGAGTCCTATTCGGATACGAGAGATGATCTTCTGTAATGATCTTCACGGCCCACCAATCCGGCCCACCAGGAGATTGTCCGGCCACATGAGGACCCCCCGATCCAGGACTCCCTCAGTAGCCCCCGAACCCGTCTTCGATGACGATGAGTTCAGCTGCCGTATTGTCTTCGGCATTGCAAGGCGGTTCCTTCTTCCGAATATATCTTCTGCAAAAAGGTGTATTGTGTTCGGCTCTGCAAGATTAGTACAACCCTTAGCCTTGAACGCAAGGCTGTTAAAGAAAATGAATAATATGTCTCTACTGACAACTTTGGGGTGAAGCATCACGTCCAACCCACCAACACATCGAACCGTTTTATTTGGTCCTAGTCTTGCGTTTCGAGATATATCCTCATTGACACGTCCCATCTGAATAGAGATCGTGCCCGCTTATTGTGGGATCTTATCAGTGTGACGTGAGCACCCACGCCGCGCATTACGCACGACCGCTTTGGGAACCGACGAGTTTTATGGCTAAAGTGGGGGACGCTCTGTATTCAGAGCATTATAAAAGGACACCAATCCCTTTCATTAGCCCCACGCGTTCCTCAAGCTCGAGCTCTCCAATCTCCCTTACCCCCGTATTCTCATCTCATGCGCCCACCACTCCTCATCCCTCAACCACTATTCCTCTTCCCGACAATGGCTGGATCCGGTGCTAGAGGCACGGGGGAGGCTTCCACGGTCACTGAAAAGACCGTGGAGGATCTACGGAGCGCGGAGTACCTCTCCGATGACATCGCACACTGAGTCCCCCCCTAAGGGCCAGGTGATTCCCGTCCCAAAGGCGGGTGAGAGGGTAGTTTTCACCTCTCACTTTGTTAGGGGGCTAGGGTTTCCACTCCACCCGTTTTTTCGGGGTCTTTTGTTCTTCTACGGGCTAGATTTCCACGATCTAGCCCCGAACTCAATCCTTCACATATCCACTTTCATAGTGATGTGTGAAGCCTTTCTCCCCATCCCCCCACACTTCGGCCTATGGCTTAAGACCTTCAATGTGATACCGAAGGTGGTGGACCGGGAACACGCGGAGTGCGGGAGCGCTATGATTAGCAAGCTCCTGAACGCAACTTAGTCCAAGGGCTCGTTCGTGGAGATGAACAAGGTCTGGCATCAGGAGTGGTTCTACATCACCAAACCCCGCGACACCAACTGGGCAGCGGAGCTTGCTTTCAGATCCGGATCCCGAGAGAGGCTAACCTCCTGGACCAAAAAGGGTCTGGACTGGGGTTTGCATACTGATGTGATGACTCATGAGTCATGTGTCCGGCGTGATCTCCAAGGGGCACCTGCTCTCCTCCGTGGTCCAGGTGATGCTGACCCGGCTTGTTCTCCCTTGCCAAAACTGGGACTCCTCCCTATGGGAGTTCAATCCAGCAGGAGACAAGCCGCTGAAGCATCTCTTCGGCTCTACGCATAAGGAGATCTGTAAGCATCTCTTCAAGAGCCAGAAGGAATGGCCCAAAGAGACCGAGGATGCGGGCTTCAACATCGAGGTTTCCACCCCAGAGGTAATAACAATCATTGCCGAACACCTACCTTTTCCCTTATTTTAATGATAACAAGAATTGGAATGTTTGCGTGATATACAGGGCTAGACGAAGAAGGCGACTCAGATCATGTGTCCAGCACCTCTGCCCGAAGACCCAGCTTTGCCTCTATTGACGGCAATGCTGGTTCCGACGCTGTACAAGGCGCCGACCAAGAAGCCCAAGAAGACGAGGGGCAAGGAGACCGGAGATAGCCCCCGTCCCGCAGGCAAAAAGCCTGAAGACCTCAAAATCCTCTCCTCTGACGAGGTGGATGAAGATGATGAGGAAGAGGAGGAAGAAGAAGAGCCCCTTGTGCAAGGCAGGGGGGAGAAGAGGGCGGCCCCTGCTGACGCAGGCACGACTGCGCCCTAGAGGGAACTAAACCTCGGAGTTAGTTCAGATTCGTCCGAACATAGCTTCATGGTGAAGCCCAGGGTTAAACCCCTGCCCAAATCATAAGTCAATCCGGATTCGAGAATGTATCCTGTTCACCGAGCTAATTGTGCACCCAATGCACCGGTGGATTCTGGACCCTTAGATGTAAAAGTAACATGCCAGATTGTTGGTCAAAAGTTACACTATGCCTTTTTTCAGAGACAACCCTGCACTTTGTACAAATTAACCCGCACTCCACAGCCACACTCCCATCAGAAATCTGCATGTTTAATTTTTGACTCAAACATAAAATGATTCATATATTTTGAACCGATTGTTCGATTTTGGATTTGTTTTGACTGTCATTTTTTCTTGATGAGATCTTCGAAATAAGATCAATATTGAATATGCTTCCCAAAAAAATTTAATTTTGCTTTCTTGAAACTTGACTCAAAACTTGATGTACGGGAAGCATGTTGCACGCGAGACACACCTGTGAGAGAGAGGCGGATGTTTTTCACCGGCAAATTACAGAACTTGTAAATGTAGCAGTCAAGTTACGAGTTAAGTTCGAAAAGGCAAGAAATATTAATTTTCAAAAATATACCTAATATTAATCTTGACTCAAAGATCTCATAAAAAAATATAATCAAAACGGTTCTGAAATCGTACATTTCGTTTAAAATATATGACCCCTTTTTTGTTTGAACCAAAAAATTAAATAGAGAGAGTTATGTAGAGAGGGAGACGTGAGGCGTGGGTTAATTTTGATAAAATAAAAGGACTGTTCTGCAATGTTTCAACAATCCATCTACCAACCTGATCATATCCATTTGTTTTTTTTATGGAATGGCCCATGTAGCAACGGAGCATTCGGTGCATGAATTGAGCTGGTGCACCTGATACGTTCTCCAAGCGCTGCACCTCTGTTCATTAAGTATTTATGATACTTACTTAATATTTTTTTCTTGCCGCCCTACAGCCCTCCCAGTGGGCACCCTGATGCCATCTCATCGGAGGGGAACTCTCTCGTGCTTGGAGAGACGGAGAGTGACCCGCTAGTCCGGGCTTCATCGCCCATGATTGGCGGGGACACCGAAGTTTCGTCCCAACAAGTGCCCTCCACTCTAGGAGGAGAGGGTAGGGCGGGCGACAAGGCGGCTGGGGACAATACCTCGACGTCCGCTGACCATGGGGAAACGGTCCCCATGGAGACCGAAGACGTGGGGCCCAATCAGTCCGGGGCTCCGCCGTATACTATCCCGGAGCCTAGTGCGGCTATGTGGTCCGAAAATCAACTCCTCTAGCGGAGGAGGATACAACGGCGCCCGGAGTCAGTCCGGAGGCGCCAGATTCTATGATGGGAGCGCTACAAAGCGCTTCCATCGTGCAGGAGCACCACACCGTGATGGGTGCGATGATGAAGAAGATTCAGTCCGTCAAGGGCGGACTGAATGAAGCCTTCAAAAGCCTGTTAACATGCTTTGAGGTAAGCAATGTAATGCCTTTTATAGAATTTGTTTATTTTTAATGCACATACATAACTAGTAGCCCCTGACGCTTTATGTGATTCTGAAAAGAATCGGACGAAATATTCATAGAATAGCATACTTACAGGACTGAACTCTTGTGCAGGCTTCCTTAGTTACGGCAACTGCGCGAGACGCAGAGGTTGCCTAGATAAATCGGAAGCTTCTTTGGCCAACGTGGACCTCGACCGCGTCAACCAGCGTTTAGATGAAACACAAGGTATGCGTTTTTTAAATGTCAATAAGACTTAGTTAATTTACTATGTTTACAAACTCTAATATTGTATTTATGCTTTACGCAGTTGGCGCCACTGAGCTCGAGGCCCTCAAGGGCGAGGTTGCCAAGGCTAAGAAGGAGGCCGAGGCGAACAAGGCGACCGCTGATAAAGCGGCTGCCGAATTGGTGGCCGAAAAGTCCGAGTGCGAGAAGCACCGGGCTCGGGTGTCCGAAGTCGAGGTCGAACTGAACGACGCCATCATTAAATGTGAGGCGTTGGAGAAGAAGACTTCGGCACAGTCGACTGAGTTGTCTGCGGCTGTGAAATCTGCCCAAGACGCGCGAGGCGAGGCGCGCAGCTCCTGTGAGGAAATCAAGCAGGCGCGATAGATAGCATCTGGTAAGATATTTCTCTTACAGAGCATCTTCGAAGGGCAGAAGTATATTGGGCTGACATGATTGTGGAGGTCTCCAGGCGTATTTGCTGATCTTCCGAGGAGCAGCGTAGATGCCGCTCAATACTTCCGAGCCCAGGAGGGGAACGACACGGAGAAATTGTTCTGGTTGCACTTCTATGCGCCACAACATCCAGTGCCCCTCAACGACCAGATGAAGCAGCTGGTCGAGCTGCACAACATGGCGAGTTCGGCCATGAAGGACTTAATAGTCCGGCTATGGCCCGCTATGCCAATCCCAAGTAGTTACTTTGGATTGGTGAAGCGGCTCGTCGAGGCGAGTCCGCGGGTCGACGCACTAACGCGTTCGGCCTGCATAGAAGGTGCTCGGATGGCCTTCGCTCTCGTCAAAGTGCATTGGGCGAAGATGAACACAGTACATATAGCTACTGCTGGCCCGCCTGCAGGCAAGGAGCACCGCAAGTCGGAGAAGTACTTCGAGGACGTCATCGAGGGTGCCCGCCTTGCAGAAGGCTAGTGTTCGAAGGATGTTGTCTTTGAGTGATTGTATCCGGATGTAAAGACTATGCTTATGAATCCGATGTATATAACTTTTGCGCTATTTATAATATGAGCGTCTTTTACCTCCCGTGTGACTGTTTATCTAAATCTGAAAGTTTCCAGTCGTCGGCTTCAGCCCCCAAGTACGTAGTACTGGGGTGTTCAGTCATATGGATAAACACACTTTATCCAACGTCTTGGTCCGTGTAGTAGGTGTATCCCGAGCGAGCCAGAAAATCAGACTATTCGGCGTTATTGCTTTCACTTAGTCGTAGGAGTTTGACATATGGGGCTAGGTACTAGCCCCTGGTGCGGATAAGGTATCCAATTGCACTTGGCTGGGCGAAAAACCAACCCTTCATATAACACGGGGTAGAACTCTATCGATCGTAGTATAAGTCACCGGAGTGCAGACCAGGTTCTCGCTTATCATGACAGTCAGTTTTCAACTTTCTCTACTGAGGTACTTGATCGGACTAGCCAGAAGTACTATCGCAGTAGTTCTCCCTTTACACCCTAGCCGAATAATCGGGAACGTATGGGTAAACACAGGAGCCGGGCAACCCAACTATTAACCCAAGACATGATTCGGAACTGATGCATATAAGGCAAACGTCCAGGACGCCGAACACTCCCTATAGGTGTTCGGTCTTTTCAATCGTATACCAGGGCTGAATACAGCCCCTGGTAAATAAAACCTTATTTACAAGGCACATATGGCGATCTGATGCAGGAAGAGAACATTTCATGATGAGTGAATAAAACTCTGCATATAATGCGAAAAAAGAATGCTCTATTAATATCCCTCTATAGTACGGCGAGCCACAAACTTTGCACATAATGCCGAGGACCTTTGTTGGACATTTTACATGCCAAGAAGGTATATAACAAAAAAGAGAAAAAGGTTTACACAGGGTCTTAATCTAAAAAAAACCTTAGTGCGGGTCCCTGCTGCACGTCTACGCCGTTTCCTCCTCTGTGATGTGTCCTTGAAGGTGTGAGTATGATGACCATCTGTAAAAAGAAAGGAAAATAATCCCGGAGAGGAAAATCAATCAAATGTGGCCAAAACAAGTGTGGTTCGTTTAACGAACCTAAAGGAGATAAGTTTGGAGTCCAAGTAGGGTCTAGCCAAACTATGGACTATATGCAGGTGCCCCCGGTCGCCGCCCAAGGAATTTTTAAGGCATAATTATGTACTCGAGGCACATATGCTATCACCTTATGGGACGGTCGACGGGGGCGTAGCTGTCAATCTTGCTCAGGTTCATCTGAGCTGCCACACTGAGGCGTTTGCCGAACACGTATATTTGTGTCCGCTATTGATAGATTATCTGGCTTGAATATGCCGTTTTGGACTTCGGCTACTAAGGCCGCAGTGTCATCCTCCGTTCGGAGAGAGCGCTCCATATTTCCATTGACCGTGATAACGCCACGTGGTCCAGGCATTTTGAGCTTTAAATAGGCATAATGCGGGACTACATTAAAGTGGGCGAAGGCCGTTCTTCCGAGTAGTGCGTGATAGCCGCTTCGGAACGGAGCTATGTCGAAGAATAGTTCTTCGCTTCGAAAGTTGTCGGGAGAACCGAATACAACTTCCTATGTTAAAGAGCCTGTGCAGCGGCCTTCAACGCCCGGTATCACTTCTTTAAAGGTCGTGCTGCTTGGCTTGATTCTTGAAGGGTCGATCCCCATCTTGCGGAAAGTGTCCTGATATATCAGATTGAGACTACTGCCGCCGTCCATAAGGACTTGGGTTAGATGGTATCCATCTATTATTGGGTCGAGCACTAGGGCAGCCGAACCCCCATGCCGAATACTAGTCGGATGATCCCTGCGATCCAAAGTGATCGGATAGGCTGACCACGGGTTGAATTTGGGGGCGACAGGCTCAACGACGTAGACGTCACGGAGTGCGCGCTTGCGGTCCCTCTTTGGGATATGGGTGGCATATATCATGTTCACTATTTTAACCTCCATTGAAAATTTCTTCTGTCCCCCTGTATTCAGCTGGTGAGGTCCGTCCTCGTCTTCGCTCTGAGGCTCCTACCTCTTGTGGAAGGCATTGAGCTTGCCGGCCTGCTTGAAAATCCAACAATTACGGCGACATTCCCCTTCGGACCGTTGAGTTTCTTGATTGGTCTTGCTTCGATCCACTTGGTGAATTTGTCCACGGCGACAAGCAAATGAGTCATGCCGCCGCGTGCTGTCTTGAAGGGACCCACCAAGTCCAGCCCCGAGACTGCAAACGGCCATGTGATGGGAATGGTCTTGAGTGTAGAAGCCGGCAAGTGCTGTTTTGAGCTGAAGCACTAGCACCCATTGCATTTTTGACTAGATCTTTGGCGCCGTCCAAAGCAGTTGACCAGAAGAAACCGTGGCGGAAATCTTTGGCGACGAGGGACTTGGAGGCTGCGTGGTGGCCGCATTCGCCTTGATGGATATCTCTCAAAATGGCCAAGCCATTTTCCGGCTCTACACAGCGCTGAAAAACGCCGGTCACGCTGCGCCTGACGAGCTCTCTGTTCACTATTGTGTATGCCGACGCTCTGCGTTGCACTTGTCGGGCCAGGGTCTCATCTGCCGGCAGCTCTCTTCTCAACAGAAAGTTGAGGACATGCTGCACCCATGATGGTGTGGTGACCCCCGTCACCTCGGCAAATGACACCAGGGTGGTTGGGCCCGGAGGTGGAGGGCCAGAATTAGCCACCGCCTGCTGCGTTCTTGAAGTCCATGGGCTGGCAACAGTAGTCCTCGGGCTAGGTTCCGAAGTTCCCGGGCCGGGTTCTGAAGTCCCCGGGCCGGGTGCTGAGGCTGCAGTCCCCAAGCTGCCTGCTGAGGTCTCTGAGCCGGCTGTGGCAGTCCCCGGGCCAGGTTTTGAAGTCCCCGGGCTGGGTTTTGAAGTCCCCGGGCCGGGTGTCGGTGCAGCAGTCCCCACGCCGCCTACTGAGGTCTTCGGTCCGACTGTCGCAGTCCCCAAGCCGAATCCGGCTGTTCCAGGGTCGATCGACACAAAGATAGACTCTGATTCTGGCGACGGATGGATAGACGGCTTACATAGGCATTGCAGGGACACGCCGGCTGGTATCGCTTGCTGAGTTGATCCAATTTGTGCGAAGGCATCTGCTTGCTCGTTGTCGGCTCGTGGCACATGGAGGAACTCGCAGCCGTCAAAGTGCCCTCTGATCTGCTGGACGAGAAAACTGTAACTTGCCATATTTGCATCCTTGGTGTCCCAGGCGCTAGATGACTGCTGGACCACGAAGTCCAAGTCGCCGTAGCCCAGCACTCGACAGATACCAATCTTCTTGGCCAGCCGGAGCCCATGGATGAGTGCTTCATACTCGGCCACATTGTTGGAGACGGCAAATTGGATTTGCAAGGTGTACTTGAGCTTGTCGCCTTTGGGGGAGGTGAGTACGACGCCGGCTCCTAAGCCAGTGTGCATCTTTGAGCCATCAAAGTGCATCCGCCAATGGGTTGAGTCTTGCGCAGGCGGCATGTACTGGGTCTCGGCCCAGTCGACGAGGAAGTCGGCCAGTGCTTGTGACATGATGGTGGTGCGGGGCTGGTAGAAAATGGTGAAGGAGGCCAGCTCGATGGCCCACTTCGCCACTTGGCCTGACGCATATATGCTGCCCATGATCTCAGCAAGCAGGGTCGTGCAGACGACCGTGACGGGATGCTCTTGGAAGTACCGCTTGAGCTTCTTGGCGGCAAAGTACACGCCATAGCACATCTTCTGATAGTGGGGATAATTATGCTTGGAGGCGGATAACACCTCACTCAGGTAGTAGTCGGGCCTTTGGACCGGCAATGCTTTGCCGTCTTCTGGGCGCTCGACTACGATCACGGTGCTAACCACCCGGCTTGCGGTGGCTATGTAAAGGAACATGGGTTCCTTGTCTGTTGGCGCCGCCAGGATAGGCGGTGTGCTCAGCACTTTCTTGAGCTGGCGGAAAGCCTCGTACTCCTTGTCATTCCACTCAAAGCAGGTGGTTTTCTTCATCAACTTGTACAGAGGGAGTGCCTTTTCACCCAGCCGGCTGATGAATCGGCTGAGTGATGCCAAGCGACCAGTGAACTTCTGGACGTCTCGCAGGCGGGTTGGTCTTTCCATCCTATCAATGGCCTTGATCTTCGCCGGGTTGCACTCAATGCCGCGTTCAGATACCAGGAAACCAAGGAGCTGGCCTGCTGGCACCCCGAAGACGCATTTCTCCAGGTTTAGCTTGATCTGAAAGCGGCGCAAGTTTCTAAAGGTCTCTTGGAGGTCTTCTAGGAGGGTACCACGCTTCTCCGTCTTCACCACGATATCGTCCACGTAAATGTGGGCGTTCCTGCCAAGTTGCTTGAGGAGACACTTTTGCATGCAATGCTGAAACATGGCGCCTACATTTCTCAAGCCGAACGTCATGGTCAGGTAACAGAGGGCTCCGAATGGCGTGAGGAAGGTGGTCTTCAGGCGATCAGCCGGATCCAGCTTGATCTGGTGGTAACTGGAGTAAGCATCAAGGAAAGACAGCAGCTCGCATCCGGCTGTGGAGTCGATCACTTGATCTATTCGCGGGAGAGCAAACGGATCTTTAGGGAAGGCTTTGTTGAGACTGGTGTAATCGATGCACATGCGCCACTTTTTGTTCTTCTTCAGTACCAGGACAGGGTTGGAGAGCCACTCTGGATAGAACACCTCCATGATGAAGCCGGCTGCCAGCAAGCGAGCGACTTCTTCTTCAACACCTCTCCTTTTTCCACAAACAGGCGGCGAAGCGGCTGCCTGACTGGCTTCGCGTCTTCTCTTACATGCAGTTTGTGCTCGGCGAAGTCCGTAGGAACACCCGACATGTCATTGGGGGACCATGCGAAGATGTCCCAATTCTCACGGAGGAAATTGACGAGCTCGCTTTCCTATTTGCTATCAAGGTTTGAACCTATGACAGCAAATCTCTCCGGGTGTGCTGGGTCCAAGGCAATCTTCTTGGTCTCCTTGGACGGCTGGAAGGATCCATGGGGCTCCGCCTCCTTGGGATCAGATGGTATGGCCGGCTGCTCGCCTGCTATTGCCACCAAGCGATCAAGACGGCGCTTTTCTACAACTATGACGAGGGACTCGGTCAGCCGGCTGCTGGCGGCGGCACAGGCGGCCGACTTCTCATAGTCATCGGCGATGGTGATTATACCCTTGGGACCTGGCATCTTCATCTTGAGGTAGGCATAATGGGGCACGACCATGAATTTGGTGAGTGTAGGCGACCCAATATTGCATGATAAGGACTTTCCAGATTCACCACTTCAAACCAGACCGGCTCATGGAGGAAATGCTTCTTGTCGCCAAACAGGATATCTATCTTGATCTTGCCGATTGGTGAGCAAGAGAGGCCGAGGACGATGCCGTGGAACACGGTGCGAGTGGGCTGGAGCTGCTTCTCCATGATATTTAATTTCTCCATGGTTTCACGGTACATGATGTTGATACTGCTGCCACCTCTATCAGAACTCGGGAAAAATGGCAGACCCGCCTGTCAGTGGAGAAATTTGCATCCAGAACCATGGCGTAAGCACCCGGCGATGGCATGACAGCCCGATGGTCAGCGTGGCTCCAGCTGATGGGCTTCTCACACTGATGGCTTCTCGCCCCTCATTGGTTACCCCAAGTGGAAGGTTGAGATGTAGCGTAGCGGCAAATTTCCCTTGGCAAAGATACCAAGGATCGAATCCCGTGAGACTCCGAGGGTCGACAAGTAGGTGTCAACGGCGCCAGAAACTTAGCGATTGACAGGACCTGCACACAGATACAGATAACCTTGCTCCCAACGAGTACAGAGAGGTTGTCAATCCCTCCGGCCTTGTTGTTTACAAAGGATCAAACACAAGAGATAATAATGATAGCTATGACTGCAACTAGGAAATAAGAACAGGAAGTAAATATAGGGTGTGATCAGTGGTGGTAATATGGACCGGGGTCCCATGATGTTCACTAGTGATGTCTCTCTCCCAAAAGACGATAAAACAACAAAGCGAGGTAAACAAATTACAGCTGGGCAATTGACAGGATTATGTGCGCAAACCAATGCTAACTATGCTGCAAAGAAAGGTAGAGGCTCAAAAGCATGGGCGGTACGCCAAGGCAAGTAGACCGAAATCCATCTGCATCTACTACTAATCATCCACCTTGAGATATCTATCCAGAACATCTCGCTGGTATTAAGTTACGAATCCCACCCAAAGTGTAAACTCAAAGCAACGGACAACTGCATTAAAAGAACTTTGCGTAAAGTAAACAATCCTTGCACCCACAAGTACAAGCACCGTTGTTTTCTCCCTTGTGGCAACAGCACATCCTCTAGACTCATGTTTCTGCCACTCAAGCTAGTCATCAGGGGGCATGAACCCACAATCAAGCATAACGCTCCCTCTTGGAGTTACTACCTACTACTTGGCCAAAGCAATAAACAGCAACGGAGAACATGCATGAATTACTCAAGAACAAAGATATAAAAGAGGTGAATCAAATATATTACTCAAACACAATCTGAACATAGTCTCATAATCCATCGGATCCCAGCAAACTCAGCAGAGCAACAGCATAAAGATTACATATGTGCCTCGATCATGTAGGGCAGCTCACGAGGTCTAAACCATGAAGAACAAAGAAGGGAGGAGAACATCACATAGCTACTGATCATGGACCCATGGTCCAAGGGGGACTACTCACGACTCATCCGGGAAGCGTCCATGGTGGTGGAGAAGCTCCCGGTGGTGGTTCTCCCCTCCGGCAGGGTGCCGGGAAGAGTTCTCCTGATGCTCCCGATCTTGGAAGCGCTGCGGCGGCGGAACAGAGGCGAGATCGCGAAAAAGGGTTCCGTCCTCGAGGGTTTCGGGACGAGAGGAATATATATGCGAAGGGGGGTCACCAGAGGCGGAGCCGGGGCCCCAGGCGCCCCCCTGGCGCGGCCAGGGGTGGGGCCGTGCCAGGTGGCCGCCTGGGCCACCCCTGGCTCCCCTCTGGCCCCGCTTTGGTTTTTCTCGAAGCTTCCTGTACGCTGATTTTTCCTGTATTTTTCCCGGAATTTTTGGAGCACTTTTAATATGGGGGAAACCTGAAATAGAAAAACAGCAGAAAACAGGAACTGGCACTGTGGTGCACTGAGTTAATAGGTTAGTCCAAATATGATCAAAAGTGTATGGAAGTGCATAAATATCATAGCAATATCACACAAAAGAGGCATGGAGCAAGCAGAAATTATAGATACGTTTTGGACGTATCAACATCCCCAAGCTTAATTCCTGTTCGTCCTCGAGTAGGTAAATGATAACAAGCATAATTTCTGTGGTGACATGCTATCAACCATATAAGAACTTTTTAAGTAAAGCAATCAAGGCATGTAATTCAATTCATGTCATAACAAGCAAGAGTCTATATTAGCATTGTAACAAGCAACATAAGAACATAAAGGTGCAAGAGCTCTCGCTGTCCATGACTCGAATGTCTCCAAATGGTGTTTGCGTGCAAGAAAGGGGATAGGGATATACGAGAGAGTAAAACATAGTTTTTATATTGTTGAGAACTTAATCTACTAAAGTTTCACTCTTGGTCTTCTTTGGAATCTTATCTTGGCTCATCCCCAGACCAACAGCCAGGTACAAGTCAAAATGATCCACTCCCTTTCGATATTTTGAGCACTCATGCAATGGATGAGCGTAAGAAAGAAAGTCGACACTTAGGATGGCAAAAAGAGAAAAATGATGGAGGGGGAAGACAAAAAAGGTGTGAAAGGCTCACATCAATGAGGACAATCATAGGCGAGAGAAAGCCAAATGATAGATATGATGTGAGGAGTAGGGATTGCCATCCAACGGATGCACATATGAGCTAAGGTAAGTTCTCCAATGGAACTAGTGGGGGTGCATCCAACTTGCTTGCTCAAGAAGACCTAGAGCTCTTTTGAGGAGGCTCATCATTGGAATATACAAGCCAAGTTCTATAGTGTGAAGGTCCCCACATAGCTATATGCATAAATGATAATCTCTATGGAGTACAAGGTATAAGATCGAGTACGAGTGTGGATCTCTCAAAAGGAATAGTAGTGTGCCCCCTTCTCTCTTTTTATTTCTTTTTCTCTTTTTTCTCTTTTTTATTTTATTTTTTTGTGGCCTCAATGGCTCTTTCTATTTAACTCTCATTTGTCCTCTTTGGGACCTTTTGATTTTGTCCTCTTTGGGATCTTTTGATTTTGTCCTCTTTGGGATCTTTTCCTCACTTTAGGGGCAACACTCTATATATTACAAGAAGTATAGAAGATCTTTTACACTTTACAAAAGTACTCAACATAAAGAAAATGAAACTATCATGATGTATGCAAATGTATGCCTCTGCCGGTGTAGCAGGAAATGCAATGATACTAGCGCGTCATATAGCAATGATTAGGGCAAGGCCCAACTAGCATGCGGCTCATCGATCAAGCAAAAAGCATGTATGACATGAAGATCAAGTCATGAGAAGATGGATGTTGCATGGCAATGTATCTCGGAAAGGCTATGGAAATGCCTTGATAGGTATGTATGGTGGCTGTTTTGAGGAAGGATATTATGAGGCTTATAATGACAGAGCGTATCATGCCAAGGGTTTGGATGCACCGGCGAAGTATGCGCCAACTCCCGAGGTGAGAAAGGGCAATGCGCGGTACCGAAGAGGCTAGAAAAATATGGCTAGGTGGAAGTGTCAACTTTCGAATACTCACATTAGTCCGAAGAACTCATGCACTTATTATCGGTAACTCTCAATCTAATTAGGAGGTTCACAAAGAGACAAGTACCCCGAGGAGGAGTGTATGGGGGTTTGGTTATCCTTGCGCATCCTCGGCTCATGGTACGTAAGTGTACTCTAATATTCAATCCCTCCAAAGATTAGCGATCCATTTAGTAGCTAAAGTTCTCAACTATTTTGCAGGTTTTCGAAAATAAACACGGATTGCCCAAAATACGACATCTATCACTAATAGGCTAAAGCTCTTGACACCAAAAGTTCAGACATTACTCATGGCAATACCTCAAAACTATTGCAAGTTACTACTAAAATTAAATAGCAACCTCTATTACCTACTTTAAGTTAAGACACACAACTCAGTGCAACAGGCAAACTCTCTTAACAAAATAATCATGAAAACTCAAGAGAGTTCAACAACCAACTAAACAAAAGCTCTTTAAAAATAAAAGCATGAAAACTAAGAGCTAAGCATGACAGCAGCTATGGAAAGACAAAGAACACACACAGCAAAGATAAGCATGAAAATCCTATGTTGTGTTCTAGGTTGAAGTGGAGCGTGTTTCTCTCCCACACAAAGAAAGCTGGGTTCTAACTTGTTATGAACAGCAAGCAAAGCTAAAGAAAACTAAAAAGGAAACTAAGAGCAAGACGCTCCAAGCATAGCACATAACGCATGAAGTGATTAAAATATAGTGGAACGAAAGACGAACTGATAATTGTTGATGGAGAAGGGGATGCATGGGGGCATCCCCAAGCTTAGACGCTTGAGTCTTCTTGAATATTTCTTGGGGGTGCACGGGGGCATCCCCAAGCTTGAGCGTTTGACCCTCCTGGATCTTCTTTTATCATCTTCCCTCGCACACTTGAAAACTCCCTTCATACATAACTCATCATAATCTGATTAGCGAGGTTAGTACCCACAATAAAATAATTTTTCCCTACTGGAAATAAGGATAATCTTGAAGAGCTACTGTTTCTCAAGATTGCCAAAAGGTTTTTGCAAAGAAAAAGCAAGCTCAAGGTTTGCAAAACGAAGAAAAGGCAAAACAGGACAGAATCTGTGAAAAACAGACCAGCAGGTAGTAAATAATTTTTTCGGGGCGCTTCTGCAACTCAAATAAAAAAACTCAGAACAGACGCTCGAAAGCCAATTGTATAGATCACGCTGTCAAAAAAATTCAGATCAAAAAGATGATCTGGTGATTTTATTCGAATTTTTCTGTCCAAGGACAGAATCTGTTTCCTGGACAGCACGTCACAACTTTTGAACTTTCTTACAATCGGAGGCTAAACTTGGCACAAAGCTGAAAAGAAAAGATACAATGATGATGCTACTGTAGTAACAAACATCAAGACACAACAAAAGCAAAATAAAACCTAATTCGTTGTGGGCTGCCTCCCAAAAGCGCTTTCTTTTATGCCTTTAAGCTAGGCATGATGCAAAAAAGGAGGAATCAGAAGTCATCATAATAATCGGAGTTATAAATTGCTTCAAATGGTTCCTCAACAAGTTCACCCTTGTTCCTTCTAGGAAAGGGGTACGTACCTTTTGCCTTCCCGCGTAGGCGGATTTTTCCCTTACCTATATCGATGAAGCCTTTAGGGCTCGGAGGAAGTCCCTTCCAAGCACTATATTTCCTTGGTTTGGCTTCATGATGAAGAAATCAACCATTGCAATCCCTTTAAGGAATGTAACTGGCACGTCTTTTATTCTTCCCTGGATCTCAGAAATATCTCCATTAGCATGTTCATGATAGGATGATAATCTGTCCATGTTAAATTTTAAAGAATCATGAACAATTTTTGGCATAGTAGAAACCATAGATCCAATATCACAATAAGCAAGGAAGTCTTGATTAGAGATGCTAATCCTAACAAAAGGCTCCCAATCATTGTCTATTTCCAAAATATCTCTCTTATTGGGTTTGGGTTTGTCTACCTTCATCAAGTCTAGAGCATGCATTCTCTTCTCAATAGTAGCAAGTCTATCTATGACAGTATCAAAACTATGATCATAAACAAAGTAACTAGATAGACCATGTATAATTTCAAGAGCTCTAGCTTCATCACACTCTAGGAAATCTCCTTCAGCTATAATATCAAGAGAGTGTTTACACCATTTAAAAAGACCATGGTAAAAATTTCTAAGCACAATTTTTATAGGTATCCAAGGCATAATTCTCCTATGTGCATCAGAAATTCTGTCCCATGCCTTCTTCATATTTTCTCCATCCCTTTGATGGAAATCTAGAACTTCTGATTCCCTCAAAGCACCAAATCCTAACATGCTTGACTAAACAGAAAGGACTACTAACAGAAAAGCAAATAATTTTTTTGTGATTTTTGGTAAGGGACACTAAAGCAAATACTGAAAGGTAAACTAACAAGACTAAAAAGCAAAGATAAAAGATAGCGTGCAACTCCCCTATCTTGAAGAGTGGAGTCCCCGGCAACGGCGCCAGAAACTTTGCTTGATGGCTTCTCGCCCCTCGTTGGTTACCCCAAGTGGAAGGTTGAGATGTAGCGTAGCGGCAAATTTCCCTTGGCAAAGATACCAAGGATCGAATCCCGTGAGACTCCGAGGGTCGACAAGTAGGTGTCAACGGCGCCAGAAACTTAGCGGTTGACAGGACCTGCACACAGATACAGATAACCTTGCTCCCAACTAGTACAGAGAGGTTGTCAATCCCTCCGGCCTTGTTTTTTACAAAGGATCAAACACAAGAGATAATAATGATAGCTATGACTGCAACTAGGAAATAAGAACAGGAAGTAAATATAGGGTGTGATCAGTGGTGGTAATATGGACCGGGGTCCCATGATGTTCACTAGTGATGTCTCTCTCCCAAAAGACGATAAAACAGCAAAGCGAGGTAAACAAATTACAGCTGGGCAATTGACAGGATTATGTGCGCAAACCAATGCTAACTATGCTGCAAAGAAAGGTAGAGGCTCAAAAGCATGGGCGGTACGCCAAGGCAAGTAGACCGAAATCCATCTGCATCTACTACTAATCATCCACCTTGAGATATCTATCCAGAACATCTCGCTGGTATTAAGTTGCGAATCCCACCCAAAGTGTAAACTCAAAGCAACGGACAACTGCATTAAAAGAACTTTGCATAAAGTAAACAATCCTTGCACCCACAAGTACAAGCACCGTTGTTTTCTCCCTTGTGGCAACAACACATCCCCTAGACTCATGTTTCTGTCACTCAAGCTAGTCATCAGGGGGCATGAACCCACAATCAAGCATAACGCTCCATTTTGGAGTTACTACCTACTACTTGGCCAAAGCAATAAACAGCAACGGAGAACATGCATGAATTACTCAAGAACAAAGATATAAAAGAGGTGAATCAAATATATTACTCAAACACAATCTGAACATAGTCTCATAATCCATCGGATCCCAGCAAACTCAGCAGAGCAACAGCATAAAGATTACATATGTGCCTCGATCATGTAGGGCAGCTCACGAGGTCTAAACCATGAAGAACAAAGAAGGGAGGAGAACATCACATAGCTACTGATCATGGACCGATGGTCCAAGGGGGACTACTCACGACTCATCCGGGAAGCGTCCATGGTGGTGGAGAAGCTCCCGGTGGTGGTTCTCCCCTCCGGCAGGGTGCCGGGAAGAGTTCTCCTGATGCTCCCGATCTTGGAAGCGCTGCGACGGCGGAACAGAGGCGAGATCGCGAAAAAGGGTTCCGTCCTCGAGGGTTTCGGGACGAGAGGAATATATATGCGAAGGGGGGTCACCAGAGGCGGAGCCGGGGCCCCAGGCGCCCCCTGGCGCGGCCAGGGGTGGGGCCGCGCCAGGTGGCCGCCTGGGCCACCCCTGTCTCCCCTCTGGCCCCGCTCTGGTTTTTCTCGAAGCTTCCTTTACGCTGATTTTTCCTGTATTTTCCCGGAATTTTTGGAGCACTTTTAATATGGGGGAAACCTGAAATAGAAAAACAGCAGAAAACAGGAACTGGCACTGTGGTGCACTGAGTTAAT
Organism: Secale cereale; assembly: GCA_902687465.1. Classification (NCBI taxonomy): domain Eukaryota; kingdom Viridiplantae; phylum Streptophyta; class Magnoliopsida; order Poales; family Poaceae; genus Secale; species Secale cereale. The sequence goes on from LR738713.1 coordinate 614,762,303, forward strand.
AGGTTAGTCCAAATATGATCAAAAGTGTATGGAAGTGCATAAATATCATAGCAATATCACACAAAAGAGGCATGGAGCAAGCAGAAATTATAGATACGTTTTGGACGTATCACACACCAATGCATGAATTCTGGGACCTCTTAGGCGACGACATTGACTTCTCGGTGCTGTTGACGCCGGCTGTGCCTATCGTCCGCCTGGCTGGTGAACACGACGTAGGCCCCATTCTCCTCTGGGAACTCGTCTCGGACCGGGCCGCCTAGACGGGCCGCCGAATGCTTTGGAGGCGGAGGGGGCAGAGCCTCGCCTCTGGCAATCCGGGTGAGCCAGTGGCACTTCCGTGTGGCGTGATTTGATGGTTTTGCATAGCTGTGAAACTTCTGGCGCTTGGGTCCGGCTTGGCCCTCCGGCTGCTAGTCTTCGACTGCTACCACCAGCCGGCTGTTGGAAGCCGACAGAGGGGCTTTGCGCTTGTTGTCTGTCGGCTGCTGGCGCTGATAACCCACAAGTATAGGGGATCGCAACACTTTCCGAGGGTAGAGTATTCAACCCAAATTTATTGATTCGACACAAGGGGAGCCAAAGAATACTCTCAAGTATTAGCAGTTGAGTCGTCAATTCAACCACACCTGGAAGACTTAATATCTGCAGCAAAGTATTTAGTAGGAAAGTAGTATGGAAGTAACGGCAACGGTGGCAAAAGTAACAGTGGTAGTTTTTGTAGTAATTGTAATAGTAGCAGCGGAAAAGTAAATAAGCAAAGAGCAATATGTGAAAAGCTCGTAGGCATTGGATCAGTGATGGATAATTATGTCGGATGCGATTCCTCATGTAATAGTTATAACATAGGGTGACACAGAACTAACTCCAGTTCATCAATGTAATGTAGGCATGTATTCCGAATATAGTCATACGTGCTTATGGAAAAGAACTTGCATGACATCTTTTGTCCTACCCTCCTGTGGCAGTGGGGTCCTATTGGAAACTAAGCGATATTAAGGCCTCCTTTTAATAGAGTACCAGACCAAAGCATTAACACATAGTGAATACATGAACTCCTCAAACTATGGTCATCACCGAGAGTGGTCCCGATTATTGTCACTTCGGGGTTGCCGGATCATAACACATAGTAGGTGACTGTTGACTTGCAAGATAGGATCATGAACTCACATATATTCATGAAAACATACTAGGTTCAGATCTGAAATCATGTCACTCGGGCCCTAATGACAAGCATTAAGCATAGCAAAGTCATAGCAACATCAATCTTAGTACATAATGGATACTAGGGATCAAACCCTAACAAAACTAACTCGATTACATGGTAAATCTCATCCAACCCATCTCTGTCCAGCAAGCCTACGATGGGATTACTCACGCACGACGGTGATCATCATGGAATTGGTGATGGAGGAAGGTTGATGATGACGAAGGCGATGATCTCCACTCTCCGGGGCCCCGAACGGTCTCCAGATCAACCCTCCCGAGAGAGATTAGGGCTTGCCGGTGGCTCCGTATCGTAAAACGCGATGAATCCTTCTCTCTGATTTTTTCTCCCTGAACGTGAATATATGGAGTCGGAGCTGAGGCCGGTGGAGCGTCAGGGGACCCACGAGGCAGGGGTGCGCGCCCAGGGGGGCGCCCCCACCCTCGTGGACAGGGTGTGCCCCCCTTGGTCTTGATTCTTTCGCCGGTATTTTTTATATATTCCAAAATAATTCTCCGTTGATTTTCAGGTCATTCCGAGAACTTCTATTTCTGCACAAAAATAACACCATGGCAGTTCTGCTGAAAACAACGTCATTAGTTCCATTCAAATCATGCAAGTTAGAGTCCAAAACAAGGGCAAAAGTGTTTCGAAAAGTAGATACGTTGGAGACGTATCAACTCCCCCAAGCTTAAACCTTTGCTTGTCCTCAAGAAATTCAGTTGATAAACTGAAAGTGATAAAGAAAAACTTTGACAAACTCTGTTTGCTCTTGTTGTTGCAAATATGTAAAGCCAACATCCAAGTTTTCAGCAAAGATTATGGACTAACCACATTCACAATAACTTTTAGGTTTCATGTTTACTCATATCAATGGCATAATCAACTAACGAGCAATAATAATAAACCTCGGATGACAACACTTTCTCAAAACAATCATAATATGATATAACAAGATGGTATCTCGCTAGACCTTTTTGAGACCGCAAAACATAAATGCAGAGCACCTCTGAAGATCAAGGACTGACTAGACATTGTAGTTCATGGTAAAAAGGATCCAGTCACAATCATACTCAATGTAAATTCATAGCAATACATGAAACTGACAGCGGTGCTCTCCAACTGGTGTTTTTTAATAAGAAGATGACGACTCAACATAAAAGTAAATAGATAGGCCCTTCGCAGAGGGAAGCAGGGATTTGTAGAGGTGCCATAGCTCGATTTTGAAATAGAGATGAATAATATTTTGAGTGGTATACTTTCATTGTCAACATAACAACCAAGAGATCTCGATATCTTCCATGCTACACACATTATAGGCGGTTCCCAAACAGAATGGTAAAGTTTATACTCCCCCACAACCAACACGCACACTCCACGGCTGGTCCGAAACAACGGGTACCATCCATACCAATAGCAGCCCTGGGGGAGTTTTGTTCAATTATTTGATTTGAGCATGGGGCTGGGCATCCCGGTTACCAGCCATTTTCTCATGAATGATGAGCGGAGTCCACTCATCGTGAGAATAATCCACCTAGCATGGAAGATATAGACAACCCTAGTTGATACATGAGTTGTTCGAGCATACAAAACAGAATTTCATTTGAAGGTTTAGAGTTTGGCGCATACAAATTTACTTGGAACGGCAGGTAGATACTGCATATAGGAAGATATGGTGGACTATATGAAATAACTTTGGGGTTTATGGAAGTGGATACACAAGCAGTATTCCCGCTTAGTACAAGTGAAGGCTAGAAAAAGACTGGGAAGCGACTAGCTAGAGAGCGACAACAGTCATGAACATGCATTAAAATTAATCAACAATGAGTGCAAGCATGAGTAGGATATAAATCACCATGAACATAAATATCGTGGAGGCTATGTTGATTTTGTTTCAACTACATGTGTGAACATGTGCCAAGTCAAACCACTTGAATCGTTCAAAGGAGGATACCACCCTATCATACCATATCACAACCATTTTAATAGCATGTCAGCATGCAAGGATAGCATGGATAGTACAATGAAAAAGTGTGAGCACCGACTACTGGAATGAGTGTGTGAACATGATTGTAATAATGTCGGTGAGAAATACGTACTCCCCCAAGCTTAGGCTTTTGGCCTAAGTTGGTCTATTGCAACGGATCAAAGCTAATCTCTCCGGTGCACGGAGGAGTGTCCTCTGGGTGCCACTGGTTGGCAATCTCCTCCGGATCCCACTGATAAACCGACTGCCGAAAAGGGTCAAGTGGTGGCTACGGCTCCGGCTCTGAAGCTTGTGCCAGGCTCCAATACACATAAACGACATCTGGCAAGACGAGGTACGTGCCTGAAAGTAAATCAAACAAAGAAGGTGCAGGCAAGGTAATAATCTCACAATACTTTTCATCAAATATCAATTTATACTTAAGCAACTTTTTCTTATCTTTAACAATAAAATCATGTGCTATAATACTCTTATAATTTAGAAAAGCCGGGGCCAGCAATTTCTCTTCCCTCTCATGATGCCTAATAGGTATTCTAACGTGTTCAGCAAGGCGTGAAGCAAAGATGCCTCCGAAGATGGGGCCCTTTGTACGGCTCAGACTTAATCGTTTAGCAACAACAACACCCAAGCAAAAAGTTCTATCTCAAAACAAAGCATGGCGCAAAATAACAATATCAGGGGCACTAAGGTTTCCACTGTTCCCGCGACCAATTAAGCATCTACTAGCAAATATCGCAAAGTAGTGTAGAACAGGAAAATGTATACTAGTAATTCTTGCCCCTGAAACTTTCCTCGTTTCCCCTATATCATATCGATAAACCCCTCAACATCCTTACGATGTGGTTTCTCTAGACTACCAGCAATGGGTATCTTACATACTTGACAAAATTCATAGAACGACATATCCTTAACCTCATCATATAAATGATACTCCACTTAAGGTGGGGATTTCTTAGCATGTAAATGAAAATTTTGCACGAAAATATTAGTGAGTAAGAGATACTGTTCGCGCTGGTCGTGGAGGAAGTCGGTGAGGCCTGCATTCTTAGCCAAATAATAAAAGTCTTTATAAATCCCGGTGGCTTCCAAGAACTCATTGCAAGGCCATTCACATGGCCGTACTTCCGCAGTGCGAGGAAGATTGTATTTGGGCTTCTTATTCTCCTCCTTCTATTTATCCTTTGAACTTAGACTAGAAGAGCCTCTTAACAATCTCCTCATCATTTTCTTCCTCTGAAAATTTCTGAAATTTTTAGTGACTCAAAATAAAAGTGAACCAAACTCAACAAGATTGATAGCATCTACTCCCACAAGTGCCTAGAGACTATATCATGCATTAGAACTACTTAGAACCACATAAATTTGACATGCAGGCTCAAGAACACGGTCACCTAAGCAGCAAAAAATTGCAATAAATAAAGCACTAGAACAAAAACTAATTGGACCATTGGAGGAGTCACATACCAAAGAACAATCTCCCCAAACAGTTTTGTGAATGGAGCTTTGAGCAAGAAGATCGAAAATGGCAACAAGATGAGCTAGAACTCGAGTTTGAGCTGTGGGAGGATTTTTTCTGGAGGAAGATGAAGTGTGTGGGTGCTGGAGTAAGTGGAGGCGGTCCACGTGGGGCCCACGAGGCAGGGGGTGCGCCCAGGGGGGTGGGCGCGCCCTGTACCCTTGTGGCCAGGTGCTGGCTCCCCCTGCTCTTTTCTCAGTGCCAATATTCTTAAATATTCTAGGAAAAGTCATATTTTATTTTCGGGGCATTTGGAGAACTTTTATTTTCGGGTCTTTTTTATTGCAAGGATAACTCAGAAAACAGACAAAAAAAATACTATTTTTCCTTTATTTATTCTAATTACCAGAAAGTGAAAGGAGGGTACATAGAGTTGTGCTATCTAAATTCATCAATCTCATGCTCATCAAAAGGAATCCATTAGCAAGGTTGATCAAGTCTTGTTAACAAACTCTTTCCGAACAACATGAAACCGGAGAATTTTCGAATAACACTAGGTTACCTCAATGGAGATATGTATGTCCCCAACAATAAGAATATCATATTTCTTCTTGATAGTAGGAAGAGGAAATTCAAAACCTCCAATAATAATCGTTGAAATTTTTCCAATAGAATTGATACTTTGGGCCTGAGGTTGTTTCCTCGAAAAGTGTACCGTGTGCTCATTACCATTAACATGAAAAGTGACATTTCCTTTGTTGCAATCAATAACAACCCCTGCAGTATTCAAAAAGGGTCTACCAAGGATAATAGACATACTATCGTCCTCGGGAATATCAAGGATAACAAAGTCCGTTACAATAGTAACATTTGCAACCACAACAGGCACATCCTCACAAATACCGACAAGTATAGCAGTTGATTTATCGGCCATTTGAAAAGATATTTCAGTAGGTGTCAACTTATTCAAATCAAGTTGATGATATAAAAAAAGATGCATAACACTAACACCGGCTCCAAGACCACATAAATCAGTTTTAACATAGTTTCATTTAATGGAGCATGGTATAGTTGGTACTCCAGGATCTCCTAGTTTCTTCGGTATTCCACCTTTAAAAGTGTAATTGGCAAGCATGGTGGAAATTTTAACTTAAGGTATCTTTCTTTTATTTGTAATAATATCTTTCATATACTTAGCATAAGGATTTGTTTTAAGCATATCAGTCAAACTCATACGCAAAAAAGATAGGTGCTACTTCTCGAGCTTGCGGTGTATTCCCTCGAAGAGGAAAGGGAGATGCATCACAGTAGCGTAAGTATTTCCCTCAGTTTTTGAGAACCAAGGTATCAATCTAGTAGAAGACCACGCGCGAGTCCCTCGCACCTGCACAAACAAATAAGAACTTCACAGCCAACGCGATAAGGGGTTGTCAATCCCTTCACGGTCACTTACAAAAGTGAGATCTGATAGAGATGATAGTTTGATATTTTTGGTATTTTTGGTTATAAGAACAGAAAGTAAAAGCGGAAAAGTAAAGTAGATTGTAGATTGATATGTTGAGAATAGACCCGAGGGCCATAGTGTTCTCTAGTGGCATCTCTCATGATAGCGATATTCTACGGCGGGTAAACAAATTACTGTCGAGCAATTGATAGAAAAGTGAATAATTATGAGACTATCTAGGCATGATCATTATATATAGGCATCACGTCCGAGACAAGTAGACCGAAACGATTCTGCATCTACTACTATTACTCCACACATCGACCGCTATCCAGCATGCATCTAGTGTATTAAGCTCATAAGAACGGAGTAACGCCTTAAGCAAGATGACATGATGTAGAGGGATAAACTCAACTTAGTGATATAAACCCCATCTTTTTATCCTCGATGGCAACAATACAATACATGCCTTGCTGCCCCTACTGTCACTGGGAAAGGACACCGCAAGATTGTACCCAAAGCCAAGCACTTCTCCCATTGCAAGAACTATAGATCTAGTAGGCCAAACCAAACCAATAATTCGAAGAGACTTGCAAGGATATTATAATCATACATAAAGAGTTCAGAGAAGAACCAAATATTTCTCATAGATAATCTTGATCATAAACCCACAATTCATCGGATCTCGACAAACACACCGCAAAAAGAGATTACATCGAATAGATCTCCTCGAAGACCGAGGAGAACTTGGTATTGAGATCCAAAGAGAGAGAAGAAGCCATCTAGATACTATCTATGGACCCGAAGGTCTGTGGTATGATACTCACAACTCATGGTGAGGCAATGATGATGATGTAGAAGCACTCCGTGGAAGACCCCCCCTCCGGCGGAGCTCCAGAACAGGCCCCAAGATGGGATCTCACGGGAACAGAAGGTTGCGGCGGTGAAACTAGGGTTTTCTCTGTTCGTCTGATGGTTTCGGGGTATGTAGGTATATATAGGAGGAACGAGGGCACCGGGGGCCAGACGAGGTGCCCAAGAGGCAGGGGGCGCGCCCTATAGAGGGGGGTGCGCCCACACCCTCGTGGATGCCACGTCAGCCCTACTCCGTGGTTCTCAAGTCTCCCGTGCGTATTTTGCTCCAAAAATATCTCTCCCGAAGGTTTCATTCCGTTTGGACTCCGGTTGATATTCCTTTTCTGTAAAACCCTAAAACAGGCAATAAACAGCAATCTCGACTGGGCCTTTGGGTTAGTAGGTTAGTCCCAAAAATAATATAAAAGTGTATAACAAAGCCCATTAAGCATCCAAAACATCATAAATAATAGCATGGAACAATAAAAAATTATAGATACGTTGGAGACGTATCAAGCATCACCAAGCTTAATTCCTGCTCGACCTCGAGTAGGTAAATGATAAAATCATAATTTTTAATGTGGAATGCTAACCAACATAGTTTTTCAATGTAACTCTCTTAATTGTGGCATGAATGTTCAGATCTGAAAGATTCAAGACAAAAGTCTATATTGACATAAGAAATAATAATACTTCAAGCATACTAACAAAGCAATCATATCTTCTCAAAATACTATGGCTAAAGAAAGTTGTCCCTACAAAATCATATAGTTTGGCTATGCTCCCTCTTCATCACACAAAATATTCATATCATGCACAACCCCGGTTTCAGCCAAGCACTTGTTTTCATACTCTATTCTTTCAAACCTTTCAACTTTCACGCAATACATGAGCGTGAGCCATGGATATAGAACTATGGGTGGAATATAGAGGTGGTTGTGGAGAAGACAAAAATGAGGGAGATAGCCTCACATCGACTAGGCGTATCAACGGGCTATGGAGATGCCCATCAATAGATATCAATGTGACTGAGTAGGGATTGCCATGCAACTGATGCACTAGAGCTGAAAAAATGTATGAAAGCTCAACAAAAGAAACTAGTGGGTGTGCATCCAACTTGCTTGCTCATGAAGACCTAGGGCATTTGAGGAAGCCCATCGTTGGAATATACAAGCCAAGTTCTATAATGAAAATTCCCACTAGTATATGAAAGTGACTAAACATGAGACTCTCTATCATGAAGAACATGGTGCTACTTTGAAGCACAAGTGTGGAAAAAGATAGTAGCAATTGTCCCTCTTTTTTTCTTTTTTTTGGGCCTTTTTTTCTTTGGCCTTTCCTTCTTTTTTTTGGAGGGGCTTTATTGATTTAGCCTTTCCTCACATGGGACAATGCTCTAATAATGCTGATCATCACACTTTCATTGAATTACAACTCGATACTAGAACAAAGTATGACCTATATGAATGCCTCCGGCGGTGTACCGGGATGTGCAATGAATCAAGAGTGACATGTATGAAAAATTATGCATGGTGGCTTTGCCACAAATACGATGTCAACTACATGATCATGCATGGTAATATGACAATATGAAGCGTGTCATATGAACGGGACGGTGGAAAGTTGCATGGCAATATATCTCAGAATGGCTATGGAAATGCCATGATAGGTAGGTATGGTGGCTGTTTTGAGGAAGGATATATAGTGGGTGCATGGTACCGACGAAACTTGCGCGGTACAAGAGAGGCTTGCAATGGTGGAAGGGTGAGAGTGCGTATAATCCATGGACTCAACATTAGTCATAACAACTCATATACTTATTGCAAAAATCTACGAGTCATAAAAACAAAGCAATCAACGCATGCTCCTAGGGGGGGGGTTGGTAGGAGTTAACCATCGCGCGCCCCCGACCTCCACACAAAGGTTGACACTCTACAAATACATCATGCTCTAACTTCATCACATAGCGGTTCACCATATGTGCATGCTACGGGAATCACTAACTTTAACATAAGAATTTCTCATTTCATAAAAACTCCACTAGCATGACTCTAATATCACTATCCTCATATCTCAAAACAATTATCAAGCATCCAACTTCTCATCATATTCAATACATTTAGTGTGAAAGTTTTTACTACATTGATATTGGATGTCTATCATGTGAAGACTAGTTTTATAGACAAAGCACATTACCATGCTGTTATAATAGACTATCAAAAGGATATAAGTGAAGCATGAGAGTTCAACAATTTCTACAAAATATAATCACCACCGTGCTCTAAAAGATATAAGTGAAGCTCTAGAGCAAAACTATTCAACTCAAAAGATATAAGTGAAGCACATAGAGTGTTCTATCAATTCTAGGCCATATTTAACTCTCTCAAATATGTGTGTCCAGCAAGGATAATTGTGGCAAACTAACAAACAAAGACTCAAATTATACATGACGCTCCAAGTAAAACACATATCATGTGGTGAATAAAAATATAGCTCCGAGTATAGTTACCGATTGATGAAGACGAAAGAGGGGATGCCTTCCCGGGGCATCCCCAAGCTTAGACTTTTGGTTGTCCTTGAATTTTACCTTGGGGTGCCTTGGGCATCCCCAAGCTTAGGCTCTTGCCACTCTTTGTTCCATAGTCCATCAAAGCAATACTCAAAACTTCAAAACTTCACAACACAAAACTTAGACAAAAATCTCGTGAGCTCTGTTAGTACAAGAAAACAAACCACCACTCAAAGGTACTGTAATGAACTCATTCTTTGTTTATATTGGTTTTAAACCTACTGTATTCCAACTTCTCTATGGTTCATACTTCCCAATACTACTCATAGATGCATTGAAATAAGCAAACAACACACGCAAAACAGTTTCTGTCAAAAACAGTACAGTCTGTAGTAATCTGCAGTTTTCGCATACTTCTGTAACTCCAAAAAAATTAAAATAAATTGGTAAACGTGAGGAATTTGTCTACTAATCATCTGCAAAAAGAATCAACTGAATAGCACACTCCAAGAAAATCTGGTGACCATTCTAGCGAGCGCTAACGATTCTGTTTTTCACAGCAAGATCATATAAACTTCACACAAGTCTTCCCAAAGGTTCTACTTGGCACAAACACTAATTAAAACACAAAACCACATCTAAACAGAAGCTAGATGCAATATTTACTCCTAAACAGAAGCAAAAACAAAAAATATAAAATTGGGTTGCCTCCCAACAAGCGCTATCGTTTTACGCCCCTAGCTAGGCACGCTACACAGATAGATCTAGGGAATGCCATCTTTGGGAGGCAATTCTTTAATTAAGCACTTGTGATTCTTAGGCACTTATTTATCCCTATTGATAATCAAACTTTTGGGCAAGAAATCAAGAAATTCTAAAGTGTCAAAAGGGTCTCTTGCAAAAGTAAGAAAATTAGGGTGAACACTTATGGATTTGAGATCCGCGATTCCTTTACTAGATGTTTCACCCTTGTCTTTAGGAACGTATATGAACTTAGATAATTTAGTGGTAGAAGTATTTGGAGTAATTTTTATAGCAGGAAGAGCAGAACCCACATTGGTAATAATATCCTCAAGCTTATTGATTCTAGTAGAATCCTGATCTAGCTTTTCTTTTACTATGGGTTCCTTTTCCTTAAGATTTTTTAGAACAACTCCTACCTTGGATCCATATTGGGTGATTTCATTATGTATTTTTCTATCCAAGTTCTCTACCAGTTCTACCGTAACAACTTTGTTTTCAATGATTTCTAACCTTTGCATAACATGGTCCAAAGTTAAAATGGTCCCATTAACCATAAGAGGTGGTGAGGCAAATAATTCAGTCATTGCATTATAATAATCAAAAGTATGGCTACCCAAGAAATTCCCTCCGATAATGGTATCTAAGATAAATCTATTCCACGGATTTATGCCAACATAAAAATTGCGAAGAAGCACGGAAGTAGAAAGCTTCCTATTAGATTTATTTTGAGCATTGCAAATTCTATACCAGGCATCTTTTAAGTTTTCTTCCTCCCTTTGTTTAAAGTTGAGAACCTCACTCTCGGGAGTGTTGATAATGATGGGTGTGCTAGACATGATGACGAGCAAGCAAGCAACACACAAGCAAACAAGAAGCAAGCGAACGATAAACACACAGCAGAACAAGGGCAAATAAAACGGCAAGGGTGAAGTGGGGGAGAGGAAAACGAGAGGCAAAAAATGTGATGCGAAGGATAAGGGTTGGTGATAGGTACTTGGTATATGAATGTTGCGTAAGCCTCCCCGGCAACGGCGCCAGAAATTCTTCTTGCTACTTCTCGAGCTTGCGTTGTATTCCCTCGAAGAGGAAAGGAGATGTAGCACAATAGCGTAAGTATTTCCCTCAGTTTTTGAGAACCAAGGTATCAATCCAGTAGGAGACCATGCGCGAGTCCCTCGCACCTACACAAACAAATAAGAAATTTGCAGCCAACGCGATAAGGGGTTGTCAATCCCTTCACAGTCACTTACGAAAGTGAGATCTGATAGAAATGATAGTTTGATATTTTTGGTATTTTTGGTTATAAGAACAAAAAGTAAAAGCGGAAAAGTAAAGTAGATTTTAGATTGATATGTTGAGAATAGACCCGGGGTCCATAGTGTTCTCTAGTGGCTTCTCTCATGATAGCGATATTCTACGGCGGGTAAAAAAATTACTGTTGAGCAATTGATAGAGAAATGAATAATTATGAGACTATCTAGGCATGATCATTATATGTGGCATCACGTCCGAGACAAGTAGACCAAAACGATTCTGCATCTACTACTATTACTCCACACATCGACCGCTATCCAGCATGCATCTAGTGTATTAAGCTCATAAGAACGGAGTAATGCCTTAAGTAAGATGACATGATGTAGAGGGATAAACTCAACTTAGTGATATAAACCCCATCTTTTTATCCTCGATGGCAACAATACAATACGTGCCTTGCTGCCCCTACTGTCACTGGGAAAGGACACCGCAAGATTGAACCCAAATCCAAGCACTTCTCCCATTGCAAGAACTATAGATCTAGTAGGCCAAACCAAACCAATAATTCGAAGAGACTTGCAAGGATATTATAATCATACATAAAGAGTTCAGAGAAGAACCAAATATTTCTCATAGATAATCTTGAACATAAACCCACAATTCATTGGATCTCGACAAACACACCGCAAAAAGAGATTACATCGAATAGATCTCCTCGAAGACTGAGGAGAACTTGGTATTGAGATCCAAAGAGAGAGAAGAAGCCATCTAGATACTAGCTATGGACCCGAATGTCCGTGGTAAACTACTCACAACTCATGGTGAGGCGATGATGATGATGTAGAAGCACTCCGTGGAAGATCCCCCCTCGGGCGGAGCTTTGGAACAGGCCCCAAGATGGGATCTCACGGGAACAGAAGGTTGCGGCGGTGGAACTATGGTTTTCTCTATTAGTCTGATGGTTTCGGGGTACGTAGGTATATATAGGAGGAAGGAGGGCACTGGGGGCCAGACGAGGTGCCCACGAGGCAAGGGGCGCCCCCCACCCTCTTGGACACCACGTCAACCCTACTTTGTGGTTCTCAAGTCTCCAGTGCGTATTTTTCTCCAAAAATATCTCTCCTGAAGGTTTCATTCCGTTTGGACTGCGTTTGATATTCCTTTTCTGTAAAACCCTAAAACAGGCAAAAAAACAATAATCTGGACTGGGCCTTTGGGTTAGTAGGTTAGTCCCAAAAATAATATAAACGTGTATAACAAAGCCCATTAAACATCCAAAACATCATAAATAATAGCATGGAACAATAAAAAATTATAGATGCGTTGGAGACGTATCAATAGGTCTAATCATTTCAGCAAAGCGCTCAAAATCCTCATCATCCTTTTTCTTGGATGGTTTAGGAGGAAAAGGCATGGGTTTCCGAACCCATGGTTCTCTTTCCTTACCGTGCTTACTAGCAAAAAAATCTCTCTTATCATAACGTTGATTCTTTGATTGTGGGTTATCAAGATCAATAGCAGGTTCAATTTCTACTTCATCGATATTGCTAGGTTGAGTATCATTATGAACATCATCATTAACATTATCACTAGGTTCATGTTCATTACCAGATTGTGTTTCAGCATCAGAAATAGAAATATCATTGGGATTCTCAGGTGCGTCAACAACAGGTTCACTAGAAGCATGCAAAGTCCGATCATTTTTCTTTTTATTCTTCTTAGAAGGACTAGGTGCATCTACATTAGCTCTTTGAGAATCTTGCTCAATTCTCTTAGGGTGGCCCTCAGGATACAGAGGTTCCTGAGTCATTCTACCCCCTCTAGTCACAACTCTAATAGCATTATCATTTTTCTTACTATTTAAGTACTTGTTCTACTTGAGTGGTAACCATAGAAGCATATTTATTAATGAGTTTAAGTCACCTTTAACTCTAGACATATAATCACTCAAGTGTTCAATCATATAAGCATTACGTTGCAATTGTCTACCAACATAAGCATTGAAATTTCTTGTTTAACAATAAAATTGTCAAACTCATATAAACATTGGCTAGCAGACTTATAACGAGGAATATCACCTTCATCAAATCTATAGAGAGAATTTACCTTTACTACATGTGTCGGGTTATCAAGACCATGTATTTCTTCAATAGGTGGTAAATTCTTAAAATCTTCAGCTTTAATACCTTTTTCTTTCACAGATTTCTTTGCTTCTTGCATATCTTCAGGACTGAGAAATAGAATACCCCTTTTCTTTGGAGTGGGCTTAGGAGCTGGTTTAGGAAGTGTCCAATTGTTTTCATTACTCAACATATTATTCAATAGCAATTCAGCTTGATAAACAGTTCTTTCCCTGAAAACACAACCAGCACAACTATCCAGGTGGTCTCTGGAAGCATCAGTTAGTCCATTATAAAAGATATGAAGTATTTCATTTTTCATAAGAGGATGATCAGGCAAAGCATTAAGTAATCGGAGAAGCCTCCCCCAAGTTTGTGGGAGACTCTCTTCTTCAATGTGCACAAAATTATATATTTCCCTTAAGGCAGCTTGTTTCTCATGAGCGGGAAAATATTTAGCAGAGAAGTAATAAATCATATCCTGAGGACTACGCACACAACCAGGATCAAGAGAATTAAACCATGTTTTAGCATCACCCTTCAACGAGAACGTAAATAACTTAAGGATATAGTAGTAACGAATTTTTTCCTCATTGGTGAATAGGGTGGTTATATCATTCAATTTAGTAAGATGTGCCACAACAGTTTCAGATTCATAGCCTTGTAAAGGATCAGATTCAACCAAAGTATTTAACTCAGGATCGACAGAGAAATCACAATCCCTGTCAGAAACACAGATAGGTGAAGTCTCAAAAGAAGGGTCATATTTCATTCTAGAATTCAAAGACTTTTCTTTAAGCTTAGCTAACAATTTCTTAAGATCATATCTATCATTGCAAGCAAGAAAGTCTCTAGCAGTTTCTACATCCATAACATAACCATCAGGCACAACATGCAATTCATATCTAGGGGGAGAATCTTCATCATCACTTTCATCAATGTTATCGGTTTCATTAATTGCATTCTCTTTAGCCCTAGCAATTTGTTCATGAGGAAACTCACCTAGTGGCACAGTATTATCAAGCATAGAAGTGGTTTCATCATAAGTATCATGCACAACAAGAAGTGGCATCATCAAGAACATGCGACATATCAGGTTCAATAGCAGGAGTAGGTGACGCAAATTTACTCATAACAGAGGGTGAATCAAGTGCAGAACTAGATGGCACTTCGTTACCTCCCCTCGTAGTTGAGGGATAAATCTTGGTTTTTGCGTCTTTCAAATTCTTCATAGTGATCAACAGATATAAATCCCAAGTGACTCAAAGAATATAGCTATGCTCCCCGGCAACGGCGCCAGACATTAGTCTTGATAACCCACAAGTATAGGGGATCACAACAGTTTTCGAGGGTAGACTATTGAACCCAAATTTATTGATTCGACACAAGGGGAGCCAAAGAATACTCTCAAGTATTAGCAGTTGAGTTGTCAATTCAACCACACCTGGAAGACTTAATATCTGCAGCAAATTATTTAGTAGCAAAGTAGTTTGGAAGTAACGGTAACGGTGGCAAAAGTAACAGTGGAAGTTTTGTAGTAATTGTAACAGTAGCAGCGGAAAAGTAAATAAGCAATGAGCAATATGTAAAAAGCTCGTAGGAATTGGATCAGTGATGGTTAATTATGTTGGATGTGATTCCTCATGTAATAGTTATAACATAGGGTGACACAGAACTAGCTCCAGTTCATCAATGTAATGTAGGCATGTATTCCGAATATAGTCATATGTGCTTATGGAAAAGAACTTGCATGCCATCTTTTGTCCGACCCTCCCGTGGCAGCGGGGTCCTATTGGAAACTAAGGGATGTTAAGGCCTCCTTTTAATAGAGTACCGGACCAAAGCATTAACACATAGTGAATACATGAACTCTTCAAACTACGGTCACCACTGGGAGTGGTCCCGATTATTGTCACTTCGGGGTTGCCGGATCATAACACATAGTAGGTGACTATTGACTTGCAAGATAGGATCAAGAACTCACAAATATTCATGAAAACATAATAGGTTCAGATCTGAAATCATGGCACTCGGACCCTAGTGACAAGCATTAAGCATAGCAAAGTCATAGCAACATCAATGTTAGAACATAATGGATACTAGGGATCAAACCCTAACAAAACTAAGTCGATTACATGGTAAATCCCATCCAACCCATCACCGTCCAGCAAGCTTACGATGGGATTACTCACGCACGGCGGTGAGCATCATGGAATTGGTGATGGAGGAAGGTTGATGATGACGAAGACGACGATATCCACTCTCCGGAGCCTTGAACGGACTCTAGATCAGCCCTCCTGAGAGAGATTAGGGCTTGGCGACGGCTCCGTATCATAAAATGCGATGAATCCTTCTCTCTGATTTTTTTTCTCCCCAAACGTTAATATATGGAGTCGGTGGAGCGTCAGGGGGCCCACGAGGCAGGGAGCGCGCCCCCACCCTCGTGGACGGGGTGTGGGCTCCCTGGCCTTGATTCTTTCGCCGATATTTTTTATATATTTCAAAATTATTCTCCGTTGATTTTCAGGTCATTCCAATAACTTTTTATTTCTGCACAAAAATAACACCATGGCAGTTCTACTGAAAACAGCGTCAGTCCGGGTTAGTTCCATTCAAATCATGCAAGTTAGAGTCCAAAACAAGGGCAAACGTGTTTGGAAAAGTAGATACGTTGGAGACGTATCAACGCTGACTGGACTCTCCAGCCGGCGTCCGAGGAGCCGGCGGAGCCATCTTTCCAGAGGCATGTATGTGCAGCTCCGTCTTCATGGAGGAGTCGGCCATGGCGTATTTGTCCGCTATGCTTAGCAGCTCGTCCAGCGTGGAGGGCTCGTCGCAGAGGAGCTTGTGCTTGAGCAGGGTGCCATCTCTGCACCCGACCGTGAAGTATTCTATGGCTTGCACCTCATGCACCCCCTCACAGGAGTTGCGCAGCTCGGCCCAGCGCGTCAAGTAATCACGAGCAGACTCAGTCGGCCCCTGGACGCACATGGAGAGCTGCCGTGGCTTGGGCGGCCGCTTTTAGGTGCTGGTGAAGTTGCGGGTGAAGACGTCGGTGAAGTCTAGCCAGCTGTTGATGCTATTGGGCTTGAGACAGTTCAAACAGGTTCGGGCCGTGCCCTCGAGCATGAGCGGAACATACTTCACGGCAACGCGCTTGTTGCCGTTTTCTATGCTGACGACGCTGGAGTAATCCACCAACCAATCCTCTGGCTTCACGGAGCCGGTGTACTTGGGAGTATCTCTAGGGAGCGAGAAACCTTTGGGGAAAGGCACCTCGTGGATACGGGGGCCGAAACAGGACGGGCCGATCGCATCTTCTTCTTCGACCGCCTGGGATCGAGCCAGCCGGTCGAGCCGGTGGCGCGCATCGTTCTCCCCAACTCCCCCGCGGCGGCCCAATCGGCCTCCGAGAGTCGGATACTCGATAGGCGGCGGGGACGCGCACCTCTCCCTGCGAGGGGGAGGTGATCCCTCGCTCTATCGTTCCACTGCCCTTGGGCGGCCGTCCAGGTCG
Organism: Secale cereale; assembly: GCA_902687465.1. NCBI lineage: Eukaryota > Viridiplantae > Streptophyta > Magnoliopsida > Poales > Poaceae > Secale > Secale cereale. Next base: position 614,779,396 of record LR738713.1, read on the forward strand.
CGCTCGATGGTGATGCGAGTTTGCCGACTGCGGCTAGCAGCCGGCTCCGAGTCATGCCGACTACGGCTAGCAGTCGGCCCTTAGGTCTGCCAACTGCGGTTGCCGCCTGCTGGCGATCGGGATGAGGCTCCTTGCTCTCGACGGGGAGGGCGGTTCTCAGCTTGCGCGTCGGCCTCCAAAGCCTGGCGTCGAGCCTCTTGCTGCTCGGCCGCTGTGTCGAGGAGCTGCAGGACGCGCTGCATCATGCAGCGAAGCTCGTCTCCTTCCAAGTGGTCTAGCTCATCTGCTGCCGCCTGGGCGGCCCGCAAGTTCTCCAAGGGTGTGGCGTAGACCGGACGCGTAGCCCGCAGCATGCTGCCGAGTGCGCCGTAGCGGTTCCGGACCGCGCCGGCTCGGCTGGGCTCGCCAGTAGCCGGCGTGCCGCCTACGGCGCGGTCGATCTCGGGTTGGTAGGCTTCGGTAAGGCGCCGCATGGCGGCCAGCTTGTTGGCGTTGTCGAGGAGCGAAACTCGGAGCGTCTCCAGCGTCGCGCCGTCTGCTCCTGCGGCGATGGGAGTGGAGAGAATCCGCATTGCCGCCTGCATCGGATCTTGACCAGACACGTTGGAGGGCTCGTCGTGGATGGCGGCCAGCACTTCCGTGACGGTGATGACGCTTGCGTCTTAGGTTGCAGGGCGAGTGGATCGTCATCGACTACCACGTGGTCGGGGAAGGTACCGGCGTATGCCGTGTCGAAATCGACGAGCATGTTGACGGGCGCGTCGGTGGAGCCAACAGACTCCAAGTCGGAGGCGAGCTCGTCGACGATGTGGGGCTTGTCGAGGAGCTCGACGAGGCAGCTCTCTGAGCCAACCGCTCCTTTGGCCGAAGCGGGCTCGTCGTGGAGGCGGACCTCACCAAGGAGATCAGCAAGCTCTCTTGCGGCGCAAACGGCTTCTGTGCCGCGAAGTGCCCCGGCGTCCACGCCATCGGGCGTGCCGGGCTGGCTGCGCTTGCCAGGGAGGAATAAAGTTTCGGTCCAGAACATGTCTCCGGACGACGGTGCACCTTGCCCCACGGTGGGCGCCAAATGTCGGGGGTTTGGTGCGACGTATGCCAAAGGATGGCTTATCATGCATGGGAACAAGAGAACGTCGCCGGGCCCGGGAAGCGGGATAAGGCGGAACTTAGGACGCCTACGAATCTTACCCAGGTTTGGGGCTCTCTTTGGAGATAACACCCCTAGTCCTACTCTGCGGGGACTCCGCGTCATGACTATCGTTAATATAGTAGCTACAAGGTTGCTCCTTGAGTTGTGTCGTCTAGAGGAGGAAGAAGGTCAAGGCTAGCTCTCTCCTCTCCTTCTAGGAATGTAAGTGGTGGCTAGGGTTTCTTCTCTCTCTCTGTGTACCTCTCAATGTCTAACCCCTCTGCATGGAGGAACCTGGGGGGTTTATATAGGCCTACCCCCAGGGCTACAATGGTAATCCGGCCGGGTGCTGGTCCCGGCCGTCAGCGTCCCTGGGCGCCGGCTTCTCCGCCTGCAGCTGGGTCCCGCCGCTTGGTGGGCCCCGCCGGCTGTCGGGGACATGTCCGTCCCGTGGGCCAGGGTGATTGTGTTCTACTGTTGACATCCTTCTGCTGACGAAGGCGTCGTCGAGGGGGTCATTGGTACAGTACCGCCGCCTAGCGGTCGTACACTGTTGCCATGCCCCCATCTTGCGATCTTAATGGAGTCCAGACTTCAAGGGAACGGCAGGCCGCCTACTAGAGGGTGGTCCGTCCCTTACGCCGCCGTCCAGAGGACGGCAGCACCATTGTGGCCTGCCGACGGGTGCGGCTTGCCGCCTGCAGGCCGCACCGCCTTCAGAGCGTGGGATCATGGCTTCTTCTGACCAAGGCGAGGTCACAAGCAACATGGCTACAGTGGCGCGTCGGCCGAGGGGTGTCCACAAGGTACACTCACACTATAGCCATGCTACCCTGGATTCTGGGGGAGCGGCCTCTATTGTAGCCATGCTCTAGTCTTGTGATGAATCCCCCGACATATTCTCTAAGGGGGGAGGCGCGGGGCCGTCTGCCAGATGTCGGCTGCTCCGCAGCCGCCTGTTGATAATTCGCCGCCTGCCAGTGGCTGGCTCCTGGGGCTGGCGGCCCTAGGAGACGACCTAATGCGTAGGTGGCCGAAGGATGGCAGTCGGCCTTAATGTTTTGAAACACCATGGGTGGTCGATGAGTACACCCGTGGTCAATATCTCCGACAGGGAGTAAGAGGGGGCGGGCAAGACAGAGTGAGGGATGCAGAATTAGAGTATTTGGATGTTGCAATGCCACTGCTGTTGAATCTGCCGTGAGTGGTGGCGCATTGATTAGGATACCGGCGGAGGTCCTGAGAATGAAGAGGAAGAGTCCCTCGGAGCTGCGAGTAATGCTTTTATTCCCCTAATTTGTATCTCCCATCCATGGTTATTCTGTTGTCATTGCAAATGCTAATTGGAGTAAACACTGAGTGAAATGTGTGTACCACCATGCATTGTGTCCTGTGAAGTTGTGTACTAAACTACTAATCACGCGAATGAAGTATTAGCTCTGAATAAGTCCCGAAGAAGCTCTTAATGCAGGGCCACAATGTAATCTAATAAGCAACAATGTTGTTATTTGATTGCATAGAGCTAAATGTGCAACAAAATAACAACATTTTATGTTTGTCACTCAAATATGTTTTTGGAGAAGTAGAGAACCATAGGCATATCCTTTTGTAGCATGTTTCCTTGTGTTATGTATCCACATTACACATGAATGTCCCGTTTGGAATATGGCCTATTTGGCATATCAGTGCAATATGACATGATTTCTCGTTTGGGTAGCAAATTCCTTACTTGCCCTACCTAGAATTCCATTTGTGCCATAGGCGAGGCGTTTGGCTATCACCTAGTGTCTAAGCGTGCCTAAGTGCCTCCTAGGCACTGCCTTTTCCAACAGAGTGGCAAATACCTCATGAACACAACCATGTCAGTTGCAACGCCCGCCTCGGAGCATATCGATGATGCAAGGCCGGTGCTATTGTGTGATCACTTTTGTCGTACCAGGATCCTTTGTATCCTTCGCGAAAAGCCCAACGATGTTCAGAGAGAAGCCGCAAGAGCCTTGTATGAGGCGTCATTCAATTCCCAAGCCTGTGCAGAGCACACTCTAGAGAGGGAGCATGCGTGTGTGTGGAGGATTGTACCTTTTGAGCCTGTGATGTGTATGTATAGTTCACAGGACATTCTACCCTTGACTGGTGATAACTGAAGTTGTGGTTGTGGTAAACGAAGGGGGAAAACAACAACTACAAAAGGGATATTTCCTTTCTTATTACTTGGGTTATGTGGATTGAGTGGGGTGTTTAACACTTCAGAGCATATTCGCGACACAACGTGGGTGCTTTCGTGCTGCCACTTTTTTTGTACTACGATCCAGCATATCCTCCACACCAGGAAGCCTGGCGGTCTTCAAAAGAGCCTTAGGGTGTTCTTGGTTGCATTCTCATCTCAACATAGTTGTTCCCTCTTCATGCAGGCTCATCTCAACACCCATCTTCATGCATGCTCTCTTCATGCATGCTCCTAGTGTATTTGTGTTAAGCTAGTGTGGACTCATGCACACTTCATACACTCTACCAAACACCCAAAAGTTGGTCGAGAAGGGAATTTTTGCTCTTATGCACCCTTCGTATACCCTACCAAACGCACCATTATGGACGCAGAGTATCTAGTCCCGAGTTCATATGCTTCTTAATGAATAGTAAAATAAAAAAATAGTAATTTTTTTTTTGAAAAAAACTGATTTTTTGGCGCAAACTATGAAAAATGTTCTCAGTGCTTGCAAATTTACATCCTAAAATGACATTCTTGGAAGTCGTGGTAAAAAAACAAAATCAGCACTCCAAAAATGCTATTTTTGAAAGCATTTTGGAGTGCTGTTTTCTTTTTGGCATGACCTCCACGAATTTTCGGGATGAACATTTGTCAAAGTTTACACCAAAACAATTCAGAAGTTTCCGAAGTTTTTTCTCGGATTTACTATTAATCTTGAGCTCAAATGAGCTCGGAATAGAAGGGGACTTTCGCTTGTATGAGGCCTCGGCTTGTGCAGAGCACTATAGAGAGTGAGTGCGGAGTGCGTGTATGGAGGGTTTTACCTTTTGAACATGTGCTTTGTAGCTCACAAGACATGCTACCCTTGACTGGTAACTTTAATGGAGTTCTGTTTATGAAATACAAAAGGAGAAAACAAGAACAAAAGGGATATTTCATTTCTTATTACTTGAATTATATTGATCTAGATGCTACGGCGTGCTCCACTCTGCCTGCTATAGTTTCACTTGGCATAAAATGCATGAAAAAGATAAGCATACCAAGCTCTTTGAGGTTGCAGCTCAAAGTTAGCTTTGGCTACCTTGCTTGTCACTCTAAAAAATCCTGCACCATAGGATCACCAGTGATCGTGCTAGTTCTCTTTTTTTAGTTTTATGATGAAATTTGATTGCCAACATGTATGCATGTTTCAAAAAAATATGTAATGTGGATAACCCTGTCTCCTATTCCGTTTACACAGTAGTTCTCTCTCCTACTTTGTGATAATACGATGGATAATTTGTAGCTTTCATTTTGTAGGAAACAAAAGCTTTCATTCCGCATCTAAGAATACTTATAGAATCTACATTCACCGTATAGGTTTCAAACAAAATTGATCACACGACCTCAAAAACAATTCGATCACATCATCACATATGAATAGGTGCATACACATATTTGTATAAAATACTTCAACAATTGATTGAAATTTGTACAAATAAATAAGATTAATTATAGTCAGACATGGTTGATTTTAAGTGTGACATGTGATCTCAGAAACAAATCTCACGTCATGATTGATTGTAAGTGTGACATGTGATCCCATAAAGATATTGTCAAACATGAGCTCTACAATATGATCTCAGAAGCAAGTATAAACTAAAATGAATATTGACTTTAAATTTGTACAAAATAAAGCAGATTGATTATACTAGATACATATCTCAAAAAATTACAAAAAAGATATATGTGCACAAAATTACTCACACACTATGTCAACGATAAAGACCCTTCCCAGTGCTCCATGGTGTACATGTGCTAAGCATTCCACATAAATAAATAAATGACATAGTAAAGTAATTAAAGAGGAGAGAGAGCACTTTGGTGACCTCAGGAGGAACAATGCCAAGCACGTAAACCTAGGTAAAATACTTAAATGAAGGAATCTCACCAATGCATGAAAGAGTTTAGTAGCTAAATCATAAAATGAAGGCTGATTAGCACCAACAAATTAAGTAGGTATGCATTGGGGACTCTAGTTGCTAAATATTTAATGCGCTTAGCACCTCATCTAAGCACCTATGCATTGAAAATTTGGAAGGGGCCTAACAGGCAAGTCACGAGATTGAGAGGCATAATAATTGCATTGTCAGATAATAAATTTGTCGCTGATTTGAACTTTCACAAGCAACAATCAATGTCCAAGAAGCCTAACAGTGCGTTAAATAAAACTTGAGAAAAACACTACCCAAAAAATTATGAAATTAGGATTAGGGGGCAATGCTCCCTCCCCCTTCCAATAGTTATTTCTACCTAAGCAATTGTATCTGTAATCACATCTAAAATTGAAGAGCCGCTATCACACATCATGCTACGAGTACAAATGCGACGATGCATACATGGAACTAGGGAAATTGCAAATTGGAAGTAAAATTAAGTACTTGCACCTAAACAATGTGACTATCAGATGGGCTGGTGCCCTCAAAATCCAGGGAGTAATTTGGCAACATATCTTACTAACTTGTATTAATATGCACCATCTACAGCAAGATACAAGCTTCACATATTTGCATATGCAGATGTACAAATATATACAAGCTTTTAAACATAGAGTAACTAATTAATGTGCATGTAACTTAAGGTACCTTTGACTATACTATATTAATTGAAATTCCATAACTTGACTACCTTATTCATATATCAAGCTACTTCTTTGATTTCCTGCAAATAAGGTTTTGGAAAGAATAAGCTAGTAGAGTAGCACTTGGTATGGCTAGCAATCAACTAGCAAAGATCGAGGGACAAGGTTAATTAACTTTGCTACGATCCTAGAGAGGCCAACACAACAACCAAAATTGAATTTATTTTATAAAAGCGGGGGAAATAAAAAAAATAGAGTAAGCCACAGATCCACGCCTAATAAAATCAAGTCACACTGATTTTGTAGTCAGAGGGACACATTAAGCATCACCCCACAATGTGCATCACGTCTCACCAAAAATCCACACTAATGCACGAACATCAAACGGTCCGGGTTCTTCAAGAGATGTCGAAATTGAACTAATACAAGCAGTACCACACATGACATCAAACAACAGTGTTTTACACCCGCATGAGCACATCCATAACAAGAGAAAAGTTGCATGGTCAGAGATGCACACAGGTACTTGCATAAAACAAAAACTATTTGCTCACCATATGATGTTGTGAAATGTTAAAGGGTACAAAATATAATTTGGATAAGTGCGTAGACATAGAGAAATGTGTATATTTAGAGAGAATTCACAAAGAGCTCCAAAAGTGATATATATATATATCTCCACAGTTTCATTCCTCAAAATGTGAAAACGAACAAACTAAATCTGACTCACTACTTGGGTATATATGTTGAACCAGTACAATAATCAGGAAACATTTAGACAAATACAGTAATCAAGAAACAATATGCTTCAAGGGAAGAAAAAAAAAGGAATTCCTGGTCCAATCATACATAAAGCAGCTGCAGGGTTCAAGGTGGATTTGTTATGCTAAATATTTATAGACAAAAATATTAACATATAAAATAACAAATTAATACCATTATATTCGTTGTTGAATGTACTTTGACATCATATAGATTTGTTATGCTAAATATTTATATTCATCTCTATAAATTTGATTAAACTTTACAAAGTTTGACTTCAGTCAACTTTAGTATGCGGAGTAAATAAATACGGAGGGAGTATCTAACAGAGAAAATAAAAATGAGCACCTGGTCCGAACGAAAGTTACCCGGCTACCCCTGTTCTTGAGATATTTCTGGGTGCCTGCCAATTCTGGCCATCACACATGAAAGAACAGTACGTCGCGTTGAATTCTATTGCGGGGCCGTCCAAAAAACAGTACTACATCGAGCTGTGCCGCCCAAAAGGCACGTCCATTCATGTCATTGGTCCATGTCCATGGAGCGAATGATATCTAGGCTGCTGCTCGTTTCTTCATGTATTTATTGATTGAATAAACAAAGAAGCTCAGGTGTGCCCTTCCGGGAGTAGAAACCGAGAGCTTTCACATTTGAGGAAAACCTTTCCCCCGACGCTTACGCTCTCTTCTTCCCACATCTGGTAAAAACACAGTACTGATCTCTACAATTTTCCACGTCTAAATCATTGCAACTAGTAGCTCCACAGCGACGTGTCGACGCCGTCGTCGTGTTCGAGCTCCTCCCGCCACGCTCCGGCGGCCGGCGGCTCCATGAGCATGCCCTGCGCCAAGTTTGCGTAGTACGACCCGGCGTCCATGCCGCCGATCCAGTGCTCGTCGTCCAGCCCAGACAAGTCGCCGGAGGTGATGGACGGCGCGCTCTCCTCGGTCGTGGAGTCCGTGGAGGATGGCGCCTTTGACGCGTCGCCAGGGCACTGCTGCTCCTGGAACGCCTTGAGGGCGACGGCGACGGCGTCCTTGATCTCCTGCGCGGCGGCCAACTTGAACGACCCGGCCGCGTGCACCGGCATCATCCGCCAGGCAGAGTCGGCGAAGTTGAGGCAGGCATCGCGGCCGGAGAGCGCGAGCGCGGCCGAGTCGTGCGCGCGCGCCGCCATGTCGGGGTCGGCGAAGGTGCCGAGCCAGATCCTGGAGTAAACCCGGCTTCCGGCGGCCGGCACTCGCAGCTCGCACACCCACACCCACTGCCCTTCCCGGCCACGGCGGCGCACGCCGCGGTACACCGGGTGGCGCGTCTCTTGCAACTTGTTCCGGCCCGCCCGCCGCTTCGGCGGCTCGGACCACACCGTCCGGTACTCCTCCTCTGGCCACACCGTCATGTACTCTTGCCCTTCAAAATGCGGCCGGGCGCCAACGGTGTCCATCACTTGTCGAGAGTGGGTTGTGGTATAGCGAGGTAGTAGTGTGTTCGGAACTAGTGAGCCGGAGAGGTGTTGGAGCTTGAGAGGAGGATGGGACGTATATATAACTGGAAGTGGAGACCAGTGAGCCGCATGTCAATGAACCAATGGCAAGGTGCAGTGGAGCTGCGTCCATTATCAACATGTGTACGCATCAGCAGGTAGTTTCATGTACTCTTTTATATTGCAGAGCTACACGCCGACCGATCGAGGGTCCCTCGATTGGTCTGCCGTCTAATCTCACTTAAATCAAAGACCTGGATCGCCCTATTTATATGGCATTAACATGAAATCTCATTGCGGTGACAATAAAATCGTCCAGCTAATCACAAGTCAAAGACAAGCATGCTTGTGCTAAAGTTCTATCCTGCAACTTTTTCTAATGAAGAAAGATTTTGTGTTGGAGTGTGAGCTACCATATTTCCGGCTTGATACATTCAACCATCCAGGTATTAAAAATTGACAATTCACTTGTCGATATCACAAATCTAATAGTTAAGCCTAGCAAAAAAAAAAAAAGACGACACCGGGGACCACAAACCCTAGCAGTCGAGTCTTACTCCGCCCCTCACTCCATCCAGTGACCGTCCGACGGCAGCGGCTGAACTTCTCCGCCGCTGGGATCTTCCTTTCCGTCCCCACCCCCTCTCATCCCCAACCCCTGTTTCCAATCGCCACCCTGCGTTTCCTCCGATGCAGTCGCCGAGGATCTAGCTGGTAGGACACATCCCAGGGGTGGATCTCACCTCACCGGTGCTCCCAAATGTTGAGGAAACCAGTAACTGGTAGCCGATCGCTCGGCTTGGGAGTAGAGATTAATCGGTGAAACGGTCGATCATTAATCGGTGGAATTTCAAACTCAATAGGTGCAGTTTTTTCTAGAGGAATTTGTTCCACAGAACTTGAATGTTATAAGAAATCTACATTGCGAAAGTGAAGCAATTGGCACTGTTTTCTTTGCTCAACAAACATCCATGAGAGTGTCGAAAATCATCAACAAAGATATATATAATAACATTTTTTTGTTAATTTCAGTCAGGGCCGCTACTTCGAGAGATTGCATGCAAATCCGTTAAGAAGAAGGGCAGTGGTGGAGGTGACCTGTTGGACGTGGTCGATGTGTTCCTGCATAGAGTAAACTTTGTGGCCACTTTACCACCTCCCTACCCACTGCTTCGTCATCGGCACACCTCCCGAAAACTATCCACCGCCGTCGCCGCTACCTCGCCGTCCTTATGTCCGAGTGTAAGCCTTTCACCGACTATTGTCATCTAAGGAATCGAGTTGAATCGCCGGCGCTACCGATTCGTCGGATATTGCCTCAGATCTTCTTCCTTGTCAGCGACCACTGCATCTGACCGTGCGTCATTCACATCCGTCGTCGCCCACTAGTTCGACCTCAACCTCGCCGACCGGTCGATACACCACCATCGCCTACCAAGTGTTCGGCGGTTTGCCGAGGTGATTTTTTTTTTGTCTCGTTTGTTTTGTACAATGGAATTGAATCGGGTCGTTTGAATTGAAGACAAAGAGGTTGTGAGAGATGATCTTCAAGGACTCATCATCATCCAAAGAGGAAGAAGATGGCGATGTCTTTAAAATTGTTCTTGGCAAGATTTGAATAATTTGGTTTGTAAACTATGAATTTGTAATATTCGTGAATTTTGTGGAACTTATTTATTATGTTTGGTTTTCATATGGGTGATAATATGTAGTTGGTAAATTAGAATTGGAATACTCCGGCAAAAACAAAATTTTACTCCGCTACTTTTGGGGATCGGCTAGAACCTACCAAAACTTAGTGGTTCACTCCTCTCAAGCTCCACAGTTTTTAGGGGATCGACTAGATCCACTAAGTTTTTTTGAGCAAGTTTCTGTTCTAGCCGCTTTTGCTATCATGCAAATAATTACGCCTCTATTTTTTAGGGATCAGTAAGAGATGCTCTAAGCAAGCCAATTCCATGCCTGCTACTCAAACCGGGTCGGATTTTATTTGAAGGCGATAATATTTTCAATCAAGAACAAATAAAATGAATCTGATTCTAAATATGAACGCATAGTGCTGTAATTTCGAGCAACACAATTGTTCACAAAAAAATCCAGTAGTTATTTGCATGACGGCAAAAGCTAGTTTTGCTGTAATTAACTGATAATGGATTTCCACTGCTTGCACTAATCTTTTTGTTTTTTTTAGAAAATTGATCCAGAACCATTGTCAAAGCTCAGCAAAAGTACAAAACATCTCGAACGTAATAAGATTTACATTAAGAATCCAAGACCCTCAAACAACCACTTTTACTAAAATTACTGTATGCGATATATATACATCAAACAGTTGTTTCATACAAGAGAAAAATCTAACCATAGCGACGCATCACAACTTGCGAGGGCCCACTGGTAATTAGGAACGAGAATGAATGGGTGAAGCGACAGCTCGCTTGGCGACAAAGATTTAAACAGGAAATTGAAAAGAAAAGAAAATCCAACCACTGACGCATCTTTCCAGGCCACTGGTAATTAGGAACGAAAATGAATGAATGAAGAGACAGCTCGCCTGGCGACATGGGATTCAATAACAAATTACTAATGGGACAATGAGTCTAGGTTACGGCGGTAATTAGAAACGAGAATGAATGAGTGAAGAGACAGCTCACTTGGCGACAATGGTTTCAATAAGACATTACAAGGAGTCAAGGTTACGAGATCTCTAAGCGGACCCAGAGTGATTCTTGTCCATATCTTCTGGATTAACGTCCAGATCTAAGGATCAACTTACAATAACTCAATGATCTTTCTGAAATAATCTAATGGTGCCTACTTTAGAGCCAATCGCGAAACGTCCAATCTATCATATTTTCTTTTCGGCGCCCCAATTCATTATTTCGCCAAGTTGTCAACCAGCGGTGACGTCCTTTACTCCTTTTCTTTTCGTAAGATGTACTAGCAAGTACACATTCGAGTATTTGATATGGCTTCGGAGAGTAGACGACATTCGGGTTCAGTGGGAATAATTGTACTAACGTCTCGTTACGAAAAGGGGATGGGCAAGGTACTAAGCGAGAACCCAAGAATAGAAGCCGGAATCTTTCACAATCAACGAACACATATGGCCGCAATGGGTGGGTGGGTTTGGGGGTAGGGGGGGGGGGTATAACTCTCTGTTTCTTCTCATAGTTGGGAAAACAGAAGTGGGAGTGGTACACAATAAACTATGTAAACACCGCTAAGTTGAACATGTAGCTCCCTACATATGCCTCGCCGCCGCGCTCTGGCGTTGGGTGGCTACAAGAGCATCTCCGACATCCATGCCGTGAAATCAGAGCTATTTGGTCGCAACCGCGGACGGCGGACGACAACTCTCGGGCCGATCGGGCGCTTCTGCTGGAACGCCATGACGGTGATGGTAGTGCCCTTGATCTCCCGCACTGTTGAGCGGCCCGGCTGGCGGCATCAGTCAAGGAAGAGTCGGCAACTTGAGGCTGGCGGCACAACGCGTGGTCGTTGTGGTTATCGAGTTTAGGTCGTGTTGTAGCTGGCTGTGGTTAACGCTCTGCCAGTGGATGTTTTTCTTGCTTTCACACCCTTTGTTGCACCCTCGCTCAATGTGTGGGTTTGGTTGTATCAGGGTTGTATAGATCGCAAATTCCTGGGCCGAAGCTCTTTAGGTTGTGGTAGTCGTGTTGGGTTGCCTTTTTACTGGCCGTGCCTTCTATGACGTTGTATATTATCATTTCCTAATGAATATACATGCAGCTCTCCTGCATGGTTAAGGAAATAGGAAAACAGAAGTGGGAGTGGTACACATTAAACTATCTAAACACCGCTAAGTTGAACATGTAGCTCCCTACATATGCCTCGCCGCCGCGCTCTGGCGTTGGGTGGCTACAAGAGCATCTCTGACATCCATGCCGTGAAATCAGAGCTATTTGGTCGCAACCGCGGACGGCGGACGACAACTCTCGGGCCGATCGGGCGCTTCCGCTGGAACGCCATGACGGTGATGGTAGTGCCCTTGATCTCCCGCACTGTTGAGCGGCCCGGCTGGCGGCATCCGTCAAGGAAGAGTCGGCAACTTGAGGCTGGCGGCACAACGCGTGGTCGTTGTGGTTATCGAGTTTAGGTCGTGTTGTAGCTGGCTGTGGTTCACGCTCTGCGAGTGGATGTTTTTCTTGCTTTCACACCCTTTGTTGCACCCTCGCTCAATGTGTGGGTTTGGTTGTATCAGGGTTGTATAGATCGCAAATTCCTTGGCCGGAGCTCTTTAGGTTGTGGTAGTCGTGTTGGGTTGGCTTTCTACTGGCCGTGCCTTCTATGACGTTGTATATTATCATTTCCTAATGAATATACATGCAGCTCTCCAGCATGGTTAAGGAAATAGGAAAACAGAAGTGGGAGTGGTACACATTAAACTATCTAAACACCGCTAAGATGAACATGTAGCTCCCTACATATGCCTCGCCGCCGCGCTCTGGCGTTGGGTGGCTACAAGAGCATCTCCGACATCCATGCCGTGAAATCAGAGCTATTTGGTCGCAACCGCGGACGACGGACGACAACTCTCGGGCCGATCGGGCGCTTCTGCTGGAACGCCATGACGGTGATGATAGTGCCCTTGATCTCCCGCACTGTTGAGTGGCCCGACTGGTGGCATCCGTCAAGGAAGAGTCGGCAACTTGAGGCTGGCGGCACAACGCGTGGTCGTTGTGGTTACGAGTTTAGGTCGTGTTGTAGCTGGCTGTGGTTCACGCTCTGCCAGTGGATGTTTTTCTTGCTTTCACACCCTTTGTTGCACCCTCGCTCAATGTGTGGGTTTGGTTGTATCAGGGTTGTATAGATCACAAATTCCTGGGCCGGAGCTCTTTAGGTTGTGGTAGTCGTGTTGGGTTGGCTTTCTACTGGCCGTGCCTTCTATGACGTTGTATATTATCATTTCCTAATGAATATACATGCAGCTCTCCTGCATGGTTAAGGAAATAGGAGTCGACGGACTTGATGCTTGCGGCACGGCCGAAGAACGCGAGCACGGCGGCGTTGTGGGCATGCGACACCATCTATGCGGTGATGAAGGTGCCGAGTCAGAGCCTGGAACCTTCTCCTATGCGGTGGGGCCCCGACCGGCGCTGATGTAGTTGGACAAGGAAGAGAGTGACAGGAGGTGGGAGAGTGTAGGTTACCATGTAGGCATATACACTAGATCGGGATCGTGCCTTGGCGCGAGGGTGCCGGTCCCAGCATTTTGCCGAAGCATGTAACACCATGTCAGTAGGAATCCAGGGATAGCATATGCACTTATACATGATAATAATAAAGTAAGAAACATTTAATTGTGATAAAAGTAAAACACAATGGAGCTCAATATCATCATCAGATTATAAGGCAAGATCCAATTCGGTACGTTCATACGACCACGAAAGATAGCCATTCGACATAAAGTTCGATAACAAAAGTGAGAAGACATAAGAGGAGGTAATAAGAACAAGAACATAATAAAGGAGAGCCAACTACGGAGCCATAATCACTAAGCATACTAATAAGTGACGTAATTGATCTGCCTTGTTGATGTAATTCATTGAGACCGTCTCACACGAACCTGATACAAATAAACTGTGAGATATATGGAATACTATGATTTATGTACTCAAGCATCAACTCTAATATCTTGAAATTTAATAGTAGGCCGATAAGAATCAATATGGTCCAAGTAAGCAATGGCCCTTATCTAATACATGGAATCCAAAATATAGAAAGCATCACAAGAGAGGTAAGGTGGTATACAGAGGAACGCATATTCTTGTCAACCGAGCAATCAAATCCAAGGAAATGTATCTTTGTATTCATCATTCCATAGACCATGAATAAAATACGAGTCTAACAAAGAGTCACTCGAAAACAAAGTTTGTTTGGATGCACAAATTGAGAAGCCACCAAACAATATATGAACATAAAAGTATATTTCACGAATGGTTTAGTAGCAAACATCCTAAGCATAGTGCATACGACAGCATGCAGCAGCTTACGAAAGTGATCAAATCGTCTCTCTGAACTATATCATCATTGCCACTCAAATGCATATTCAGCATTGTCGACGAAAACAGAATACACAACCCTTGTTGATAGCTAACCATGGATTCAATATTCTGCGACCTAGACCTCGTGTTATCAATGCACAGAATAAAGAACATATATGCAGCTTCATCACAAAATACATGAACGTATAACTACAACTCGGCATAGACAACTAAAGTCTCAGGCATAACGTAGACCAGCAGGAATGATGACACGATGCATCCAGAAGAAAGTGCATTATATGTACAATAAGACAAAATTTCCTTGATATAGGCCTAGTAGCAGCTATGAAATGGGAGAGGTGTCATCTAATAGCGCGCCCTGCGCCCTTTTTTCAGATGTTCTTCCAAGCAGCTGCTTGTGTCTTCCATTATGCTCAACAAAAAATCATCGATGACCGACGCTTTAAAGAAGCAACAAGATGTGAGTCCACAAGTGATAGTTGGGTAAGTAACACACATGCGTGTCATCAAGCCATCTACAGGTCAGTTACCAGTCGGTCCATATACATAGTGTTGTAGGGTGGAACCCTAGATGGAGATCTTTCACGAATTGGAGGGGAATCCCTCAAGAACAAGAAGAACACAAGGGGGAAACTCTCAATAACAAGTCCAATCACACATCTACTAGACTCACAAACACATGAGATCCACAAGGTACAAGAACAATCAAAGGGAAACATGATACATGGTAAAGTTCATCCCAAATCCTAAGGAGATGGGGACTTGAATCCTAGAAGGATCTTCTACGTGAGGAGGTCTTGAATCCCTCGGGATCTTCTCCTAGATGGAGGTCTTGGCCTCCAATGGAGTAGTCTCTCTCTCTCAAGAGGAGAAGGTAGGATCAAAGCTCACATACAAATGAGCTAACATATTTGCTAACCCTAGAAAGGAGGTGGGGGTGGTCTATTTATAGTCTAAGCCACGAAGGGGTAAGTGGGAGAGGGATACAAGGCCAAAGGCTCGCGGCTGCGCATAGGCAGGGCGGTAGTACCGGACCCTCGGGCGGTAGTACCGCTTGGATGGTCTGAGCGGTACTACCGCTTGGTTTGGGCGGTAGTACCGCCAGTTCCGGACTGGACATATCCTTCTTATTCCGCCTTCGCTTCCACGCTTCCCTCGCGGATGGTGTAGGCGTTCCTTGGCACTTGCACTCCTCGTCGTCGTCCGTGAAGCTCCGACAATATCTATGCATGCACACGGGTGGAGTGTCAAGTAGTATACCATCCTCGAAGGGGTCAAGTGAACACGTGTAAAGGATATGATTCGCCTTTATGTATGAGAAGTAGAGGTCGCACGTGCCACTTTCCAAATGGACTCTTGACATGGTGATGTCCGTAGGATGCTCCGCATCACATAGGGACCTCAGAATCTGTAACAATATTCGCTCCATCAACACACAATAAGAAAGCACAAAAGGCCAATGTTTTTCCTACCAAGCCATATGGATCTCCTGACAGCACAAGAAAGGATATCATCTTACAGTACGTCTATGAGTTCCACATGCAATTGATGGGCTCTAGCGAGGACCAGTGGGCTGGGCTGCGCCCGGACGTGTGGGAGCCTTTGTAGCTAGTTTCTAACCTTGAAAACAAGGCGCTAGGGCTAGCCTTCCTCCCCAAGGAAATCGACGATGCGCTTCTGAGCATGAAATCAGACACGGCTCCAGACCCAGACGGTTGGCCCGTTGCTATGTTCAAACGATTTTGGCCGATACTTAAGGGACCTATTTTGAGGTGTGTAACGGTTTTATGAGTGGTACGGTAGACATCACACGTCTCAATTTCGACGTCCTCTCGTTGATTCCCAAAGTGATCGGGGCAGACAATATCTATCAATTTACACCGATGGTGCTCATCAATGTACCTTTCAAGATATGTACTAAGGCTTGCTCAACGCGTTTGGTCCCGATTGCGCACCGCACGATTAGCCATACACAGTCCGCGTTCATCCGCGGGTGCAACATCCTTGGGGGGGGGGGTCCACTAGCTATCTAGGAGATCATTCACGAGCTCAAACGCACGAAAGAGTCAGCAATCCCGCT
Source organism: Secale cereale (assembly GCA_902687465.1). Taxonomy (NCBI): domain Eukaryota; kingdom Viridiplantae; phylum Streptophyta; class Magnoliopsida; order Poales; family Poaceae; genus Secale; species Secale cereale. Next base: position 614,795,705 of record LR738713.1, read on the forward strand.
GAATTAGACTTTGAAAAGGCGTACAACCAGATAAACTGGGATTTCCTTCGTCAGGTCCTTCTAAGTGGTGGTTTCTCGGTCGTGTGGGTTCACCAAGTGATGTAGTTGGTCTCGGATGGCCAAACCGCAATCTCGGTTAATGGAGAAGTAGGGCACTTCTTCCAAAACACGCGCAGACTCGGTCAAGGTGACCCTATGACCCTTCTTCTATTCAATTTTGTGGTCGATGCCCTGGCGGCAATGCTGCACAAAGCCACTGTAGCCAGCCATATAAAAGGTCTGGTTGGGCACCTTATCCCAGGGGGTGTCCCACCTTTAGTACGCAGACGATACGTTGTTGCTGTTCCAGCCCAATTCTCACATCATAGCTACGGTGAAAGCACTCTTGCTTAGCTTCTAGCTCATATCCGGTCTGAAAATTACTTCCACAAGTGTGAGGTTTTATCCATGGGGATGGAAATAGACAAGGTCCGTCGCATTGCGGACTTACTAAGTTGGGGAACTTTCCATTCACCTACTTACGACTACCTTTAGCCTGCAGAAAGCGCACAATTGACGACTGGGAGCCTCTCCGTACTATGGTAGGGGACCGGGTGTGCCCGTGGCGTGGTAAATTAATGTCTTCGGTGGCAAGACTAGTGCTTACGAACTCAGCCTTTCCTCTTTGCCCATGTTTGCAATGGGCATCTTCCTTCTTGTCGAAGGGGTTCATGCAAAGATGGACACACCTCACTCCCATTTCTTTGGGGAAGGAATGGATCTGTAGGATCGAAAGTAGGTCTAGAGGGGGGTGATTAAACTACTTGACCAAATAAAAATCTAACATTTTCCCAATTTTAGTTGTAGGAAGATTTTAGCAATTAGCACAAGTCAAGCAATCAACCTACACATGCAATTCTAAGAGTGTAGCAGTGGAATGTAAAACATTGCATATGAAGGTAAAGGGGAAGGGTTTGGAGAGTGCAAACGCAATGATGACACGAAGATTTTTGGCGTGGTTCCGATAGGTGGTGCTATCGTACATCCACATTGATGGAGACTTCAATCCACGAAGGGTAACGACTGCGGGAGTCCATGGAGGGCTGCACCCACGAAGGGTCCGCGAAGAAGCAACCTTGTCTATCCCACCATGGCCATCGCCCATGAAGGACTTGCCTCCATCGGGTAGATCTTCACGAAGTAGGCCATCTCCTTGCCCTTACAAACTTCTTGGTTCAACTCCACAATCTTGTCGCAGGCTCCCAAGCGACACCTAACCAATCTAGGAGACACCACTCTCCAAAAGGTAATACATGGTGTTGAAGGAAATATGCCCTAGAGGCAATAATAAAGTTGTTATTTATATTTCCTTATATCATGATAAATGTCTTTTATTCATGCTAGAATTGTATTAACAGGAAACTTAGTACATGTGTGAATACATAGACAAAACAGAGTGTCCCTAGTATGCCTCTACTAGACTAGCTCATTGATCAAAGATGGTTATGTTTCATAGCCATAGACATGAGTTGTCATTTGATCAACGAGATCACATCATTAGGAGAATGATGTGATGGACTAGACCCATCCGTTAGCATAGCACTATGATCGTTTAGTTTTACTGCTATTGCTTTCTTCATGACTTATACATGTTCCTATGACTATGAGATTATGCAACTCCCGAATACCGTAGGAACACCTTGTGTGCTATCAAACGTCACAACGTAACTGGGTGATCATAAAGATGCTCTACAGGTGTCTCCGAAAGTATTCGTGGTGTTGGCATAGATCAAGATTAGGATTTGTCACTCCGAGTGTCGGAGAGGTATCTCTGGGCCCTCTCGGTAACACACATCACAATAAGCCTTGCAAGCAAAAGACTAATGAGTTAGTCACGAGATGATGTGTTACGGAACGAGTAAAGAGACTTGCCGGTAACGAGATTGAACTAGGTATGGAGATACCGACGATCGAATCTCGGGCAAGTAACATACCGATGACAAAAGGAACCACGTATGTTGTTATGCGGTTTTGACCGATAAAAGATCTTCGTAGAATATGTAGGAGCCAATATGAACATCCAGGTTCCGCTATTGGTTATTGACCGGAGATGAGTCTCGGTCATGTCTACATAGTTCTCGAACCCGTAGGGTCCGCACGCTTAACGTTTGATGACGATCGGTATTATGAGTTTATGAGTTTTGATGTACCGAAGGTAGTTCAGAGTCCCGGATGAGATCACGGACATGACGAGGAGTCTCGGAATGTCCGAGACATAAAGATTGATATATTGGACGACTATATTCGGACACCGGAAGTGTTCCGGAAAAGTTTCAGATTTAACGGGATTGCCGGAGGGGGTTACCGGAACCCCCTACGAAGAGGGATGGTCCATAGTGGGCCTTAAGGGAAAGAGAGAGGCAGCCCATAGGGCTGGCCGGCGCCCCACCTAGGGTTCCTAGTTGGACTAGGATTGGGGGGGGGGGCGCCACCTCTCCCTCTTTTCCTTTCCCTCTCTTCCTTCTTTGGTGATTCCTACTAGGAATAGGATTGCAATCCTATTCCTAGTAGGATTCCACCCCTAGCCGCACCAAACAAGGGCCGGCCGGCCTCCCCCCTTGCTCCTTTATATACGGGGGCAGGGGGGCACCCAAAGACACACAAGTTGAATTGTTCCAGCCGTGTGCGGTGCCCCCCTCCACAGAAATACACCTCGGTCATACCGTCGCGGTGCTTAGGCTAAGCCCTGCGCCGGTGAATACATCATATCCGTCACCACGCCGTCGTGCTGACGAAACTCTCCCGTGAAGCTCAACTGGATCAAGAGCTCGTGGGACGTCATCAAGCTGAACGTGTGCTGAACGCGGAGGTGCCGTACGTTCGGTGCTTGATCGGTTGAATCGTGAAGAAGTTCGACTACATCAACCGCGTCACTTGACGCTTCCGCTCCCGGTCTACGAGGGTACGTAGACACACTCTTCCCTCTCGTTGCTATGCATCTGGTAGATAGATCTTGCGTGATCGTAGGAAAATTTTAAAATACTACGTTCCCCAACAGTGGCATCATGAGCCAGGTCTATGCGTAGATGATATGCACGAGTAGAACACAATGAGTTGTGGGCGATACTAGTCATACTGCTTACCAGCATGTCATACTTTGCTTCGGCGGTATTGTGAGATGAAGCGGCCTGGACCGACATTACGCGTACGCTTACGCGAGACTGGTTTCACCGTTAAGAGCACTCGTTGCTTAAAGGTGACTGGCGGGTGTCTGTCTCTCTCACTTTAGCTGAATCATGTGTGGCTACGCCCGGTCCTTGTGAAGGTTAAAACAACACATACTTGACGAAACATCGTTGTGGTTTTGTATGCGTAGGTAAGAACGGTTCTTGCTAAGCCCGTAGCAGCCACGTAAAACTTGCAACAACAAAGTAGAGGACGTCTAACTTGTTTTTGCAGGGCATGTTGTGATGTGATATGGTCAAGACATGATGAGTTATACGGTTTTGTATGAGATGATCATGTTTTGTAAAGTTATCGGCAACTGGCAGGAGCCATATGGTTGTCGCCATGTAATTGCTTTACTTTATCACTAAGCGGTAGCGATAGTCGTAGAAGCAATAGTTGGCGAGACGACAACGATGCTACGATGGAGATCGAGGTGTCGCGCCGGTGACGAAGGTGATCATGACGGTGCTTTGGAGATGGAGATCAAAAGCACAAGATGATGATGGCCATATCATGTCACATATTTTGATTGCATGTGATGTTTATCTTATTATGCTTCTTATTTTGCTTAGAACGACGGTAGCATTATAAGATGATCCCTTACTAAATTTCAAGGTATAAGTGTTCTCCCTGAGTATGCACCGTTGCGAAAGTTCGTCGTGCCGAGACACCACGTGATGATCGGGTGTGATAAGCTCTACGTTCAAATACAACGGGTGTAAGCCAGTTTTGCACACGCAGAATGCTCGGGTTAAACTTGACGAGCCTAGCATATGCAGATATGGCCTCGGAACACTGGAGACCGAAAGGTCGAGCGTGAATCATATAGTAGATATGATCAACATAAGATGTTCACCATTGAAACTACTCCATCTCACGTGATGATCGGACATGGTTTAGTTGATTTGGATCACGTGATCATTTAGATGACCGGAGGGATGTCTATCTAAGTGGGAGTTCTTTAATTAATATGATTAAATTGAACTTTAATTTATCATGAACTTAGTCCTTGTAGTATTAGCATATCTATGTTGTAGATCAATAGCTCACGATGTTGCTCCCCGTTTAATTATTATATGTTCCTAGAGAAAACTAAGTTGAAAGATGTTAGTAGCAATGATGCGGAATTGTTCCGTGATCTGAGGATTATCCTCATTGCTGCACAGAGAAATATGTCCTTGATGCACCACTAGGTGACAGACCTATTGCAGGAGCAGATGTAGACGTTATGAACGTTTTGACAAAAGCTCGGTATGATGACTACTTGATAGTTTAGTGCACCATGCTTTACGGCTTATAACCGGGACTTCAAAAACGTTTTGAACGCCACGGAGCATATGAGATGTTCCAAGAGTTGAAATTAGTATTTCATACTCATGCCCGTGTCGAGAGGTATAAGACTTTTGACAGTACTTTGCCTACAAGATGGAGGAGAATAGCTCAACCAGTGAGCATGTGCTCAGATTGTCTGGGTACTACAATTACTTGAATCAAGTGGGAGTTAATCTTCCAGATAAGATAGTAATTGACAAAGTTCTCTAGTCACTATCACCAATTTAGTAGAACTTCGTGATGAACTATAATATGCAAGGGATGACGAAGGTAATTCCCAAGCTCTTCGCAATGCTGAAATCGGCGAAGGTAGAAATCAAGAAAGAACAATCAAGTGTTGATGGTTAATAAGACCACTTGTTTCAAGTAAAGGGCAAAGGGATAGAAGGGGAACTTCAAGAAGAATGACAAGCAAGTTGTCACTCCCATGAAGAAACCCAAAGCTAAACTCAAGCCTGAAACTAAGTGCTTCTACTGCAAAGGAAATGGTCACCGGAAGTGGAACTACCCTAGATACTTGGCGGATAAGAAGGATAGCAAAGTGAACAAAGGTATATTTGATATACAGATTATTGATGTGTATTTTACTCGTGTTCATAGCAACCCCTCGGTATTAGATACTGGTTCAGTTGCTAAAGAGTAGTAACTCGAAGTGGGAGTTGCATAATGAACATAAACTAGTTAAAGGATGAAGTGACGATGTGTATTGGAAGCAGTTCCAAGATTGATATGATCATCATCACACACTCCCTATACTTTCGGGATTAGTGTTGAATCTAAATAAGTGTTATTTGGTGTTTGTGTTGAGCATGAATATGATTTGATCATGTTTATTGCAATACGGTTATTCATGTAAGTTAGAGAATAATTGTTGTTCTGTTTACATGAATAAAACCTTCTATGGTCATACACCCAATGAAAATAGTTTGTTGGATCTCGATCGTGTGATACACATATTCATAATATTGAAGCCAAAAGATGAAAGGTTAATAATGATAGTGCAACTTATTTGTGGCACTGCCGTTTAGGTCATATTGGTGTAAAACGCATGAAGAAACTCCATAGTGATGGACTTTTGGAATCACTTGATTATGAATCACTTGGTGCTTGCGAACCATGCCTCATGGGCAAGATGACTAAAACTCCGTTCTCCGGAACTATGGAGCGAGCAACAGATTTGTTGGAAATCATACATACTGATGCATGTGGGCCAATGAGTGTTGAAGCTCGCGGCGGGTATCGTTATTTTCTGACCTTCACTGATGATTTGAGCAGATATGGGTATATCTACTTAATGAAGCACAAGTCTGAAACATTTGAAAAGTTCAAAGAATTTCAGCGTGAAGTAGAGAATCATCGTAACAAGAAAATAAAGTTTCTATGATCTGATCGTGGAGGAGAATTTTTGAGTTACGAGTTTGGTCTTCATTTGAAACAATGTGGAATAGTTTCACAACTTACGCCACCCGGAACACCATAGCGTAATGGTGTGTCCGAACATCGTAACCGTACTTTATTGGATATGGTGCGATCTATGATGTCTCTTACCGATTTACCACTATCGCTTTTGGGGTTATGCATTAGAGACAGCTACATTCACGTTAAATAGGGCACCATCTAAAATCCGTGGAGATGACACCGTATGAACTGTGGTTTGACGAGAAACCTAAGCTGTCATTTCTTTAAGTTTGGGACTGCGATGCTTATGTGAAAAAGTTTCAACATGATAAGCTCGAACCCAAATCAGAGAAGTAAATCTTCATAGGATACCCAAAAGAAACTATTGGGTACACCTTCTATCACAGATCCGAAGGCAAGGACTTTGTTGCTAAGAGTGGATCCTTTCTAGAGAAGGAGTTTCTCTCGAAAGAAGTGAGTGGGAGGAAAGTAGAACTTGATGAGGTAATTGTACCTTCTCCCGAACTGGAAGGTAGTACATCACAGAAACTAGTTCCAGTGATTCCTACACCAATTAGTGAGGAAGCTAATGATGATGATCATGAAACTTCAGATCAAGTTTCTGCTGAACTTCGTAGATCAACCAGAGATCATTCCGCACCAGAGAGGTACGGAAACCCGGTTCTGGAAGTCATGTTACTGGAACATGATGAACCTACGACTATGAGGAAGCGATGATGAGCCCAGATTCCGCAAAATGGCTTGAGGCTATGAAATCTGAGATGGGATCCATGTTTGAGAACAAAGTGTGGACTTTGGTTGACTTGCCCGATGATCGGCAAGCCATCTAAAATAAATGGATCTTCAAGAGGAAGACTGACGCTGACGGTAATGTTACTGTTTACAAAGCTCGACTTGTTGCGAAAGGTTTTCGACAAGTTCAAGGAGTTGACTACGATGAGACTTTCTCACCCGTAGCGATGCTTAAGTCTGTCCGAATCATGTTAGTAATTGCCGCATTTTATGAAATCTGGCAAATGGATAACAAAACTGCATTCTTTAATGGATTTATTAAAGAAGACTTGTATATGATGCAACCAGAAGGTTTTGTCAATCCTAAAGGTGCTAACAAAATGTGCAAGCTCCAGCGATCCATCTATGTACTGGTGCAAGCATCTCGGAGTTGGAATATACGCTTTGATAAGTTGATCAAAGCATATAGATTTATACAGACTTGCGGTGAAGCCTGTATTTACAAGAAGTGAGTGCGAGCACTACAACCTTTCTGATAAGTATATGTGAATGACATATTGTCGAACGGAAATGATGTAGAATTTTCTGGAAAGCATAAAGGAGTGTTTGAAAGGAGTTTTTCAAAGAAAGACCTTGGTGAAGCTGCTTACATATTGGGCATCAAGATCTATAGAGATAGATCAAGACGCTTGATAAGACTTTTGATAAGTACATACCTTGATAAGATTTTGAAGTAGTTCAAAATGGATCAGTCAAAGAAGGAGTTCTTGCCTGACTTGTAAGGTGTGAAGTTGAGTAAGACTCAAAGCCAGACCACGGCAGAAAAATATAGAGAGAATGAAAGTCATTCCCTATGCCTCAGCCATAGGTTCTATAAAGTATGCCATGATGTGTACCAAACATGTTGTGTACCTTGCCATGAGTTTGTCAAGGGGGTACAATAGTGATCTAGGAGTAGATCACTGTACAGCGGTCAAAAATTATCCTTAGTAACTGGATGACTAAGGAAATGTTTCTCGATTATGGAGGTGATAAAGAGTTTGTCGTAAAGGGTTACGCCGATGCAAGCTTTGACACTAAATCCAGATGACTCTAAGTATCAATCTGGATGCGTATTGAAAGTGGGAGCAATTAGCTAGAGTAGCTCTGTGCAGAGCATTGTAGACATAGAAATTTGCAAAATACATACGGATCTGAATGTGACAGACCCGTTGACTAAACTTCTCTCACAAGCAAAACATAATCACACCTTATTACTCTTGGGTATTAATCACATAGCGATGTGAACTAGATTATTGACTCTAGTAAACCCTTTGGGTGTTGGTCACATGGCGATGTGAACTATGGGTGTTATTCACATAACGATCTGAACTATCGATATTAAATCACATGGCGATGTGAGCTAGATTATTGACTCTAGTGCAAGTGGGAGACTGAAGGAAATATGCCCTAGAGGCAATAATAAAGTTGTTATTTATATTTCCTTATATCATGATAAATGTCTTTTATTCATGCTAGAATTGTATTAACAGGAAACTTAGTACATGTGTGAATACATAGACAAAACAGAGTGTCCCTAGTATGCCTCTACTAGACTAGCTCATTGATCAAAGATGGTTATGTTTCATAGCCATAGACATGAGTTGTCATTTGATCAACGAGATCACATCATTAGGAGAATGATGTGATGGACTAGACCCATCCGTTAGCATAGCACTATGATCGTTTAGTTTTACTGCTATTGCTTTCTTCATGACTTATACATGTTCCTATGACTATGAGATTATGCAACTCCCGAATACCGTAGGAACACCTTGTGTGCTATCAAACGTCACAACGTAACTGGGTGATCATAAAGATGCTCTACAGGTGTCTCCGAAAGTATTCGTGGTGTTGGCATAGATCAAGATTAGGATTTGTCACTCCGAGTGTCGGAGAGGTATGTCTGGGCCCTCTCGGTAACACACATCACAATAAGCCTTGCAAGCAAAAGACTAATGAGTTAGTCACAAGATGATGTGTTACGGAACGAGTAAAGAGACTTGCCGGTAACGAGATTGAACTAGGTATGGAGATACCGACGATCGAATCTCGGGCAAGTAACATACCGATGACAAAAGGAACAACGTATGTTGTTATGCGGTTTTGACCGATAAAAGATCTTCGTAGAATATGTAGGAGCCAATATGAACATCCAGGTTCCGCTATTGGTTATTGACCGGAGATGAGTCTCGGTCATGTCTACATAGTTCTCGAACCCGTAGGGTCCGCACGCTTAACGTTTGATGACGATCGGTATTATGAGTTTATGAGTTTTGATGTACCGAAGGTAGTTCAGAGTCCCGGATGAGATCACGGACATGACGAGGAGTCTCGGAATGTCCGAGACATAAAGATTGATATATTGGACGACTATATTCGGACACCGGAAGTGTTCCGGAAAAGTTTCGGATTTAACGGGATTGCCGGAGGGGGTTACCGGAACCCCCTACGAAGGGGGATGGTCCATAGTGGGCCTTAAGGGAAAGAGAGAGGCAGCCCATAGGGCTGGCCGGCGCCCCACCTAGGGTTCCTAGTTGGACTAGGATTGGGGGGGGCGCCACCTCTCCCTCTTTTCCTTTCCCTCTCTTCCTTCTTTGGTGATTCCTACTAGGAATAGGATTGCAATCCTATTCCTAGTAGGATTCCACCCCTAGCCGCACCAAACAAGGGCCGGCCGACCTCCCCCCTTGCTCCTTTATATATGGGGGCAGGGGGGCACCCAAAGACACACAAGTTGAATTGTTCCAGCCGTGTGCGGTGCCCCCCTCCACAGAAACACACCTCAGTCATACCGTCGCGGTGCTTAGGCGAAGCCCTGCGCCGGTGAATACATCATATCTGTCACCACGCCGTCGTGCTGACGAAACTCTCCCGTGAAGCTCAACTGGATCAAGAGCTCGTGGGACGTCATCAAGCTGAACGTGTGCTGAACGCGGAGGTGCCGTACGTTCGGTGCTTGATCGGTTGAATCGTGAAGAAGTTCGACTACATCAACCGCGTCACTTGACGCTTCCGCTCCCGGTCTACGAGGGTACGTAGACACACTCTTCCCTCTCGTTGCTATGCATCTGGTAGATAGATCTTGCGTGATCGTAGGAAAATTTTAAAATACTACGTTCCCCAACAGGTGTGATGATGATGAACTCCTTTCTCTTGTGCTTCAAATGATAGTTGCCCCAACACTCAACTCTCTCTCACAGATTTGGATATGGTGGACAAAAGATTTGAGTGGAAAGCAACTTGGGAAAGGCTAGAGATCAAGATTCTTGTGATAGGATTGGAATATCTTGGTCTTAACACATGAGTAGGTGGTTCTCTCACAGAAAATGTATGCCGGAAGTGTAGGCACGTACTGATGGCTCTCTCACAAATGACGAAGGGGTGGAGGGGTATAAACACCCTCCACACAAAATCCAACCGTTACACACATTTGAGCCAACTCGGTCAGACCGAATAGATGAACTCGGTGGGATTGATTCAGTTGAAAATATGAACGTTAGGAATCTCAGTGGGACCGACTGGAACAACTCGGTGGGACCGATGTGCTAGGGCTAGGGCAAAACCTCATCTCGGTGACACCGATTTCAGCAAAGAGCAACCAGAGAGTTGGTCAGGCAAACTCGGTGAGACCGGTTGCTCATTTCGGTGAGACCAAAATGTTACAAAAGAATCACATAGAGTTTGCAAGGCCATCTCGGTGATACCGAGATCCTTATCGGTGTGACCGACCTGTTAGGGTTTTTGTCAGTGGCTAGGTTAAGTGAACTCGGCGGTGCCGAATAGATCAATTCGGTGAGGCCGAGTTTGACTTTGAGCTTTGGACATATTTGTAAATGAGAAAGTGGCTGAGGATTTTGGAGTAATATCACTAAGCACTTGAGCAAGTAGACCATTATGCAACACACCATCCCCTTTTAATAGTATTGGCTTTCCTATGGACTCAATGTGATCTTGGATCACTAAAATAGAAATGAAGAGTCTTCAGCTTTTGCCAATATGTGTCCTTAGCATTTTGAGTGGTCCACATCTCTAGTCCATGCCATGCCAACCATTGAACTTTCTGAAATATCAAACTTGAATGGATATTAGTTCAATGAGCTATATGTTGTTATTAATTAACAAAACCACCAGGGGATTAGTTGCACTTTCAGGGTTTCAAACGCAATTACCATATGTTTAAATGGATGGCTGTTTGCCGTCCCAACTCTTTGGGGGGACTTGGGATTACGAATACCGGACTCACGAATATCGCCCTCATGTGCAAGTGGATCTAGAAATAGTCCCAAGGGGAGACGGGCTTGTGGGCAGACCTCCTTAGAACGACATATTTCCCCAATAGGGATTTTTTCGGGGGAACCACGAGGGGATCACCCTTCCAGAACACTATCCAATCTATCAAGATGGCCTTTGCCTTGTAGGCAAAGTTTGCCATTCGCGATGGTCGATCCACTCATTTTTGGCTCGATCTATTGGTGGGATCCCAACCTCTCTGCTCGGAATTCCGGGACCTATACGTCTTGGTAGTTGACCCAAAGCTCACGGTAGCCTACACGTTAAGTGGGTCATCCATCGCCGTCCACTTTTGCCATGAGTTAAACGGTCAGGAGCGGGATAGTTTTGCTTCCTTGTCGACCCTCGTGGCCACTAAGGATGGCAATGGGTAGGGTATGGGACGGGTAGAGCAATACCATACCCATACCCATGTATTCAATGGGTACAAAATTCTACCCATACCCATACCCATGGGTATGAAACTTTATACGTACCCATACCCTATGGGTATCCATACCCATTGGGTACCCTATGGGTAGATCAAATAGTACACTAGTTACTCACAATTTTACATTCATCCATAACATATTTGACAAAAAACATTTATCTAAACTCAATAACGAATAGATGTGTACAAGACAATCTCAATTCAAATTGACAATTGATGACAACTTTAACATAGGTTCACGAACTGACCAAATAACATCCAGCACGTAATATGTCAGTATAAATGGGCAGGGTATGGGTATATCCATGGGTACAAGCCTATACCTGCTACTTCTCGAGCTTGCGTTGTATTCCCTCGAAGAGGAAAGGGTGATGCAGCACGGTAGCGTAAGTATTTCCCTTAGTTTTTGAGAACCAAGGTATCAAACCAGTAGGAGACCATGCGCGAGTCCCTCCTACCTACACATACAAATAAGAACCTTGCAGCCAACGCGATAAAAGGGGCTGTCAATCCCTTCTCGGTCACATACAAAAGTGAGATCTGATAGATATGATAAGATAATATTTTTGGTATTTTTGGTACAGAGAAAAAGTAAATAAAACAAAGTAAAGCAACGGCAAAATAAATTAACTAGTTGAAGGGAGATTAATATGATAAAGATATACCCGGGGGCCATAGGCTTCACTAGTGGCTTCTCTCATGATAACAGATTTCTACGGTGGGTGAACGAAATATTGTCGAGCAATTGATAGAAAAGCGCATAGTTATGAGAATATCTAGGCATGATCATTGTATATAGGCATCACGTTCGTGACAAGTAAACCGAAACGATTCTACATCTAGTACTATTACTCCACACATCGACTGCTATCCACCATGCATCTAGAGTATTAAGTTCATAAGAATAGAGTAACGCCTTAAGAAAGATGACATGATGTAGAGGGATAAACTCAAGCAATATGATATAAACCCCATCTTTTTATCCTCGATGGCAACAATACAATACGTGCCTTGCTGCCCTTGCTGTCACTGGGAAAGGACACCGCAAGATTGAACCCAAAGCCAAGCACTTCTCCCATTGCAAGAACTATGGATCTAGTAGGCCAAACCAAACCGATAATTCGAAGAGACTTGCAAGGATATTTAAATCATACATAAAAGAATTCAGAAAAGAATCCAATACTGTTCATATATAATGTTGATCATAAACACACAATTCATCGGATCTCGACAAACACACCGCAAAAAGAATTACATCGAATAAATCTCCTCTAAGATCGAGGAGAACTTTGTATTAAGATCCAAAGAGAGAGAAGAAGCCATCTCGCTAATAACTATGGACTCGAAGGTCTGTGGAACACTACTCACAACTCATCGGAGAGGCTATGGTGTTGATGTAGAAGCCTTCCGTGATCGATGCCCCCTCCGGTGGAGCTTCGGAACAGGCCCCAAGATGGGGTCTCACGGGTACAAATGGTTACGGCGGTGGAATTAGGGCTTCGTTGTTGTCCTCGATAGTTTCAGGGTACGCAGGTATATATAGGCTGAAGAGGCACGTCGGGGGAGCAACAGGTGGCCCACGAGGGTGGGGGGCGTGCCTACCCCCCTGGGCGCCCCCCTGCCCTTGTGGCCGCCTCTCTCGCTTCCAGGCGTGTACTCCAAGTCTTCTGTGTTGATATCGTTCCAAAAATAACTCTCCCAAAGGTTTCATTCCGTTTGAACTCCGTTTGATATTCCTTTTCTACAAAACACTGAAATAGGCAAAAAAAATAGCAATTTGCACTGGGCCTTGGGTTAGTAGGTTAGTCCCAAAAATAATATAAAAGTCTGTAATAAAGCCCATTAAACATCCAAAACAGAATATATAATAGCATGGAACAATCAAAAATTACAGATACGATGGAGACGTATCAAGCATCCCCAAGCTTAGTTCATGCTCGTCTTCGAGTAGGTAAATGATAAAAACAGAATTTTTTATGTGGAATGCTAACCAACATAATTCTCAATGTAATTTTCTTTGTTGTGGCATGAATGTTCAGATCCGAAAAATTCAAGACAAAAGTTTAATATTGACATAAGAATAATAATACTTCAAGCATACTAACGAAGCAATCATGTCTTCTCAAAATAATATGGCCAAAGAAAGTTATCCCTACAAAAATCATATAGTCTGGCTACGCTCTATCTTCATCACACAAAATATTTAAATCATGCACAACCCCGGTTTCAGCCAAGCAAGTGTTTCACACTTCAATTTTTTCAAAATTTTCAACTTTCACGCAATACATGAGCGCGAGCCATGGATATAGCACTATAGGTGGAGTAGAGTGATGGTTGTGGAGAAGACAAAAGAGGAAGATAGTCTCACATCAACTAGGCGTGTCAATGGGCTATGGAGATGCCCATCAATAGATATCAATGTGAGTGAGTAGGGATTGCCATGCAATGGATGCACTAGAGCTATAAGTGTATGAAAGCTCAACAAAGGAAACTAAGTGGGTGTGCATCCAACTCGCTTGCTCACGAAGACCTAGGGCATTTTGAGGAAGCCCATCATTGGAATATACAAGCGAAGTTCTATAATGAAAATTCCCACTAGTATATGAAAGTGACAAAATAAGAGACTCTCTATCATGAAGATCATGGTGCTACTCTGAAGCACAAGTGTGGAAAAAGGATAGTAACATTGCTCCTTCTCTCTTTTTCTCTCATTTTTTTCTTTCTTCCTTTTTTTCTTTGGGCCTTTTTTTTCTTTTTTTCCTTTCTTATGGCCTCCCTCTTTTTTCATCCGGAGTCTCATCCCGACTTGTGGGGGAATCATAGTCTCCATCATCCTTTCCTCACTGGGACAATGCTCTAGTAATGAAGATCATCACACTTTTATTTACTTACAACTCGAAGCTAGAACAAAATATGACTCTATGTGAATGACAATGATGAAGCGTGTCATATGAACAGAATGGTGGAAAGTTGCATGGCAATATATCTCGGAATGGCTATGGAAATGCCATGATAGGTAGGTATGGTAGTGATGGCTTCTCGCCCCTTGTTGGTTACCCCAAGTGGAAGGTTTGAGATGCAGTGTAGCGGAAGTTTTCCCTTGGCAAAGATACCAAGGATCGATTTCCCCTGAGACTCCCAGTTTCAACAAGAAGGTGTCAACTGCTAACGGCGCCAGATATTAGCAATCAACGTGGACCTGCACACAGATACAAATAACTTTGCTCCCAACGAGTACAGAGAGGTTGTCAATCCCTCCGGCCTTGTCGTTTACAAAGGATCAAACGCAAGTGATAGTAGTGATAGATATTGCTGCAATAGTAAATAAAAGCGGAAAGTAAATAGCGGATGTGATCAATGATGGTAATATGGACCGGAGTTCCATGATGTTCACTAGTGATGTCTCTCTCCCAAAAGACGATAAAACTGCTATGTGAGGTAAACGAATTACAGCTGGGCAATGGACAGGACCATGTGCGCAAACCAATGCTGACTAAGTTGCAAGAAAGGTAGAGGTTCAAAGCATGGGCGGTACGCCGAGGTAAGTAGACCGAAATCCATCTGCATCTACTACTAATCATCCACCTTGAGATATCTATCCAGAACATCTCGCTGGTATTAAGTTGCGAGTCCCACCCATAGTGTAAACTCAAAGCAACAGACAACTGCATTAAAAGAACTTTGCGTAAAGTAAACAATCCTTGCACCCGCGGGCACAAGCACCGTTGTTTTCCCCCTTGTGGCAACAGCACATCCCCTAGACTCATGTTTCTGTCACTCAAGCTAGTCATCGAGGGGCATGAACCCACAATCAAGCATAACGTTCCCTCTTGGAGTCACTACCTACTACTTGGCCAAAGCAATAAATAACAACGGAGAACATGCAAGAATTACTTACGAACATAAATATAAAAGAGGTGAATCAAATATATTACTCAAACACAATTTGAACATAATCTCATAATCCATCGGATCCCAGCAAACTCATCATAGCAACAACATAAGGATTACATATGTGCCTCGATCATGTAGGGCAGCTCACGAGGACTAATTAGTGAAGCACAAGAACGGGAGGAGAACATCACATAGCTACTGGTCATGGACCCATGGTCCAAGGGAGACTACTCACAACTCATCCAGGAGGCGTCCATGGTGGTGGAGAAGCTCCCGGTGGTGATCCTCCCCTCCGGCAGGGTACCGGGAAGAGTTCTCCTGGTGCTCCCGATCTTGGAAGCGGCGGCGGCGGCGGAACAGAGATGAGATCGCGAAAAAGGGTTCCCGTCTCGAGGGTTTCGGGACACGATATAAATATATGCCAAAGGGGGCATCAGACGAGGCTCGGGGGGCCCAGGCGCCCCCCCGGCGCGGCCAGGGGGGCCGGGCCACCAGGGCGCCTGGAGCCCTGGTGGCCCCCCTCCGGCTGTGCTTCGGGTGCCTGGTAGCTTCTGGAACGCTGATTTTTTATATATTTTTTCCGGGATTTTTCTAGCAGTTCTCGTAATGGGAAAACCTGAAATACAAAAACAGCCGAAAACAGAAACTGGCACTGGGGTGCACTGAGTTAATAGGTTAGTCCAAATATGATCAAAAGTGTATGGAAGTGTATAAATATCATAGCAATATCACCCAAAAGAGGCATGGAGCAAGCAGAAATTATAGATACGTTTTGGACGTATCAACATCCACAAGCTTAATTCCTGCTCGTCCTCGAGTAGGTAAATGATAACAAGAATAATTTCTGTGGTGACATGCTATTAACCATATAGGACTTTTTCATAGTCACATGACAAAAGCTTACTGAGACAATGAATCTGTAGTAATTAAGTTGCCTCATGAGAAAATCACAAAGAACTAAAAGTTTTACAATATGATACTGAAACATCAAATAGATTTGTAATGAGCATGGTGTGCAAATATGATAAAGTGATATCTCGCTTGCCCCCTTTAGTGGAGCAAAACATAAATGCAGGGGCACCTCCAAGGTTTAAGTGATGACTAGATACAATGATTTCAGAATAAACGATATCACAATCATGCAAAAGACAATGCTACTTTGGGACAATGCACATTACACTCAGAATGACAATCATGCTCTCAGTAGTTGGTGCTTTTAAAAGAAGGTGGAGACTCTCGAACCGTGGCTTTTGTTGGCAAGGTTGAAAACCCGTAGTCGGAAACAAAGACAAAACATGTACCAGAGCTCTTGGTTTTAAAAAAAGAGGTAATAATTTTTTTTTAGATCATGCATGTTTCGTCAACGAATGCTAGCAGACAACTCAATCAATTCTTGAGATGGACAAGTTTCGAGGAACGGCTCCCGAATGAGGACGATCACATCCTCTTAATCTCCTTTGTTTATCACTGCCAAAGTTTTCTGATTTCTCATGAACAAAGCGTGAAGGAGGGTTTGTTTGTTATATTATCTTTTTTTGAGCCGGGCGCACTCAATGCCAGTTCCTTCTCGTATTATGGGTTTGCACATTATACATGCAATCCCGGGGTGAAGCTTGTCCAACTTAAAAAGATCATGAATTAACTACTACTTCATCATGAACTTACAACAGAGGCACAAAATAGGAATGCATTTTTTTGAATAATTTCGAGATGGTACATGCAAGTCTCCGTTAGGAATGGCAGGTAAATACCATGTAGGAAGGTATGGTGGACTCATATGGCATAACTTGTTTAAAGGAATTGGATGCACAAGCAGTCAGTCCGCTTAGTACAGGTGGAGGTTAGCAAAAGACTGGGAGCGACCAACTAAGAGAGCAATGACGGTCATAATCATGCAGAGCGACAAAGCAACATTGAATCAGGCATGGAAGTTATATCGCTACTCAGAAACAAAAGATCATCAAGGCTTGACAGACTTTCTTTACAGTCTTAAATATGCGTGAGCATACGCCAAGTCAATCAAAGTAAATTCTTGAAGGAAGATATTACTAAACCATACCACATCATAGGCAAACAAATCATGTTGGTACTCCAATAACACATTGGGAACCCCCCAGCTATTTGAGACTAACCATAAGAAAACATGAACTACTAAGCGCCATTATGCACGTAGCATCTTTATCATAGACATATCAACCAATGCAACGAAAGCAAACTCTCTTAATAAGATAAGCATGATAACTAAAGAGAGTTCAAGCAACCAGCTAAACAAAAGCTCTTTAAAAAGATAAGCATGAAAGTTAAGAGCTAAGCATGACAGTAGCTATTAAAAGACAAAGAACACACACATCAAAGATAGACATGAAAATTCTATGTTATGTTCTAGGTAGAAGTGGAGCGTGTTTCTCTCCCACATAAAGAAAGCTGAGTTCCGACTCGTTATGAAAAGCTAAGGAAAACTAAAAAGGAAACTAAAAGCAAGACGCTCCAAGCATAGCACATAACACATGAAGTGATTAAAATATAGTGGAACGAAAGACGAACTGATAATGTTGATGGAGAAGGGGATGCACGGGGGCATCCCCAAGCTTAGACGCTTGAGTCTCCTTGAATATTTCTTGAGGGTGCACGGGGGCATCCCCAAGCTTGAGCGTTTGACACTCCTGAATCTTTTTATCATCTTCCCTCGCACACTTGAAAACTCCCTTCATACATAACTCATCATAATCTGATTAGCGAGGTTAGTACCCATAATAAAATAATTGTTCCTTGCTGGAAATAAGGATATTCTTGAAGGTCTACTGTTTCTCAAGATTGCCAAAAGGTTTTTGCAATGAAAAAGCAAGCTCAAGGTTTGCAAAATGAAGGAAAGGCAAAACAGGAAAGAATCTGTGAAAAACAGAACAGCAGGTAGTAAATGATTTTTTGGGGCACTTCTGCAACTCTAATCAAAAAACTCAGAATAGACGCCCGAAAGACAATTGTATAGAGCACGCTGTCGAAAAAATTCAGACCAAAAAGATGATCTGGTGATTTTATACGAATTTTTCTATCCAAGGACAGAATCTGTTTCCTGGACAGCACGTCACAACTTTTGAACTTTCTTGCAATCAGAGGCTATACTTGGCACAAAGCTGAAAAGTAAAGATACAATGATGATGCTACTGTAGTAACAAACATCAAGACCACTAAAACTAAAAGAACAAACTGAAAGCAAAGATAACAAGGGTTGTCTCCCTAGAGCTCTTTCTTTATAGCCATAAAGATAGGCTTAAGACTTTAATGATGCTCTCGTAGGAATAAGAGTTGAAGAACAAAAGAGAGCATCAAGAAGCAAATACCAAACACATTTAAGCCTAACATGCTTCCTATGCATAGGAATATTGCAATACAATAATTCATTGAAGCACAAAGCAATAAGCATAGGAAGACAAAACAAGCGCAGCTTCAAAACCTTCAACATAAAGAGAGGGAACTTGATATTATTGAAATAACTATAAGCATATGTTCCCTTCTCATAATAATTTTCAGTGGGATCACGAATAAACTCAACAATATAAGCATCACATAAAGCATTGTTACCATGATCCACATGCAAAAAGGTATCATTACCCTTCATATAAGCAAAATCTTTCTTATTAGGAATAGTGAGAGTAAAGCAATCATAACCATCATGGTAATCATTGTATTTAGGAGGCATATCATAATCATAATAAATTTTATCCTCAATAGTAGGTGGACTGAAAACATCATATTCATCATTGTAATCATATATAGGAAGCAAAGTATCATCAAAGTAAATTTTCTCTTCAAAAGTTGGGGGACTAAAAATATCATGTTCATCAAACGTGTCATCCCCAAGCTTAGAGCTTTCCATGTCATTAGCAATATTGATATTCAAAGAAAGCATACTAATAACATCACCACCATCATGATTGTTATGCAAATAATAAAGTTCCATAGGTTTTAAAATTTTCTCTTCAAACACATCATGTCCCAAAGCAAGGTAGAGCTTATAAAGCTCTCTCATATTTTTGTTGTTTTCCATTAAGCAAAACTAGTGAAAAGACATAAAGAAAAACAGAAAGGTAAACTAACAAGACTAAAAAGCAAAGATAAAAGATAGCGTGCAACTCCCCTATCTTGAAGAGTGGAGTCCCCGGCAACGGCGCCAGAAAACTTTGCTTGATGGCTTCTCGCCCCTCGTTGGTTACCCCAAGTGGAAGGTTTGAGATGCAGTGTAGCGGAAGTTTTCCCTTGGCAAAGATACCAAGGATCGATTTCCCCTGAGACTCCCAGTTTCAACAAGAAGGTGTCAACTGCTAACGGCGCCAGATATTAGCAATCAACGTGGACCTGCACACAGATACAAATAACTTTGCTCCCAACGAGTACAGAGAGGTTGTCAATCCCTCCGGCCTTGTCGTTTACAAAGGATCAAACGCAAGTGATAGTAGTGATAGATATTGCTGCAATAGTAAATAAAAGTGGAAAGTAAATAGCGGATGTGATCAATGATGGTAATATGGACCGGAGTCCCATGATGTTCACTAGTGATGTCTCTCTCCCAAAAGACGATAAAACTGCTATGTCAGGTAAACGAATTACAGCTGGGCAATGGACAGGACCATGTGCGCAAACCAATGCTGACTAAGTTGCAAGAAAGGTAGAGGTTCAAAGCATGGGCGGTACGCCGAGGTAAGTAGACCGAAATCCATCTGCATCTACTACTAATCATCCACCTTGAGATATCTATCCAGAACATCTCGCTGGTATTAAGTTGCGAGTCCCACCCATAGTGTAAACTCAAAGCAACAGACAACTGCATTAAAAGAACTTTGCGTAAAGTAAACAATCCTTGCACCCGCGGGCACAAGCACCGTTGTTTTCCCCCTTGTGGCAACAGCACATCCCCTAGACTCATGTTTCTGTCACTCAAGCTAGTCATCGAGGGGCATGAACCCACAATCAAGCATAACGTTCCCTCTTGGAGTCACTACCTACTACTTGGCCAAAGCAATAAATAACAATGGAGAACATGCAAGAATTACTTATGAACATAAATATAAAAGAGGTGAATCAAATATATTACTCAAACACAATCTGAACATAATCTCATAATCCATCGGATCCCAGCAAACTCATCATAGCAACAACATAAGGATTACATATGTGCCTCGATCATGTAGGGCAGCTCACGAGGACTAATTAGTGAAGCACAAGAACGGGAGGAGAACATCACATAGCTACTGGTCATGGACCCATGGTCCAAGGGAGACTACTCACAACTCGTCCAGGAGGCGTCCATGGTGGTGGAGAAGCTCCCGGTGGTGATCCTCCCCTCCGGCAGGGTACCGGGAAGAGTTCTCCTGGTGCTCCCGATCTTGGAAGCGGCGGCGGCGGCGGAACAGAGATGAGATCGCGAAAAAGGGTTCCCGTCTCGAGGGTTTCGGGACACGATATAAATATATGCCAAAGGGGGGCATCAGACGAGGCTCGGGGGGCCCAGGCGCCCCCCCCCCCGGTGCGGCCAGGGGGGCCGCGCCACCAGGGCGCCTGGAGCCCTGGTGGCCCCCCTCTGGCTGTGCTTCGGGTGCCTGGTAGCTTCTGGAATGCTGATTTTTTATATAATTTTTCCGGGATTTTTCTGGCAGTTCTCGTAATGGGAAAACCTGAAATACAAAAACAGCCGAAAACAGAAACTGGCACTGGGGTGCACTGAGTTAATAGGTTAGTCCAAATATGATCAAAAGTGTATGGAAGTGTATAAATATCATAGCAATATCACCCAAAAGAGGCATGGAGCAAGCAGAAACTATAGATACGTTTTGGACGTATCAGGTAGCCGTTTTGAGGAAGGTATATGGTACTGGCGAAAGTTGCGCGATACAAGAGAGCTAGCAATGGTGGAAGGGTGAAAGTGTGTATAATCCATGGACTCAACATTAGTCATAAAGAACTCATATACTTATTGCAAAAATCTACGAGTTATCAAAAAAAGTATTCAATGCATGCTCCTAGGGGAAGGGTTGGTAGGAGTTAACCATCGCGCGATCCCGACCTCCACACAAAGGATGGCACTCAATAAATAAATCATGCTCCAACTTCATCACATAACGGTCCACAATACGTGCATGCTACGGGAATCACAAACTTTAACACAAGTATTTATCAAATGCACAACTACTCCACTAGCATGACTCTAATATCACCATCCTCATATCTCAAAACAATCATCAAGCATCAAACTTCTCATAATATTCAATGCACCATTTATGAAAGTTTTTACTATATCCATCTTGGATGCCTATCATATTAGGACTAGTTTTATAACTAAAGCACATTACCATGCTGTCCTAAAAGACTCTCAAAATAATATAAGTGAAGCATGAGAGATCAATAATTTCTACAAAATAAAACCACCACCGTGCTCTAAAAGATATAAGTGAAGCACTAGAGCAAAACTCTCTAGCTCAAAAGATATAAGTGAAGCACATAGAGTATTCTAATAAATTCCAATTCATGTGTATCTCTCTCAAAAGGTGTGTTCAGCAAGGAAGATTGTGGTACACTAAAAATCAAAGACTCAAATTATACATGACGCTCCAAGCAAAACACATATCATGTGGTGAATAAAAATATAGTATCAAGTAAAGTTACCGATAGATGAAGACGAAAGAGGGGATGCCTTCCCGGGCATCCCCAAGCTTAGGCTTTTGGTTGTCCTTGAATTTTACCTTGGGGTGCCTTGGGCATCCCCAAGCTTAGGCTCTTGCCACTCTTTGTTCCATCGTCCATCAAATCCTTACCCAAAACTTGAAAACTTCACAACACAAAACTTAGCCAAAAATCTCATGAGCTCCGTTAGTATAAGAAAACAAACCACCACTCAAAGGTACTGTAATGAACTCATTCCTTGTTTATATTGGTGTTAAACCTACTGTATTCCAACTTCTCTATGATTCATACCCCCGATACTACTCATAGATTCATCAAATAAGCAAACAGCACACGAAAAACAGAATCTGTCAAAAACAGAACAGTCTGTAGCAATATGTAACTTTCAAATACTTTTGTAACTCTAAAAAAATTTGAAATAAATTGCTGGACGTGAGGAATTTGTCTATTAATCATCTGCAAAAAGAGTCAACTAAAAAGCACACTCTAGTAAAAACTGGTAGCTAATCTCGTGAGCGCTAAAGGTTCTGTTTTTTATAGCATGATCGCATAAACTTTACACAAGTCTTCCCAAAGGTTCTACTTGGCACAAACACTAATTAAAATACAAAACCACATCTAAACAGAAGCTAGATGCAATATTTATTCCTAAATAGAAGCAAAAACAAAGAATATAAAATTGGGTTGCCTCCCAACAAGCGCTATCGTTTAACGCCCCTAGCTAGGCACGATACAAGAATAGATCTACGTATTGCCATAATGATAAGGTAGATATCTAAAGCTCATCTCATATTCCCTACGTTCAGTAGCAAGTTTTCTTTGTGGCAAGCAAAAGTAATTAAAAGGGCTAAATTTAATAGGACAAAAGTCCCCCATATCAGGCTCAGGAGGTATAGGTTCCTCCTTTGGCCCTTCATATTGCACAACCAATTCATCATTATAAGCATTCTTTTGGCAAAAGGTCATGAGCCTTCGCTCGAGAGAAAAACCTAACCCATTGTTTTGAATAGCAAAATCATCATTCAATTCAGAGATTCTACCGACTAAGATATCGGTAGGAACCTTTTTCCTAACGTTTTCATTAAAAGCAACATGATCTAAAGATTGCAAACGCATTATGTCCTCTTGATTAAATAGGATAGCTTCTATGGTAGGACGACCGGCGTCTACCCTATAATGCGTAAAGATTTCTTTGGCCTCTTTCATTATGAATCTGAACTCGTGAGCCAAAAAGATAGTAGCTGCGCGCTTAACAGAAGAATGCGCAATATTGGAAAATTCTAGAAAAATTCTCTGGATACAAGGATGCATATGGATAAATTGCCTTTCAGTTTCAACTACAAGCATAGATATGGCATCCTCAAGACTGCTGGTTCTATGAAGAATAGATCCATCCATAGTGGGTAAAGCACCGGCACAAGTAAAGAAGTCTGGAAGAACTCCTTTTCCAATAATATTACCACTACCAACCCGGAACTTCTTAGTATGTAAAGTGGTAGTTTCATCCGGAGGATCAACAAAAGCAAAGTTGCCCTCAACGTTACTCCCCTTTTCAACGACATCCTCCCCCATCTCAAACATGATAGCAACAAACCGCAATAAAGACGAACTCACAAGAGGCAAGAGAACGGAAAAAGGCGAATAAAACGGCAAGGGTGAAGTGGGGGAGAGGAAAACGAGAGGCAAATAATGTAATGCGAGGGATAAGGGTTTGTGATAGGTACTTGGTATATGACTTTTGCGTAGATCTCCCCGTCAACAGCGCCAGCAATTCTTCTTGCTACTTCTCGAGCTTGCGTTGTATTGCCTCTAAGAGGAAAGGGTGATGCAGC
This sequence comes from Secale cereale, assembly GCA_902687465.1. Lineage (NCBI taxonomy): Eukaryota > Viridiplantae > Streptophyta > Magnoliopsida > Poales > Poaceae > Secale > Secale cereale. The sequence continues at coordinate 614,819,561 of LR738713.1, forward strand.
ACAATAGCGTAAATATTTCCCTCAGTTTTTGAGAACCAAGGTATCAATCCAGTACGAGACCACGCGCGAGTCCCTCGTACCTGCACAAACAAATAAGAACCTTGCAGCTAACATGATAAAAGGGGTTGTCAATCCCTTCTCGGTCACTTACAAAAGTGAGATCTGATAGATATGATAAGATAATATTTTTGGTATTTTTGGTATAGAGAAAAAGTAAATAAAACAAAGTAAAGCAACGACAAAAGAAATTAACTAGTTGAAGGGAGATTAATACGATAAAGATAGACCTGGGGGCCATAGGTTTCACTAGTGGCTTCTCTCATGATAGAAGATTTCTACGGTGGGTGAACGAATTACTGTCGAGCAATTGATAGAAAAGCGCATAGTTATGAGAATATCTAGGCATGATCATTGTATACAGGCATCACATCTGTGACAAGTAGACCGAAACGATTCTGCATCTACTACTATTACTCCACACATCGATCGCTATCCAGCATGCATCTATAGTATTAAGTTCATAAGAACAGAGTAACGCCTTAAGCAAGATGACATGATGGTGAGGGATAAACTCAAGCAATATGATATAAACCCCATCTTTTTATACTCGATGGCCACAATACAATACGTGCCTTGCTGTCCCTGCTGTCATTGTGAAAGGACACCGCAAGATTGAACCCAAAGCCAAGCACTTCTCCCATTGCAAGAACTATAGATATAGTAGGCCAAACCAAACCAATAAGTCAAAGAGACATGCAAGGATATTTAAATCATACATAAAAGAATTCAGAAAAGAATCCAATATTGTTCATAGATAATCTTGATCATAAACCCACAATTCATCGGTTCTCGACAAACAGACCGCAAAAAGAATTACATCAAATAGATCTCCTCGAAGATCGAGGAGAACTTTGTATTGAGATCCAAAGAGAGAGAAGAAGCCATCTAGCTAATAAATATGGACCCGAAGGTCTGTGGTAAACTACTCACAACTCATCGAAGAGGCTATGGTGTTGATGTAGAAGCCCTCCGTGATCGATGCCCCCACCGGTGGAGCTCCGGAACAGGCCCCAAGATGGGATCTCATGGGTACAGAAGGTTATGGCGGTGGAATTAGGGTTTTGTTGTCGTCCTCGATAGTTTCAGGGTACGTAGGTATATATACGCTGAAGAGGCACGTCGGGGGAGCAACAGGTGGCCCACGAGGGTGGGGGCGTACCTACCCCCCTGGGCACGCCCCTGCCCTCGTGGCCGCCTCTCTCGCTTCCTAGCGTGTACTCCAAGTGTTATGTGTTGATATCGTTCCAAAAATAACTCTCCCAAAGGTTTCATTCCGTTTGGACTCCGTTTGATATTCCTTTTCTGCAAAACACTGAAATAGGCAAAAAAAACAGCAATTTGCACTGGGCCTTGGGTTAGTAGGTTAGTCCCAAAAATAATATAAAAGTGTATAATAAAGCCCATTGAACATCCAAAATAGAATATATAATAGCATGGAACAATAAAAAATTATAGATATGTTGGAGACATATCAATACCCGTGCCCTACCCATGACTTAATGGGTAGGGTATGAGCACTACCCATGGGTATAAATTTCTGCCCATACCTTGCCCATGCGGGTACGGTATCCGCAGGTACCCGTACCCATGGGTAAAATTGCTATCCTTAGGGGCCAGCGTCTCTTTATCCCACGGGGTGGTCACAGTGACTTGGTAGCTTACTGCTTCTGGCCAGTTTTCGGTTAAGTCTTTATACCAAAAATTGTGCCAAGGCGAGGTCCAGCTTGCGACCAAGGGCCTGTGGAAGGCGCGAATTCCACTAAAGGTCAAAGTATTTATATGGCAGATGTTCCGAAACCGATTGCAGACATCCGTAAATGCTGCCAGAAGACATGGCCCGGCCGATGGCCCGTGCGCGGTGTGTGGGGTACCCGAAACGCAAACCACATGTTCTTCAGTTTCCCTTTGGCAAGGTTTTCCTGGAGCGCGGTGCGAGAGGCAGAAGGTGTCCAGTGGGACCTGCGGTCTACCGCTGATCTCTCTAGACTCCTCGATTCTGTCCACGATTTAGGCAAGTGCGTGATGTGGAGTTGTGCGTGGGCACTTCTTTGGGCATTATGGCACATTAGAAATAAATTAACAATTGCAGACATCTTCCCTTCGCATCCGGCTAATATTATCTTCAAATGCCGCCTTTTTTACGACAGTGGAGTCCATTGGGGAGGCGAAAGGATGCTGAGCTGATGAAGCGTGCCCAAGAAAGACTTCATCATGTTTATGTATTGGCTTGGGAGCCTGCGGCTACCACCTAGAGTGTGTGGCCTCTTTTGTCACTGCGAGCATACGTGCTTTGTTTGGCCTTGAGGGCCTTGTAATGCTTGCAGACTATTGATGTCTACTACGCAAGCTTCTTCTTGTAGACGTTGTTGGGCCTCCAAGTGCAGAGGTTTGTAGGACAGTAGCAAATTTCCCTCAAGTAGATGACCTAAGGTTTATCAATCCGTGGGAGGCGTAGGATGAAGATGGTCTCTCTCAAACAACCCTGCAACCAAATAACAAAGAGTCTCTTGTGTCCCCAACACACCCAATACAATGGTAAATTGTATAGGTGCACTAGTTCGGCGAAGAGATGGTGATACAAGTGCAATATGGATGGTAGATATAGGTTTTTGTAATATGAAAATATAAAAACAGCAAGGTAACTAATGATAAAAGCGAGCACAAACGGTATTGCAATGCGTTGAAACGAGGCCAAGGGTTCATACTTTCACTAGTGCAAGTTCTCTCAACAAGGATAACATAATTAGATCATATAACTATCCCTCAACATGCAACAAAGAGTCACTTCAAAGTCACTAATAGCGGAGAACAAACGAAGAGATTATTGTAGGGTACGAAACCACCTCAAAGTTATTCTTTCTGATCGATCTATTCAAGAGTCCGTAGTAAAATAACACGAAGCTATTCTTTCCGTTCTATCTATCCTAGAGTTCGTACTAGAATAACACCTTAAGACACATATCAACCAAAACCCTAATGTCACTTAGATACTCCATTGTCACCTCAAGTATCCGTGGGCATGATTATACGATATGCATCACACAATCTCAGATTTATCTATTCAACCAACACAAAGAACTTCAAAGAGTGCCCAAAAGTTTCCATCGGAGAGTTAAGACAAAAATGTGTGCCAACCCCTATGCATAGATTCCCAAGGTCACAGAACCCGCAAGTTGATCACAAAAACATACATCAAGTGAATCAATAGAATACCCCATTGCCACCACGAGTATCCCATGCAAGACATACATCAAGTGTTCTCAGATCCTTAAAGACTCAATCCGATAAGATAACTCCAACGAGAAAACTCAATCCATTACAAGAAGATAGAGGGGGAGAAGCATCACAAGATCCAACTATAACATCAAAGCTCGCGATACATCAAGATCGTGCCATCTCAAGAACACGAGAGAGAGAGAGAGATCAAACACATAGCTACTCGTACATACCCTCAGCCCCGAGGGTGAGCTACTCCCCCTCGTCATGGAGAGCACCGTGATGATGAAGATGGCCACCGTAGAGGGATTCCCCCCTTCGGTAGGGTGCCGGAACGGGTCTAGATTGTTTTTCGGTGGTTACAAAGGCTTGCGGCGACAGAACTCCCGATCTAGGTTATGTTCTGGAAGTTTGGGCATATATAAAAGGTGTTGGAGTCGGGAACAAGTCAGGGGGGTCCCCGAGGTGGCCACGAGATAGGGGGCGTGTCCTTGGGGCTCTTCTGGTCCATCTCCGGTACTCCGTGGGCTTCTTCTGGTCCAAAAACAACCTCCGTGCAATTTCAGGTCAATTGGACTCCGTTTGGTATTCCTTTTCTGCGATACTCAAAAACAAGGAAAAACATAAACTAGCACTGGGCTCTGAGTTAATAGGTTAGTCCCAAAAATCATATAAAAGTGTATATTAAAGCCCATTAAACATCCAAAACAGATATTATAATAGCATGGAACAATAAAAAATTATAGATACGTTGGAGACCTATCAAGCATCCCCAAGATTAATTCTGCTCGTCCTCGAGTAGGTAAATGATAAAAAAACAGAATTTTAGATGTGGAATGCTACCTAACATAATTATCAATGTAATTTTCTTTATTGTGGCATGAATGTTCAGATCCGAAAGATTCAAGACAAAAGTTTAATATTGACATAAAAACAATAATACTTCAAGCATACTAACAAAGTAATTATGTCTTCTCAAAATAACATGGCCAAAGAAAGTGCATCCCTACAAAATCATATAGTTTGGCTATGCTCCATCTTCGTCGCACAAAATACCCAAGTCATGCACAACCCCGGTTTCAGCCAAGCAATTGTTTCATACTTTATTTTTTTTCAAAAAAAAATTCTATTTTCATGCAATACATGAGCGTGAGCCATGGACATAGCACTATAGGTGGAATAGAGTGGTGGTTGTGGAGAATACAAAAAGAGAAAGATGGTCTCACATCAACTAAGCATATTAATGGGCTATGGAGATGCCCATCAATAGATATCAATGTGAGTGAGTAGGGATTGCCATGCAACGGATGCACTAGAGCTATAAATGTATGAAAGCTCAACAAAAGAAACTAAGTGGGTGTGCATCCAACTTGCTTGCTCACGAAGACCTAGGGCATTTGAGGAAGCCCATCGTTGGAATATACAAGCCAAGTTCTAAAATGAAAATTCCCACTAGTATATGAAAGTGACAAAGCAAGAGACTCTCTATCATGAAAATCGTGGATCTACTTTGAAGCATAAGTGTGGAAAAAAGATAGTAGCATTGTCCCCCTTTTTTGGGCCTTTCTTTTTTTATTTGGCCTTTCTATTTTTTTGGCCTTTCCTTTTTTAATGGCCTTTCACCTTTTTTGGGACAATGCTCTAATAATGATGATCATCACACTTCTATTTATTTACAACTCAAGGATTACAACTCGATACTAGAACAAAATATGACTCTATATGAATACCTCCGGCGGTGTACCGGGATGTTCAATGATCAAGAGTGACATGTATGAAAAATTATGCATGGTGGCCTTGCCACAAATACGATGTCAGCTACATGATCATGCGTGGCAATATGACAATGATGAAGCGTGTCATAATAAACGAAATGGTGGAAAGTTGCATGGCAATATATCTCGGAATGGCTATGGAAATGCCATAATGGGTAGGTATGGTGGCTGTTTTGAGGAAGATATATGGTGGGTGTATGGTAACGGCAAAAGTTGCGTGGTACTAGAGAGGCTAGCAATGATGGAAGGGTGAGAGTGTGTATAATCTATGGACTCAACATTAGTCATAAAGAACTCACATACTTATTGCAAAAATCTACAAGTCATCAAAACAAGGTACTACACGCATGCTCCTAGGGGAAGGGTTGGTAGGAGTTAACCATCGCACGATCCCGACCTCCACACAAAGGATGACAATCAATGAAATACCTCATGCTTCAAATTTGTCACACAACAGTTACCATACGTGCATGCTACGGGACTTGCAAACCTCAACACAAGTATTTCTCAAATTCACAACTAATCTACTAGCATGACTCTAATATCACCATCCTCATATCTCAAAACGATCATCAAGTGACAAACTTCTCATAGTATTCAATGCACTTTATATGAAAGTTTTTATTATACCCATCTTGGATGCCCATCATATTAGGACTAAATTCATAACCAAAGCAAATTACCATGTTGTTTAAGACACTCAAAATAATATAAGTGAAGCATGAGAGGTCATAAATTTCTTGAAAATAAATCCACCATCGTGCTCTAAAAAGATATAAGTGAAGCACTAGAGCAAACGACAAACTACTCCAAAAGATATAAGTGAAGATCAATGAGTAGTTGAATAATTATGTAACTATGTGAAGACTCTCTAACATTTAAGAATTTCAGATCTTGGGATATTATTCAAACAGCAAGCAAAACAAAATGAAATAAAATGACGCTCAAAGCAAAGCACATACCATGTGGTGAATAAAAATATAGCCTCAAGTAAAGTTACCGATGAACGAAGACGAAAGAGGGGATGCCTTCTGGGGCATCCCCAAGCTTAGGCTCTTGGTTGTCTCTGAATATGAAATTGGGGTGCCTTGGGCATCCCCAAGCTTAGGCTCTTGCCACTCTTTATTCAATAGTCCATCGAATCTTTACCGAAAACTTGAAAAGTTAACAACACAAAACTCAACAGAAAACTCGTAAGCTTCGTTAGTATAAGAAAATAAAACCACCACTTAGGCACTGTTGTGAACTCATTCTAAATTCATATTGGTGTAATATATACTGTATTCCAACTTCTCTATGGTTCATACCCTCCGATACTACTCATAGATTCATCAAAATAAGCAAACAACACGCGACAAACAGAATCTGTCAAAAACGGAACAGTCTGTAGCAATCTGTAACTTTCGAATACTTCTGTAACTCTAACAATTCTGAAATAAATTGGTGGACGTGAGGAATTTGTCTATTAATATTCTGCAAAAAGAATCAACCTAAAATCACTCTCCAGTAAAACATTGCAGCTAATCTCGTGAGCGCAAAGTTTCTGTTTTTTACAGCAAGATCACATTAACTTTCACCCAAGTCTTCCCAAAGGTTCTACTTGGCACTTTATTGAAACAAAAGCGATGAAACATGATTACTACAATATCTTAATCATGTGGACACACAAAAATAGTAAGGGTAAATATTGGGTTGTCTCCCAACAAGCGCTTTTCTTTAATGCCTTTTAGCTAGGCATGATGATTTCAATGATGCTCACATAAAAGATAAGAATTGAAACATAAATAGAGCATCATGAAGAATATGACTAACACATTTAAGCCTAACCCACTTTCTATGCACAGGGATTTTGTGAGCAAACAATTTATGGCACAAGAATCAACTAGCATAGGAAGGGAAAACGAGGACAACTTCGAGATTTTAAGCACATAGAGAGGAAACTTGATATTATTGCAACTCCTACAAGCATATATTCCTCCCTCATAATAATTTTCAGTAGCATCATGAATAAATTCAACAATATAAACATCACATAAAGCATTCTTCTCATGATACCCAAGCATATAAATTTTATTAATCTCCACATAAGCAAAATTCTTCTCATTCGGAATAGTGCGAGTATCATAAGGAACTTGAATACTATAGATTGTTTCCACATTAAAAGAGTAATGTTCACAAAAAGGGTAATCATAATCATGACAAGTTTTATAAATATAATCATCACTACTTTTTATAGCGTAAGTGTCATCACAATAATCACCATAAGTAGCAACTTTGGTCTCATCATAATCAATTGAAACATCTTCCAAGATAGTGGAATCATTACTAAATAAAGTCATGACCTCTCCAAATCCACTTTCATCAATATAATCATCATTAATAGGAGGTATGATATTATCATAATAAATTTTCATATCAAAACTTGGGAGGTTAAAAATATTATCTTCATCAAACGTAGCATCCCCAAGCTTGGCACAAACATTAATTGCAGCAAATAAATTCTCAAACATGTCACTCTCATCAAACATAGCATCCCCAAGCTTGGGCCTTTTCATATCATAAGCATAATCACTCTCATCATTAATAGTATGGATAGCACTGATAGTATAGCAATTATCATCATCACAATGAGTAATAGGAGCAACATCATTTGGAAAGGATACCTTTTTACCTTTGCTTCTCCATCTTTTCTTTTTCTTCTTCGCATCATGTGTGGGTTTAATCCTACTTCTGGAGCTCCTTATTAATGAGATTGGTTGAATAGAAGGCTTCTGCTCGTTACCTGATTCATCATAAGAAAGAATAGGAGGATACGGGGAAACCTCTTCCCTTTCATTAGTATTCTCTTCATACTTTATTTGTTTTCTTGTCTTTATGTAATTGGCAATATAAGGATTTGCAATGCAATTCAACGCACAATACATATAAATTTCCTCTAGATCAAAATCAAGAACTTTATCAAGGACAAATTCTAGAAGATCCTTAGTTATACGTTTCATTTCTTCATAACCCAGAAGCAAACTAAGTTCATTATGATGTGCAAGGGAAATCAAGTCATCACAATTTTTGGACACGATTCAATCATGAAACAATTTGCATTGGATATTTAAATGATCACGTTCATTGCAAATTCACAAGGACGGCTATGAAAATTTTAATTTTCAGCACAAACATCTAGCCTTTCTTGCAACCATTTGGTTTCTAAATACTTATGCCTCTTGCAAAATCTATCTTCCCTATTTGGTGTGTACTTGCAAACTCTATGCACTCCACAAAAATTGACATGCTTATATGATATATGTTCATCATGACTAGTGCAATCATCATTAGTACCATGGATATTCAAGGAGCTCGTACTAACAACATTGCAATCATGCTCGTCATTCAAAGGTTTAGTGCCAAACTTTTTAATGCATTCTTCTTCTAGTACTTGAGCACAATTTTCCTTCCCATCATTTTCACGAAAGATATTAAAAAGATCAAGCATATGAGGCAATCTCAATTCCATTTTTTTGTAGTTTTCTTTTATAAACTAAACTAGTGATAAAACAAGTAACTAAAAGATTCGATCAAGATCTAAAGATATACCTTCAAGCACTCACCTCCCCGGCAACGGCACCATAAATTGCTTGATGTCTACTACGCAACCTTCTTCTTGTAGACGTTGTTGGGCCTCCAAGTGTAGAGGTTTGTAGGACAGTAGCAAATTTCCCTCAAGTGGATGACCTAAGTTTATCAATCCGTGGGAGGCGTAGGATGAAGATGGTCTCTCTCGAACAACCCTGCAACCAAATAACAAAGAGTCTCTTGTGTCCCCAACACACCCAATACAATGGTAAATTGTATAGGTGCACTAGTTAGGTTAAGAGATGGTGATACAAGTGCAATATGGATGGTAGATATAGGTTTTTGTAATATGAAAATATAAAAACAGCAAGGTAACTAATGATAAAAGGGAGCACAAACGGTATTGCAATGCATTGAAACAAGGCCTAGGGTTCATACTTTCACTAGTGCAAGTTCTCTCAACAAGGATAACATAATTAGATCATATAACTATCCCTCAACATGCAACAAAGAGTCACTCCAAAATCACTAATAGCGGAGAACAAACGAAGAGATTATTGTAGGGTACGAAACCACCTCAAAGTTATTCTTTCTAATCGATCTATTCAAGAGTCCGTAGTAAAATAACACGAAACTATAATTTCCATTCGATCTATCCTAGAGTTCATACTAGAATAACACCTTAAGACACACATCAACCAAAACCCTAATGTCACGTAGATACTCCATTGTCACCTTAAGTATCTGTGGGCATGATGATGCGATATGCATCACACAATCTCAGATTCATCTATTCAACCAACACAAAGAACTTCAAAGAGTGCCCCAAAGTTTCTATCAGAGAGTCAAGACGAAAACATGTGCCAACCCCTATGCATAGATTCCCAAGGTCACGGAACCCGCAAGTTGATCACCAAAACATACATCAAGTGAATCAATAGAATACCCCATTGTCACCACGGGTATCCCACGCAAGACATACATCAAGTGTTCTCAAATCCATAAAGACTCAATCCGATAAGATAACTCCAAAGGGAAAACTCAATCCATTACAAGAATATAGAGGGGGAGAAGCATCATAATATCCAACTATAATAGCAAAGCTTCCGATACATCAAGATCGTGCCATCTCAAGAACACGAGAGAGAGAGAGAGAGAGAGAGAGAGAGATCAAACACATAGCTAGTGGTACATACCCTCGGACTCGAGGGTGAGCTACTCGCCCCTCGTCATGGAGAGCACCGAGAAGATGAAGATGGCCACCAAAGAGGGATTCCCCCCTCCGACAAGGTGCCGGAACGGGTCTAGATTGGTTTTCAGTTGCTACAAAGGCTTGCAGCGGTGGAACTCCCGATCTAGGATATGTTCTGGAAGTTTGGGTATATATAACAGGTGTTGGAGTCGGGAACAAGTCACGGGGTTCCCCGAGGCGGCTACGAGATAGGGGGCACGCCCCCACCCTCGTGGTAGCCTCGGGACTCTTCTGGTCCATCTCCGGTACTCCGTGGGCTTCTTCTGGTCCAAAAACAACCTCCGTACAATTTCAGGTCAATTGGACTCTGTTTGGTATTCCTTTTCTGCGATACTCAAAAACAAGGAAAAAACAGAAACTGTCACTGGGCTCTGGGTTAATAGTCTAGTCCCAAGAATCATATAAAAGTGTATATTAAAGCCCATTAAACATCCAAAACAGATAATATAATAGCATAGAACAATCAAAAATTATAGATACATTGGAGACGTATCACATATCGGCTTTGAACCCTATCATCTTATGATTGGCTCGAGGGGTCGTTGGTGCGTGCACCTATGTTTTGTTACTCTGCCTTGTTGTGGGCTTTATTGATTGGAAATCATCTCCAACAGCCACGCTATATAAGCGCCGCGCTGGAAATTTTGGGCTTATAGCGCGCGCGCAACCGCTCCTGGAGGTCGAGCGGAGGCGCAATAACCACGTGCGCGGCATAAAGAGTTCAGTGCACGGTCCAAAACGCCATCGCGCGCCGTTTATTTGTTGCGCCCGCTTCCGCACACCACACACTCGAGCGGCCGCTCGAGACTTCCACCTACCCCAACCTAGGCACTGGCGCCGCCGCCCGCACCACCCCATTTGTTCCGGTGACTATTCCAGCGCTTCCCCGGCCTATCCCCGCGCCGCCGCTGCTTCCTCCGTCTCCCTCCAGTCGCCGCCGCCCCTCGCGCGTGCCATTCCTCCAACGAACATCGCCCAGCCGCCCACTGCCACTCGGGTCCCACAAGGTGTTCGACAAAATGTTTGCAAGGTATGTATTTCTTCAACTTCACATTTTTTACATGAATTTGGTGCATCATTTTTATAGCCTAGTTTAAACTGAACATTGTAGATGAGTTCGTCATATGATTATGCCGAAGAAGAATTTGATATTGAAGAGGATGAGGATCTTGCAATGATCCTAGCTATGCATATCAATAAAAAACCGAAGCATGATGGTTCGGTTATGGGTCGGCAGGAAATTTGGAGGGATATGATCGATGCCCACAACAGATTGATGAGGCACTATTTTGTGGAGAATCCCACATACCCCGAGTCGTACTTTCGTCGCTGGATTAGAATGAGCACCAAGTTGTTCAGGAGCATTGCGGAGAAACTAGTGAGCCATGATCGGTTTTTCAGCAAAGGAGGAATGCTGACGGAGAGCTCGGGCATAGCACCTTTCAGAAGGTGACAACCACTTTGCGTATGTTGGCATACAGTATTCCCGCTGATCTAGTTGATGACCACTTGGCCATGGGTGAGAGTCAAGCCATCATGTGTGTCAAGCCCTTCGCAATCCGAATTATGCAAGTGTTTGGCCCGGAGTATTTGAGACCTCCCAATGTTGAAGAGGCCGCAAGGCTTTTAGATATGAACAAAGCTCGCAGGTTCCCAGGTATGCTTGGCTCAATAGATTGCATGCATTGGAGTTGGAAGAACTATCCTAAGGCATGGCATGTGAAATTCCACGGCCAAAAAAGGGTTCCGCTATAATCCTTGAAGCGGTGGCAGATCAAGAGACTTGGATTTGGCATGCTTTTTTGGAATGTGTGGATCTTTGAATGACATCAATGTTGTTAATCGGTCACCACTGATGAATAAGATTGCAAATGGTGAACTACCACCGGTGCAGTTTGCAGGAAATGGATATACATACAACTATGGCTACTATCTTGCGGATGGCATCTACCCAGGCAAACATTTGTGTAGCCGTTGAAAAAACCGGAAGGTAAGAAAAATCTTGATTTCCACAATGCTCAGGCGGCTACAAAAGATATGGAGAGATCTTTTGGGATTTTGCAAACCCAATTTGCCATTATGAGAGGACCGGCTAGATTTTGGGATCAAAAGATGCTTTCGTATTTCATGCACGCTAGTGTGATCATGCACAACATGATCGTCAAGAATGGAGTGGTCAAGATTTAGACTACTCTCAGTATGAGCTCTTGGTATATCCTGTGCGAGTGCGGAGGAGGGCTGCCAGGGTGGCCGGTTTTGTTGTCTCCTATCATGTCGTTCGACGTGCCGAAACACATGCTGATCTTCAGAAGGATCTCATCGAGGAGTGGTGGGAATGGAATGGCCGACAAAGAGCATCATGAGTTGTATGTTTGATGTTGTATTGTTAAATTTTTTGTTCTGTTGCAAGATAAACTATTTTTTTGAGTTGTAATAATTAAATTGAACTATTTATTGTTGATTTATTTTGTTTGTGTTTGATCTTCTTAGTTGTGTTTGGAGTGCATATATTGTTTGTGCGCCAGTGTCCGCGCAACTTTTTGCAGCGGCTGCTGGAGCGCCTCGCGCGCGCTAAACTCTTCAGTAGTCGCTAGAGCAAGCGCTCCCCGCCGCGCAAAAACTGGCGATCACCGCGCTGCAAACGCTTTCTTAGCGCGCCCCACGTTGCACGGTTGTTGGAGATGCTCTAAAGCCGGACGCCTCTGGCATCTTTGTTCTAAAAATAATAATTTCTTTTCCTAGATCCCTTTTCTCCGACTTTAGTCGTTTTGGGAACATCTGGAGGGTTCTTTTATGTTTTGTATTTCTTTTAATTTTGAATTGTTGTTCATAGTTTCAAGAAATGTTTTTAAAATTGAAAAAAAAACTCACAAATATTTTAACACGGTCACATTTCCAGACTGTTCAAAATTGTTCAACATTTTTCTAAAAATGTTCACAAACTTTTTAGAAAATGTTCACATTAATTTTTTGAATATTTGAAATAATATTGACAACTTTAGAAAAATCACTTCAAATAAACAGTGTGTTTATGAAAAAATAAATTGTAAAACCACCCGAAAACAGATAACCAGAAAAATCGCTACAAACGACTGATGACCTCCCTCCTCATGATAGTGGTCGTAGTTACAACGCTTGCCGCTTGGAGGATCCTTCAGCACCACGTCCTCATCCATGGCCACCTCCTCGGGCGTGGTCAGCATAACCTCCATGGGCGGCACCACCTCCTTGCCCTTCTCCATGGGAGGCACCACCTCCTTGCCCTTGTTGTTCGTGTTGATATGCATTACGAAGAGCACGTATTATGAGGAGCAAAAAGTTTCGAGGTTGATCGCCATTAAAACCTATCATCCATAACCCCTTTATTTACCCATCATCACGGTCACTACTTACAACTATCTCACTCAGTCATCTCTCTGTCTCCCACTCTCCTCCTATATATCTACCACCATGAACTCCAACAACAACTCTATCCACATCCCCTACCCCTTCCCTTGGGGCATTGGATGGAGGGCTTTCTTCCTCGGATGCTCGCTCAGTGAACGCACCAAGTTCGAGAACACCATGGAATTCTGCTCCAACTTCACTAACATGGCAGACATGCAGAAAGATTCGGACATGGTGGTGAAGAAGGCAACATCAGAGTAGTTGAAGACGCTGATTCCTGACCCAGTGAAGGGCGCTATGTCAGCCGACATCCTTCGTTGGGCCATGCATCAGTCCAAGTCCGGCGATCCTCCACAGAGGTCAAGGTGGGCCAAGTAGAGAGACTACAAGCTTCCTCATGACCATCGTGCCGCAACGTACTTCACGACAAGGGCTGTGGTGGCAGTGGAGGAGGAACAAGAAGCGGTGGCGATGGTTGTAAGGGCGCCGGAGCCAGGACACCGAAGCATGCCAATCGATCTGGACACCGGCGAGGAAGAAGAGACAGTGGTGCAGCTCGAGGATGTAGGATCGAAAGTAGGTCTAGAGGGGGGGTGATTAGACTACTTGACAATATAAAAAATCTGCCTTTAGATCATGCAATGTTTTTGGCAGTTTCACAACTAAGATCAATTCAAGTAACACCCTACACATGCAATTCTAGAGTATATGCAGCGGAAAGTAAATTGCACATGTAAAAGAGAGGTGGAGAAGATCAAACGCAGTTTGGTGACACGGAGATTTTTGTCGTGGTTCCGATAGGTGGTGCTATCGTACATCCACGTTGATGGAGACTTCAACCCACGGAGGGTAACGGCTGCGCGAGTCCACGGAGGGCTCCACCCACGAAGGGTCCACGAAGAAGCAACCTTGTCTATTCCATCACGGCCTACGCCCACGGAGGACTAGCCTTACTCGGGGTAGATCTTCACGAAGTAGGCGATCTCCTTGCCCTTACAAACTTCTTGGTTCAACTCCACATCTCAAGACGGAGGCTCCCAAGCGACACCTAACCAATCTAGGAGGCACCACCCCCCAAAAGGTAATAGACGGTGTTGATGGTGATGAACTCCTTGCTCTTGTGCTTCAGATGATAATCTCCCCAACACTCAACTCTCCTCACTGATATGGCTGTGGTGGAAGAAAGGTTTGAGTGGAAAGCAACTTGGGAAGGCTAGAGATCAAGTTTCATATGGTAGGAATGGAATGGCTTGATCTCAACACAAGGGTAGGTGGTTCACTTCTCAGAAAGTGTATGGTAGAAGTGGTGGTACTTTCTGATGGCTCTCCTCACGAATGAGGAGGGGGTGGAGGGGTATATATAGCCTCCACACAAAATCCAACCGTTACACACACATTTGACCATCTCGGTCAGACCGAAGTGAAAACTCGGTCAGACCGAAAGTTCAAATATAGTGAACGTTGGGATTTTCGGTGGGACCGAAAATACCATCTCGGTGAGACCGAAGTGAGTCAAAGGTTAGGGTTTGCCATCTCGGTGAGACCGAAAATATAAACTCGGATATTCCGAATTGATGTCAACTGATCACAGAAGGTTGGCAGCCCTTTTTCGGTGAGACCGAAACTCAGAATCGGTTTGACCGAGAAGCTAGGGTTTGGAGAAACAACTGAAGTGGTTCATCTCGGTGGGACTGAGTTGGAGAAATCGGTGTGACCGAGATGTTAGGGTTTGTAGGAATAACTTCATCTCGGTGGGACAGAGTTGGTTTGACCGAGATTACTTATGGGTGTGTGTTAAGTAGTGAATAGTGCTGATAGTTGAGGGAGTTAGATCACCAAGCACTTGAGCAACAAGAACATTAACACAACCTCATCCCCTTTTAATAGTATTGGCTTTTCCTATGGACTCAATGTGATCTTTGATCACTAAACCAGAAATGGAGTCTTGAGCTTTTGCCAATGCTTGTCTTAGCATTTTGAGGGGTCCACTTCTTCAGACATTTCCATACCCATATCATCGAACTTCTCTGAAATGATTCTCAAGATAATATTAGTTCAATGATATATATGTTGTTATTAATTACCAAAACCACCCGGGGATTAGTTGCACTTTCAATCTCCCCCTTTTTGGTAATTGATGACAACATATAGATCAAAGCTTCGACAAAGGATATAATCAAAGAATAATATCGTCGCTTTGAGAAGTATGTGATAAACAAGAGCTCCCCCTAAATTTGTGCATTATTTAAAATTTGCGTTTGAATGCAAATGCACAATCGATTAGGATTATGGGTCACTCTTCCATGTCACATACATCTTGGTGGAGCGCACAAAATGATAAGAATGAGTAATATGCACTCAATCACCAAGACAAGAGTAAATAGCCATACAATAATGAATAGCATATGATAAGCAATAAGCACACATTAAAGCATAGTATGACTAAGCACTCATTAAGGTAGCATCAAACATGGTAGCAAGCACACATAAAGTATCTGGAACCAAAAGAAACCAATGTATCTCAAGGAAAACCGGCAAAAGAACGAAAGACGAAAGAGCACTCTCTCTCTCGAAGCCCTATGATCTATAACAATTTCTCCCCCTTTGGCAACAAGTTACCAAAAAGTTCGAAAAGGTATAGAGCTAAGCGTCGCTGCGGGCTCGGCTGGCTGCTCCCGTCTGGGTAGATGTCGGTGTAGAGATAGCTGCATCTGCGAAGACCTCTGCTGATGTCTGCGGTGGAGGAGTGGATGCTGGAGCTGAAGGAACTGCTGGAGCTGTAGCTGGTGCTGAAGTGGTAGCCCTGGAGTCTGTCACTGGGATAGCTGCAGATCTGGATCCTCTGGGAATCTGAGCAGTCTGGCGATGAGAGTCCTGGACTAGATCATCCTGCATAAGCTCTGCTCTCTCCTGCCTAGTCTCCTCCATGTCTGCCTCAAGCTTGTTGACAGACACCTGAATCTCAGTCAGCTTCACGTCCAGAGCGTGGATCTTGTCCTCGACAATCCTCTCAAGGCTCTCCTGAGATTGCTCAATGCTGGCCAGGCGTTGTTCAATCCTCTGGGTAGCTTCAAGAATCTGTTCTCCAAAGCTCTTTGGCTTAGCTGCTGCTGCTGCTGTCTCTTTGTCAGCTTTAGCCTTCTTTGCAGCTTCGATCTTGGCTTGCCCTTCAACTGAGGTGGGATCCTCTTCATCCATCACAACTACGTTGTCCTCATGCTCTGGCTGCAGTGGCAAGTGCTTCCTATCCAACATGAATTTGCCCGTGCCAAACTTGGCGTTGATGAGCATCTGTATCTGCGTTGCAAACCCACACGACCTCTTCTGGTCAGCTGCAGTCCTCTTAATGGTCTCTACCATCAAGTCCATCACCTTAAAAGGTGCCTTCTCATCGAGAATGTGCAGCATGTTGATAGAATAGCCTCGTATCATCCGGTGGTCACCTGACTTAGGCATCAAAGTATGCCTCAGAATAGTGTTAGTGGTGGTCAGACCTGCCTGGAGATAATACACTGAGCCGAGCTTCCATCCCTCTAAATCAGCAGCTGGGATCTCCTTGTACATATTCTTCATGGAATCATGACTCTTCTTAGGAATCCCATAGACATCAATGTCGTCCTCTCTCTGCACTGGAGCGTTCAGAAGTTCTGCCCATTCTTCAACAGTTGAAGAAAACCTTTGACCTTCAGTCATCCAGGTGATCTTGCCATCAGGGTAGAAGTGGGCAGTGGCATAGAACTGCATGATCATCTCGTCATTCCATGCTGTCAGTTCTTGACCCACGAAATCAGCAACTCCACATGCAGTGAAGCTCTCATGCACATGGGGAAAGAAGTCCCGGTGCTTTTCACTGTCAATATACTTCCAGTCAACATACCTGGTGTCAGCAACAATGGGCTTCTTATCCATTAGCACGGTCTCATAGAAATCCTGCTGCTCTTTGGTGTGGAATCTGGGGTCCACAACAGTCCTTCTCCTTACGGCATATGGATCAGACTGTCTCCATAGCCTGAGACCTTTGTCCTTCCTTGCCTTCATGTCCTCAGCTTGAGGATGAGCATCATTGTGGAGTGGCAACTTGGGACGGAGCTTGAGCAACACATGCTCTTCATCTGACTCAGAAGGTGGCATCTCACCTTTGTTCTTCTCAGAGGCTGGAATGCGTCTGGTTGTCCTCTTGGGCTTGGCTGGAGCTGCCTTAGCTTGAGCAGGCTTCTTGGGCTTGGAGGAGGCTTGAGCCCGAATAGCATCACCCATGAACTTAGCTTTCTGAGGAGGAGGCTGGGGTGCTTCTTCTTCTTCTTCTTCAGCATCAATTTGAGGTTCAGCATAAACAACCCTCTTCCTCTTGGAAGTCTTCTTCACCTTGCTTGGAGCTGGCTCTTCCAAGATGAGCTTCTTGGCAACTGCTGATTGCTTCACTTTACTTGTGCCTTTCCTTGTTTGCTGCCCTTGGAGCTCTTTGGCAACCACTTGCCTCTTTGGCTTGGAGGTAACTTCCTCAGCAACAAAGTCGGAATCCTCATCATCAGACGTTCTCTTCTTCCTGGTTCTGGTGGCTGCAGGAGGCAAACCACTAGGAGTGCTCCTCTCACCATCATCACTGGAGCTGCTCTCAGGACTTGTACCTGCCTCTGGAATCTCAGCAAACGGTGACTCGGACCTGTTCTGGCTGTCACTGACATCTGACATGGCTGAAAAACCTGTGAAAAGATAAGGTGTAGGCAGAGTAGAAGAGTTATCACAACTGCAGAAGTTTTTGCAAAGAAAAAATGAGTTTAAAAACTTAGTTTTGAGTTTTCACAGAATGTATTTCGGTCAAACCGATTTCAAGTTTCGGTGTAACCGAAGTGTTCAACAGAACCTACACACCACTTTCGGTCAGACCGAAATGGGTTTCGGTCCTACCGAAAACTTAGGGTTTCACAGAAACTTCAATTCGGACATTCCGATTTCCACAACTCGGTCAGACCGAACTATGTTGTGCAATGGTCAGAGACCAAATCGGTTAGTCCGAGTTTCAGGAATCGGCTTCACCGAGATGCATTCCGTGGAAACCTAAACCTAAGAATTTTCCTCGAAACTAGAAGATCTGAACAATGTATTGGGATCATATCAAACGTGGATTGAATCAGGGCAGTCCTATCATGCAAGAATCAGAAGTGGAGCATGAAAGGGATCGGGACACACCCTAACTTGGTGGTGTCCCTCTACGGCGGCAACGGCGGAGAAGATTACCGTTGACGGCGGCGGAGACCTGCGGCGAGGGCACACAGGCGACGACGGCGACGATCCGTAGACCAGGGCGGCGGTAGCAGGGGTCTTGGAGGGCGAACGTTTGAAAGGAATAGATCGCGCGCAGCCCTCAGTATATATAACCCCGTGCTGTCGGTGGGACCGAGTTGAAAAACTCGGTGTCACCGAGATGCATAATTGCAGTGCAGTTACGCATATCGGTCAGACCGAGATTTTGAACTCGGTTTCACCGAGATGAAACCTAGATCAGTCTAAGCGTTTCGGTTGGACCGATATTGAGAAACCGGTCAGACCGAAATGGACTTAGAAGGTTTTGGAAGTCAGCCTTAGACGAATCGGTGGTTCCGAGTGCTCCTCACTCGGACTGTCCGAAAAAGACTTGTTCAAAGTTGTGATATGAGCATGAATAGAGTTTTGAGACAAGAAAGCATAGATAGCTAGGGAAAGGTGCTTAGGCATTCTTGTCCATCCATTTGGCCAGAAAAAGAAACCAAAACAATCAAAACAACAAATGGATGTCCTTGAATGGATAAAATCATGCATTCAACATGCTCACACAATAAGATAGCAACTGAAATATGTGTCAAACATGCACAACCAATCACTCTAGCTACTAGCACACAATTTGTCGATGACTAGGTCATCTATATATGAGTATGTTGACTTAGGAGTCAAATGAGAACATTTGATCATAGGTCATACTCATCGTTTAAGCACAAGTGGGGTTACCACTTTTACATAAAGCATTTATGTGTTCACATCATTTGGAGATGCTTTAGCTCAATTTTTAGAGCAAAGCTCCCCTAGATGTGAGAACCCCTTTTAAAGGGTCAAACTAACCTTGGGTTGTCGTAGAAGACTTCATGTAGATGTTGAAGATGTGGATGCTCAATGTTGATGTAGATCATCAAGAGTTGAGAGCAATCCTTTGGATTAGGGCACTTTCAATACCTACATGGGTTAGTCCCACAAGGAACAGACAAGAATATCCATGGACATAGAGTGAAGTACACAAGAGATGATGTCCATGAAAGCAATGATTACCTTGTCCCTTGACTTACCAACAAGAGGGTTTGTGACTCCATGAACTAGTGCATGATGTGGAAGTTGATTGCACAAGTTCTTGCCAAAACGAATATGAGTGAAGTTTGTTGGCGGAGTTACCCTCAAGAACCTACTAGTTCTTCTTCTTTGGGATCCACATCATCTTGATGGGAATCCTTGGTGTTGTAGTTGAGCTTGACGAAGTAGAACTTGATGTGTCCTTGGGAACCCACTTGACCATGGCTTGAGGTGCTTCAATGAATGCATCAATCTCCTCTTGAAGCTTGTCCTTGGCCTTTAGCTTGTGGTCTTGTGGTGGAAGGTCATCTTGAGCTTGTTCCACATTGGAAGAAGTAGGATCATACTTCTCCTTTTGTGAGACAAACTGTGGAGTAGGGTATTGACCTTCTTCCCACTCAACACCTTCGGCGTTGAACTTTCGCTCAAAACCAATCCCTTGATTCTTCCGGTGTCTTCCTTGTTTGCGAACAATCTCCTCAAAGTTCTTGCTTCCGGCAAGACTCTTGTAGACACCTTTCTCTATGATTTCCTTCAATAGGCTATTTTCTTGCTCAAGTGTAACTTGGCTTGAAACATTGTTAGTGGAATCAAGAGAACTACTAGAAGCAACAATATTGGATTTAACATTGTTATTGTTACTACTAGAGGAAGAATTTTTCTTATGCTTGTCATGCTTAGTCTTGATAGGTGGCAAGAAATTAGACAAGAGAAGTCGTTTGGCAAGATATGAAGAACTCTTCTTTCGAAGATCGTCATTGATCGCTTTTAGAAACTCATGTTCTTGCTCTAGAGTGAGCTTCTCGAAGCGTAGCTTCTCATGAGATCTTAGGAGCTCTCTATGATCTTCTTGAGTTGTTTCATGAGCTAACTTAAGAGTGTTTAGTTCTTTAGTTAGACGCTCAATCTCCTTCATAGCATTGTCATTCGACTCTTCTCGACTATAAAGACTACTAGCATTTTCATCATTACTAAGCTCACTAGATTTATCATGCAAGAGCTCATCTTCACCAAGCAAGTCATCCTCATCACTATCAAAGTCAATGAATTCAGGGTGTGTTACCTTGGGGCCTTTAGCCATGAAGCATCTTCCAATTCCCTCATTTGGTGAATCAAATAAGTCGTAGGAGTTGGAGTTGGAGGATACGAGTGCAAGTCCGGCAACACCTTCATCTTGACTTTAGTCGGAGTCGGAGTGATAGCTTCCATCGGATTGATTGTCGGATTCGGAGCCGGAGACCCATTCACCTACATGAGCTTGATGTCTTCTTCTTGTGAAGCTCCTTGATGACTTGTCTTTCCTCTCCGAATCCTTGCTTCTCCGAGAGGGTCTTCGTTCATAACGATCATCTCTACTCCTTCTCTCTCTCCGAGGTGACTCATCTCTTGCTCTTCTTCTTGGAGATTCTTCTCTTCTCTTGTGGGGAGCCGTACACTCATTTGAGAAGTGTCCGGGTCTTCCACAATTGTAGCAGTTTCGATCACGACTAGAAGATCTCTTTTCATCATATGATCTAGTCTTTGAGCTTCTTTCTTTGCCTCTATTCTTGTAGAACTTGTTGAAGTTCTTGACCATTAGGCTTATCTCTTCATTGGAAATTAGCTTGTCACTTGAGGTAGTAGGAGCATCACTTGTAGCTTTGTAAGCACCACTTGACTTATTGTGAAGCTCTTCCTTATCCTTAAGTGTCATCTCATGAGCAACAATTCTTCCAATGACTTCAGTTGGCTTGAGAGTCTTGTAGTTTGGCATCATTTGGATCAAAGTGCACACGGTGTCATACTTTCCATCCAAAGCTCTGAGAATCTTCTTAATGATGAATCGGTCGGTCATTTCTTCGCTTCCTAAGCCGGCAATCTCATTTGTGATGAGAGCAAGCCTAGAGTACATTTCAGCGACTCCTTCACCATCCTTCATCTTGAACTTGTCAAGTTGACCTTTAAGAATATCTAGCTTTGATTCCTTCACAGATTCAGTACCTTCATGCATTTCAACCAAAGTATCCCAAATCTCTTTAGCATTCTCAAGACGGCTGATTTTGTTGAACTCCTCGGGACACAAAGCATTGAAGAGAATGTCACAAGCTTGAGCATTGTTTTGCAACATCCGCAACTCTTCCGGTGTAGCTTCACGATCCGGAACTTTTCCTTCTTCGAAGAAATCACCTTGCATACCAACACAAATAATGCCCCATGCGGCTGGGTTATGACCAAGAATATGCATTTTCATTTTATGCTTCCAACTAGCAAAATTTGTACCATCAAAGTAAGGACCTCTACGATAATTACCCTCACTAGACGCCATACTCTCCTAGGTTGTGAAACCAAGCTTATGGAGTCCAATGCAATGGAAACCAAAACAATGGAGACCAAAGCTCTGATACCACTTGTAGGATCGAAAGTATGTCTAGAGGGGGGGTGATTAGACTACTTGTAAATATAAAAATTCTGCCTTTTGACAAAGAACAGTTTTTGGTAGTTTCACAATTATGATCAAGTCAAGTATCACCCTACACATGCAATTCTAGAGTATAAGCAGCGGAAAGTAAATTGCACATGTAGTAAAGAGAGGTGGAGAAGATCAAACGCAATTTGGAGACGCAGTGATTTTTCCCGTGGTTCCGATAGGTGGTGCTATCGTACATCCACGTTGATGGAGACTTCAACCCACGGAGGGTAACGGCTGCGCGAGTCCACGGAGGGCTCCACCCATGAAGGGTCCACGAAGAAGCAACCTTGTCTATTCCATCATGGCCTACGCCCACGGAGGGCTAGCCTTACTCGGGGTAGATCTTCACGAAGTAGGCGATCTCCTTGCCCTTACAAACTTCTTGGTTCAACTCCACATCTCGATGACGGAGGCTCCCAAGCGACACCTAACCAATCTAGGAGGCACCACCCTCCAAAAGGTAATAGATGTTGTAGATGATGATGAACTCCTTGCTCTTGTGCTTCAAATGGTAATCTCCCCAACACTCAACTCTCCTCACTGATTTGGCTGTGGTGGAAGAAAGGATTGAGTGGAAAGCAACTTGGGAAGGTTAGAAATCAAGTTTCATATGGTAGGAATGGAGCAACTTGATCTCAACACAAGGGTAGGTAGTTCTCTTCTCAGAAAGTGTAAGGTAGGAGTGGTAGTTCTTTCTGATGGCTCTCTCCACGAATGAAGAGGGGGTGGAGGGGTATATATAGCCTCCACACAAAATCCAACCGTTACACACATAATTGAGCAATCTCGGTGAGACCGAAGTGGAAACTCGGTCAGACCGAAAGTTCAAATATAGTGAACGTTGGGGTTTTCGGTGGGACCGAAAATACCATCTCGGTTTGTCCGATTTGAGTCAAGACAGGAACTTGCCAGTTTCGGTGGGACCGAAATTATCAACTCGGATATTCCGATATGATGACAAGCGGTTACAGAAGGTTGGCAGCCCGTGTTTCGGTGAGACCGAACTCAAACTCGGAATGACCGATTTTTCTAGGGTTTGGCTTATGGCTGAGGTGGTTCATCTCGGTGGGACTGAGTTTGGAAAATCGGTTTGTCCGAGATTACTTATGAGTGTGTATAGTAGTGAAAGTTGCTGATAGTTGAAGGAGATATATCACTAAGCACTTGAGCAACCAGATCATCAACACAACCTCATCCCCTTTTAAAGGGTCAAACTAACCTTGGGTTGTCGTAGAATACTTCATGTAGATGTTGAAGATGTGGATGCTCAATGTTGATGTAGATCATCAAGAGTTGGGAGCTATCCTTTGGATTAGGGCACTTTCAATACCTACATGGGTTAGTCCCACAAGGAACAAACAAGGATATCCATGGACATAGATTGAAGTTCACAATAGATGATGTCCATGAAAGCAATGATTACCTTGTCCCTTGACTTACCAACAAAAGGGTTTGTGACTCCATGAACTAGTGCATGATGTGGAAGTTGATTGCACAAGTTGCCAAAATGAATGTGAGTGAAGTATGTTGGCGGAGTCACCCTCAATAACCTTCTAGTTCTTCTTCTTCGGGATCCACATCATCTTGATGGGAATCCTTGGGGTTGTAGTTGAGCTTGACGAAGTAGAACTTGACGTGTCCTTGGGAACCCACTTGACCATGGCTTGAGGTGCTTCAATGAATGCATCAATCTCCTCTTGAAGCTTGTCCTTGGCTTTTAGCTTGTGGTCTTGTGGTGGAAGGTCATCTTGAGCTTGTTCCACATTGGAAGAAGTAGGATCATACTTCTCCTTTTGAGAAACAAACTGTGGAGTAGGATATTGACCTTCTTCCCACTCAACACCTTCGGCGTTGAACTTTCGCTCAAAACCAATCCCTTGATTCTTCCGGTGCCTTCCTTGTTTGCGAACAATTTCCTCAAAGTTCTTGCTTCCGGCAAGACTCTTGTAGACACCTTTCTCTATGATTTCCTTCAATAAGCTATTCTCTTGCTCAAGTGTAACTTGGCTTGAAACATTGTTAGTGGAATCAAGAGAACTACTAGAAGCAACAATATTAGATTTAACATGGTTATTGTTACTACTAGAGGAAGAATTTTTCTTATGCTTGTCATGCTTAGTCTTAATAGATGGCAAGAAATTAGACAAGAGAAGTCGTTTGGCAAGATATGAAGAACTCTTCTTTCGAAGATCGTCATTGATCGCTTTTAGAAACTCATGTTCTTGCTCTAGAGTGAGCTTCTCGAAGCGTAGCTTCTCATGAGATCTTAGGAGCTCTCTATGATCTTCTTGAGTTGTTTCATGAGCTAACTTAAGAGTGTTTAGTTCTTTAGTTAGACGCTCAATCTCCTTCATAGCATTGTCATTCGATTCTTCTCGACTATAAAGACTACTAGCATTTTCATCATTACTAAGCTCACTAGATTTATCATGCAAGAGCTCATCTTCACCAAGCAAGTCATCCTCATCACTATCAAAGTCAATGAATTCAGGGTGTGTTACCTTGGGGCCTTTAGCCATGAAGCATCTTCCAATTCCCTCATTTGGTGAATCAAATAAGTCGTAGGAGTTGGAGTTGGAGGATACTAGTGCAAGTCCGGCAACACCTTCATCTTGACTATAGTCGGAGTCGGAGTGATAGCTTCCATCGGATTGACTGTCAGAGTCGGAGCCGGAGACCCATTCACCAACATGAGCTTGATGTCTTCTTCTTGTGTAGCTCCTTGATGACTTGTTTTTCCTCTCCGAATCCTTGCTTCTCCGAGAAGGTCTTCGTTCATAACGATCATCTCTACTCCTTCTCTCTCTCCGAGGTGACTCATCTCTTGCTCTTCTTCTTGGAGATTCTTCTCTTCTCTTGTGGGGAGCCGTACACTCATTTGAGAAGTGTCCGGGTCGTCCACAATTGTAGCAGTTTCGATCACGACTAGAAGATCTCTTTCCATCATATGATCTAGACTTTGAGCTTCTTTCTATGCCTCTATTCTTGTAGAACTTGTTGAAGTTCTTGACCATTAGGCTTATGTCTTCATTGGAAACTAACTTGTCACTTGAGGTAGTAGGAGCATCACTTGTAGCTTTGTAAGCACCACTTGACTTGTTGTGAAGCTCTTCCTTATCTTTAAGTGTCATCTCATGAGCAACAATTCTTCCAATGACTTCAGTTGGCTTGAGGGTCTTGTAGTTTGGCATCATTTGGATTAAAGTGCACACGGTGTCATACTTTCCATCCAAAGCTCTGAGAATCTTCTTAATGATGAATCGGTCGGTCATTTCTTCGCTTCCTAAGCCAGCAATCTCATTTGTGATGAGAGCAAGCCTAGAGTACATTTCAGCGACTCCTTCACCATCCTTCATCTTGAACTTGTCAAGTTGACCTTGAAGAATATCTAGCTTTGATTCCTTCACAGATTCAGTACCTTCGTGCATTTCAACCAAAGTATCCCAAATCTCCTTAGCATTCTCAAGACGGCTGATTTTGTTGAACTCTTCGGGACACAAAGCATTGAAGAGAATGTCACAAGCTTGAGCGTTGTTTTGCAACATCCGCAACTCTTCGGGTGTAGCTTCGCGATCCGGAACTTTTCCTTCTTCAAAGAAATCACCTTGCATGCCAACACAAATAATGCCCCATGCGGCAGGGTTATGACCAAGAATATGCATTTTCATTTTATGCTTCCAACTAGCAAAATTTGTACCATCAAAGTAAGGACCTCTACGATAATTACCCTCACTAGACGCCATACTCTCCTAGGTTGTGAAACCAAGCTTATGGAGTCCAATGCAATGGAAACCAAGGCAATGGAGACCAAAGCTCTGATACCACTTGTAGGATCGAAAGTAGGTCTAGAGGGGGGGTGATTAGACTACTTGACAATATAAAAAATCTGCCTTTAGATCATGCAATGTTTTTGGCAGTTTCACAACTAAGATCAATTCAAGTAACACCCTACACATGCAATTCTAGAGTATATGCAGCGGAAAGTAAATTGCACATGTAAAAGAGAGGTGGAGAAGATCAAACGCAGTTTGGTGACACGGAGATTTTTGTCGTGGTTCCGATAGGTGGTGCTATCGTACATCCACGTTGATGGAGACTTCAACCCACGGAGGGTAACGGCTGCGCGAGTCCACGGAGGGCTCCACCCACGAAGGGTCCACGAAGAAGCAACCTTGTCTATTCCATCACGGCCTACGCCCACGGAGGACTAGCCTTACTCGGGGTAGATCTTCACGAAGTAGGCGATCTCCTTGCCCTTACAAACTTCTTGGTTCAACTCCACATCTCAACGACGAAGGCTCCCAAGCGACACCTAACCAATCTAGGAGGCACCACCCCCCAAAAGGTAATAGACGGTGTTGATGATGATGAACTCCTTGCTCTTGTGCTTCAGATGATAAACTCCCCAACACTCAACTCTCCTCACTGATATGGCTGTGGTGGAAGAAAGGTTTGAGTGGAAAGCAACTTGGGAAGGCTAGAGATCAAGTTTCATATGGTAGGAATGGAATGGCTTGATCTCAACACAAGGGTAGGTGGTTCACTTCTCAGAAAGTATATGGTGTGAGTGGTAGACTTTCTGATGGCTCTCCTCACGAATGAGGAGGGGGTGGAGGGGTATATATAGCCTCCACACAAAATCCAACCGTTACACACACATTTGACCAATCTCGGTGAGACCGAAGTGAAAACTCGGTCAGACCGAAAGTTCAAATATAGTGAACGTTGGGATTTTCGGTGGGACCGAAAATACCATCTCGGTGAGACCGAAGTGAGTCAAAGGTTAGGGTTTGCCATCTCGGTGAGACCGAAAATATAAACTCGGATATTCCGAATTGATGTCAACTGATCACAGAAGGTTGGCAGCCCTTTTTCGGTGAGACCGAAACTCAGAATCGGTTTGACCGAGAAGCTAGGGTTTGGAGAAACAACTGAAGTGGTTCATCTCGGTGGGACTGAGTTGGAGAAATCGGTGTGACCGAGATGTTAGGGTTTGTAGAAATAACTTCATCTCGGTGGGACAGAGTTGGTTTGACCGAGATTACTTATGGGTGTGTGTTAAGTAGTGAATAGTGCTGATAGTTGAGGGAGTTAGATCACCAAGCACTTGAGCAACAAGAACATTAACACAACCTCATCCCCTTTTAATAGTATTGGCTTTTCCTATGGACTCAATGTGATCTTTGATCACTAAACCAGAAATGGAGTCTTGAGCTTTTGCCAATGCTTGTCTTAGCATTTTGAGGGGTCCACTTCTTCAGACATTTCCATACCCATATCATCGAACTTCTCTGAAATGATTCTCAAGATAATATTAGTTCAATGATATATATGTTGTTATTAATTACCAAAACCACCCGGGGATTAGTTGCACTTTCAGAGGAGAAGAATAAGGGCAAGGTCACGCGCCGCTCCAATCGTATCCAGGGTCACCGAGGCTAAGATCTAGGACTACTGTGTAAGATGTACCTCCTGTTGGAAATATGCCCTAGCGGCAATAATAAAAGTATTATTATTATATTTCCTTGTTCATGATAATTGTCTGTTATTCATGCTTGAATTGTATTGTACGGAAACAGCGATACATGTGTGAATATATAGACCACAATGAGTCCCTGGTAAGCCTCTAGTTACTAGCTCGTTGATCAACAGATGGTCACGGTTTCCTGACCATGGACATAGGATGTCGGTGATAACGGGATCACATCATTAGGAGAATGATGTGATGGACAAGAACCAATTCTGAGCCTAGCACGAGATCGTATAGTTCGTAATGCATAAGCTTTTCGGTGTCAAGTATTTATTCCTTAGACCATGAGGTTGTGCAACTCCCGGATACCGTAGGAATACTTTGGGTGTGCCAAGCGTCACAACGTAACTGGGTGGCTATAAAGGTACACATCGGGTATCTCCGAAAGTGTCTGTTGAGTTGGTACGAACCAAGACTAAGATGTTGTCACTCCGTATGACGGAGAGGTACCTCTGGGCCCACTCAGTAAGACACCATCATAATGAGCTCAAAGTGACTAAGGAGTAAGTCACGGGATGATGGATTACGGAACGAGTAAAGAGACTTGCCATGACAAGATTGAACAAGGTATCGGGCATACCGACGATCGAATCTCGGGCAAGTACTGTACCGATGGACAAAGGGAATAACATACGGGTTGAGTGAATCCTTGACACAGTGGTTCATCCGATGAAGATTATTTAGGAACACGTGGGAACTAACATGGGTATCCAGATCCCGCTGTTGGTTATTGACCGGAGAGTGGTCTCGGTCATGTCTGCGTGTCTCCCGAACCCGTAGGGTCTACACACTTAAGGTTCGGTGACGCTAGGGTCGTAGAGATACATGCACGTGGAAACCCGAAAGTTGTTCGGAGTCCCGGATGAGATCCCGGACGTGACGAGGAGTTCCGGAATGGTCCAGAGGTAAAGAATGATATATAGGAAGTCCAGTTTCGGCCATCGGGTGAACTCCGGGGGTCACCGGGAGTGTCCCGGGACCACCGGAGGGGTCCCGGGGGTCCACCGGTTGGGGCCACCCATCCTGGTGGGGCCCCTAGGCCGCAAGCAGGAAGGGGCCAGCCCCTGGTGGGCAGGCGCACCACTTGGGCCCCCCCTCCATGCGCCTAGGGTTGAAACCCTAGGGGAGGGGGGCGCCCCCTATGCCTTGGGGGGCAAGTTTCCCCCCTAGGCCGCCCACTAGTAGAAAACAGGGCATTGGTCCAGCCCATTAGCCCCGGTTCAATCTAGAACCGGGACCAATAGGGGTACTGGACCCGGTTCGTTAGCCCAGGGGGCCGGCCGGGCCACGTGGGCCATTGGTCCCGGTTCGTCTGGACCTATTGGTCCCGGTTGGAGCTAAAAACCGGGACCAATGGCTCTTGCTCCTGGCCCACCACTATTAGTCCCGGTTTGTTTTATGAACCGGGACCAAAGGCACCCCTTTAGCCCCGGTTTGTAGCACCAACCGGGACCAGTGAGTTGCCTATATATACCCCCTCACTCAAGAGCAGAGCTCACTGCTCTGTTTTTTTTCTGGCCGAGGGGGAGAGGGGTTAGTGGTGCTCTAGCTCACCTCCTATGCACACAACATGTTCGGTGGATTGCCCGAGCCACACTAGTTAAGCTTTTCTCCTCTCGAAGCTCTATTTTCTTCGAGATTTGTCTAGGTTTAGCGGTCCGTCACGTCCCGTCCCCGTCTTCGCCGCCGTCGATCGCCCCCGCCGATCTCGTCACCGGCACCACCGTGGTGAGCCTCTTGTTATGTCCATGCTTTTCTTACTTTTATTATTGCTTTAGATAGATATTTGTCTAATTTTCTTACGTTTATTATTGCTTGTTATTATATAGTGCGATGGTTTTGATATCCGCCCACGTGGGCCCTCGTCCGGTCTACGATTCGGATGTGGTATATTATCTTTAATTTATAACTATTTGTTTTAGTGCTTATGATAGTTATGCCGACCAACCTGACATGCATAGATGTTTTATTATGTCTAGGAGGTAGTTGAACCGGAAATTCCAACCGACCCTCTTGTGGAGAGGTTAAATTTAGTTGAAGAGGAAAACATTTCGTTAAAGAAAAAATTGGAAAAAATGGAGGAGGAGAAGATGGAATTGGAGTTGCATGTTGCGGAAGTTATCGATGAACACAAGATCAAGATGGAACCTATTGTCGAGAGGTTAAATTTAGTTGAAGAAGAAAACAAATTCTTGAAGGAAAAAATAAAAAAAATTGTGGACGAGAAGATGATATTGGAGTTGCATGTTGCGGATGTCGTCGATGATCACAAGATCAAGATGGATGCAATGCGGTTGAAGATTAAAAAGATTAGAAAATATGCCATTAATACCGAGGCTTGGTATCATTATGCCGTTGGATCAATTGTTACCTTGGTTGCGATTATGATAGCATTTGTTTTCGCATTGAAATGTTTTACATAGTTTCGATGTGTATGGAGAGCTATATGTTGTTAGATGAGAACTATATATGTATGTACTTTGGTTTTAATGTGATGATGAACTTTTATCCATTTGGTCACTTAATTATCTATTTATGATGTTCTGTAATGGTTTTTGACACACTTAATTATATATAAATGCACGCAGATGAACCGCCAATGGATGTACGGTGACAGACACACCTCCGAGTACATTAAGGGCGTGCGTGAGTTTCTAAATGCGGCAGAGGCAAACAAGCAGAATGGTTTTATGTGTTGTCCATGCACTAAATGTGTGAATACGATGTCTTACTCTAACCGAAAAATCCTTCACTCCCACCTGCTTTACAAGGGTTTCGTGCCACACTATAATGTTTGGACGAGGCACGGAGAAATAGGGGTTATGATGGAAGACGGCGAAGAAGAAGAGTACGATGACAACTATGTGCCCCCTGAATACGGTGATGCTGCAATGGGGGGAGCTGGTGAAGATCAAGAGGAACCAGACGATGTGCCCAATGATGCTGCAACGGGTGAAGCTGCTGAAGATCAAGAGGAACCAAATGATGATCTTCGCCGGGTCATTGTCGATGCAAGGACACAATGCGAAAGTCAAAAGGAGAAGCTGAAGTTCGATCGCATGTTAGAGGATCACAAAAAAGGGTTGTACCCCAATTGCGAAGATGGCAACACAAAGCTCGGTACCGTACTGGAATTGCTGCAGTGGAAGGCAGGGAATGCTGTGGCTGACAAAGGATTTGAGAAGCTACTGAAAATATTGAAGAAGAAGCTTCCGAAGGATAACGAATTGCCCGACAGTACATACGCAGCAAAGAAGGTCGTATGCCCTCTAGGATTGGAGGTGCAGAAGATACATGCATGCCCTAATGACTGCATCCTCTACCGCGGTGCATACAACGATCTGAACGCATGCCCGGTATGCGGTGCATTGCGGTATAAGATCAGACGAGATGACCCTGGTGATGTTGATGGCGAGCCCGCCAGGAAGAGGGTTCCTGCGAAGGTGATGTGGTATGCTCCTATAATACCACGGTTGAAACGTTTGTTTAGAAACAGAGAGCATGCCAAGTTGATGCGATGGCACAGTGAGGACCGTAAGAAAGACGGGAAGTTGAGAGCACCCGCTGACGGGTCGCAATGGAGAAAAATCGAGAGGAAGTACTGGGAGGAGTTTGCAAAGGACGCAAGGAACGTATGGTTTGCTCTAAGCGCGGATGGCATTAATCCTTTCGGGGAGCAGAGCAGCAATCACAGCACCTGGCCCGTGACTCTATGTATGTATAACCTTCCTCCTTGGATGTGCATGAAGCGGAAGTTCATTATGATGCCAGTTCTCATCCAAGGCCCTAAGCAACCCGGCAACGACATTGATGTGTACCTAAGGCCATTAGTTGAAGAACTTTTACAGCTGTGGAATGGAAACGGTGTACGTGCGTGGGATGAGCACAAACAGGAGGAATTTGACCTAAAGGCGTTGCTGTTCGTGACCATCAACGATTGGCCCGCTCTCAGTAACCTTTCAGGACAGACAAACAAAGGATACCACGCATGCACGCACTGTTTAGATGACACTGAAAGTATATACCTGGACAAGTGCAGGAAGAATGGGTACCTGGGCCATCGTCGATTTCTTCCGACCAACCATCAATGTCGAAAGAAAGGCAAGCATTTCAAAGGCGAGGCAGATCACCGGAAGAAGCCCGCCATGCGTACCGGTGATCACGTACTTGCTATGGTCAATGATTTACACGTAATCTTCGGAAAGGGCCCCGGCGCACTAGCTGTTCCGAATGACGATGAGGGACACGCACCCATGTGGAAGAAGAAATCTATATTTTGGGACCTACCCTACTGGAAAGACCTAGAGGTCCGCTCTTCAATCGACGTGATGCACGTGACGAAGAACCTTTGCGTGAACATGCTAGGCTTCTTGGGCGTGTATGGAAAGACAAAAGATACAGCTGAGGCACGGGAGGACCTGCAACGTTTGCACGAAAAAGACGGCATCCCTCCGAAGCAGTATGAAGGTCCTGCCAGCTATGCTCTTACGAAAGAAGAGAAAGAAATCTTCTTTGAATGCCTTCTCAGTATGAAGGTCCCGACTGGCTTCTCGTCGAATATAAAGGGAATAATAAATATGGCAGAGAAAAAGTTCCAGAACCTAAAGTCTCATGACTGCCATGTGATTATGACGCAACTGCTTCCGGTTGCATTGAGGGGGCTTCTACCGGAAAACGTCCGATTAGCCATTGTGAAACTATGTGCATTCCTCAATGCAATCTCTCAGAAGGTGATCGATCCAGAAATCGTACCAAGGCTAAGGAGTGATGTGACGCAATGTCTTGTCAGTTTCGAGCTTGTGTTCCCACCATCCTTCTTCAATATCATGACACACGTCCTAGTTCATCTAGTCGACGAGTTGTCATTCTGGGGCCCGTATTTCTACACAATATGTTCCCCTTTGAGAGGTTCATGGGAGTCCTAAAGAAATATGTCCGTAACCGCGCCAGACCAGAAGGAAGCATCTCCATGGGCCATCAAACAGAGGATGTCATCGGGTTTTGTGTTGACTTCATTCCTGGCCTTAATAAGATAGGTCTCCCTAAATCGCGGTACGAGGGCAGACTGACTGGAAAAGGCACGCTTGGAAGGGACTCAATAATATGCAGGGACGGTTATTCTTGGTCTCAAGCACACTACACAGTTCTACAGAACTCTACATTGGTGACCCCGTATGTCGATGAACACAAGAACAATCTGCGCTCCAAACACCCGGAGCAGTGCGACGACTGGATTACACGTGAACACATCAGGACTTTCAGCAGTTGGTTGGAAACACGTCTCAGAGGTGACAACACTGTTTGTGATGAGTTGTACTTGTTGTCCAGGGGACCATCTTCGACTGTATTGATTTACAAAGGATACGAGATAAATGGAAATACATTTTACACGATTGTCCAAGATCAAAAGAGCACCAACCAAAACAGCGGTGTCCGCTTTGATGCAACAACCGAGTGGGGAAAGGACACATATTATGGTTACATAGTGGACATATGGGAACTTGACTACGGACATGATTTTAAGGTCCCTTTGTTTAAGTGTAAATGGGTCAATCTGTCAGGAGGCGGGGTACAGGTAGACCCACAGTACGGAATGACAACAGTGGATCTGAAAAATCTTAGATACAATGACGAACCGTTCGTCCTAGCCAATGATGTGGCACAGGTTATCTATGTGAAGGACATGTCTACCAGACCGAGAAAAAGAAAAGATAAGGAAGCGAATACATCATACGATGAGCCAAAGCGCCACATAGTTCTTTCAGGAAAAAGGGACATCCTGGGAGTGGAGGGCAAGACAGACATGTCTGAAGATTATGAAAAGTTTCATGAAATTCCTCCCTTCAAAGTCAAGGCTGACCCAAGCATCCTGATAAACGATGAAGATTATCCATGGTTACGGCGCAATAAGCAAATGACACAAGCGAAGAAAAAGTGAAGAGTTATTTCCGCAACTATTATGATGATACCATGCCAACTTTGTAACAAACGAGTATGATAACATTGTCCGTTTGTACTATTCAAATTTCAATACTACTTGCACTAACAAAACAAAACAAAACAAAACAAACTTGAAAAATAAATAGCAACAATAAGTATTTTGTTGTAAGTATAAACAAAATAAAATAAATAAAGCAACAAAGAAAATAAATAAAGAAAGTAAAATAAATAAAGCAACTCTAAATACAGCAAAAAACAACTTAGAAATAAACAAAGAAAATAAAATAAATAAAGCAACTCTAAATACAGCAAAAAACAACTTAGAAATAAATAGCAACAATAAGTATTTTGTTGTAATTAAGTATAAACAAAATAAAATAAATAAAGCAACAAATAAAATAAATAAAGGAAGTAAAATAAATAAAGCAACTCTAAATACAGCAAAAAACAACTTAGAAATAAACAAAGAAAATAAAAATACGAGTCCGACGATGTACACTATGATCGCTAATGATCCGAGGATGGTGCCCGGTTATACCAATCTTGCAGATTACGCGTCCGACGATGTACACTATGATTTCATGGACGTGCAGATAGAAAGATACGAGTACAAAAAGCCTCTCGTCAAAAATGAAAGATCTCTATCAACGAATATGCGAAGATTGCATGATTGGTACATGAAAATCTGAAGAGAGTCTGGGGGGAGGAATAACTTGTATTTGAGAGTTAAACCGGAGCATGACCTCGTTGGAATTGACCTGTTGCCTGTTCCATTTGAGGAGTTCTATCAATTTTTCAATCAATTGGCCCTCGATAAAACAACGATCACCTGCTACTGTCTGTAAGTAGTACTACTTCTGTCATTAAGTCTCTCTATATAGCTGATCTTCATTGCATGTATTTATAATTATCCTCACTATATTATGCAGATTGAAGATCGTCGAATTGAAGAAAAGACAAGTAGGTGATATTGGGTTTATTAACACATACCTCATAGATGCAACCGAGGTTAAATTGCGTCCCGGCGATACCGAGACCAACTTGCTACGATCGTTGGTGGTAAATGAAAACAAAGATATAATACTCTTTCCTTACAACTTCAAGTGAGTGTTAATGTCTTGTGCATATTTGGTTTCCCCTATATATATCAGTCAAGTTTATAGTGATGTAATGATCTCATGCATTCGTGCGCAGCTTCCACTATATTCTCTTAGAGATTAAGCTTGAGAAGGGAATAGTAACTGTCTTCGACTCTAAACGTAAAGATCCCGAGGAGTATGCGGACATGACTCAAATGCTAGCCAGGTAAGTTAAATCGATCAATATTATCCACCATGCATATATATCAGCAACTTCATTTCTGATATCAACTAATTGTTTCCTTTGTCTGGCAGGGCTTGGAAAAAATTCATCAAAAAAGCTCCGGGACTGCCGAAGAAGCTACAATTTAGATACCCGAAAGTAAGTACTATATAGTAGCATGTTCCGCGCGCGCATCTCCTATATCTTGATTCAAGCGCTAGCTAGTTTCATCAATACCAATTTGGCATTCTTGCTTATCAGTTTGATTGAGCTCTATTTCTTGTAAAATGGTTGTGGCAGGAACCCGGGAATGATTATTGTGGATACTACATTTGCGAGTCCATCCGCCACACGACCTGTGAGCGGGGCTACACTGATGAACAATTTGAAGTGCGTAAGCAATCAATAATATTCACAAATTTATAGCATCATTTCATGTATTGACCCCCTACTTCAAATTAGATGTTTCGGATGCGGGATGAACTCCTAACACCAGATCGTCTGCGAGCAATTCAAGAGGAATTGGCGGCATTCTTCCTTGAACACGTGATCGCTGAAGACGGAGAATACTATGTGGACCCTGCATCCATGTGTTAGGAGATTATTTTTGTAAGAGATAATTATTGTATATATGTGCCCGGTAGTGTCGGATAGATATACGAGAACTTGTTGTTCGACCAATCTCTCGGAGAAGGAGAGGTGGTCGATATTATTACTTCTCTCTGTATGCATATATATATATATGTTGATTATATATACGAGATCTTCTGTTCCTTCGTTTGCTTAGTAGCTAGCAGCTAGCTAGCTAGCTAGCGTGACTCTAGTCCATATATATATACGTATGTGTAGTATGTAGCGTCGACCAAAAGCACGGACATAAGAGAGAACACTTCTCTCTATTAATTAGCTAGCTAACACAATATATCAAACACCTAAATTAACCCCCAAAACCTAAAACCCCCCCTCCCCTTTCAAAAAAAAAACAAAAACCACAGCCACAGAAATGCTGACACGTGGATGCCTTTTGGTCCCGGTTGGTACCACCAACCGGGACTAAAGCCCCTCCTGCCTGGACTCGGTGCACAGGCCACGTGGACACCCTTTTGCCCCGGTTCTGGATTGAACCGGGACTAAAGGGTCAGAGCATTAGTACCGACCCTCTTGCCCCGGTTCCAGAACCGGGGCTAAAAGGCAAAATGAACCGGGGCTAAATACCCTTTATCTACTAGTGTGGCCCATGCTCATGTCACCATCAACTTCAACGCGTTCCTAGAGAAATCCAACACTAGTAGAAAACAGGGCATTGGTCCAGCCCATTAGCCCCGGTTCAATCTAGAACCGGGACCAATGGGGGTACTGGACCCGGTTCGTTAGCCCAGGGGGCCGGCCGGGCCACGTGGGCCATTGGTCCCGGTTCGTCTGGACCTATTGGTCCCGGTTGGAGCTAAAAACCGGGACCAATGGCTCTTGCTCCTGGCCCACCACTATTGGTCCCGGTTGATGTTATGAACCGGGACCAAAGGCACCCCTTTAGCCCCGGTTTGTAGCACCAACCGGGACCAGTGAGTTGCCTATATAAACCCCCTCACTCAAGAGCAGAGCTCACTGCTCTGTTTTTTTTTCTGGCCGAGGGGGAGAGGGGTTAGTGGTGCTCTAGCTCACCTCCTATGCACACAACGTGTTCGGTGGAATGCCCGAGCCACACTAGTTAAGCTTTTCTCCTCTCGAAGCTCTATTTTCTCCGAGATTTGTCTAGGTTTAGAGGTCCGTCACGTCCCGTCCCCGTCTTCACCGCCGTCGATCGCCCCCGCCGATCTCGTCACCGGCACCACCGTGGTGAGCCTCTTGTTATGTCCATGCTTTTCTTACTTTTATTATTGCTTTAGATAGATATTTGTCTAATTTTCTTACGTTTATTATTGCTTGTTATTATATAGTGCGATGGTTTTGATATCCGCCCACGTGGGCCCTCGTCCGGTCTACGATTCGGATGTGGTATATTATCTTTAATTTATAACTATTTGTTTTAGTGCTTATGATAGTTATGCCGACCAACCTGACATGCATAGATGTTTTATTATGTCTAGGAGGTAGTTGAACCGGAAATTCCAACCGACCCTCTTGTGGAGAGGTTAAATTTAGTTGAAGAGGAAAACATTTCGTTAAAGAAAAAATTGGAAAAAATGGAGGAGGAGAAGATGGAATTGGAGTTGCATGTTGCGGAAGTTATCGATGATCACAAGATCAAGATGGAACCTATTGTCGAGAGGTTAAATTTAGTTGAAGAAGAAAACAAATTCTTGAAGGAAAAAAAAAATTGTGGACGAGAAGATGATATTGGAGTTGCATGTTGCGGATGTCGTCGATGATCACAAGATCAAGATGGATGCAATGCGGTTGAAGATTAAAAAGATTAGAAAATATGCCATTAATACCGAGGCTTGGTATCATTATGCCGTTGGATCAATTGTTACCTTGGTTGCGATTATGATAGCATTTGTTTTCGCGTTGAAATGTTTTACATAGTTTCGATGTGTATGAAGAGCTATATATGTTGTTAGATGAGAACTATATATGTATGTACTTTGGTTTTAATGTGATGATGAACTTTTATCCATTTGGTCACTTAATTATCTATTTATGATGTTCTGTAATGGTTTTTGACACACTTAATTATATATAAATGCACGCAGATGAACCGCCAATGGATGTACGGTGACAGACACACCTCCGAGTACATTAAGGGCGTGCGTGAGTTTCTAAATGTGGCAGAGGCAAACAAGCAGAATGGTTTTATGTGTTGTCCATGCACTCAATGTGTGAATACGATGTCTTACTCTAACCGAAAAATCCTTCACTCCCACCTGCTTTACAAGGGTTTCATGCCACACTATAATGTTTGGACGAGGCACGGTGAAATAGGGGTTATGATGGAAGACGGCGAAGAAGAAGAGTACGATGACAACTATGTGCCCCCTGAATACGGTGATGCTGCAATGGGGGGAGCTGGTGAAGATCAAGAGGAAGCAGACGATGTGCCCAATGATGCTGCAACGGGTGAAGCTGCTGAAGATCAAGAGGAACCAAATGATGATCTTCGCCGGGTCATTGTCGAGTCAGTTTCGAGCTTGTGTTCCCACCATCCTTCTTCAATATCATGACACACGTCCTAGTTCATCTAGTCGACGAGATTGTCATTCTGGGGCCCGTATTTCTACACAATATGTTCCCGTTTGAGAGGTTCATGGGAGTCCTAAAGAAATATGTCCGTAACCGCGCCAGACCAGAAGGAAGCATCTCCATGGGCCATCAAACAGAGGATGTCATCGGGTTTTGTGTTGACTTCATTCCTGGCCTTAATAAGATAGGTCTCCCTAAATCGCGGTACGAGGGCAGACTGACTAGAAAAGGCACGCTTGGAAGGGACTCAATAATATGCAGGGACGGTTATTCTTGGTCTCAAGCACACTACACAGTTCTACAGAACTCTACATTGGTGACCCCGTATGTCGATGAACACAAGAACAGTCTGCGCTCCAAACACCCGGAGCAGTGCGACGACTGGATTACACGTGAACACATCAGGACTTTCAGCAGTTGGTTGGAAACACGTCTCAGAGGTGACAACACTGTTTGTGATGAGTTGTACTTGTTGTCCAGGGGACCATCTTCGACTGTATTGATTTACAAAGGATACGAGATAAATGGAAATACATTTTACACGATTGTCCAAGATCAAAAGAGCACCAACCAAAACAGCGGTGTCCGCTTTGATGCAACAACCGAGAGGGGAAAGGACACATATTATGGTTACATAGTGGACATATGGGAACTTGACTACGGACATGATTTTAAGGTCCCTTTGTTTAAGTGTAAATGGGTCAATCTGTCAGGAGGCGGGGTACAGGTAGACCCACAGTACGGAATGACAACAGTGGATATGAAAAATCTTGGATACAATGACGAACCGTTCGTCCTAGCCAATGATGTGGCACAGGTTATCTATGTGAAGGACATGTCTACCAGACCGAGAAAAAGAAAAGATAAGGAAGCGAATACATCATACGATGAGCCAAAGCGCCACATAGTTCTTTCAGGAAAAAGGGACATCCTGGGAGTGGAGGGCAAGACAGACATGTCTGAAGATTATGAAAAGTTTCATGAAATTCCTCCCTTCAAAGTCAAGGCTGACCCAAGCATCCTGATAAACGATGAAGATTATCCATGGTTACGGCGCAATAAGCAAATGACACAAGCGAAGAAAAAGTGAAGAGTTATTTCCGCAACTATTATTACTTTCGCCTAATGATGAAGTATTGGTTTGTTGAATCCTTTGACACTAGACAAAATGTGACATGAGGGGGTCTAGGGTTGTGGATCGCCGAGCAGTCGGGGGTCGAGGGGTCGAGAGAGGTTGCCTAGCTAGTGTCAAAGTATTGAAGAATTCCATGACTTCATCATTTGCCAGAAGTAACCGGGGCATGTTGGTACGAAGTTATGCAAAGATGTTCTGGAACGGAGTTCCTGATAGGATAATCCGTCTTTTGTTACGGATTATCTTATCTGGGACTTCGTTCCAAAACAACTTTGGAGAGCTTCGTACCATCATGCTACTGTTACTTTCGCCTAATGATGAAGTATTGGTTCTGTTGAATCCTTTGACACTAGCTAGACAAAATGTGACATGAGGGGGTCTAGGGTTTGTGGATCGCCGAGCAGTCGGGGGTCGAGGGGTCGAGAGAGGTTGCCTAGCTAGTGTCAAAGTATTGAAAAATTCCATGACTTCATCATTTGCCAGAAGTAACCGGGGCATTTTGGTACGAAGTTATGCAAAGATGTTTTGGAACGGAGTTCCTGATAGGATAATCCGTCTTTTGTTACGGATTATCTTATCTGGGACTTCGTTCCAAAACAACTTTGGAGAGCTTCGTACCATCATGCTACTGTTACTTTCGCCTAATGATGAAGTACTGGTTTTGTTGAATCCTTTGACAACTATAGCTAGACAAAATGTGACATGAGGGGGTCTAGGGTTTGTGGATCGCCGAGCTGTCGGGGGTCGAGGGGTCGAGAGAGGTTGCCTAGCTAGTGTCAAAGTATTGAAAAATTCCATGACTTCATCATTTGCCAGAAGTAACCGGGGCATGTTGGTACGAAGTTATGCAAAGATGTTCTGGAACGGAGTCCCTGATAGGATAATCCGTCTTTTGTTACGGATTATCTTATCTGGGACTTCGTTCCAAAACAACTTTGGAGAGCTTCGTACCATCATACCTCATAGATGCAACCGAGGTTAAATTGCGTCCCGGCGATACCGAGACCAACTTGCTACGATCGTTGGTGGTAAATGAAAACAAAGATATAATACTCTTTCCTTACAACTTCAAGTGAGTGTTAATGTCTTGTGCATATTTGGTTTCCCTTATATATATCAGTCAAGTTTATAGTGATGTAATGATCTCATGCATTCGTGCGCAGCTTCCACTATATTCTCTTAGAGATTAAGCTTGAGAAGGGAATAGTAACTGTCTTCGACTCTAAACGTAAAGATCCCGAGGAGTATGCGGACATGACTCAAATGCTAGCCAGGTAAGTTAAATCGATCAATATTATCCACCATGCATATATATCAGCAACTTCATTTCTGATATCAACTAATTGTTTCCTTTGTCTGGCAGGGCTTGGAAAACATTCAGCAAAAAAGCTCCGGGACTGCCGAAGAAGCTACAATTTAGATACCCGAAAGTAAGTCCTATATAGTAGCATGTTCCGCGCGTGCATCTCCTATATCTTGATTCAAGCGCTAGCTAGTTTCATCAATACCAATTTGGCATTCTTGCTTATCAGTTTGATTGAGCTCTATTTCTTGTAAAGTGGTTGTGGCAGGAACCCGGGAATGATTATTGTGGATACTACATTTGCGAGTCCATCCGCCACACGACCTGTGAGCGGGGCTACACTGATGAACAATTTAAAGTGCGTAAGCAATCAATAATATTCACAAATTTATAGCATGCATCATTTCATGTATTGACCCCCTACTTCAAATTAGATGTTTCGGATGCGGGATGAACTCCTAACACCAGATCGTCTGCGAGCAATTCAAGAGGAATTGGCGGCATTCTTCCTTGAACACGTGATCGCTGAAGACGGAGAATACTATGTGGACCCTGCATCCATGTGTTAGGAGATTATTTTTGTAAGAGATAATTATTGTATATATGTGCCCGGTAGTGTCGGATCGATAGATATACGAGAACTTGTTGTTCGACCAATTTCTCGGAGAAGGAGAGGTGGTCGATATTATTACTTCTCTCTGTATGCATATATATATATGTTGATTATATATACGAGATCTTCTGTTCCTTCGTTTGCTTAGTATAGCTAGCAGCTAGCTAGCTAGCTAGCGTGACTCTAGTCCATATATATACGTATGTGTAGTATGTAGCGTCGACCAAAAGCACGGACATAAGAGAGAACACTTCTCTCTATTAATTAGCTAGCTAACACAATATATCAAACACCTAAATTAACCCCCAAAACCTAAAACCCCCCTCCCCTTTCAAAAAAAAAAACAAAAACCACAGCTACAGAAATGCTGACACGTGCATGCCTTTTGGTCCCGGTTGGTACCACCAACCGGGACTAAAGCCCCTCCTGCCTGGACTCGGTGCACAGGCCACGTGGACACCCTTTTGCCCCGGTTCTGGATTGAACCGGGACTAAAGGGTCAGAGCATTAGTACCGACCCTGTTGCCCCGGTTCCAGAACCGGGGCTAAAAGGCCAAATGAACCGGGGCTAAATCCCCTTTATCTACTAGTGGCCGCCCCCT
This sequence comes from Secale cereale, assembly GCA_902687465.1. Taxonomy (NCBI): domain Eukaryota; kingdom Viridiplantae; phylum Streptophyta; class Magnoliopsida; order Poales; family Poaceae; genus Secale; species Secale cereale. Next base: position 614,861,190 of record LR738713.1, read on the forward strand.
TTGCAGATGGGATCTGCCAGGGCCGGCCCTGGCCCCTATATATAGTGGGGGGGAGAGGGCAGCCGCACCCCAAGCCTCTGGCGCCTCTCCCCCTCCCGTCACACCTTTCTACTCCTCCGCAGGGCGCCGGCGAAGCCCTGCAGGATTTCCCGCTACATCCACCACCACGCCGTCGTGCTGCTGGATCTCCGACGACCTCTCCTCCCCCCTTGCTGGATCAAGAAGGAGGTGACGTTGCTGTACCGGACGTGTGTTGAACACGGAGGTGCCGTCCGTTCGGCGCTAGATCATAGGTGACGAAGAATGCGAAGAGTACGACTACTTCATCCACGCTTCTTCGAACGCTTCCGCTCGCGATCTACAAAAGGGTATGTAGATGCACTCTAATATGCTCGTTGCTAGATGTCTCCTTAGATTGATCTTGGTGAAAGCGTAGAAATTTTTTGAATTCTGCTACGTTCCCCAACAGTGGTATCAGAGCTAGGTCTTTTGCGTAGCATCTTGCACGAGTAGAACACAAAGCAGTTGTGGGCGTTGAGTTTGCTCAACTTTCTTGCCGTTACTAGTCTGATCTTGATTCGGCGGTATTGTGGGATGAAGCGGCCCGGACCGACCTTACACGTACGCTTATCTGAGACTGGTTCGACCGACAGACATGCACTAGATGCATAAGGTGGCTGGCGGGTGTCTGTCTCTCCTACTTTAGTCTGATCGGATTCGATGAACAGGGTCCTTATGAAGGGTAAATAGAAATTGACAAATCACGTTGTGGTTTCTGCGTAGGTAAGAAACGTTCTTGCTAGAAAACCTATAGAAGCCACGTAAAACTTGCAACAACAATTAGAGGTCGTCTAACTTGTTCTTGCAGCATGTGCTATGTGATATGGTATGGCCAAGAAGATGTGAAGAATGATATATGTGATGTATGAGATTGATCATGTTCTTGTAATAGGGAATCACGACTTGCATGTCGATGAATTTGACAACCGGCAGGAGCCATAGGAGTTGTCTTAATTATTGTATGACCTGCGTGTCACTGAATAACGCCATGTAATTACTTTACTTTGTTGCTAAACGTTAGCCATAGTAGTAGAAGTAATGGTTGGCGTGACAACTTCATGAAGACACAATGATGGAGATCTTGATGATGGAGATCATGGTGTCGAGCCGGTGACAAAGATGATCATGGTGCCCCGAAGATGGAGATCGAAGGAGCATGATGATATTGGCCATATCAAGTCACTTTATATGATTGCATGTGATGTTTATCATGTTTTATGCATCTTGTTTACTTAGAACGACGGTAGTAAATAAGATGATCTCTCACTAAAATTTCAAGAATTGTGTTCCCCCTAACTGTGCACCGTTGCTAAGGAGCGTTGTTCCGAAGCACCACGTGATGATCGGGTGTGATAGGTTCTAACGTTCGCATACAACAGGTGTAAGCCAGATTTACACACGCAATACACTTAGGGTTCACTTGACGAGCCTAGCATGTACAGACATGGCCTCGGAACACGGAAGACCGAAAGGTCGAACATGAGTCGTATAGAAGATACGATCAACATGAAGATGTTCACCGTTGATGACTAGTCCGTCTCACGTGATGATCGGACACGAGCTAGTCAATTCGGATCGTGTATCACTTAGATGACTAGAGAGATGTCAATCTGAGTGGGAGTTCATTAAAATTTGGTTAAGATGAACTTAATTATCATGAACTTAGTCTAAATTCTTTACAATATCTCTTGTAGATCAAATGGCCCACGCTCATGTCACCCTCAACTTCAACGCGTTCCTAGAGAAATCCAAGCTCAAAGACGATGGTAGCAACTATACGGACAGGGTCCGTAACCTGAGGATCATCCTCATAGCTGCCAAGAAAACTTATGTCCTAGATGCACCGCTAGGTGACGCTCCCGCCCCGGCAAACCAAGATGTTATGAACGCTTGGCAGTCGCGTTGTGATGATTACTCCCTGGTTCAGTGCGGCATGCTTTACAGCTTAGAATCGGGGCTCCAAAAGCGTTTTAAGCACCACGGGGCATATGAGATGTTCCAAGAGCTGAAAATGGTTTTCCAAGCTCATGCCCGAGTCGAGAGATATGACGTCTCCGACGCATTCTACAGCTGTAAGATGGAGGAAAACAGTTCTGTCAGTGAGCACATCCTCAAGATTTCTGGGTTGCACAACCGCTTGTCTCAGTTGGGAATGAATCTCCCAGACGAAGTGGTCGTTGACAGAATCCTCCAGTCGCTCCCACCAAGCTACAAGAGCTTCGTGTTGAACTTCAATATGCAGGGGATGGAGAAGTCCATTCCCGAGGTGTATTCGATGCTGAAATCAGCGGAGGTGGATATCAAGAAAGAACATCAAGTGTTGATGGTCAATAAAACCACTAAGTTCAAGAAGGGCAAGGGTAAGAAGAACTTCAAGAAGGACAGCAAGGGAGTTTCCGCGCCCGGTAAGCCTGTTGCCGGGAAGAAGCCAAAGTATGGACCCAAGCCTGAGACAAAGTGCTTTTATTGCAAGGGAACGGGTCACTGGAAGCGGAACTGCCCCAAATACTTAGCGGACAAGAAGGCCGGCAACGTCAAAGGTATATGTGATATACATGTTATTGATGTGTACCTTACCAGCGCTCGTAGTAGCTCCTGGGTATTTGATACCGGTGCAGTTGCTCATATTTGTAACTCTAAGCAGGAGTTGCGAAATAAGCGGAGACTGGCGAAGGACGAGGTGACGATGCGCGTCGGGAATGGTTCCAAGGTCGATGTGATCGCCGTCGGCACGCTGCCTCTACATCTACCCTCGGGATTAGTTTTAAACCTCAATAATTGTTATTTAGTACCAGCTTTGAGCATGAACATTGTATCTGGATCTCGTCTTATGCGAGATGGCTACTCATTTAAATCTGAGAATAATGGTTGTTCTATTTATTTGAGAGATATGTTTTATGGTCATGCCCCGCTGGTCAATGGTTTATTTTTGATGAATCTCGATCGTGATGATACACATATTCATAGTGTGAATGCCAAAAGATGTAAAGTTGATAATGATAGTCCCACATACTTGTGGCATTGCCGCCTTGGTCATATTGGTGTCAAACGTATAAAGAAGCTTCATGCTGATGGACTTCTGGAGTCTCTTGATTATGAATCATTTGACACGTGCAAACCATGCCTCTTGGGCAAGATGACCAAGACTCCGTTCTCCGGAACAATGGAGCGAGCAACCAACTTATTGGAAATCATACATACCGATGTGTGCGGTCCAATGAGTGTTGAGGCTCGCGGAGCTATCGTTATGTTCTCACCCTCACAGATGACTTGAGTAGATATGGGTATGTCTACTTGATGAAGCACAAGTCTGAGACCTTTGAAAAGGTCAAGGAATTTCAGAATGAGGTTGAGAATCAACGAGACAAGAAAATAAAGTTCTTACGATCGGATCGTGGGGGTAAATATTTGAGTCATGAATTTGGCACGCACCTTAGGAAATGTGGAATTATTACACAATTGACACCGCCCGGAACACCTCAGCGTAACGGTGTGTCCGAACGTCGAAATCGTACTCTATTGGACATGGTGCGATCTATGATGTCCCTTATCGATTTACCGCTATCTTTTTGGGGTTATGCTTTAGAGACTGCCGCATTCACTTTAAATAGGGCTCCGTCGAAATCCGTTGAAACGACACCGTATGAACTTTGGTTTGGCAAGAAACCGAAGTTGTCGTTTCTGAAAGTTTGGGGTTGCGATGCTTATGTCAAGAAACTTCAACCTGAAAAGCTCAAACCCAAATCGGAAAATGTGTCTTCATAGGATACCCAAAGGAAACTATTGGGTACATCTTCTACCACAGATCCGAAGGCAAGGTATCTGTTGCCAAGAATGGATCCTTTCTGGAGAAAGAGTTTCTCTCGAAAGAAGTGAGTGGGAGGAAAGTAGAACTTGATGAGGTGAGAGTCACCCCTCCCGAACCGGAAAGTAGCGCAGCGCAGGAAATTGTTCCTGAGGTGCCTGCACCGACAAGGGAGGAAGTTAATGATGATGATCATGAAGAAACAGATCAAGTTACTACTGAACTTCGAAGGTCCACAAGGGCACGTTCCGCACCAGAGTGGTACGGCAACCCTGTCATGGAAATCATGTTGTTAGACAACGGTGAACCTTCGAACTATGAAGAAGCGATGGCGGGCCCGGATTCCAATAAATGGCTTGGAGCCATGAAATCCGAGATAGAATCCATGTATGAAAACAAAGTATGGACTTTGGTGGACTTGCCTGATGATAGGCACGCCATAGAAAATAAATGGATATTTAAGAAGAAGACAGACGCGGATGGTAATGTGACCATCTATAAGGCTCGGCTTGTCGCTAAGGGTTATCGACAAGTTCAAGGGATTGACTACGACGAGACTTTCTCTCCCGTAGCGATGCTGAAGTCAGTCAGAATCATGTTAGCTATTGCCGCATTCTATGATTATGAGATATGGCAAATGGACGTCAAAACGGCATTCCTTAATGGCTTCCTCAAGGAAGAGTTGTATATGATGCAGCCGGAAGGTTTTGGCGATCCAGAGAATGCTGACAAGGTATGCAAGCTCCAGCGCTCGATTTACGGGCTGGTGCAAGCATCTCGGAGTTGGAATATTCGCTTTAATGATGTGATCAAAGTGTTTTGCTTTATACAGACTTATGGAGAAGCCTGTATCTACAAGAAAGTGAGTGGGAGCTCTGTTGCATTTCTCATATTATATGTGGATGACATATTGCTGATGGGAAATGATATAGAATTCTTGGAAAGTGTAAAGGCCTACTTGAATAAGAGTTTTTCAATGAAGGACCTTGGAGAAGCAGCTTACATATTAGGCATCAAAATCTATAGAGATAGATCAAGACGCCTCATTGGTCTTTCACAGAGTACATACCTTGACAAGATATTGAAGAAGTTCAATATGGATCAGTCCAAGAAGGGGTTCTTGCCTGTTTTGCAAGGTATGAGATTGAGCAAGGCTCAGTCGCCGACCACGGCAGAAGATAGAGAAAAGATGAGTGTCATACCCTATGCCTCGGCCATAGGTTCTATCATGTATGCCATGTTGTGTACCACACCTGATGTGAACCTTGCCATAAGTTTGGTAGGGAGGTACCAAAGTGATCCCGGTATGGAACACTGGACAGCGGTCAAGAACATCCTAAAGTACCTGAAGAGGACTAAGGATATGTTTCTCGTTTATGGAGGTGACGAAGAGCTCGTCGTAAAGGGTTACGTCGATGCTAGCTTCGACACAGATCTGGATGACTCGAAGTCACAAACCGGATACGTGTATATTTTGAATGGTGGAGCAGTCAGCTGGTGCAGTTGCAAGCAGAGCGTCGTGGCGCATTCTACATGTGAAGCGGAGTACATAGCTGCTTGCGAAGCAGCGCAAGAAGGAGTCTGGATGAAGGAGTTCATCACCGACCTAGGAGTCATTCCAAGCGCGTCAAGCCCAATGACTCTCTTCTGTGACAACGCTGGTGCTATTGCTATTACCAACGAGCCCAGGTTTCACAAGAAGACCAAACACATCAAGCGCCGTTTCAACTCTATCCGGAATTATGTTCAAGATGGAGACATAGATATTTGTAAAGTGCATACAGATCTGAATGTCGCAGACCCGTTGACTAAACCTCTTCCACGGGCAAAACATGATCAACACCAGAACTCTATGGGTGTTCGATTCATCACAATGTAACTAGATTATTGACTCTAGTGCAAGTGGGAGACTGTTGGAAATATGCCCTAGAGGCAATAATAAAAGTATTATTATTATATTTCCTTGTTCATGATAATTGTCTGTTATTCATGCTTGAATTGTATTGTACGGAAACAGCGATACATGTGTGAATATATAGACCATAATGAGTCCCTGGTAAGCCTCTAGTTACTAGCTCGTTGATCAACAGATGGTCACGGTTTCCTGACCATGGACATAGGATGTCGGTGATAACGGGATCACATCATTAGGAGAATGATGTGATGGACAAGACCCAATTCTGAGCCTAGCACGAGATCGTATAGTTCGTAATGCATAAGCTTTTCGGTGTCAAGTATTTATTCCTTAGACCATGAGGTTGTGCAACTCCCGGATACCGTAGGAATACTTTGAGTGTGCCAAACATCGCAACGTAATTGGGTGGCTATACAGGTACACATCGGGTATCTCCGAAAGTGTCTGTTGAGTTGGTACGAACCAAGACTAGGATGTTGTCACTCCGTATGACGGAGAGGTACCTCTGGGCCCACTCGGTAAGACATCATCATAATGAGCTCAAAGTGACTAAGGAGTTAGTCACGGGATGATGGATTACGGAACGAGTAAAGAGACTTGCCATGACGAGATTGAACAAGGTATCGGGCATACCGACGATCGAATCTCGGGCAAGTACCGTACCGATGGACAAAGGGAATAACATACGGGATTGAGTGAATCCTTGACACAGTGGTTCATCCGATGAAGATCATCGAGGAACACGTGGGAACCAACATGGGTATCCAGATCCCGCTGTTGGTTATTGACCGAAGAGTGGTCTCAGTCATGTCTGCGTGTCTCCCGAACCCGTAGGGTCTACACACTTAAGGTTCGGTGACGCTAGGGTCGTAGAGATACATGCACGTGGAAACCCGAAAGTTGTTCGGAGTCCCGGATGAGATCCCGGACGTGATGAGGAGTTCCGGAATGGTCCGGAGGTAAAGAATGATATATAGGAAGTCCAGTTTCGGCCATCGGGTGAACTCCGGGGGTCACCGGGAGTGTCCCGAGACCACCGGAGGGGTCCCGGGGGTCCACCGGGTGGGGCCACCCATCCCGGTGGGGCCCCTAGGCCGCAAGGAGGATAGATTCTATGGTAGGACGACCAGCGTCTACCCTATAATGCGTAAAGATTTCTTTGGCCTCTTTCATTATGAATCTGAACTCGTGAGCCAAAAAGATAGTAGCTGCGCGCTTAACAGAAGAATGCGCAATATTGGAAAATTCTAGAAAAATTCTCTGGATACAAGGATGCATATGGTTAAATTGCCTTTCAGTTTCAACTACAAGCATAGATATGGCATCCTCAAGACTGCTGGTTCTATGAAGAATAGATCCATCCATAGTGGGTAAAGCACCGGCACAAGTAAAGAAGTCTTGAAGAACTCCTTTTCCAATAATATTACCACTACCAACCCGGAACTTCTTAGTATGTAAAGTGGTAGTTTCATCCGGAGGATCAACAAAAGCAAAGTTGCCCTCAACGTTACTCCCCTTTTCAACGACATCCTCCCCCATCTCAAACATGATAGCAACAAACCGCAATAAAGACGAACTCACAAGAGGCAAGAGAACGGAAAAAGGCGAATAAAACGGCAAGGGTGAAGTGAGGGAGAGGAAAATGAGAGGCAAATAATGTAATGCGAGGGATAAGGGTTTGTGATAGGTACTTGGTATATGACTTTTGCGTAGATCTCCCCGTCAACAGCGCCATCAATTCTTCTTGCTACTTCTCGAGCTTGCGTTGTATTGCCTCTAAGAGGAAAGGGTGATGCAGCACAATAGCGTAAATATTTCCCTCAGTTTTTGAGCACCAAGGTATCAATCCAGTACGAGACCACGCGCGAGTCCCTCGTACCTGCACAAACAAATAAGAACCTTGCAGCTAACGTGATAAAAGGGGTTGTCAATCCCTTCTCGGTCACTTACAAAAGTGAGATCTGATAGATATGATAAGATAATATTTTTGGTATTTTTGGTATAGAGAAAAAGTAAATAAAACAAAGTAAAGCAACGGCAAAAGAAATTAACTAGTTGAAGGGAGATTAATATGATAAAGATAGACCCGGGGGCCATAGGTTTCACTAGTGGCTTCTCTCATGATAGAAGATTTCTACGATGGGTGAACGAATTACTGTCGAGCAATTGATAGAAAAGTGCATAGTTATGAGAATATCTAGGCATGATCATTGTATACAGGCATCACGTCTGTGACAAGTAGACCGAAACGATTCTGCATCTACTACTATTACTCCACACATCGATCGCTATCCAGCATGCATCTATAGTATTAAGTTCATAAGAACAGAGTAACGCCTTAAGCAAGATGACATGATGGTGAGGGATAAACTCAAGCAATATGATATAAACCCCATCTTTTTATACTCGATGGCCACAATACAATACGTGCCTTGCTGCCCCTGCTGTCATTGTGAAAGGACACCGCAAGATTGAACCCAAAGCCAAGCACTTCTCCCATTGCAAGAACTATAGATATAGTAGGCCAAACCAAACCAATAAGTCAAAGAGACATGCAAGGATATTTAAATCATACATAAAAGAATTCAGAAAAGAATCCAATATTGTTCATAGATAATCTTGATCATAAACCCACAATTCATCGGTTCTCGACAAACAGACCGCAAAAAGAATTACATCAAATAGATCTCCTCGAAGATCGAGGAGAACTTTGTATTGAGATCCAAAGAGAGAGAAGAAGCCATCTAGCTAATAAATATGGACCCGAAGGTCTGTGGTAAACTACTCACAACTCATCGAAGAGGCTATGGTGTTGATGTAGAAGCCCTCTGTGATCGATGCCCCCACCGGTGGAGCTCCGGAACAGGCCCCAAGATGGGATCTCATGGGTACAGAAGGTTACGGCGGTGGAATTAGGGTTTTGTTGTCGTCCTCGATAGTTTCAGGGTACGTAGGTATATATACGCTGAAGAGGCACGTCGGGGGAGCAACAGGTGGCCCACGAGGGTGGGGGGCGTACCTACCCCCCTGGGCACGCCCCTGCCCTCGTGGCCGCCTCTCTCGCTTCCTAGCGTGTACTCCAAGTGTTATGTGTTGATATCGTTCCAAAAATAACTCTCCCAAAGGTTTCATTCCGTTTGGACTCCGTTTGATATTCCTTTTCTGCAAAACACTGAAATAGGCAAAAAAACAGCAATTTGCACTGGGCCTTGGGTTAGTAGGTTAGTCCCAAAAATAATATAAAAGTGTATAATAAAGCCCATTGAACATCCAAAATAGAATATATAATAGCATGGAACAATAAAAAATTATAGATATGTTGGAGACATATCAATACCCGTGCCCTACCCATGACTTAATGGGTAGGGTATGAGCACTACCCATGGGTATAAATTTCTGCCCATACCTTGCCCATGCGGGTACGGTATCCGCAGGTACCCGTACCCATGGGTAAAATTGCTATCCTTAGGGGCCAGCGTCTCTTTATCCCACGGGGTGGTCACAGTGACTTGGTAGCTTACTGCTTCTGGCCAGTTTTCGGTTAAGTCTTTATACCAAAAATTGTGCCAAGGCGAGGTCCAGCTTGCGACCAAGGGCCTGTGGAAGGCGCGAATTCCACTAAAGGTCAAAGTATTTATATGGCAGATGTTCCAAAACCGATTGCAGACATCCGTAAATGCTGCCAGAAGACATGGCCCGGCCGATGGCCCGTGCGCGGTGTGTGGGGTACCCGAAACGCAAACCACGTGTTCTTCAGTTTCCCTTTGGCAAGGTTTTCCTGGAGCGCGGTGCGAGAGGCAGAAGGTGTCCAGTGGGACCTGCGGTCTACCGCTGATCTCTCTAGACTCCTCGATTCTGTCCACGATTTAGGCAAGTGCGTGATGTGGAGTTGTGCGTGGGCACTTCTTTGGGCATTATGGCACATTAGAAATAAATTAACAATTGCAGACATCTTCCCTTCGCATCCGGCTAATATTATCTTCAAATGCCGCCTTTTTTACGACAGTGGAGTCCGTTGGGGAGGCGAAAGGATGCTGAGCTGATGAAGCGTGCCCAAGAAAGACTTCATCATGTTTATGTATTTTCTTGGGAGCCTGCGGCTACCACCTAGAGTGTGTGGCCTCTTTTGTCACTGCGAGCATACGTGCTTTGTTTGGCCTTGAGGGCCTTGTAATGCTTGCAGCCTATTGATGTCTACTACGCAAGCTTCTTCTTGTAGACGTTGTTGGGCCTCCAAGTGCAGAGGTTTGTAGGACAGTAGCAAATTTCCCTCAAGTAGATGACCTAAGGTTTATCAATCCGTGGAAGGCGTAGGATGAAGATGGTCTCTCTCAAACAACCCTGCAACCAAATAACAAAGAGTCTCTTGTGTCCCCAACACACCCAATACAATGGTAAATTGTATAGGTGCACTAGTTCGGCGAAGAAATGGTGATACAAGTGCAATATGGATGGTAGATATAGGTTTTTGTAATATGAAAATATAAAAACAGCAAGGTAACTAATTATAAAAGCGAGCACAAACGGTATTGCAATGCGTTGAAACGAGGCCAAGGGTTCATACTTTCACTAGTGCAAGTTCTCTCAACAAGGATAACATAATTAGATCATATAACTATCCCTCAACATGCAACAAAGAGTCACTTCAAAGTCACTAATAGCGGAGAACAAACGAAGAGATTATTGTAGGGTACGAAACCACCTCAAAGTTATTCTTTCTGATCGATCTATTCAAGAGTCCGTAGTAAAATAACACGAAGCTATTCTTTCCGTTCTATCTATCTTAGAGTTCGTACTAGAATAACACCTTAAGACACATATCAACCAAAACCCTAATGTCACTTAGATACTCCATTGTCACCTCAAGTATCCGTGGGCATGATTATACGATATGCATCACACAATCTCAGATTTATCTATTCAACCAACACAAAGAACTTCAAAGAGTGCCCAAAAGTTTCCATCGGAGAGTTAAGACAAAAATGTGTGCCAACCCCTATGCATAGATTCCCAAGGTCACAGAACCCGCAAGTTGATCACAAAAACATACATCAAGTGAATCAATAGAATACCCCATTCCTACCACGAGTATCCCATGCAAGACATACATCAAGTGTTCTCAAATCCTTAAAGACTCAATCCGATAAGATAACTCCAAAGAGAAAACTCAATCCATTACAAGAAGATAGAGGGGGAGAAGCGTCATAAGATCCAACTATAACAGCAAAGCTCGCGATACATCAAGATCGTGCCATCTCAAGAACACGAGAGAGAGAGAGAGAGAGAGAGAGAGATCAAACACATAGCTACTCGTACATACCCTCAGCCCCGAGGGTGAGCTACTCCCCCTCGTCATGGAGAGCACCGTGATGATGAAGATGGCCACCGTAGAGGGATTCCCCCCCTTCGGTAGGGTGCCGGAACGGGTCTAGATTGTTTTTCGGTGGTTACAAAGGCTTGCGGCGACGGAACTCCCGATCTAGGTTATGTTCTGGAAGTTTGGGCATATATAAAAGGTGTTGGAGTCGGGAACAAGTCAGGGGGGTCCCCGAGGTGGCCACGAGATAGGGGGCGTGTCCTTGGGACTCTTCTGGTCCATCTCCGGTACTCCGTGGGCTTCTTCTGGTCCAAAAACAACCTCCGTGCAATTTCAGGTCAATTGGACTCCGTTTGGTATTCCTTTCCTGCGATACTCAAAAACAAGGAAAAACATAAACTAGCACTGGGCTCTCGGTTAATAGGTTAGTCCCAAAAATCATATAAAAGTGTATATTAAAGCCCATTAAACATCCAAAACAGATATTATAATAGCATGGAACAATAAAAAATTATAGATACGTTGGAGACCTATCAAGCATCCCCAAGATTAATTCTGCTCGTCCTCGAGTAGGTAAATGATAAAAAAAACAGAATTTTAGATGTGGAATGCTACCTAACATAATTATCAATGTAATTTTCTTTATTGTGGCATGAATGTTCAGATCCGAAAGATTCAAGACAAAAGTTTAATATTGACATAAAAACAATAATACTTCAAGCATACTAACAAAGTAATTATGTCTTCTCAAAATAACATGGCCAAAGAAAGTGCATCCCTACAAAATCATATAGTTTGGCTATACTCCATCTTCGTCGCACAAAATACCCAAGTCATGCACAACCCCGGTTTCAGCCAAGCAATTGTTTCATACTTTATTTTTTTCAAAAAAATTCAATTTTCACGCAATACATGAGCGTGAGCCATGGACATAGCACTATAGGTGGAATAGAGTGGTGGTTGTGGAGAATACAAAAAGAGAAAGATGGTCTCACATCAACTAAGCATATTAATGGGCTATGGAGATGCCCATCAATAGATATCAATGTGAGTGAGTAGGGATTGGCATGCAACGGATGCACTAGAGCTATAAATGTATGAAAGCTCAACAAAAGAAACTAAGTGGGTGTGCATCCAACTTGCTTGCTCACGAAGACCTAGGGCATTTGAGGAAGCCCATCGTTGGAATATACAAGCCAAGTTCTAAAATGAAAATTCCCACTAGTATATGAAAGTGACAAAGCAAGAGACTCTCTATCATGAAAATCGTGGATCTACTTTGAAGCATAAGTGTGGAAAAAAAGATAGTAGCATTGTCCCCCTTTTTTGGGGCCTTCCTTTTTTTATTTGGCCTTTCTATTTTTTTGTCCTTTCCTTTTTTTAATGGCCTTTCACCTTTTTTGGGACAATGCTCTAATAATGATGATCATCACACTTCTATTTATTTACAACTCAAGGATTACAACTAGATACTAGAACAAAATATGACTCTATATGAATACCTCCGGCGGTGTACCGGGATGTTCAATGATCAAGAGTGACATGTATGAAAAATTATGCATGGTGGCCTTGCCACAAATACGATGTCAGCTACATGATCATGCGTGGCAATATGACAATGATGAAGCGTGTCATAATAAACGAAATGGTGGAAAGTTGCATGGCAATATATCTCGGAATGGCTATGGAAATGCCATAATGGGTAGGTATGGTGGCTGTTTTGAGGAAGATATATGGTGGGTGTATGGTAACGGCAAAAGTTGCGCGGTACTAGAGAGGCTAGCAATGATGGAAGGGTGAGAGTGTGTATAATCTATGGACTCAACATTAGTCATAAAGAACTCACATACTTATTGCAAAAATCTACAAGTCATCAAAACAAGGTACTACACGCATGCTCCTAGGGGAAGGGTTGGTAGGAGTTAACCATCGCACGATCCCGACCTCCGCACAAAGGATGACAATCAATGAAATACCTCATGCTTCAAATTTGTCACACAACAGTTACCATACGTGCATGCTACGGGACTTGCAAACCTCAACACAAGTATTTCTCAAATTCACAACTAATCTACTAGCATGACTCTAATATCACCATCCTCATATCTCAAAACGATCATCAAGTGACAAACTTCTCATAGTATTCAATGCACTTTATATGAAAGTTTTTATTATACCCATTTTGGATGCCCATCATATTAGGACTAAATTCATAACCAAAGCAAATTACCATGTTGTTTAAGACACTCAAAATAATATAAGTGAAGCATGAGAGGTCATAAATTTCTTGAAAATAAATCCACCATCGTGCTCTAAAAAGATATAAGTGAAGCACTAGAGCAAACGACAAACTACTCCAAAAGATATAAGTGAAGATCAATGAGTAGTTGAATAATTATGTAACTATGTGAAGACTCTCTAACATTTAAGAATTTCATATCTTGGGATATTATTCAAACAGCAAGCAAAACAAAATGAAATAAAATGACGCTCAAAGCAAAGCACATACCATGTGGTGAATAAAAATATAGCCTCAAGTAAAGTTACCGATGAACGAAGACGAAAGAGGGGATGCCTTCTGGGGCATCCCCAAGCTTAGGCTCTTGGTTGTCTCTGAATATTAAATTGGGGTGCCTTGGGCATCCCCAAGCTTAGGCTCTTGCCACTCTTTATTCAATAGTCCATCGAATCTTTACCGAAAACTTGAAAAGTTAACAACACAAAACTCAACAGAAAACTCGTAAGCTTCGTTAGTATAAGAAAATAAAACCACCACTTAGGCACTGTTGTGAACTCATTCTAAATTCATATTGGTGTAATATATACTGTATTCCAACTTCTCTATGGTATATACCCTCCGATACTACTCATAGATTCATCAAAATAAGCAAACAACACGCGACAAATAGAATCTGTCAAAAACGGAACAGTCTGTAGCAATCTGTAACTTTCGAATACTTCTGTAACTCTAACAATTCTGAAATAAATTGGTGGACGTGAGGAATTTGTCTATTAATATTCTGCAAAAAGAATCAACCTAAAATCACTCTCCAGTAAAACATTGCAGCTAATCTCGTGAGCGTAAAGTTTCTGTTTTTTACAGCAAGATCACATTAACTTTCACCCAAGTCTTCCCAAAGGTTCTACTTGGCACTTTATTGAAACAAAAGCGATGAAACATGATTACTACAGTATCTTAATCATGTGGACACACAAAAATAGTAAGGGTAAATATTGGGTTGTCTCCCAACAAGCGCTTTTCTTTAATGCCTTTTAGCTAGGCATGATGATTTCAATGATGCTCACATAAAAGATAAGAATTGAAACATAAATAGAGAATCATGAAGAATATGACTAACACATTTAAGCCTAACCCACTTTCTATGCACAGGGATTTTGTGAGCAAACAATTTATGGCACAAGAATCAACTAGCATAGGAAGGGAAAACGAGGACAACTTCAAGATCTTAAGCACATAGAGAGGAAACTTGATATTATTGCAACTCCTACAAGCATATATTCCTCCCTCATAATAATTTTCAGTAGCATCATGAATAAATTCAACAATATAAACATCACATAAAGCATTCTTCTCATGATACCCAAGCATATAAATTTTATTAATCTCCACATAAGCAAAATTCTTCTCATTCGGAATAGTGCGAGTATCATAAGAAACTTGAATACTATAGATTGTTTCCACATTAAAAGAGTAATGTTCACAAAAAGGGTAATCATAATCATGACAAGTTTTATAAATATAATCATCACTACTTTTTATAGCGTAAGTGTCATCACAATAATCACCATAAGTAGCAACTTTGGTCTCATCATAATCAATTGAAACATCTTCCAAGATAGTGGAATCATTACTAAATAAAGTCATGACCTCTCCAAATCCACTTTCATCAATATAATCATCATGAATAGGAGGTATGATATTATCATAATAAATTTTCATATCAAAACTTGGGAGGTTAAAAATATTATCTTCATCAAACGTAGCATCCCCAAGCTTGGGACAAACATTAATTGCAGCAAATAAATTCTCAAACATGTCACTCTCATCAAACATAGCATCCCCAAGCTTGGGCCTTTTCATATCATAAGCATAATCACTCTCATCATTAATAGTATGGATAGCACCGATAGGATAGCAATTATCATCATCACAATGAGTAATAGGAGCAACATCATTTGGAAAGGATACCTTTTTACCTTTGCTTCTCCGTCTTTTCTTTTTCTTCTTCGCATCATGTGTGGGTTTAATCCTACTTCTGGAGCTCCTTATTAATGAGATTGGTTGAATAGAAGGCTCCTGCTCGTTACCTGATTCATCATAAGAAAGAATAGGAGGATACGGGGAAACCTCTTCCCTTTCATTAGTATTCTCTTCATACTTTATTTGTTTTCTTGTCTTTATGTAATTGGCAATATAAGGATTTGCAATGCAATTCAACGCACAATACATATAAATTTCCTCTAGATCAAAATCAAGAACTTTATCAAGGACAAATTCTAGAAGATCCTTAGTTATACGTTTCATTTCTTCATAACCCAGAAGCAAACTAAGTTCATTATGATGTGCAAGGGAAATCAAGTCATCACAATTTTTGAACACGATTCAATCATGAAACAATTTGCATTGGATATTTAAATGATCACGTTCATTGCAAATTCACAAGGACGGCTATGAAAATTTTAATTTTCAGCACAAACATCTAGCCTTTCTTGCAACCATTTGGTTTCTAAATACTTATGCCTCTTGCAAAATCTATCTTCCCTATTTGGTGTGTACTTGCAAACTCTATGCACTCCACAAAAATTGACATGCTTATATGATATATGTTCATCATGACTAGTGCAATCATCATTAGTACCATGGATATTCAAGGAGCTCGTACTAACAACATTGCAATCATGCTCGTCATTCAAAGGTTTAGTGCCAAACTTTTTAATGCATTCTTCTTCTAGTACTTGAGCACAATTTTCCTTCCCATCATTTTCACGAAAGATATTAAAAAGATCAAGCATATGAGGCAATCTCAATTCCATTTTTTGTAGTTTTCTTTTATAAACTAAACTAGTGATAAAACAAGTAACTAAAAGATTTGATCAAGATCTAAAGATATACCTTCAAGCACTCACCTCCCCGGCAACGGCACCATAAATTGCTTGATGTCTACTACGCAACCTTCTTCTTGTAGACGTTGTTGGGCCTCCAAGTGTAGAGGTTTGTAGGACAGTCGCAAATTTCCCTCAAGTGGATGACCTAAGTTTATCAATCCGTGGGAGGCGTAGGATGAAGATGGTCTCTCTCGAACAACCCTGCAACCAAATAACAAAGAGTCTCTTGTGTCCCCAACACACCCAATACAATGGTAAATTGTATAGGTGCACTAGTCAGGTTAAGAGATGGTGATACAAGTGCAATATGGATGGTAGATATAGGTTTTTGTAATATGAAAATATAAAAACAGCAAGGTAACTAATGATAAAAGGGAGCACAAACGGTATTGCAATGCATTGAAACAAGGCCTAGGGTTCATACTTTCACTAGTGCAAGTTCTCTCAACAAGGATAACATAATTAGATCATATAACTATCCATCAACATGCAACAAAGAGTCACTCCAAAATCACTAATAGCGGAGAACAAACGAAGAGATTATTGTAGGGTACGAAACCACCTCAAAGTTATTCTTTCTAATCGATCTATTCAAGAGTCCGTAGTAAAATAACACGAAACTATAATTTCCATTCGATCTATCCTAGAGTTCATACTAGAATAACACCTTAAGACACACATCAACCAAAACCCTAATGTCACGTAGATACTCCATTGTCACCTTAAGTATCTGTGGGCATGATGATGCGATATGCATCACACAATCTCAGATTCATCTATTCAACCAACACAAAGAACTTCAAAGAGTGCCCCAAAGTTTCTATCGGAGAGTCAAGACGAAAACATGTGCCAACCCCTATGCATAGATTCCCAAGGTCACGGAACCCGCAAGTTGATCACCAAAACATACATCAAGTGAATCAATAGAATACCCCATTGTCACCACGGGTATCCCACGCAAGACATACATCAAGTGTTCTCAAATCCATAAAGACTCAATCCGATAAGATAACTCCAAAGGGAAAACTCAATCCATTACAAGAATATAGAGGGGGAGAAGCATCATAATATCCAACTATAATAGCAAAGCTTCCGATACATCAAGATCGTGCCATCTCAAGAACACGAGAGAGAGAGAGAGAGATCAAACACATAGCTAGTGGTACATACCCTCGGCCTCGAGGGTGAGCTACTCGCCCCTCGTCATGGAGAGCACCGGGATGATGAAGATGGCCACCAAAGAGGGATTCCCCCCTCCGGCAAGGTGCCGGAACGGGTCTAGATTGGTTTTCAGTTGCTACAAAGGCTTGCGGCGGCGGAACTCACGATCTAGGATATGTTCTGGAAGTTTGGGTATATATAACAGGTGTTGGAGTCGGGAACAAGTCACGGGGTTCCCCGAGGCGGCAACGAGATAGGGGGCACGCCCCCACCCTCGTGGTGGCCTCGGGACTCTTCTGGTCCATCTCCGGTACTCCGTGGGCTTCTTCTGGTCCAAAAACAACCTCCGTACAATTTCAGGTCAATTGGACTCTGTTTGGTATTCCTTTTCTGCGATACTCAAAAACAAGGAAAAAACAGAAACTGTCACTGGGCTCTGGGTTAATAGTCTAGTCCCAAGAATCATATAAAAGTGTATATTAAAGCCCATTAAACATCCAAAACAGATAATATAATAGCATAGAACAATCAAAAATTATAGATACATTGGAGACGTATCACATATCGGCTTTGAACCCTATCATCTTATGATTGGCTCGAGGGGTCGTTGGTGCGTGCACCTATGTTTTGTTACTCTGCCTTGTTGTGGGCTTTATTGATTGGAAATCATCTCCAACAGCCACGCTATATAAGCGCCGCGCTGGAAATTTTGGGCTTATAGCGCGCGCGCAACCGCTCCTGGAGGTCGAGCGGAGGCGCAATAACCACGTGCGCGGCATAAAGAGTTCAGTGCACGGTCCAAAACGCCATCGTGCGCCGTTTATTTGTTGCGCCCGCTTCCGCACACCACACACTCGAGCGGCCGCTCGAGACTTCCACCTACCCCGACCTAGGCACTGGCGCCGCCGCCCGCACCACCCCATTTGTTCCGGTGACTATTCCAGCGCTTCCCCGGCCTATCCCCGCGCAGCCGCTGCTTCCTCCGTCTCCCTCCAGTCGCCGCCGCCCCTCGCGCGTGCCATTCCTCCAACGAACAGCGCCCAGCCGCCCACTGCCACTCGGGTCCCACAAGGTGTTCGACAAAATGTTTGCAAGGTATGTATTTCTTCAACTTCACATTTTTTACATGAATTTGGTGCATCATTTTTATAGCCTAGTTTAAACTGAACATTGTAGATGAGTTCGTCATATGATTATGCCGAAGAAGAATTTGATATTGAAGGGGATGAGGATCTTGCAATGATCCTAGCTATGCATATCAATAAAAAACCGAAGCATGATGGTTCGGTTATGGGTCGGCAGGAAATTTGGAGGGATATGATCGATGCCCACAACAGATTGATGAGGCACTATTTTGTGGAGAATCCCACATACCCCGAGTCGTACTTTCGTCGCTGGATTAGAATGAGCACCGAGTTGTTCAGGAGCATTGCGGAGAAACTAGTGAGCCATGATCGGTTTTTCAGCAAAGGAGGAATGCTGACGGAGAGCTCGGGCATAGCACCTTTCAGAAGGTGACAACCACTTTGCGTATGTTGGCATACAGTATTCCCGCTGATCTAGTTGATGACCACTTGGCCATGGGTGAGAGTCAAGCCATCATGTGTGTCAAGCCCTTCGCAATCCGAATTATGCAAGTGTTTGGCCCGGAGTATTTGAGATCTCCCAATGTTGAAGAGGCCGCAAGGCTTTTAGATATGAACAAAGCTCGCAGGTTCCCAGGTATGCTTGGCTCAATAGATTGCATGCATTGGAGTTGGAAGAACTATCCTAAGGCATGGCATGTGAAATTCCATGGCCAAAAAAGGGTTCCGCTATAATCCTTGAAGCGGTGGCCGATCAAGAGACTTGGATTTGGCATGCTTTTTTGGAATGTGTGGATCTTTGAATGACATCAATGTTGTTAATCGGTCACCACTGATGAATAAGATTGCAAATGGTGAACTACCACCGGTGCAGTTTGCAGGAAATGGATATACATACAACTATGGCTACTATCTTGCGGATGGCATCTACCCAGGCAAACATTTGTGTAGCCGTTGAAAAAACCGGAAGGTAAGAAAAATCTTGATTTCCACAATGCTCAGGCGGCTACAAAACATATGGAGAGAGCTTTTGCGATTTTGCAAACCCAATTTGCCATTATGAGAGGACCGGCTAGATTTTGGGATCAAAAGATGCTTTCGTATATCATGCACGCTAGTGTGATCATGCACAACATGATCATCGAGAATGGAGTGGTCAAGATTTAGACTACTCTCAGTATGAGCTCTTGGGATATCCCGTGCGAGTGCGGAGGAGGGCTGCCAGGGTGGCCGGTTTTGTTGCCTCCTATCATGTCGTTCGACGTGCCGAAACACATGCTGATCTTCAGAAGGATCTCATCGAGGAGTGGTGGGAATGGAATGGCCGACAAAGAGCATCATGAGTTGTATGTTTGATGTTGTATTGTTAAATTTTTTGTTCTGTTGCAAGATAAACTATTTTTTTGAGTTGTAATAATTAAATTGAACTATTTATTGTTGATTTATTTTGTTTGTGTTTGATCTTCTTAGTTGTGTTTGGAGTGCATATATTGTTTGTGCGCCAGTGTCCACGCAACTTTTTGCAGCGGCTGCTGGAGCGGCTCGCGCGCGCTAAACTTTTCAGTAGTCACTGGAGCAAGCGCTCCCCGCCGCGCAAAAACTGGCGATCACCGCGCTGCAAACACTTTCTTAGCGCGCCCCATGTTGCACGGTTGTTGGAGATGCTCTAAAGCCGGACGCCTCTGGCATCTTTGTTCTAAAAATAATAATTTCTTTTCCTAGATCCCTTTTCTCCGACTTTAGTCGTTTTGGGAACATCTGGAGGGTTCTTTTATGTTTTGTATTTCTTTTAATTTTGAATTGTTGTTCATAGTTTCAAGAAATGTTTTTAAAATTGAAAAAAAAACTCACAAATATTTTAACACGGTCACATTTCCAGACTGTTCAAAATTGTTCAACATTTTTCTAAAAATGTTCACAAACTTTTTAGAAAATGTTCACATTAATTTTTTGAATATTTGAAATAATATTGACAACTTTAGAAAAATCACTTCAAATAAACAGTGTGTTTATGAAAAAATAAATTGTAAAACCACCCGAAAACAGATAACCAGAAAAATCGCTACAAACGACTGATGACCTCCCTCCTCATGATAGTGGTCGTAGTTACAACGCTTGCCGCTTGGAGGATCCTTCAGCACCACGTCCTCATCCATGGCCACCTCCTCGGGCGTGGTCAGCATAACCTCCATGGGCGGCACCACCTCCTTGCCCTTCTCCATGGGAGGCACCACCTCCTTGCCCTTGTTGTTCGTGTTGATATGCATTACGAAGAGCACGTATTATGAGGAGCAAAAAGTTTCGAGGTTGATCGCCATTAAAACCTATCATCCATAACCCCTTTATTTACCCATCATCACGGTCACTACTTACAACTATCTCACTCAGTCATCTCTCTGTCTCCCACTCTCCTCCTATATATCTACCACCATGAACTCCAACAACAACTCTATCCACATCCCCTACCCCTTCCCTTGGGGCATTGGATGGAGGGCTTTCTTCCTCGGATGCTCGCTCAGTGAACGCACCAAGTTCGAGAACACCATGGAATTCTGCTCCAACTTCACTAACATGGCAGACATGCAGAAAGATTCGGACATGGTGGTGAAGAAGGCAACATCAGAGTAGTTGAAGACGCTGATTCCTGACCCAGTGAAGGGCGCTATGTCAGCCGACATCCTTCGTTGGGCCATGCATCAGTCCAAGTCCGGCGATCCTCCACAGAGGTCAAGGTGGGCCAAGTAGAGAGACTACAAGCTTCCTCATGACCATCGTGCCGCAACGTACTTCACGACAAGGGCTGTGGTGGCAGTGGAGGAGGAACAAGAAGCGGTGGCGATGGTTGTAAGGGCGCCGGAGCCAGGACACCGAAGCATGCCAATCGATCTGGACACCGGCGAGGAAGAAGAGACAGTGGTGCAGCTCGAGGAGAAGAATAAGGGCAAGGTCACGCGCCGCTCCAATCGTATCCAGGGTCACCGAGGCTAAGATCTAGGACTACTGTGTAAGATGTACCTCCTGTTGGAAATATGCCCTAGAGGCAATAATAAAAGTATTATTATTATATTTCCTTGTTCATGATAATTGTCTGTTATTCATGCTTGAATTGTATTGTACGGAAACAGCGATACATGTGTGAATATATAGACCACAATGAGTCCCTGGTAAGCCTCTAGTTACTAGCTCGTTGATCAACAGATGGTCACGGTTTCCTGACCATGGACATAGGATGTCGGTGATAACGGGATCACATCATTAGGAGAATGATGTGATGGACAAGAACCAATTCTGAGCCTAGCACGAGATCGTATAGTTCGTAATGCATAAGCTTTTCGGTGTCAAGTATTTATTCCTTAGACCATGAGGTTGTGCAACTCCCGGATACCGTAGGAATACTTTGGGTGTGCCAAGCGTCACAACGTAACTGGGTGGCTATAAAGGTACACATCGGGTATCTCCGAAAGTGTCTGTTGAGTTGGTACGAACCAAGACTGAGATGTTGTCACTCCGTATGACGGAGAGGTACCTCTGGGCCCACTCGGTAAGACACCATCATAATGAGCTCAAAGTGACTAAGGAGTTAGTCACGGGATGATGGATTACGGAACGAGTAAAGAGACTTGCCATGACAAGATTGAACAAGGTATCGGGCATACCGACAATCGAATCTCGGGCAAGTACTGTACCGATGGACAAAGGGAATAACATACGGGTTGAGTGAATCCTTGACACAGTGGTTCATCCGATGAAGATCATTGAGGAACACGTGGGAACTAACATGGGTATCCAGATCCCGCTGTTGGTTATTGACCGGAGAGTGGTCTCGGTCATGTCTGCGTGTCTCCCGAACCCGTAGGGTCTACACACTTAAGGTTCGGTGACGCTAGGGTCGCAGAGAAACATGCACGTGGAAACCCGAAAGTTGTTCGGAGTCCCGGATGAGATCCCGGACGTGACGAGGAGTTCCGGAATGGTTCAGAGGTAAAGAATGATATATAGGAAGTCCAGTTTCGGCCATCGGGTGAACTCCGGGGGTCACCGGGAGTGTCCCGGGACCACCGGAGGGGTCCACCGGGTGGGGCCACCCATCCCGGTGGGGCCCCTAGGCCGCAAGGGGGAAGGGGCCAGCCCCTGGTGGGCTGGCGCACCACTTGGGCCCCCCCTCCATGCGCCTAGGGTTGAAACCCTAGGGGAGGGGGGCGCCCCCTATGCCTTGGGGGGCAAGTTTCCCCCCTAGGCCGCCGCCCCCTTTGCAGATGGGATCTGCCAGGGGCGGCGCCCCCCTGGCCCCTATATATAGTGGGGGGGGAGAGGGCAGCCGCACCCCAAGCCTCTGGCGCCTCTCCCCCTCCCGTCACACCTTTCTACTCCTCCGCAGGGCGCCGGCGAAGCCCTGCAGGATTTCCCGCTGCATCCACCACCACACCGTCGTGCTGCTGGATCTCCGACGACCTCTCCTCCCCCCTTGCTGGATCAAGAAGGAGGTGACGTTGCTGTACCGGACGTGTGTTGAACACGGAGGTGCCGTCCGTTCGGCGCTAGATCATCAGTGACGAAGAACGCGAAGAGTACGACTACTTCATCCATGCTTCTTTGAACGCTTCCGCTCGCGATCTACAAAAGGGTATGTAGATGCACTCTAATATGCTCGTTGCTAGATGTCTCCTTAGATTGATCTTGGTGAAAGCGTAGAAATTTTTTGAATTCTGCTACGTTCCCCAACAGTGGTATCAGAGCTAGGTCTTTTGCGTAGCATCTTGCACGAGTAGAACACAAAGCAGTTGTGGGCGTTGAGTTTGCTCAACTTTCTTGCCGTTACTAGTCTGATCTTGATTCGGCGGTATTGTGGGATGAAGCGGCCCGGACCGACCTTACACGTACGCTTACGTGAGACTGGTTCGACCGACAGACATGCACTAGATGCATAAGGTGGCTGGCGGGTGTCTGTCTCTCCTACTTTAGTCGGATCGGATTCGATGAACAGGGTCCTTATGAATGGTAAATAGAAATTGACAAATCACGTTGTGGTTTCTGCGTAGGTAAGAAACGTTCTTGCTAGAAAACCTATAGAAGCCACGTAAAACTTGCAACAACAATTAGAGGTCGTCTAACTTGTTCTTGCAGCATGTGCTATGTGATATGGTATGGCCAAGAAGATGTGATGAATGATATATGTGATGTATGAGATTGATCATGTTCTTGTAATAGGGAATCACGACTTGCATGTCGATGAATTTGACAACCGGCAGGAGCCATAGGAGTTGTCTTAATTATTGTATGACCTGCGTGTCACTGAATAACGCCATGTAATTACTTTACTTTGTTGCTAAACGTTAGCCATAGTAGTAGAAGTAATGGTTGGCGTGACGACTTCATGAAGACACAATGATGGAGATCATGATGATGGAGATCATGGTGTCGAGCCGGTGACAAAGATGAGCATGGTGTCCCGAAGATGGAGATCGAAGGAGCATGATGATATTGGCCATATCATGTCACTTTATATGATTGCATGTGATGTTTATCATGTTTTATGCATCTTGTTTACTTAGAACGACGGTAGTAAATAAGATGATCTCTCACTAAAATTTCAAGAATTGTGTTCCCCCTAACTGTGCACCGTTGCTAAGGATCGTTGTTCCGAAGCACCACGTGATGATCGGGTGTGATAGGTTCTAACGTTCGCATACAACGAGTGTAAGCCAGATTTACACACGCAATACACTTAGGGTTCACTTGACGAGCCTAGCATGTACAGACATGGCCTCGGAACACGGAAGACCGAAAGGTCGAACATGAGTCGTATAGAAGATACGATCAACATGAAGATGTTCACCGTTGATGACTAGTCCGTCTCACGTGATGATCGGACACGGGCTAGTCAATTCAGATCGTGTATCACTTAGATGACTAGAGAGATGTCAATCTGAGTGGGAGTTCATTAAAATTTGGTTAAGATGAACTTAATTATCATGAACTTAGTCTAAATTCTTTACAATATCTCTTGTAGATCAAATGGCCCACGCTCATGTCACCCTCAACTTCAACGCGTTCCTAGAGAAATCCAAGCTGAAAGACGATGGTAGCAACTATACGGACTGGGTCCGTAACCTGAGGATCATCCTCATAGCTGTCAAGAAAACTTATGTCCTAGATGCACCGCTAGGTGACGCTCCCGCCCCGGCAAACCAAGATGTTATGAACGCTTGGCAGTCGCGTTGTGATGATTACTCCCTGGTTCAGTGCGGCATGCTTTACAGCTTAGAATCGGGGCTCCAAAAGCGTTTTGAGCACCACGGGGCATATGAGATGTTCCAAGAGCTGAAAATTGTTTTCCAAGCTCATGCCCGAGTCGAGAGATATGACGTCTCCGACGCATTCTACAGCTGTAAGATGGAGGAAAATAGTTCTGTCAGTGAGCACATCCTCAAGATTTCTGGGTTGCACAACCGCTTGTCTCAGTTGGGAATGAATCTCCCAGACGAAGCGGTCGTTGACAGAATCCTCCAGTCGCTCCCACCAAGCTACAAGAGCTTCGTGTTGAACTTCAATATGCAAGGGATGGAGAAGTCCATTCCCGAGGTGTATTCGATGCTGAAATCAACGGAGGTGGATATCAAGAAAGAACATCAAGTGTTGATGGTCAATAAAACCACTAAGTTCAAGAAGGGCAAGGGTAAGAAGAACTTCAAGAAGGACAGCAAGGGAGTTGCCGCGCCCGGTAAGCCTGTTGCCGGGAAGAAGCCAAAGTATGGACCCAAGCCTGAGACAGAGTACTTTTATTGCAAGGGAACGGGCCACTGGAAGCGGAACTGCCCCAAATACTTAGCGGACAAGAAGGCCGGCAACGTCAAAGGTATATGTGATATACATGTTATTGATGTGTACCTTACCAGCGCTCGTAGTAGCTCCTGGGTATTTGATACCGGTGCAGTTGCTCATATTTGTAACTCTAAGCAGGAGTTGCGAAATAAGCGGAGACTGGCGAAGGACGAGGTGACGATGCGCGTCGGGAATGGTTCCAAGGTCGATGTGATCGCCGTCGGCACGCTGCCTCTACATCTACCCTCGGGATTAGTTTTAAACCTCAATAATTGTTATTTAGTACCAGCTTTGAGCATGAACATTGTATCTGGATCTCGTCTTATGCGAGATGGCTACTCATTTAAATCTGAGAATAATGGTTGTTCTATTTATTTGAGAGATATGTTTTATGGTCATGCCCCGCTGGTCAATGGTTTATTTTTGATGAATCTCGATCGTGATGATACACATATTCATAGTGTGAATGCCAAAAGATGTAAAGTTGATAATGATAGTCCCACATACTTGTGGCATTGCCGCCTTGGTCATATTGGTGTCAAACGTATGAAGAAGCTTCATGCTGATGGACTTCTGGAGTCTCTTGATTATGAATCATTTGACACGTGCGAACCATGCCTCTTGGGCAAGATGACCAAGACTCCGTTCTCCGGAACAATGGAGCGAGCAACCAACTTATTGGAAATCATACATACCGATGTGTGCGGTCCAATGAGTGTTGAGGCACGCGGAGGCTATCGTTATGTTCTCACCCTCACAGATGACTTGAGTAGATATGGGTATGTCTACTTGATGAAGCACAAGTCTGAGACCTTTGAAAAGTTCAAGGAATTTCAGAATGAGGTTGAGAATCAACGAGACAAGAAAATAAAGTTCTTACGATCGGATCGTGGGGGTGAATATTTGAGTCATGAATTTGGCACGCACCTTAGGAAATGTGGAATTGTTTCACAATTGACACCGCCCGGAACACCTCAGCGTAACGGTGTGTCCGAACGTCGAAATCGTACTCTATTGGACATGGTGTGATCTATGATGTCCCTTATCGATTTACCGCTATCTTTTTGGGGTTATGCTTTAGAGACTGCCGCATTCACTTTAAATAGGGCTCCGTCGAAATCCGTTGAAACGACACCGTATGAACTTTTGTTTGGCAAGAAACCGAAGCTGTCGTTTCTGAAAGTTTGGGGTTGCGATGCTTATGTCAAGAAACTTCAACCTGAAAAGCTCGAACCCAAATCGGAAAATGCGTCTTCATAGGATACCCAAAGGAAACTATTGGGTACATCTTCTACCACAGATCCGAAGGCAAGGTATTTGTTGCCAAGAATGGATCCTTTCTGGAGAAAGAGTTTCTCTCGAAAGAAGTGAGTGGGAGGAAAGTAGAACTTGATGAGGTGAGAGTCACCCCTCCCGAACCGGAAAGTAGCGCAGCGCAGGAAATTGTTCCTGAGGTGCCTGCACCGACAAGGGAGGAAGTTAATGATGATGATCATGAAGAAACAGATCAAGTTACTACTGAACTTCGAAGGTCCACAAGGGCACGTTCCGCACCAGAGTGGTACGGCAACCCTGTCATGGAAATCATGTTGTTAGACAATGGTGAACCTTCGAACTATGAAGAAGCGATGGCGGGCCCGGATGCCAATAAATGGCTTGGAGCCATGAAATCCGAGATAGAATCCATGTATGAAAACAAAGTATGGACTTTGGTGGACTTGCCTGATGATAGGCACGCCATAGAAAATAAATGGATATTTAAGAAGAAGACAGACGCGGATGGTAATGTGACCATCTATAAGGCTCGGCTTGTCGCTAAGGGTTATCGACAAGTTCAAGGGATTGACTACGACGAGGACTTTCTCTCCCGTAGCGATGCTGAAGTCAGTCAGAATCATGTTAGCTATTGCCGCATTCTATGATTATGAGATATGGCAAATGGACGTCAAAACGGCATTCCTTAATGGCTTCCTCAAGGAAGAGTTGTATATGATGCAGCCGGAAGGTTTTGGCGATCCAGAGAATGCTGACAAGGTATGCAAGCTCCAGCGCTCGATTTACGGGCTGGTGCAAGCATCTCGGAGTTGGAATATTCGCTTTAATGATGTGATCAAAGTGTTTGGCTTTATACAGACTTATGGAGAAGCCTGTATCTACAAGAAAGTGAGTGGGAGCTCTGTTGCATTTCTCATATTATATGTGGGTGACATATTGCTGATGGGAAATGATATAGAATTCTTGGAAAGTGTAAAGGCCTACTTGAATAAGAGTTTTTCAATGAAGGACCTTGGAGAAGCAGCTTACATATTAGGCATCAAAATCTATAGAGATAGATCAAGACGCCTCATTGGTCTTTCACAGAGTACATACCTTGACAAGATATTGAAGAAGTTCAATATGGATCAGTCCAAGAAGGGGTTCTTGCCTGTTTTGCAAGGTATGAGATTGAGCAAGGCTCAGTCGCCGACCACGGCAGAAGATAGAGAAAAGATGAGTGTCATACCCTATGCCTCGGCCATAGGTTCTATCATGTATGCCATGCTGTGTACCACACCTGATGTGAACCTTGCCATAAGTTTGGTAGGGAGGTACCAAAGTGATCCCGGTATGGAACACTGGACAGCGGTCAAGAACATCCTAAAGTACCTGAAGAGGACTAAGGATATGTTTCTCGTTTATGGAGGTGACGAAGAGCTCGTCGTAAAGGGTTACGTCGATGCTAGCTTCGACACAGATCTGGATGACTCGAAGTCACAAACCGGATACGTGTATATTTCGAATGGTGGAGCAGTCAGCTGGTGCAGTTGCAAGCAGAGCGTCGTGGTGCATTCTACATGTGAAGCGGAGTACATAGCTGCTTGCGAAGCAGCGCAAGAAGGAGTCTGGATGAAGGAGTTCATCACCGACCTAGGAGTCATTCCAAGCGCGTCAAGCCCAATGACTCTCTTCTGTGACAACGCTGGTGCTATTGCTATTACCAACGAGCCCAGGTTTCACAAGAAGACCAAACACATCAAGCGCCGTTTCAACTCTATCCGGAATTATGTTCAAGATGGAGACATAGATATTTGTAAAGTGCATACAGATCTGAATGTCGCAGACCCGTTGACTAAACCTCTTCCACGGGCAAAACATGATCAACACCAGAACTCTATGGGTGTTCGATTCATCACAATGTAACTAGATTATTGACTCTAGTGCAAGTGGGAGACTGTTGGAAATATGCCTTAGAGGCAATAATAAAAGTATTATTATCATATTTCCTTGTTCATGATAATTGTCTGTTATTCATGCTTGAATTGTATTGTACGGAAACAGCGATACATGTGTGAATATATAGACCATAATGAGTCCCTGGTAAGCCTCTAGTTACTAGCTCGTTGATCAACAGATGGTCACGGTTTCCTGACCATGGACATAGGATGTCGGTGATAACGGGATCACATCATTAGGAGAATGATGTGATGGACAAGACCCAATTCTGAGCCTAGCACGAGATCGTATAGTTCGTAATGCATAAGCTTTTCGGTGTCAAGTATTTATTCCTTAGACCATGAGGTTGTGCTACTCCCGGATACCGTAGGAATACTTTGAGTGTGCCAAACATCGCAACGTAATTGGGTGGCTATAAAGGTACACATCGGGTATCTCCGAAAGTGTCTGTTGAGTTGGTACGAACCAAGACTAGGATGTTGTCACTCCGTATGACGGAGAGGTACCTCTGGGCCCACTCGGTAAGACATCATCATAATGAGCTCAAAGTGACTAAGGAGTTAGTCACGGGATGATGGATTACGGAACGAGTAAAGAGACTTGCCATGACGAGATTGAACAAGGTATCGGGCATACCGACGATCGAATCTCGGGCAAGTACCGTACCGATGGACAAAGGGAATAACATACGGGATTGAGTGAATCCTTGACACAGTGGTTCATCCGATGAAGATCATCGAGGAACACGTGGGAACCAACATGGGTATCCAGATCCCGCTGTTGGTTATTGACCGAAGAGTGGTCTCGGTCATGTCTGCGTGTCTCCCGAACCCGTAGGGTCTACACACTTAAGGTTCGGTGACGCTAGGGTCGTAGAGATACATGCACGTGGAAACCCGAAAGTTGTTCGGAGTCCCGGATGAGATCCCGGACGTGATGAGGAGTTCCGGAATGGTCCGGAGGTAAAGAATGATATATAGGAAGTCCAGTTTCGGCCATCGGGTGAACTCCGGGGGTCACCGGGAGTGTCCCGAGACCACCGGAGGGGTCCCGGGGGTCCACCGGGTGGGGCCACCCATCCCGGTGGGGCCCCTAGGCCGCAAGGAGGAAGGGGCCAGCCCATGGTGGGCTGGCGCACCACTTGGGCCCCCCCTCCATGCGCCTAGGGTTGAAACCCTAGGGGAGGGGGGGCGCCCCCTATGCCTTGGGGGGCAAGTTTCCCCCTAGGCCGCCGCCCCCTTTGCAGATGGGATCTGCTAGGGCCGGCGCCCCCCTGGCCCCTATATATAGTGGGGGGGGAGAGGGCAGCCGCACCCCAAGCCTCTGGCGCCTCTCCCCCTCCCGTCACACCTTTCTACTCCTCCGTAGGGCGCCGGCGAAGCCCTGCAGGATTTCCCGCTGCATCCACCACCACGCCATCGTGCTGCTGGATCTCCGACGACCTCTCCTCCCCCCTTGCTGGATCAAGAAGGAGGTGACGTTGCTGTACCGGACGTGCGTTGAACGCGGAGGTGCCGTCCGTTCGGCGCTAGATCATCGGTGACGAAGAACGCGAAGAGTACGACTACTTCATCCACGCTTCTTCGAACGCTTCCGCTCACGATCTACAAAAGGGTATGTAGATGCACTCTAATATGCTCGTTGCTAGATGTCTCCTTAGATTGATCTTGGTGAAAGCGTATAAATTTTTTGAATTCTGCTACGTTCCCCAACACCTTGTACTCAATCCCGATCGGTTACCTCAAATCCATCGGTACTACGAACGATCATGACGATGTTATAATCACTCATATGGCTATTTACACCGATT
Organism: Secale cereale; assembly: GCA_902687465.1. Lineage (NCBI taxonomy): Eukaryota > Viridiplantae > Streptophyta > Magnoliopsida > Poales > Poaceae > Secale > Secale cereale. The sequence goes on from LR738713.1 coordinate 614,891,505, forward strand.
CCCCTTTCCCCTAATGTGGATCAAACCTTAACGTGATTCGAATGCGAATGAGTATGTGAGCAGGTGAATTCTTTTTCTTAAAACCATTGCCATGCCGGAGGTCATGACGCGGATGTTGGTGAAGGGGCCGCAGGCCGCCTTTCTTGTTCTCTGATCTGCTGAACGCCGCCGCTGCTGCCATCGGTGAGAGTGAGGATATGGGAGAGGGGAGAGGGAGCGATGAGGGTAATAACTGCCGGCTCTTCGGGAAGCAGCGTGACTTCTCGAGCGTGGCTCCGCGTGAGCAGTTCCCGCCACCCACTTGAATTGCGCGTGTTTGGCTCACTAGAAACTGTCGATCTGAGCGTTCCCGGCCACACAGACACGGAGGTGCTTTAAAGTTCGTGTGATGTAGGCCCAACAGTGTATGCGGGCAACCAAACAGACTGGATTCATCCTGCGTGCGCCTGGTTGAATCTAATGCATGCAACCAAACACGTCCTTTGGGAGGCAGTCTCCCATCCCATGTGGTGTTTCCTATATAGCGCGTAGGTCGCTCGCAGGCGACATAGCGCGTACCCCCCTCGCGCCTGCTATTTTGGCGGCCCATTTCGGGATTTAACCCCCAACCGGTTTTGGGAAGGTTCTAGAACCGAACCTTCCCTGAACCGTTTTTTTTTTGTTCTTTTCTTTAGTTTTTTCTTTATTTTCCTATTCTGTTTTTTCCTTTTCTTTTTAGCATTTTTCTGTTCTCCTTTCATTTTTTCTTTTCTTTTCTTCTATGTTTCCATTTATGTTCTTGTTTTTCAATTTGAGAAATCTTTTAAATTCACAGTTTTTAAAAAATCATGAACTGTTTTAGAAATGATGAACATTTTTTAAGTACGTGAAGAATTTTTTTCGAAATCTTGGTTTTATTTTTACTAATTTTCAACATTCTCTTAAATCATCATCATTTTTTGAAACCATGCACATTTTTTTGACTCGCGAACATTGTCTCAAAATTGTGATTTTTTTTTTAAATTCATGAAACTTTTTATAGAAATTTGTGTTCGTTCTCTTAAATCATGAGCATGTTTTCGAAATCCCGAACGTTTTTTGAAATCATGAACATTTTTGAAGTTCAGGAATGATTTTTCGAAATCATGATATTTTTTTACAAATTCATGAACATTTTTCGGATCCACTAAAAGTTTTTTTTTTTGAAATTGCGAACATTTTAAAAAAAATTGAACATTGTTTTTACAAATTCTTGAACATTTTTTGAATTCCAAGGCATCTTTGTTGTAATCATGAATATATGTTTGCAATCATGATTGTTTTATTCAAAATTAGCAACTTTTCTAAAATTTAGAAATATTTGATATCACGAATTATTGAACAATGAAAAAAAAACGGTGTCCCGGTTCGCACATGGGCCGGCCCAGAAGGGCGTGAAGGGGGAGCCGGGGGTGCGCTTCGTTCACGTCGCGTTAGGGCAACTCCTGTGCACGACCCCAAACGGACGTCCGATTTGTTCACTTTTCGTCTGTTTGGGGCAAGAAAATGGACACGCCCGTCCGCTTGCGGTCGTGCGGCTACCGGTGCGCCCAATCGGCACTCCTCGTTCCAAACCGTCCGGGTTTGTGAACTTCAATTCCCCCACCCCTCACCCCACAAAAATAAACTTGTAAATAATACGAAAAACATAAATATAAACATGAACGTCCACACATCCATAGTATCCAAATTTAATACAGGTCTTAATTAAACTAAAACATAATAAAAGACATAAAAACTAGAAATATGACCGTCGTTGGTGGCCGCCGTCGTCTTCAGGAGCCGCCGTCCTACTCGTCATCGTCGCTGGTGAGGTCGACGTAGGGAGGTGGCTGCCAAAGGTGGGTTGGCAGCCCCTACCAGATCGGAGGCAACGACGGCGCCTGCACCCACCCTCCCGTGGCTCCTGCTCTGGTGACATCGGTGACATGGCTGACCATGGGCTGACGCCCACCGATTCGGCCATCTTCGGCGCCGTGCACGAACAGCTCCACCGTTGGCCCACCAGAAGAGGGTTCCACACGGCGACAGGCGGATCCTCCACGATCTCTTCCTGTACCTCCTCCTTGACATCGAGGTCTAGCTCCAGGATGGCCATGTCACAGGCCTTAGAGAGGGCATGCGCGGTTTGCAGGCCATCCCATTGCCACTCGTCATGGGTGGCCATGGAGTCCTCCATGACCCGCCTAATGAGGCAGGCCTCCTCCTCGGTCATGGGCGGTGGCGGTTGCGGGGACAGTTGCGAAGAAGGCGTCGGCATGATGCCGCGCACACTCATATGACCCCGCGTTTGGGAAGGGATGTCAGCACGAGCAGGACGCGGGCGGCGCGGGCTAGTTGGACGACCGGCAAAAAAGGATTGCTGCCGCAGGTTGTGTTCAGCACGGAGCCACGTATCCTACATCCGCGAATCCATGGCGTACCTGGGGTCCTCCAGCAGATACGGTGGCAAGTGGGCGCGGCCGCTCACGGGCACTACAGGATGGGCATGCGGTCGGCGGAGAGATGCCAGTTGTTTGCCAGGTGGACATCTCCCCACGGTAATAGCATCGCGGTCTCCCAGTAGCGCTGGCAGACTTCGACATGGATGTACGGCCTGTCGCGATGCCCGGCCGGCGGGGAGCGATCTCGAAAGCTTGCGGAGCAGGTAGTGCACAAAGAAGATGGTGCGGGCGGCGCGGACCTGCTGGAGCAGCGTCGACCAGAGGAGGAGCCGGCCTCGTGGTCCTGTTTCCCCTTGCCAATCCAATGCCAGCCCATAGCGCCCACGGGGAGGTGGGCGAGTAGGGTGCGACGGCGGTGGCTAGGGTTTGCTCGTGTCAGGACTCGAGGAGGCAGGCCGGCCAGGAAGTGGAAACTGTGGACTGGCCGGTCCACGGCTGTAAGGCGGAGCGAATCCGGAAAGATTGCCTTCCACATTAAAAAGAACGACGACCCTCCGTCTGTGTGAATGACAGTCGAGGCCCACTGTAGATCCGCATTTATTTTAAGATACGGAGGTAGGTGGACGGTCGCCACACGTCCCTGCTAGGATATTTCCTTTTTTTTTGTCTCCTCTGAGTGCCTTGATCAGTGGGAAAGCTTCCGATTTCTGCTCGGATATTTCAGGCACCGAAGAAGAGCTTTACGAAAAAAGACAAACCTCTCCAAAAATAGGTTCTATCCGTTCATGTGCGGTAACCATAAAAGAGGCAAGCAGGCACAACCTTGGTTGGATAATATCATATACCGTATCTTATATGGATGTGGTCCAAAGTACGCGCTAATTAGTCTGGAAATATGTGGTCGGCAGTCGACCCCGCGTCCACATAAACAACCAATCTCATGTCAAAATCCTCGTCGCTAAGCGACCTCCACTCACCCACCGGAGGCCGGTGACGTGAGGAGGCAGGTGCGGCGCTGAACGTCGCTTTGTGGGTCCTTGCCAAGTCCTATGGCCAAGTGGCAGGATGACAGACAGGAAGATATTTGAGTGGCAGTGCTGACTGTTCACCGGAAAAGGACGCGCGCCATGAAGATGCCGCGCTGCTTCATGTGAGCGTGAGGGTGTGAGTGACGCGCCTATATAGGCCCCCCCCGCCGCACTCCCCTTCTTCTCAGTTGTCAGTTCTCACCCAAATACCGCCGCCAAAAGCTCCAGCTCTCAGCACACACCAACCTGCTCAACCGTCTCCACCAGCTCTCGACTTAGATGGACGTCGCCGACGCCGCCTCCCCGTCTGGCCAGGACCAGCAGGGGCACAGGACGGTGTCGTCTGAGCCGCCGAAGCGCCCCGCGGGGCGGACCAAGGTCCATGAGACGCGCCACCCGCTGTACCGCGGCGTGCGGCAGCGGGGCCGGGTCGGGCAGTGGGTGTGCGAGGTGCGCGTGCCCGGGGTGAAGGGCTCCAGGCTCTGGCTCGGCACCTTCAACACGGCCGAGATGGCGGCGCGCGCGCACGACGCCGCCGTGCTCGCGCTCTCAGGCCGGGCCGCCTGCCTCAACTTCGCCGACTCCGCATGGCGCATGCTGCCCGTGCTCGCGGCCGGGTCGTTCGGCTTCGGCAGCGCGCGCGAGATCAAGGCCGCCGTCGCCGTCGCCGTCGTGGCTTTCCAGAAGGAGCAGATTATCCCGGTCGCCGTCGCCGTCGTGGCGCTCCAGAAGCAGCAGATTATCCCAGTCGCGGTCGCCGTCGTGGCGCTCCAGAAGCAGCAGATTCCAGTCGCCGTTGTGGCGATGCAGCAGCAGCAGAAGATTATTCCAGTCGCTGTCGCTCTCGTGGCGCTCCAGAAACAGCAGATCCCTGTAGCCGTCGCCATCGTGGCGCTCCAGCGGCAGCAGGTTCCAGTCGCGTGCCCGGCAACCTCCGGCCCGGGCAGCGCTCTGTTTTACATGTCTTCCGGCGACTTGTTGGAGCTCGACGAGGAGCAGTGGTTTGGCGGCATGGACGCCCGGTCGTACTACGCGAGCTTGGCGCAGGGGATGCTCGTGGCACCGCCGGACGAAAGAGCGAGACCGGAGGACGGCGAGCAGAGCGGCGTCCAGACGCCGCTATGGAGCCAGAGCCACTTGCTCAACTAATTTAGCAGTGTAAAGTGGTACCATTAGATAGTTGTCTTCTTTTCAATTTGGAGAGAAACAGAGTAGCATCTTGTTCCTTCGTTGTACAGTACTTCATAGTACTATAAGCTCCCGGTTTGAGTATTTGTGAGGAAGGGGATTGCCTATTACACTGATTATTTGTCATTGATCACCTTCTTCCTGATTTGGTAAAACCAGAGTAGGCGGTGTGTCCCTTCATTCATAGTAGTATTTGTCAAGTTCCGGGTTTCTACTATTGGGCCAAAGGCTAGATTGTTCAACTCGGTTTCAAAATGTAGTGCTTCCTCTATTTCCGTGCTTCAACTTTGACCGCAAATTTAACCAACAAGACCGACTGCGGCTTAAGCAAAAGTTATACCAGTGAATTCGTATTCAAAAGAAGTTTTTAATTATGTAATTTTTTCTCCCGCCGCAATCGGTCTCATTGGTTAAATTTATGGTCAAAGTTGGACCCCGGGAAACGCGGGCGCACTATATTTTGAAACGGATGGAGTATTACACTCGAGTTGTTGAGTACATCCATTATTGGTACACAACTCGAGTGTATACTGTGCACTCCAAGAATCAAGATCAAATATTTTATGAGAAGAAAACGACACATGTCGAAGGACCTCACCGTTGGTTGACAACTTGTGAAAATGATGCATTTGGTCGGCTTGCAAGTGGACTCCAAAACTTTACGCTAGAAAAATGAAGAAAAAACGGACTACCATATTATGCTCGCAAGAACGAACAGACACCATGTCCAGCCTGTTTGGTTCTGCTCCGCTCGCTAAAGTTCAGTTTAGCTAATCAATTCCAGTTTGCAGCATGCAACTCCATCGTAGAATAGTTGATCATGTTTGGATTTCAGCTAGCCCCGACTCCAAGAATTGAATTTTTTGGTGAAAAAGGTCTATTGCGTTCCTGGACTTTTTAGGACAATGTTTTGACATACAGTTTGAGTGTTGTATGCCTGAATATACATTGGATTAAAATATGTAAACTAATGTCAACAAAAACAATTAGTACATTCAATGATTAAAATGATGTCCACCAATAGATAATTCAAAGTTTCACATAATACCCAACAATAGATATTTAAAAGGTTTACATGAATGTCCACCAACATAGATAATTAAAAAATTTACATGATGTCCAAAGTACTATGATACCATATACTAGTTCCAACTAATTGCACTCAACATGGAATATGTCCATAGTCGCATCGTTGGGTGGCCCGGTTGATCTACCTGAGGCATCGGCAAAGTTACCATGCCTTTCTGGTATGGCAAGCACATGGTGAGGATAACGGTGGAACCAAGCAAACTCCACAGCATCGCTCTTACGCTTGTGAATAAAGTTGTGAAGAACCAAAGTAGCAACAACAATCATTTTTTGCTTCAACAACACCACACTTTGTAAAGAATTTGACACCTTTTAAGCTCAAAATGACCAATCAATAATGTCGTGGATAGATGATTGAATGTGGTTGAATTTTCCTTAGGAGTATTGGCCCCATACCTCTATGCCATTTCAGCTTATGATACCTCTCACCCTTGTAAGGAGTGAGGTATCCTGAACAATTTGGGTATCCCGCATCAACAACATATGATTTGCCTATAGATGGAGGAACTGATATGAGCTATTTTTACAAATGTGTTACATTCGAACAATTAGTAATTTGGGAGATCAAATACAAACATGTTACCTTGTGGAGGATGTGGGAAGAAAGTTTCATCAACACTTATTACATTGTATAACACACCTTTTCATGCATAGTTGCTGGTTGCCCCACTGACAGATAAGTGAATAGCATGTCAAAATCACAATTTACAAGAACATTTTGAGTCGGTGTCTTTGATTTTCCAATATATCTTGATCCTCAGCTAACAGAGATATTGAAATATGTTTGCCATCAAGTGCACCAGTGCAATCATTGAAGTGTGGATATGCTTTCGGATCATCTCTTATCCTCTTATGAACAGTGGGAAAGTTAGGGTTTTGAGGTCGAATGACATCTTTTGTCATTTTCATCAAAAAAAATTGAGAACCTCATCAACTTTCCTACTTTCGCCCAAGGGCTTGAAATGGGTTTAACCTGTTCCATTCAACTCATTACCACCACATATGAATAAAAAGCAAGACTATCATAAGTGCTCAAATCCATGGATAGTTCTTGTGCGCACATTCAGACTGGCAAATGAACAAGGTGCATGAATATTTCCGTTCCCACGCGAAGTTGTGAATGACATTCACCTGGAGTCCTCAAAGTCACTTGCAATCATCATATGGCACTTAGAATTGATGTCCTTGTGGGTAGTCATCGGCCCATTCGGTTGAATCACCCTAACCATTATAGTGCAACATATTTATCAACAATTCGTTGCTACAAACATACTACTCCAATCCATATGTATCTATTAGCATATTTTTTCCAAAATCCATGCCATAATTGTATATTGTTAAAAAAATTGTGCAACAAAAGAAAATGCAAAAGTTGTCGTAGTTACTCTTCCTTAGGGGTTGCATGCTTCTTGGACGGGGCGGCGGTCTGGCTGGCAATGCTGGTCGTTCCAGTGCTCTGCCTGGCCGGGGTGGCGGTCTGCCCCAAATTGATTGGAACATAATATCATGGTGTTAGTTCTAGCTAAATTGCAGAATGATGTATATTAATGTGCAGGTATATGGTTCAAGAAAAATCAAATAAAAATAGATTCACTTGTAACTTCGGCGGAGAATGTCACATGCAAGAGGAGGACCCCTTGGGAGGCCCAATCATCCCTGACATGCGAGACAAGGAGGAGGGTCGTGGGGGCGCACTAGGCACCCTCTGGCCTCTCCCTTTGACTATAAGCATCCTCTCAACGATCTAAGCCTTAGGTGAATTATGCCATATTATTCCCAACTCCATAGAGGTGTTTTTTTCCGCCAACTCCATTAGCTCCCCCCCCCCCTCGTCGCCATCATGATTTCCCCATCCACATGTGCGTTATACATTTTAGGCACTTGTGGTGGATGAGAATTCGATGACGATAATCATGTAATTTTGCTAAGACTATGGTGTTTTGATCCTTATAATGGTGATTGTTCTTGAGCTACTATTTCCTACGACTTTCATATGCATAAGCCCTGTAAGTAGGGCCGGAGTAGTATGATCTATAATAGAATGGAATTTCTCATGCATTATTGCATGTTGAGATGGGCCTTTACTTATGCATGTTGCATGCTGAGTATCATGCCTACAATTTGAGAAAAATAGATTAGTGAGGGCTAGATATTTAGGTATAGAAAATGGGGAGGGTTTAATTTCAAATTCAATGTGTGTTCATAACTAAAGTTAAAGACACTAGTTTGGTTTTCTTGCAAAAGAACATCTTTGGGCACATTTGTGAGGAGTACAACAAGGACCCTGACAACACCATCTAAAGGATATGCGAACGCCCGGATAACCAAGGGGAAGTGGTCGAGCTCTCAGCACACAGCAACCTGCTCAACCGTCTCCACCAGCTCTCGACTTAGATGGACCTTATATATTGGAAAAGCCTTAAAATCAGTCGCATGATTTTTGGCTTCATCAGCCGCGTCGGCGGAAAAAAATTATATGAGACCAGGTCTCATATAATGCACGTGAGACCCACTCTGATGGATGACACGTGACATTCACAAATTACAAAGCATCTAATCTCTCCCCCCCTGATTTCAGGTGGGGGTGAGGGAGGTGCTTTGTGATTTGTAAATACCACGTGTCATCCATCAGAGTGAGTCTCACCTGCTAATCTATGAGACCTGGTCTCATAGAATTTTTTTCCCGCGTCGGCCACCGTATGATCGCACGGGATAGTATGGCGTCGAGCGCGCGCGGAATGCCTGCCGGTCTAGCACGTGAAGTAGCCTGCCCACCTATTGTGTCTAGTGGTCCCGTTGGTTTCGTTTTTACATTTACAATTAAGCTAGCTGAAACCGCACAGGTTCTTCTGTCACACCTGAATTGGGAGATGGCATCTTGGTTTCATCACGAGTCATACAAGGCTTTCTGAACTTGGTGTGCCTTCCATGAACATGTACACTAAATAAATATCATCCTTTATGAAGCCGTATAACCGTCAATATACATCACACGTAGTGTTTTGCCACATGTGATTCTATAAATAATACACGTTCAAAAGAAATATCTAAAGATGAAGCACGTAGCAAGCACCAAACAAGGATTCCAACACCATCTTCTTGATGTTGATAGTGGATGTTGTTTGGATTTGTTACTAGCAAGCTGATGGAGTCATGGTTGGTTGGATATAGCAATGTTTGAAGTAGGGTCTTTGACGCCGCATCAAGTATATCAACCAAGTCTCATCGGAGCAGGCGGGTTGACATCGTAGCACCGACAAAGCAGCCGTGCCACCGTCGCAACACTGCCATTGACCGGGAAGCACGCAGTTGCAGCATCATCAAAGCTGTCGGGCCTCCATCGCAGCATCACCGTGGTCGTTGAAGCACGTCGTCGCAACATTGCCGCGACCGTTTGAAGCGTGACGCCGCAGCGGTTGGTCGCAAAATTGCCATAGTCGTTGAAGCACGACGTCGTAACATCATCAAAGCAGTCGGGTTTCTATCGTAACGTCATCGCTCCTATCGAAGCACCCGTTGCGACCATCGAAGCATGTCAGCATGTCATCGCAACGTCATTGAAGTAGCCAGGTTGTCGTCTTACCATCTCCGCAATTATCAAAGCACACTGCGACCATCAAAGCATGTCGTCGCAACATTATCGAAGCAATGGGCTGCCGTCGTAGCAGCGCTGCAGCCGCCGAAGCACACCGCCGTTGTGCGAAGCACGCCGTCGTGCCATCATTGCGGCCGT
>LR738713.1:614901102-614919776 GCA_902687465.1 Secale cereale
CAAACCACGCTGCGACCATCAACGCATGTCGTCGCAACATTATTGAAGCAGATGGGCCGCCTTCGTAGCATCACTGCAGCCGCCGAAGCACGCCGTCATGCCATCATTGCGGGCGTCGAAGCATGTCATCGCAACATCATCAAAGCAGTCGGGTTTCTATCGTAACGTCATCGCTCCTATCGAAGCACCCGCTGCGACCGTCGAAGCATGTCAGCATGTCATCGCAACGTCGTTGAAGTAGCCAGGTTGTCGTCTTACCATCTCCGCAATTATCAAAGCGCACTACGACCATCAAAGCATGTCATCGCAACATTATTGAAGCAGATGGGCTGCCGTCGTAGCATCACTGCAGCCGCCGAAGCACACCGCCGTTGTGCGAAGCACGCCGTCGTGCCATCACTGCGGTCGTCGAAGCATGTCGTCGCAACATCGTTTAAGTGGTCATCGGGCCTCAATGATGTAGCCAGGTTGCTATGGTAGCATCACCGCAACCGTCAAAGCACTCCGCCGCCATGAAAGCTTCTCGTCGCAACATCATCGAAGCAGACAGACCGTCGTCCCAGCATCAGTGCGGCGGCCGAAGCACACCAACGATGTGCGAAAGCACGCTGTCGTGCCATCGCCACGACCATCAAAGCATGTCGTCACAACATCACGAAAGCGCCCCGGTATCCGAAGCAGTCGGGCCGCCGTCGCTCGAATGTGATGCAGCTCATGTTTATAACGTTGGTAACATGGTACGGTCGTATATACCAAGTTTTGTTGCAAGTCCCAAAATAATCCAACAATCACATACTCCCTCCGTTCCATAATGTAGTGCATATAGATTTTTACAAAAGTCAAACATTACAAACTTTGACCATGTTTATAGAGAAAATTATGTACATCTAGAATACCAAATGCACATCATTGGATACATCGTGAGTTATATTTTCAGAATGTACATGTTTGGTATTGCAGATGTAGACAATTTTCTCTATACACTTTGTCAAAGTTGGCTAAATTTGATTTTCATAAAAATCTATAGGCCCTACATTGTGGAACGAAGGGAGTACTTGACAGAATTTGTAGTAGCTAGCTGGGTTATACCTGGGATTGCTGCAACCATATTGAAGAACCTACCTGGTTCCGTGGAGATACTCCAGTCATCTGGAAAGAAAGAAATTAAACCAGTCCTGATGGCCACAACCCACGTGATGTGTGGTCCACATAGTGCCCCCACGTGAAGAAAAAAGGCTCAGTGGGCTTGACTTGCTCAGCCGTGTGCCAGTGAACTGACCGGGTGGCTACCAAACCGGATGATTTCTCCCTCATATCAACCGGATGATGCCTAGCTTCCGGCTTAAATAAAACGAAGCTAAAAGGCTACAGACCCTACTATCCGTCCCGTTGAAAATTCAAGTTGTGCTTGTGCGGCAGCATGCATATAGCATTTTCAACAATTTCATTATGCATGTGCCTATGTAATGTCGTCTATCTTTTTTAATGAAAAAATCCGTTAATTTTGACAACACGGGTGAAATTTGCAAGGTATCATTCTTGAAAACTTTATGTTGTGTACTTTAATTTTTTTGAAATAAAATAAAATGAGCTGATTTACATCTTCCGACATAATATGGACTGAATTTTTTGAATCAATAGTGTGCTCGTGTGAAACATAAATAAAACCAGTTGGTTTTTACAACACATAAATGAAAGTAATTTTGGTTCAAAATTGTAGATAAAAAGGATGCCCCGAGTTCGCAAAATATATTCTTTCTTAAGTTAATGTAATGTATGCATAGGTAATCTCACTAGCCTTTACATAGTCGAACCAGTGTTCCATCGAGACTTAGAGGGTGCATAGGATCGAAGCATCCCGTCATGTACAAGTAACACGTCAGATTTTTTTTCTCATTGAAATAAAACACATCAAATTTTTAGTTTTCGTTTATAGGCAAACATTATATTAAAGAAATATGTGTCCATTATCCTAACAACCATTTGTTCTTGGTCTATTGGTTAGTTTTTTTTGGATAAGGAGACAAAACCCCCGGCCTCTGCATCAATCGATGCATGCAGCCATCTTATTAACGATAAAGTACCGAAGTCTTAGGGTCGCTAGGGGCCATAATCAGAGTGCAAAACAAAGAAAGATGTCACATTCGGCGAAACAGATCAGGCTACGATGCCTATACACCTAGCCTATTATCAGCACGCCATCCAAATCGACTGAAGATAGCCCGTGCTACCGTCTCGCAACGGTTGCACCCAATAACCAAAAGCTCCCTGTAGTCCACATGAGTGAGTAATGATCACATGCGGATCGACGATGTAGCTCTGTAGATTACCTGCAAAAAATTCATGAAGTTTGTCTCATTAAAATTCACATCATTTCTAGTATATTTCATATTGCCCATAGTAATGCACATATCCCTTTCCGAATATGTTCCGCTGTATGTAAGTCTACTCCACTGAGCCACGTCTCAAATAATGTGTTTATGCTCGTTGGAGGATGGGCGTTAAAAGCTTTATGAATTGAGCGCCATAATAATTTTGCAAGTGGGCACTCGAGAAAGAGGTGTTTAATCGTTTCATTGTGATCACAAAAACAACATCTGAAGTTATCGATCCAACTTTTTTATGGAAATTATTTTTGGTCAAAATGACTCCTTTGTGAACGAACCATATGAAAATCTTAATTCGGAGCGGAATTTTAATCTTCCATATGTGTAGTGACCTAGACAGTACAAGCGTGAGTTATTCTGCGGCGAGGTCATGGGTTTGAATCTCATATGCATCATTTTTTATTTCCTATTGCCAAATCATTGTGCACTTACAATGGGACCCACCTCTACATGAGATTAAGGGAGGGCTTCCGTGCGCAAATAAAAGAAAGACAAGGCTATTTTCTGTCAAAATATATCACACGATGTACACACGTGGCACACTACGCAAGCGGTGTGTATACATATGCGTTTTGTGACTGTATTTGCATGCGGTGACAAGTTAGATGACGACAAATCCGTATTTTAAAAGTTTTGGCATCAAACTGGACGTCCGAAGCAAGTTCTACGACTTCCAATTATATTAGCTCTTTTTTTTTTGTAACCAATAAAGCAGCATGTTGTTCATTCGTTGCACTTCATCTCTACTCCTAATGTCCGAGTTGGTGAATAGCCTCCACGAATTTTTTCGTCCCATCACTTTTGTCTTTTTTTTGTTGGATTTTTTCGTCCCCTCCCTCACCCCACCGGTTTAGTTCCGCGTCACCCTCACACACAATGAAAAAATTCTGAACGGATCAGAACTTTCCATGCCAGCGCAAGTTATTCCGTAATATCTTTATGTGAAAAAATCAATCACGATCAATCTCTAAAGATCAAATCTAAATTAATTAGCCTTATCTTAAATCGCTCAATCATATTAATTAGCAAACAAATAACCCCCACCTCGCTCACCCCCACCTCGCTTCGTCAGTTGCTTGCATTTTTACCTTTTTACGTCGTTGCCCGCCTATCTCCTTAATCGCCGCTGAAATCACCGGACCCCCTTGCCAAAATCCATCACGGGATGTCATATGCCAACTACATCTGCTTCCATCTACCCCGTCGTCCCGTCTCCCCTATCCCACCCCCACCCCCCTCCCCCACGGTGGATTCAGATCCAACATTCCGACCAGGCGGGGAAGACATGTATCGCTTCCAAGCGATGACGATGTTGGGGAGGATAACCCACTACCGCTTCCTGCCCAACGGGAGGCGCCTTATGGGTGTACATGAGGAGGTTGCCCAGCTGGAGTCTCCCGTGGTAGCCGGGGCCTCTGCTGATTCAGCCACGCCAAGGAAGAGGGATGCAGGCCATGTGAGGGCCACACAGGAGGCATCTGCCACCGTACATGCATGTAGATCAGGCGGCAGCTGGAGATGCAGCGGGTGCGGCCGTACGAACTGGTTGTCGAGAGGAGATAGGCCACCAAGGGCGTCTAGCGGCAAAAGGAGCAGCTTTAGGCGCAGATTGAGCCCGGTGCTAACTCTATCTAGGTCTATCGCCGCTGCACAACTACAAGTGCAGGTGCCTTTTTTCTCTCTCCACATAGAATGGATTTGGTTGCGTTTGGTCCAATCACATAGATATCCTGTTTGCATCCAATGAGGGGTTATTTCGAGAGAAGGCACGGCTTGGAGATCTGCAGAGGTTTCTTAGGACGAGGTAGTGTTTGTATGGTAGGCTAGATTGCTGCCTTGTAACATGTGGTACCATGGGTTTTCGCATGTAGAAAATTGTTTTCCATGAACAACTATGAGAAAATGATTATCCTATGTAGATTCTGCCGAATTGGACAATATGATGCATACATTAACAACATAGTAGCTTTCCATTCCTGAAGATCATAGGCAATTTGTATCTTATAATTTAAAAAAAACATGTAGTCCTTATGCAACTGCAGCACCTAGGATTTAGTTCATGCCGTTTGTCAATATGCACATGATAAGATTGTACCGGTCAAGAAGTTTGTCAACACAAATTGATATGGGACTTGTCGAAGTTTAACATGTGGGAATTATATGCATTGTCAACTTTGCTAAACATTTTGTGAACAAACTTAATTTGTCCCGTGGCAGCGCACGGGCATCCTAATGGAGCAGTTGCTGGATTGCGTCCCCTTTTTTTGTCCCACCACTTTCGTCTGGTTTTTTTAGACTATTTTTTTCGTCCCCTCCCCCACCCCAGCGGTTTAGTTTTGTGTCACCCTCTCGCACAACGAAAAAAAATATGAACGGATCAGAACTTTCCATACCGGCGCAAGTTATTCAGTAATATCTCTATGTGAAAGAATCAATCACGATCAATCTCTAAAGATCAAACCTAAATTAATTAGCCTTCCCTTAAATCGCCCCATCACATTAATTAGGAAACAAATAATTGATGCAAAGAAAATTAATGTGTAAATCATAACAAAGAAATCTCTACTATTTCTTCCAATGACCTCGTCCAAGCCTCCCTTCGGCGACCCACCCACATGATCGGTTCTTTCCCCCCTCGCCCCCACGTAGATAGCCCCTCGTGAAAAAAACCCTCCAAGAAAAATAGGATCCCTCCTGATCCAACTTCTCTCGCTGACCCCTATCCCCATTCCAATATGGCAGCGATCATGATTGTCAACGTCGCTTACCCTCCTCCATCTTCTCAGGAGCGTCGGGACATCGTTGTCCTGTAGCAATGTGCCGTCAACCCACCGACGCCGAACACTTGCGACGACGACGTACCGCCTGCGACCCAACAACTCAATGCGAAGCCCCGAGCTACTTCTCCAATGGCGTCCGTCGTTCATCGGCTTCATCCTGGTCTTAAAGCTCCTCTCATCTCTCTCGCGTAGCAATGACCTTGGGTCGAGAGCAACGGCGGCCGGACCTAGGCCAGCTCCGGCGACGACCCATGCTTTTTTTACGAAGCACATCACTATGTACTACATATATTAATATTTATAGAAGGAAAAGGAAAACTAGATCTAGGGTATGTATAGGAAAGAACCTATAGGCTATACAAAACTGTCTGCCCAGGCTTGGATACAACGGCGTATTAAGCTACGATTGTTCCTTGCTGGAATGTAAATAAGCGTTATGTGTTGGTCATGGCAAGAAAGAACAAGTAAGATTAATATCAGATAAGCCTCCTACCAGGTTTTCATTCGGGTTAGAAGATAAATTATTGCGTATTTTTTTAGACAAACCGTGAAGCAGCAGGTCTAGCAACCCTTAATGTCCTTCTTTGAATTTGTGAACACTTGGCCTGATTGTTTTTAAAGATTGATGTGTTTATCGTGGTCCAAATGCTCCAGCAGCCAAGGATGATCAACTCATGGTGAAAAGGTTTCTTCAGAGAGCCCTCAGAGCAATGATCCATTGACTGGCAGAAGACAAATTGGTTTGTGATCAAGGGTGGGGCATAAATATCCCTAGCAAAGCTTTCCAAATGGCAACTTAGGTATTGTTCATGTGGGTATTCAAACTGAAATTAGTTGGCTTGATTTGATTCTTTTGGAAAACTAATTAGTCACATTTTTCACTACTAGGAAAAGGGCTATAGATGGAATTGATACTAATGGCGCACCAGACAAGCAGTGCGCCATTAGTATATAATAATGGCGCACCAACCTTTGATACGCCATTAAAGTTCAAACTACTAATGGCGCACCTGGCCCAGGGTGTGCCATTAGTATCAAAAAGATGTTTTTTTTGAACTAGTGCGCCTATCCAAACATATTAATGGCGCATCGAAACAAAGTGCGTCATTACTAGTTGTAACTAGTAATGGCGCACCAGCAGTAAAGTGCGCCATTAGTATCAAAAAGTTTTTTTTGAACTAGTGCACCTGTCCAAACATACTAATGGCGCATCCAGACAAAGTGCGCCATTACTAGTTGTAACTAGTAATGGCGCACCAGCAGTAAAGTTCGCCATTAATGTTCTTTTTTTTATTATATTTTTATTCTTTTTTTGCAAAACTACTAATGGCGCACTGTTCCATAGTGCGCCATTACTAGTTTAAACTAGTAATGGCGCACTGTGGGACAGTGCGCCATTAGTATTGTTTTTTTGCTTCGAAACTAGTAATGGCGCACTAACTGAAGATGCGCCATTAGTAACCTTGATTACTAATGGCGCATTTATAGTGGGTGCGCCATTAGTAAGTGGGCAGCAACAAGATATTTTGGACAGCCTCTCCTACCCACACTCACTTTCTCCCCACTTCATTCTCTCCACCTCCTCCTTGTCTCGGGTCCCTCCTCTTTTTCACCTCATTTCCACCATAGATTCATTCAAATTAAGTGGTTACATTACCTTGATTTGATAGGTAAGTAAGGGGGGAAGCTATATTTATGTTGTTCTCCATACAACAATGTGCACATGCACTTTTTATGGCCTAGCTAGATCTATGTATGTTCGTGGTGTTGCATATGTTTGTTGTGTTGCATATGTGTTTGTGTTTGGAGGTGTACCGGTATTTGAAATGCGATAGTTGCCAATATTTTCCCGGAATGTTGATTCATTTCCGTTTCGGTGAGAATTTTGGCATTAAGCATTCTTTTTTGTCCTATTTTTAGGGAAAGTCATGGAAAAAAATTTCTTGGTTCTAAAATATCGTTTTGCTCTACCCCGCAGGCGACCATGGTGCGCACGATGACCGAAGGCATCGTGAATAGATTTTCGAGGTCCGCGAAGGCCGAGATGCTTCAAAAGAACGAGACGGAGATAAGATGTCCGTGTCGAAGATGCAAGCTGAAGAGCCTTATTGCGGACCCGGATTCCGGGCAGGTGCGGGACCACCTGCTCTTGCGTGGTTTCATGGATGGCTATCGGTGGCAAGGTGATGAAGATGACTACGAAGTCGTCCATGGGGGTCTGGCAAGAAATGAGGAAGGGCAGCAAGACAACCACCGCGGCTCGGGCGGGCGAGAAGACGAAGAATCCCCAGGAGATGATCACGACGGTGATGCTGTACACAGTCATCATGTAGAAGATGCAGGACATGATGATGAGGAAGATGCCGGAGCAGACGACGGGCATGATCATGATGATGATGATGCCGGCGGAGCAGACGATGCTGGACCATCGATGGGCTGGGTGAAGGACCCTCATATTCAAGAGCTGCTTCTCAAGCAGACCGATAACGCAAGAGCTGTCGCCCGAGAGAAAGCCAAGATGGATCAACTTGAGTTAGACGCGGTTACTCCATTGTATGAAGGATGCAGGCCCGAGGATACCCGCCTGAAAGTAACGCTCATGGCTCTGGAGATGAAGGTAAAACACAAAATGACCGACGCATGCTTCGACGAGAACATGTCATTCTAGCACGAACGTCTTCCCAAGGGGAACAAGTGCCCCACCAGTTTGGAGGAGGCGAAGAAAATCGTGTGTCCTCTGGATTTACCGCACGTGAAATACCATGTGTGCATGAACAATTGCATCATTTATCGGGACGAGCACACGGAGTCTACCATATGTCCGGTGTGCAGCGTCACTCGATACAAGAAGAGGAAGAAAGCTCCTCGAAAAGTGGTGTGGTACTTTCCGATCACTCCTCGTCTGCAGCGGTATTTCGCGGACCCTAAGGTAGCAAAGCTCCTGCGTTGGCACGCGGATAGGGAGGAGAAGAAGCGAGAAGATGACGCAAATGACCCGGAGATAGATAAAAAAGACAAGATGCTGAGTCACCCTAAGGATGCGAGCCAGTGGCAAGCGTTGAACTTCGAAGACCTAGAATTTGGGAACGATCCAAGGAACATCGTGCTGGGCGCAAGCACCGATGGAGTCAATCCGTTTGGCAGCCAGAGAAGCACACATAGCACCTGGCCTGTGTTTGTGTGGATGTACGACCTTCCCCCTGGTTGTGCATGAAGAGGAAGTACATTCACATGAGTATGCTAATTGAAGGACCGAAACAACCAGGGAACGGCATCAATCTGTATCTGGGGCTGCTGAAAGAGGAGCTAGACACGCTGTGGAAAACGCCAGCCAATACGTGGGACGCCGCAAAGAAAGAATATTTCCCTATGAGAGCCGCGCTGCTCACGACGGTGCACGACTATCTCGGTTATGGATATGTCGCGGGGCAGGTGGTCCACGGATTTTCTGGATGCGTCAGGTGCATGGATGAAACAACGTATCGCCAGCTAGATAGAGATCCCGGGTCTTCGAAAACCGCGTTCATGGGACATCGAAGGTGGCTTCGCGACGATGACCTATGGAGAAAACGCAAGGATCTGTTCGATGGTGAAACCGAACCCCGAGGACGCCCGCGTACAAGGAGCGGTGAGGAAATAGACGAGCTGTTGAAAAATTGGAAAGATTGCCCACTGCCGGGAAAGAAGCAAAAGGCGCCAGAGCCAGGAAAGAAGCGAAAGGCGCCAGAGCCGCTGCTGAAGGTATGGAAAACGAGGTCTATTTTCTGGGACTTGCCGTACTGGAAGATCCACCGTGTGCCTCACAGCCTTGATGTAATGGATATCACGAAGAACGTGTGCGAGAGTCTGCTTGGTACCCTGCTCAACATGCCAGAGAGGACCAAAGATGGGCCGAAAGCAAGGGCAGACTTGAAATCAATGGGCATAAGGCAGGAGCTTCACGCTATATATGATGATCATGATGATGATGATGATGATGAGGCGAAGCAGGACACGGAAAGTCGTCGCAAAGGCAAAAAGGCCAAGAAGACCGGAAATGACTACCCTCCCGCGTGCTTCACTCTAAGTCAGGAGGAGATCGAGCAGTTTTTCACCTGCCTCGTAGGAGTACAACTTCCTTACGGTTACGCGGGGAAGATAAGCAGATACCTAGACCAGGCGAAGCTGAAGTTCAGCGGGATGAAGTCTCACGACTGTCACGTGCTGATGACGCAGATACTTCCAGTTGCAATCCGTGGGATCATGGACGCGCACGTCCGTGAAACCCTATTTGGCCAATGCAACTTTTTCGACGTCATCTCTCGGAAGTCTGTTGGCGTGAGGCAACTCAGAAGGCTACAGGAAGAGATCGTGGTGATACTATGCGAGCTTGAGATGTACTTCCCGCCCGCATTCTTCAACGTTATGGTGCATCTGCTGGTCCATATCGTGGACGATATCATCCAACTCGGGCCGACGTTCCTGCACAGCATGATGCCGTTCGAAAGGATGAATGGTGTCATCAAAGGATACGTTCGCAACATGTCACGTCCAGAGGGAAGCATAGCCAGGGGCTTTCTGACCGAAGAGTGCATCTCCTACTGCACGAATTATCTAGGCATCGAGAACCCCGTTGGTCTGCCCGCCAACAGGCACCTCGGCAGGCTCGCTGGATGGGGTCACCGTGATGGTCGCTGCGAAATGCATGTCGACTTCGAGGGTCGACTCGCCGACTTTGAAAGAGCAAACCTAGTCGCGCTACAACACATAGACGTGGTCGATCCTTGGGTGGTAGAGCACAAAACCTTTATTGAGAAGATGTACAATGACCGAGGCCAACAGAGGACGGACGGAGATATAATCAAAGAGCACAACTCATGTTTCACGCGTTGGTTCAAGCAGAAGCTTCTGTCGTACCCTTTACATGAGAATTCTTCCGCGGAAGAACAACTCATATTCGCCTTATCACGGGGCGCCGAGCACAACCTGATGACCTATGAGGCGTACGATATCAACGGCTACACATTCTACACCGAGGCCAAGGACATGAAGAGCGATGGTTATCAGAACTCTGGGGTAATGATGGAATCCTACACCGGTAATGACAAGGACAGATACTACGGAAGGATCGAGGAGATCTGGAAGCTGAGCTACGCTGGAGAGAAGGTCCGGATGTTCCGTGTCAGATGGGCCAAGAGCGTCCTAAAAGAAGACCGGTATTTCACCACCATGGTTATACCCGAAGCCAAATCCAAGACCGCGGGCGCAAACGTCACCGCGAAAAATGAGCCATGGGTACTGGCTTCCCAAGTTGACCAATGCTTCTTCATTACCGACCCGTCAAAGCCCAGTTGTGTTGTCGTGAGGAGAGGCAAAAGGAGGATCATCGGAATGGATGGAGTAGCCAATGAGCAAGACTTCGACAAGTACGTCGACCCGAGGATCGAACATGACGACGATGATGAAGTAGCAGCATACACCACAAGAAGAAGCAGGACCACCCTACCTAAAGGACGTCCGTTCCACAGAAGAACTCCATTTGCGAAAAAGAAGGGCAAGAAGATTGTGAACAGATAGCTAGCTAAGATCGATTGTATATATTTAAATCCTAGCCTTCATTTCTCGATTGTATTTCATGGGCACTTTTTGAACTATCATGAATATTTTTAAATTTCATGGACACTCGATCTCGACCCCCCACTCCATCTCGATCGCTATCCCACCTCGCCAGATCCGGTCCCCCTCGCCGCCGAGCACCCCCCCGGTCCACCGGCCGCCGTCGCCGACCACCCGCACCCTCGATTCCCCTACTCAACCGCCGCCGCCGAGCACCCCCCGGTCCACCGGCCGCCGACCCCCCGCACCCTCGATTCCCCTACTCATGGTGTGATTTAAACAAGTTTGAACATATTTAAACATAAATAAGTATCAAACAACATTTTAAATGCATAAAAAAAAATTGTGGAGCCTGGGAATCGAACCCATGACCTCCTGGTGTGAGAACTGGCTGCTGACCAGTCGAGCTAGTAGAGGACACTTAATGTGGATCAGGTCAGGTGGAAGATAACCTGTTGGCTCGAGCAGAAAAAATATATACTAATAGCGCACCAGGGTGAGGTGCGCCATTAGTATGTATGCACTTATGGCGCACCAAGGGGTGGTGCGCCATTAGTATTGCGCCGCCCCCACCATCCATATCTCCTCCGCGGCCATCCCCAACCTAGCTATCGATCCCCTCTCTCTCCCCGACTCCACCCCTCACCACCGCAGCTCCCCCGCGCCGCCGCGCCCCCGTGCCCCTCACCACCGCAGCTCCCCCGCGCGGCCGCGCCCCCGCGCCCCCCACCACCCGCCACGCGCCGCCCCCTCCACTATCTCCGCTCGTCGTCGTCGCCTTCGCGCGGGGAGGACGTCCACTAGGAGAGGCGGCCCGCGACCTCCCCGCCGTCTCCGCCCTCCGTCGTCTCCGCCGTCTCCGCCCTCCGTCGTCTCCGCCGTCTCAGGTAACCCTCCTCCCTCTGCCTCTCTTCCTCCTCTCCTCCCTCCCGGCCATGCCCTCTTCTTCTCTCTTTTGCTTGGTTTAGTTCAAATCCCTCTCGAATTTAGGTCAAATTAGGTTCAAACTTGCTTGCTGGAGGTTAACTAGGTCAAATTAATTAACTGCTAGGGATTAATTAGGTTAACTAGGTCAAATCCCTCTCGAATTAATTAACTAGGTTAACTAGGTCAAATTAGCAGTTAATTTAGTCTGAAAATGATAGTCCATAGTTAACTAGATCATTCACTATTACATCGATCAAGAAATAGGTTCATCCATATTCCTAGCAGACGCTATATGAACCCTTGCAAGAAACAAACTTGCTTGTTGGAGGTGGTGCCTGGCCTGGCATGCTAGTTGCTTAGCTTAATTGCTGTTACAGTTAGTAGTTAATTGCTTAGCTTAATTGCTGTTAGAGTTGAGTTACAGCTGATGCATGATGGAGCTGTCAAATTAAGTTAAGTGTATATACACTAGCAGCTACCCTATATATGCGCGTGTCTTTTTTGGTTGATAAATAATAAGTCCACGCATACAACTTTATTTTTGGAAGGGAATGCAAATCTGGCTCATTTTATTACACCAAGTGTCTGTCTCTCTTATATATTTTGTTGTCTCTCTTGTCTTGTATATATATTTGAAAATAATTGCTGCTAGCTGTTAATTTTACCTGAAGAGAAAAACTACTGGTACTAGCTAGAATTTGGCACTGAAAAGCAAAAGCTACAATTAGCTGCTGGTATTAGACATGCTTGACATTATGTATCAGTTTGTCTGGTTCTTGTTTTGGTAGTACTAGTTTGCTTTGCTTATCCATGAGTATCAGTCAATTGGTGAACCTCGAGCAGCTTTTTGCTGGGTTTTGTCTCCGACCATCGTGTCGTGAAGATTTTGCAGGTACCCCGAGAGGCCCTTGAGTTTGCTGGAATGTCGATTAACTTCCGTTCCGGCAAATTCGGGTACTCCATATGTCCTATTTTCAGCAAAGGTCATGCTGAAATTTTCCGTGAATTTTAGCATGACTTTGCTAAAAATAGGACATATGGGGTACTTGTGACTAATGCATGGGCCAGGGTATCTTAGTACTTAATTAAGTAGGATCATGGGTACGGTGGCGACTTCATGGGGCCTCCTTCTCAAGAACCCAACCCAACAAAAGACGTGCACGATCTAGCTGGTACCACGGAGAAGCCAAGTTGCAACAGGCGTCGTCTGTCGTTCAGCTCTCAGGAGACGCCTCCAGCTGCCGACTTCACCGAGCCTCAGATAGGCGAGGTGCGAAATATTATCAGCCCCAACACACTCAAGAAGGCGGTCTGTGAGCAGAACTCGGTCCCAATTCAGGAGAAGAAGAAGGCACGCAAAAGAAAAACTAACAAGGGTGCGAGCCAGCCGGCACCGAGTACGATCCGTGCTCAGGACGGGCCACCTTCACCTGAGGATCTAATGAGGAGGGTGCATGTGGCGGGTAGGCCGATGCTACCGACAAATATGCTCGATGCTGCAACCGGTGCTATGCGGAGTCTGCATGACAGTGTTCTTTCTTTGGAGAAGCGGCATCTCAAAGAGATGGATGTGGCATACCCGGTTTTCGCGGCCAAGGTGCCAGAGGGCAAGGGCTTTGTGGATAACTCCATCGGGGGTACGATCGTCCTGCGGTTTGATGACATCCACGTTATGTTGAACCTTCATCCGCTGCACGACACCTTCGTTCGGCTATTTTCGCTGAGTATGGAGATGCGGATCATTCGCGACAAGACCCCAGACATCGTGATAGTCGACCCCTTCTACATGCGTGCCAAGATCTTGGGCAGCGCTGGGGACCGGCAAGTCGCGAGTTCTTACCTCGAAGGCGTCATTCTGGCAAACCGAGACAAGGATAACTTCCTCGTGCCTTACTTTCCCGAGTAAGTCCTCCCCCTCAACCTCCCCGTAACATATGAATTCTTAGATTTCGATCGTTTTTCTTTTAACATTCTGTGTTTTCTGCAGTGACACACATTGCACGCTCATCCTCCTAAGCCCCAAATATTCCATGGCCACGTATTTCGACCCGGACCGTCAGTCGAACGTAGACTACACAAATATCAAGAAGGTTCTTGATGATGTTCTCCCCGGCTACGCCAAATCTGGAGGCACCTTCACCAGGACAGTTCGTAAGACCGGCAAGCACGTGTTCTCCCACAATACGACGTTCTGCTTCATCAAGCAGCCGCCTAGCGGTCAGAAGGGTGCCTACTACGCCATCCATCACATGCGGGCGATCGTACGGGACCATCATCAACTTTTGCTACCGAGTAAACTCAAAGATTGGGCCGCGAGCGTGTCGGCAATCCAGGACGCGGACATCAGACAACAATTCTTTCGCATCGAGTCGGAGTTTGCGGAAATCATCCATCAAGATGTCCTTCGTACCTCGGGGCAGTTCTTCCTCAGGAACCAACCGTCCAACAGTGACATCGACTCAATGCTACAAATGCAGGCTGACAACGCCCGTGATTTCATGACTCCCACGATAGACGGCGGCTTCATCCACGCTCCGGTCCCTTGAGTCGAGTCGAAAGCAGTGATGCTGTGTCTAGTTCTGAAACATCGATTGGCTCATGTTGTAATTAAACTTTAATTAACTTGTAGTATGTCTCTTTGGTTTCGACTGTCGTTCAACTTAGATGTAATCAATGCTATTAATGTCTTGCTTTTCTCTTTCGATCGTTCTGTTGCATACTTATATATTGCTTATGTATTGTCTGTGAATTGGTACTAACGTTTCGTTTGGCTAGTGCATAGCGATGCCGTCGTATGTCGTGTACAAGGGTAAGGTTCCCGGAGTCTACGACGACTGGGAGGAGTGTCGGAGACAGGTTCACCGATTCAGCGGTAACAGTTACAAAGGGTACACCACTAGGGCCGAGGCGGAATCTAGATACGCCCGCTATCTAGCGGGAGAGGGGAGGGAGCGTCGGAGGAACCAGATGAAGACGAGTTTCATCGTGATGATGCTCATCGTGATGACCGCAGCTCTCTTCTATGTGATGGTAGTTTAGATGATCGATATCGACTTGTAATGTGAAGACAAACTCGCTACTCGCGGTCTCGAGACTTGTAATATAATGTTCTATCTTTGTTCGGTCTTTTCAATTCGGAGACTAATATGATGAATTGTATTCGGAGACTAATATGATGAATTGTATTCAGAGACTAATCTTCTATTGTATTCGATGAATCTGTTGTTGATGTGTGCTATCTATATTCCAATTATACATTTTGTAACCTGTGCAAAAAACAGAAAATAAAAAAATAAAAAAAACCTAATATTCATACTAATGGCGCATCACATCACAGTGCGCCATTAGTATGCCAAAGGATACTAATGGCGCATCATTAGATAGTGCGCCATTACTATGCCGAAGTTACTAATGGCGCATCCTGCTAGCGTGCGCCATTAGTATGCCAAAGCACCTGGGTATACATGGCCCCCTGGGAGGCATACTAATGGCGCACTACTGTGCACAGTAATGGCGTATCTGTGGTGCGCCATTAGTAAAATATACTAATGGCGTGGCACTAATGGCGCACCACTAATGTGCCATTAATGGCCAAATTAGGTGCGCCATTAGTAGGCCTTTTCCTAGTAGTGTTTGACTCGAAGCGGCCACAACATGGGTGTTGTACTTCATCAACTCTACCATGGCTTCCGTAAGAGAGGTCTGCTAACAGGCCAATTACATGCTATTGTAAATGGAGTACACAAGATGACGAGAAGGGTCACTGACGACAAAAGTGCATTGGGTCGTCAGCCTTACTCATGGGCGTCGGTGGAAAATCTATCACATCTTCACTAGTAGAAAAAGGGTCTAATGTGAAGCACATTAGTCCCGGTTTGTAACAGAACCTACACTAATGTGACCATTAGTGCCGGTTCCAACGGCTAGGCGGGCGGAGATCATTAGTACAGGTTCATGGGCAACCTCTAGTACCGGTTCATGCCACGAACCGGTACTAATGATGCTGTGTCAGGCTGTTGTCAGGCTAGGCACATTTAGTACCGGTTCATGGCATGAACCGGTACTAGAGTATCTTAGTAAGCTTATTTTTAGTCCCACCTCGCGAAGAAAGAGGCACTAGGAGCGGTTTATAAGCCTTGAGTGCACATAAAATGTGGGAGAGGCGCAATGTTCACCTGCACGTTGCTTAGCTTCAAACCTTGAGGAATAGTGTAGACTGCACGGAGCTATGTGCAGTGCTTTGTACACTCGTCCGAAAGGCTTGAAGCTAATTAACGAGCATTGCGCCTTTTTTTGAACTTATTTGAACTCCAGACTTTTTGTGTGTTCAAAATGCACCATTCAAATCCACATCATCAATTATCAGCCCTTTCTGAATTCATTTGGTATTTTTCATTCATTTACTGATTTGTTTTGAGAGAGCTAAATGACCGTGAAATTGAAAAGCACTACAAATTGAACTCTGAAAAGGTTGAAACTTGGCATGGTATCATCATTTCACCCACATGGCATGTGCAAAGAAGTAGAGAGGGTCACGGCAAAAACTGGATGCACTTCGTGTACAAAATGGACAATCTCTTTCGAAGTATCAGGGTTTAGGACGAAAACTCATATGATACAAAGGCATTGCATTTTTTGAACTCCAGAGTTTTTGTGTGTTCAAAATGCACCATTCAAATCCACATCATCAATTATTAGACCTTTCTGAATTCATTTGGTATTTTTCATTCATTTACTTATTTGTTTTGAGAGAGCTAAATGACCGTGAAATTGAAAAGCACTACAAATTGAAGTCTAAAAAGGTTGAAACTTGGCATGGTATCATCATTTCACCCACATGGCATGTGCAAAAAAGTAGAGAGGGTCACGGCAAAAACTGGATGTACTTCGTGTACAAAATGGACAATCTCTTTCGAGGTATCAGGGTTTACGTCGAAAACTCATATGTTACAAAGGCATTGCATTTTTTTGAACTCCAAAGTTTTTGTGTGTTCAAAATGCACCATTAAAATCCACATCATCAATTATTAGCCCTTTCTGACTTCATTTGGTATTTTTCATTCATTTACTGATTTGTTTTGAGAGAGCTAAATGACCGTGAAATTGAAAAGCACTACAAATTGAAGTCTGAAAAGGTTGAAAGTTGGCATGGTATCATCATTTCACCCACATGGCATGTGCAAAAAAGTAGAGAGGGTCACGGCAAAAATTGGATGCACTTCGTGTACAAAATGGACAATCTCTTTCGAGGTATCAGGGTTTAGGACGAAAACTCATATGTTACAAAGGCATTGCATTTTCTTGAACTCCATAGTTTTCGTGTGTTCAAAATGCACCATTCAAATCCACATCATCAATTATTAGCCCTTTCTGAATTCATTTGGTATTTTTCATTCATTTACTGATTTGTTTTGAGAGAGCTAAATGACCGTGAAATTGAAAAGCACTACAAATTGAAGTCTGAAAAGGTTGAAACTTGGCGTGGTATCATCATTTCACCCACATGGCATGGGCAAAAAAGTAGAGAGGGTCACGGCAAAAACTGGATGCACTTCGTGTACAAAATGGACAATCTCTTTCGAGGTATCACGGTTTAGGACGAAAACTCATATGTTACAAAGGCATTGCATTTTTTTGAACTTTTTTGAACTCCAAACTTGTTGTGTGTTCAAAATGCACCATTCAAATCCACAGAATCAATTATCAACCCTTTCTGAATTCATTTGGTATTTTACATTCATTTACTGATTTGTTTTTAAAGAGTTAAATGAGATATAAAATGTTTGTTAGATAATTTTAGATATAGAAATGTTAGTTAGATATAAAATTTTAGATATAGAAATGTTAGATAGAAATTTTAGATATATTTGCGGCAATGTTAGATAGATAAAGTTTAGATATAAAATTTTTAGTTAGATATAAAATGAAATACCATATAAAAAAATTGTTTGCGCGCTACCCAGTGGGCCTGCAAGGCCCTGGGCCTGTATTTGCAGGCCCATAAAGGCCCAGCAGACTCACAGGGTAGCGCGGCAAAGTTACGCCCACAGGCCTGCAGTAGAGAGGAGCTCGAAGGAGCAGTTGCGGCGGGGTTTATAAATCAGTGCGGCTGCCCCACGGCTAGCGAGGTGGAACTAAACTTGTCGCACCGCACCTCGCCAGCGCACCCCCTTTAGTACTGGGTCGTGGCACCAACCGGTACTAAATGGGTGTCTTTAGTACCGGTTGGAGCCACCAACCGGTACTAAAGGGGGTGCGCTTTCCGCCGCTTGGCCTGGCCAAAACAGACCTTTAGTACCGGTTGGTAGCTCCAACCGGTACTAAAGGTGTGTTCTATATAAGAAAACCCTTCAAAAAAATTCGACAGTTTCGTTCTCCCTCTGCTTCTTCTCCTCTGCCCCATCGCCGCCGCCCCTCGTCGCCGCCCCCGTCGACGTCCGTCGCCGTTGCCGCCGCCCCCGTCGCCGTCCCATCGCCTAGCCGTCGTCGTCCCCGTCCCCGTCGTCCCCGTCGTCGCGCCCCGCCCCGGCCTCCCGTCGTCCCCGCCTGGCCCGTCCCCGTCGCCGCGCCCCGACCCGTCGCCGTCGCCGCCCCCAGTCGCCGCGCCTCGCCGGTGAGCTCCTGTGCCCCGGCCGCCATGTCCACACACACACACACATACTGATATTTAGTTATAGAAATATGTATAGAAATGTTAGTTATATAAATTTTTTATTTATAGACATTAGAAATGTTAGTTATATCGAAATGTTATAATTTTTTCTGTTTTTTAGATATAGAAATATTTATAGAAATGTTAGCAGTTTTTCTGTTTTTTAGTTATAGAAATATTTGAAATGTTAGTTATATAGAAATGTTATAAATTTTCTGTTTTTTCGTTATATATATAGAAATGTTATAAATTTTAGAGTTAGTTTTAGCTAGATGAATTAGATTAATGTCAAATTGTTAGAATTTGCATATAGAATTTTAGTTATCAATTTGC
>LR738713.1:614925268-614981737 GCA_902687465.1 Secale cereale
ATATATATATATATATATATATATATATATGCATAACGTGTACAATGTGTAGTATCGTAAAATACCAGCAAACGAAAAAGAATTAAATGGAAAACACAAAATTAAATGAAAAAAGAAATCATAAAACCAAAAACCCCCCAAACCTTGTAGTACCGGTTGGTTTTACCAACCGGTACTAAAGGGCTCCCGGCCCCCGGAGCTGGCTCGTGCCACGTGGTTGCCCTTTAGCACCGGTTCGTGCTGAACCGGTACTAAAGGGGGGGGGGCTTTAGTGCCCGCACTTTAGTGCCGGTTATGGAACCGACACTAAAGGGCCTTACGAAGCGGTGCTATGGCCCGGTTCTGCACTAGTGCTTGTGAGTATATTGCATGTGCGGTCCTGACATATACGCATGTTCCTTTCGAACAGTTGAATTTTTAGGTGCTATTATTCAACTAATGATGATGATGCAACATGTACACTTCTCTAATTTGGCTTCACTTTCACTAAATTATTCCAAACTGTGCACTGACATTTTTTATGAATCTCACAAACTGTGCACTGACATTGGAACTTGAACAAGACACATCTGATGAGGAGAGGAAAAGATGACTTGCATGCTTTGTCGACGAGTAGTGGGTTAGCATTGTGGCATATCATGGCTTTACAAGACGTATCTGCCCCTTCCCTTATACATCTTTGTTTTGAATAGAGGCACCTTATAATCTAGCTAACATGAATTTCATTTACTTCCTCCATGTATGTAAGGCCCCTGAAACAAGCATTAATAATAATTTTTTATTTTTTCTAGGTGTTTGAGATTGTTGAGAGGGGACTTGTACATACGGAAGGAGGGAGTATCATGTTGATTGTATGGTTAAATTATGGATCATTATTATTGATTATTTTTCAACACTTTTTTCTTGTTTTTCATAGTTTACAATGTCATTTTTGTGCGATGAATATTTATTTTTCTTATTGTATTTTGTTCCTAATATACATTTGGGGTTAGAATTGCGATGCTTGTTTCCATATGGATATCATATCCATTACTCTCTTCCTCATCTCCCTCCTTCCCTTGTCTATAGTTGGATTTGCAACTGATGATGGTCACAAGATAGGATTGAGGAGATTTAGATAGTGGATGAAGGAAGAAATACGAGTTGTAACCGTTAGAAAAATCCATATGCAAGGTGTGCGCTAAGATCCAAAAGATATACACCCTTTGTTCCAAAATAAGTGTAGTTAAATTTGAAGTAAAATAATGACACTTATTTTGGGATGGAGGGAGTATTTGACAAGATTAGTGTTGAACCACTAGATATGTTTGTCCCCATTGTAATGCACGGGCAATTTCCTATCTCATTATTAAAGTATCTCTACTCCTAAAGGAGGAGTACGTAAGTGGTTTCGTTCGTTCACCCACCACCTCCACCAATCGACGAAACAATCCCTCGCAGAAGGAAATCACCCCCTCCAACAATTTTAACATTTTCTCGGAAAGAGATCTGCCGGTCATGATTTTTGAGCAATTATTTCCAACTATGCACGCCTCTCCTTCCTATCCCTTCGCCTCCTCTCACGTCTACCGATCCAATCTATTCCTTATGTCCGTTCTCACACTCTTGCGTTGGTCCCCGCCCTACTTTCCATTTTCCTCCATGTCCCAACCCCGTTGATCGCCATGGACGAGAGATCCATCCGTGAGTGTGGGTAGAGAGCCAACATATAGACCGCAACGAGCTCCCAAACGACAGCTTGGTCAGAACGGCGTTGTCCACGTGCTCGACCATAGAGACAACCACAGGACAGCGGCGACCACGTGGACGAGGGCTTGCTCATGGAGGGAGGCTTCCAACTAGTCCATGATGTGCTCCTTGGTTCCGGCGTCCACACGCGTGCGGACGGATAGCTCGCAGAGGGTGGCGTCCACCTGATGTTCTGCTGGCGGAGGGCGAGGTACATCCAGATGACGACGGCCACAACATGGCGGACGACGACCGCCTCGCAGAAGGCAGCATCCATACGGACAACGGTGTGCGGCTAACAACGACGTCCAACAATGTGTTTTAGCCTTCCAAAGCTTTATGTTTGGCATATAATATATATTGCTTGTGTATGATGGTCATAAGTTGAGAACTATTTTTTTCATTACATTCGCTAAAGTACCATGCAAATGAAGCTTAAGACAACATAATTGACATTGTAAGGTAATATCTTAATCACATCACGTAGATCTTAGTTCGTAACATATAATTATTTGGATCATTGTTCTCTATGTATATATCGCTGAGTTACATTGCAGGTGAAATGAATTTCAATTATATTTTAATTGTTTGCAGGCTATCTTTTCTCTACCTACAAAATATAATATACATTATATGCGCAATCAAATAAAATGTATACATGCAAAATTTGATATGCATTGTATTCATAGGTGCAATAAAAAAATTAAGAGACCGTGGCAACACACGGGCGTTGTACTAGTTGTACTATAAAGTCATCTTCGACGCGCCCTGATGTCTACTACGCACCCTTCTTCTTGTAGACGTTGTTGGGCCTCCAAGTGCACAGGTTTGTAGGACAGTAGCAAATTTCCCTCAAGTGGATGACCTAAGGTTTATCAATCCGTGGGAGGCGTAGGATGAAGATGGTCTCTCTCAAGCAACCCTGCAACCAAATAACAAAGAGTCTCTTGTGTCCCCAACACACCCAATACAATGGTAAATTGTATAGGTGCACTAGTTCGGTGAAGAGATGATGATACAAGTGCAATATGGATGGTAGATATGGGTTTTTGTAAAAGGAAAATATAAAAACAGCAAGGTAGCAAGTGGTAAACGTGAGCATAAACGGTGCTGCAATGATAGTAGGCAAGGCCTAGGGTTCATACTTTCACTAGTGCAAGTTCTCTCAACAAGGATAACATAATTGGATCATATTACTAGCCCTCAACATGCAACAAAGAGTCACTCCAAAGTCACTAATAGCGGAGAACAAACGAAGAGATTATGGTAGGGTACGAAACCACCTCAAAGCTATTCTTTTTGCTCGATCTATTCAAGAGTCCGTAGTAACGTTCAATCTATCATAGAGTTCATACTAGAATAACACCTTAAGACACAAATTAACCAAAACCCTAATGTCACCTAGATACTCCATTGTCACCTCAAGTATCCGTGGGCATGATTATACGATATGCATCACACAATCTCAGAATCATCTATCCAACCAACACATAGAACTTTGAAGAGTGCCCCAAAGTTTCTACCGGAGAGTCAAGATGAAAACGTGTGCCAACCCCTATGCATAGATTCCCAAGGTCATGGAACCTGCAAGTTGATCACCAAAACATACATCAAGTGGATCACATGATATCCCATTGTCACCACAGATAAACACACGCAAGACATACATCAAGTGTTCTCAAATCCTCAAAGACTCGATCCGATAAGATAACTTCAAAGGGAAAACTCAATCCATTACAAGAGAGTAGAGAGGGATAAGAAGATCCAACTAGAATAGCAAAGCTCGCGATACATCAAGATCGTGCCATCAAAAGAACACGAGAGAGAGATCAAACACATAGTTACTGATACATACCCTCAGCCCCGAGGGTGGACTACTCCCTCCTCGTCATGGAGAGCGTCGGGATGATGAAGATAGCCACCGGAGAGGGATTCCCCCCTCCGGCAGGGTGCCAGAACGGGTGTAGATTGGTTTTCGGTGGCTACAGAGGCTTTCGGTGGCGGAACTCCTGATCTATGTTAATTTCCGGAGGTTTCAGTATTTATAGGAATTGTCGGAGTCGGGGCCAAGTAAAGGGGAGCTACGGACCGTCCTCGAGATAGGGGGTGCGCCCCCCTTCCCAGGTCGCGCCCTCCACCCTCGAGGGCAGCCCGTGGCTCTCCTGGCCCAACTCTTTTGCTTCGGGGGCTTCTTTTGGTCCAGAAAAAATCGTCTAAAATTGGCTCGTCAATTGGACTCCGTTTGATATTCCTTTTCTGTAAAACCCTAAAACATGAGAAAAATATAAACTGGCACTGGGCTCTTGGTTAATAGGTTAGTCCCAAAAATCATATAAAAGTATATAATAAAGCCAATAAGACATCCTAGGAGGATAATATAATAGCATGGAACAATCAAAAATTATAGATACGTTGGAGACGTATCAGCATTCCCGAGCTTAATTCCTGCTCGTCCTCGAGTAGGTAAATGATAAAGAAAGAATTTTTGATGTGGAATGCTAACCAATATAGTTTTTCAATGTAATTCTCTTAATTGTGGCATGAATGTTCAGATCTGAAAGATTCAAGATAAAAGTCTATATTGACATAAGAAACAATAATACTTCAAGCATACTAACAAAGCAATCATGTCTTCTCAAAATACTATGGCTAAGAAACAATAATACTTCAAGCTATGCTCCCTCGTTATCACACAAAAATATTTATATCATGCACAACCCCGATTTCAGCCAAGCACTTGTTTTCATACTCTATCTTTTCAAACATTTCAACTTTCACGCAATACATGAGCGTGAGCCATGGACATAACACTATGGGTGGAATAAAGGTGGTTGTGGAGAAGACAAAAGGAGCGAGATAGTCTCACATCGACTAGGCGTATCAACGGGCTATGGAGATGCCCATCAATAGATATCAATGTGAGTGAGTAGGGATTGCCATGCAACGCATGCACTAGAGCTAAATATGAATGAAAGCTCAACAAAAGAAACTAGTGGGTGTGCATCCAACTTGCTTGCTCACGAAGACCTAGGGCATTTGAGGAAGCCCATCGTTGGAATATACAAGTCAAGTTCTATAATGAAAATTACCACTAGTATATGAAAGTGACTAAACATGAGACTCTCTACAATGAAGAACATGGTGCTACTTTGAAGCACAAGTGTGGAAAAAGATAGTAGCAATTGTCCCTTTTTCTTTTTTTTTCTTTTTTTTTCCTTTTTTTCCTTTTTTTGGGCCTTTCTTTTTTTTGGCCTTTTTTTCCTTTTCTTGCGGAGGGGCTTTATAGATTTAGCCTTTCCTCCCATGGGACAATGCTCTAATAATGATGATCATCACACTTTTATTACAACACGATATTACAACTCGAGACTACAACAACAAAGTATGACTCTATATGAATTCCTCCGGCGGTGTACCGGTATGTGCAAAGAAACAAGAGTGACATGTATAAAAAGTTATGCATGGTGGCCTTGCCACAAATACGATGTCAACTACATGATCATGCAATGGCAATATGACAATATGATGCGTGTCATATGAACGGAACGGTGGAAAGTTGCATGGCAATATATCTCAAAATTGCTATGGAAATGCCATGATAGGTAGGTATGGTGGCTGTTTTGAGGAACAATATGGTGGCTGTTTTGAGGAAGTATATATAGTGGGCTTATGGTACCGGCGAAAGTTGCGCGGTACACGAGAGGCTAGCAATGGTGGAAGGGTGAGAGTGCGTATAATCCATGGACTCAACATTAGTCATAAGAACTCATATAGTTATTGCAAAAATCTACGAGTCATCAAAACAAAGCAATCAACGCATGCTCCTAGGGGGGAGGTTGGTAGGAGTTAACCATCGTGTGCCCCCGACCTCCACACAAAGGTCGACACTCTAAAAATACCTCATGCTTTAACTTAGTCACACAACGGTTCACCATACGTGCATGATACGGGAATCACGAACCTTAACACAAGTATTTCTCAATTTCATAATAACTCCACTAGCATGACTCTAATATCACTATCCTCATATCTCAAAACAATTATCAAGCATCCAACATCGCATTCTATTCAATGCACTTAGTGTGAAAGTTTTTACTACAGTGATCTTGGATGTCTATCATGTGAAGACTAGTTTTATAGCCTAAACACATTACCATGCTGTTTTAATAGACTCTCAAATAGATATAAGTGAAGCATGAGAGTTCAACTATTTCTTCAAAATAATACCAGTGCCGTGCTCTAAAAGATATAAGTGAAGCACTAGAGCAATATCATAGTACTCCGAAAGATATAAGTGAAGATCAATGAGTAGTTGAATAATTATGTAACTATTTGAAGACTCTCTAACATTTAATAACTTCAGATCTTGGGGTATTATTCAAACAGCAAGCAAAACAAAATAAACTAAATTGACGCTCCAAGCAAAACACATATCGTGTGGTGAATAAAAATATAGCTCCGAGTATAGTTACCGATGGATGAAGACGAAAGAGGGGATGCCTTCCCGGGGCATCCCCAAGCTTAGGCTTTTGATTATCTTGAATTTACTTGGGGTTCCATGGGCATACCCAAGCTTAGGCCTTTGCTACTCCTTGTTCCATAGTCCATCAAAGCAATACTCAAAACTTGAAAACTTCACAACACAAAACTTAGACAAAAATTCTCGTGAGCTCCGTTAGTATAGGAAAGCAAACCACTACTCAAAAGTGCAGCAATGAATTCATTCTTTGTTTATATTGGTGTTAAACCTAATGTATTCCAACTTCTCTATGGTTCATACTTTCCAATACTACGCACCCTTCTTCTTGTAGACGTTGTTGGGCCTCCAAGTGCAGAGGTTTGTAGGACAGTAGCAAATTTCCCTGAAGTGGATGACCTAAGGTTTATCAATCCGTGGGAGGCGTAGGATGAAGATGGTCTCTCTCAAGCAACCCTGCAACCAAATAACAAAGAGTCTCTTGTGTCCCCAACACACCCAATACAATGGTAAATTGTATAGGTGCACTAGTTCGGCGAAGAAATGGTTATACAAGTGCAATATGGATGGTAGATATGGGTTTTTGTAAAAGGAAAATATAAAAACAGCAAGGTAGAAAGTGGTAAACGTGAGCATAAACGGTATTGCAATGATAGTAGGCAAGACCTAGGGTTCATACTTTCACTAGTGAAAGTTCTCTCAACAAGGATAACATAATTGGATCATATTACTAGCCCTCAACATGCAACAAAGAGTCACTCCAAGTCACTAATAGTGGAGAACAAACAAAGAGATTATGGTAGCGTACGAAACCACCTCAAAGCTATTCTTTCTGATCGATCTATTCAAGAGTCCGT
This sequence comes from Secale cereale, assembly GCA_902687465.1. Taxonomy (NCBI): domain Eukaryota; kingdom Viridiplantae; phylum Streptophyta; class Magnoliopsida; order Poales; family Poaceae; genus Secale; species Secale cereale. Next base: position 614,932,331 of record LR738713.1, read on the forward strand.
AGTAGCGTTCAATCTATCATATAGTTCATACTAGAATAACACCTTAAGACACAAATCAACCAAAACCCTAATGTCACCTAGATACTCCATTGTCACCTCAAGTATCTGTGGGCATGATTATACGATATGCATCACACAATCTCAGAATCATCTATTCAACCAACACATAGAACTTCAAAGAGTGCCCCAAAGTTTCTACCGGAGAGTCAAGACGAAAATGTGTGCCAACCCCTATGCATAGATTCCCAAGGTCACGGAACCCGCAAGTTGATCACCAAAACATACATCAAGTGGATCACATGATATCCCATTGTCACCATAGATAAACACGCGCAAGACATACATCAAATGTTCTCAAATCCTTAAAGACTCAATCCGATAAGATAACTTCAAAGGGAAAACTCAATCCATTACAAGAGAGTAGAGGGGTAGAAGAAGATCCAACTAGAATAGCAAAGCTCGCGATACATCAAGATCGTGCCATCAAAAGAACACGAGAGAGAGAGATCAAACACACAGCTACTGATACATACCCTCAGCCCCGAGGGTGGACTACTCCCTCCTCGTCATGGAGAGCGCCGGGATGATGAAGATAGCCACCGGAGAGGGATTGCCCCCTCCGGCAGGGTGCCAGAACGGGTGTAGATTGGTTTTCGGTGGCTACAGAGGCTTTCGGCGGCGGAACTCCCGATCTAGGTTAATTTCCGGAGGTTTCAGTATTTATAGGAATTTTTGGAGTCAGGGCCAAGTAAAGGGAAGCTACGGGCCGTCCTCGAGATAGGGGGCGCGCCCCCCTTCCCAGGGCGCGCCCTCCACCCTCGAGGGCAGCCCGTGGCTCTTCTAGCCCAACTCTTTTGCTTCGGGGGCTTCTTTTGGTCCAGAAAAAATCGTCAAAAATTGGCTCGTCAATTGGACTCCGTTTGATATTCCTTTTTTGTAAAACCCTAAAATAGGAGAAAAACAGAAACTGGCACTGGGCTCTGGGTTAATAGGTTAGTCCCAAAAATCATATAAAAGTGTATAATAAAGCCCATAAGACATCCTTGGAGGATAATATAATAGCATGGAACAATAAAAAATTATAGATACGTTGGAGACGTATCACGCCCCCGCAATTTGTCTTCCCGTCTCCGCAGACAGGGATGTGGAATATAGTCATCAAACATTGATTGCATACATTTCAATAATTTTTTGAACTAATCGGACAAAATTCATGCAAAATAACAGATTTCATATAAACTGAATGACATTTATTACACTTTGGACATTTTTATCTAAAAATTATACCAGACTAAGGTAAAACTAGTCAACTGCCGGCGCCGGCTGATATCCATGCACACGACACGGATACCCTTGAATAATCTATGGCTGGCCGCGGCGGATCTCCATTGTCTTCTCCATGTCCGACAGCCCGCTTGTCGGACTGATGTGAGCCTCAGAGGTATATGCATCAGCGCAAAGGGTGGCTTGCTTCCCCATGTTCGACATCGCCACTAATCGTAGTAGAACCACCGCGACGTCCTTCAGCCGGAGGGGAAGAGGACGATGATTGCCTACAACCTGGCAAGCTGCCGACGTCACCTCGATGGTGGCATTCATGAGACCCAAGCAGCGGCGGCCTCCCCGTGTTCTACTTCTCCTCGATGATGGCGGCAAGCATGGGTGTGCGGGCCACCGTTTCGTCCATCTCTGCGAAGCTGGCTTCTTTCTCTGATGGCAGGGCATGGTTACACATATGTTGACGGCGGATAGCGCAACCCCGGACACGGGAGGAGGAGTTCACATGGCGTATTCCATGGCAGCCACCGTGCTTCCTCATGTGCCAGCCTGAAGCAACTCGGCAAGCTGGCTTGGAGCGGCGAGTTGTTGACGATGTGTCGACTTGGAGCTTATGCATCCGTGAGCTGGCCAGTAGCGGCCTAGATCATCAAGGGTGGTGGAGCAGAGCATTGCCTCGCTCCTATCCAGCGGGCTCGACGGGCCATCCGGCCGGCTCTGAACTCCTCTTCCTGCTCGCTGAATGCCATGGAGATTGTGGAGAAAATGGTGGCATGGCGATGGGAGCGGAGTGTGGTGCGATTTTTTTGCCTGGCGCCGTTTAAATAGCGGGCACACTACCGAAGCCAGTCGGCGTTGTGTTTAATGACTGGGGGATCGTGAACAGACATGTGCCGCAGTAGGTTTCTCGACACGCCCCGGTTTACTGGAGGAAGGCATGTTGTCTGTGGCCGTTTTAATACGGGGGAGGAGGCATGTTTAGCCGGGCATGTAGCGGACGTCGCTCTCTCGCCCGACGTATCACTTCAATGCGGGCGATGAGAGATTGCGTCCGTCTACTCCACCTCCCTTTCGATCAAACACAGGCACCAATGTCGGCCGCTTCATGCTCTGGAGCGGCATTGATGCGGCACGGCAAGTGGCGGGGACATCGGATGGAAAGCGCAGGAGAGGCCGGGTGGGGGGTTTGGGGTGGGGCAGGGTGGTCAAACGCAGGCTTGTGAACCGTAAAACCCCCATCTCCCATCCCACGTTTGTATTCAGTTTAAAACGAGGGCTCCATACATTAAAATTTAGATCATAGCTCTGCAACCACACAATATGACCTGAGAGGCTCGCCCGACCTCCCTCCCTCCCTGGACCCCGCGCTCGCGCCGCCTCCCCGGGGGGCGGCCGAGGCGGCTACCTCCGCTCTCCTCTCCTCCCCCTCCCCCGTGCTCCCCCCGCCGCCACCGGCGGAGCCCCGGATCTGGCCGGGTGGGCTGGCGGCGGCGGGCCCGTCCTTCCCCGCGCGCGCACCTCCTGACCCGGGGTCAGGGATGGCGGCGGGTGCCCTTCGGCCGACGGCGGCCCGGCGGCTTGGTGGTGGCTGGCGGCGGCCCGGCGCGGTGGTGGCGCCGTCCTTTGGCGGCGGGGCGGCTTGGTGGCATAGGTTGGCCGGCGGCGCGTCCCCGGCCTAGATCTGGGCCCTTAGGGCCCCATTTGGGTCCTAGCAGGCCAGCCCTTGAGCGTGGCCTCGTTGTCTGCGACGCGGTGAGGAGGAGGAGCGGCGGCATCGACGGCATGCCGACGGCAGCGCGAAGGCGGGAGCTTTAAGGGCCCACGAGGGCTCGGCCGGGCATGTGGTCCCACGGGCCTAGTGTGCTCCTGCTATTGCGTCCGGACGGCTACTGTCGCTGACGGTGGAGGTGGGGCCCTCCCGCGTGCCGATGGTGCTGATGCCCTAGTCCCGGCTCTGATTCTTCGCCATGCTGTCCTCACTTCACAGTGCCGTGGTGAGACGGCGTGGGGGCCTCATGACCGCGTTGGCGCACGGTGGTGGTTGGTTTGGTGGCAGGCTCCGGGGCGCCCGAGGTGTGGGTTGGGATCGAGGGAAACCCATGTCGGCTTGGCCGACAACGGCGCGGTGGCGCCTGTGGGTGCCACCTGACCTTCCGGGAGGGCGTCGGGGCCACCCTTCCTCTCGCCTCGCCGTGTACCGGGGGAAACCCTTGGCAGCAGCGTCGTCATCGTCATGATCCTTCTTGAAGGTGTTGATAGGTGCCGGCGCTTCGGAGTCTTGGAGTCTAGTGGAAGATCCTAGTGGGCGCTGCGTTCGTGAGGCTTCTTCGTTTTCGTTGATCCGCCATTGTCGGCATTTATTTCTTTTACTTTTCTCTGTTGTTTCTTTTGGGCGTGACTGTGCTGCTTCCGCACTAGCCCCTATCCCTGTATGGTTCGGTTGGTTGCTTTGTATACAAAGCGAGGGAAACCCTTTTTCGGCAAAGAAAAAACACGTTTGAACTACTCGACACACTAATACATACCCACTTTAAATGGCACAACGCGTTAAAACAGCGCGGTCCGAACGTTAGCAGGGCTGGCGTACGAGATGCCATAAGCTCCCAGTTTAAATATTTGTGAGAAAGGGCTAGATTGCCTATTACATCAATTATTGGTCATTGGTCCTGAACTCGAGTGTGTATCGTGCACTCCATTAATCCAGATTAAATATTTTGAACCTCAATAAGTCCTGAACGTTCGGCATTTAGGCATGCTAATCCGAACTCTTTTCATGGCAACACTACCGGAATAACCCTATATGCCTACGGCCTTATCTATGCTGACGGCTTTTTATCGAGGCCGTCGGCATAACTCGAGCTACGCCGACGGCCTGGGAAAAGCCGTCGGCATAGAGAAGCCGTCGGCATACCTTCATCTATGCCTACGGCAGCCGTAGGCATAGTTAGGCCGTTGGCATATATCGACCTATGCCTACAGTGGCCGTAGGCATAGTTAGGCCGTCGACATAGATGTGGCCCTGGTGGCCCAGGGACAAACGGTGGACTGACGCCGTCAAATCTATGCTGATGGCCCTGATGGCGGCCATTGACATAGATATTATCTACATTTTTTTACGAGGAGCTGCCACGTGGCAGAGCTATGCCGACGGCAAAGCCGTAGGCATAGTTTTCCATCAATGCCTACGGCAGGCCGTAGGCATAAGCGCCTCCTGGCAGCCCCTGGTCGAGAACTATGCCTACGGCACAGCCGTAGGCATAGATATTATTTGTTTTTATTATAAATTATTTTTATTTTTAAGTTAATTTTTTTTAATTTAAATCTAAATTATCTAAACTTAAAATACACAAATTATACATCGATTTAGGGTAAAATTTGACACGAAGGGAACCTTATGGTGGGTTTGGCCAGACCTTGTTCTCAAGTGTTCCTATGGGCCGACCTATCACAACCAGGTGAAAACGTCCATTGGTCAAAGCTCGTCCGGTGAAAGTCAAAGGCGTAGATTTCCTGGTCAACTTGTCCAAGGTTAGGCCGGTCGGGGGCCTTGGGGGGGGGGCAATGCCACCAGAGCAACGCCCTGAGTCCTCATACATGTCGAAAGGTGTGGTGCCATGTCTAAAGAGGCAATACGCGGCTCCGGTGTGAGGTTTGCCCTCATGAACGGCGATAAAATCGAAGTAATCCTTCTGTGGTTTTGGTGTTGCATGAATATTCCTGATCACTTGGAGCGTAATCAATTCATGAGATTTTTACACAGTGCAGACACATATGATATAATATGCATGGCAATTTCTTATATTTTTGTAAGATGCATGAGTATGTGAAAAAAAACCACCACGGGTTGTTCTTCGCGTGTCTACGAGTGTGGTCGGGGGCCTTTGGGGGCTAGCTATGCCACCAAATCTTAAACTAGGTCCTCTTACATGTCTGGAAGTGTGCTGTCAGGTGCAAACAAACGACTTGCAGCTCCGGAGTGTAACCCCCTTCACGGAAGGCGATGCCGTCGACACATGGAGGGGGGAAATGGCCGCATCGGGTCGACACGAGGGGGGGTCCGCTGGTGGGTTGGCCCCAGACCTTGTCCTGAAATGTTCCTATGGGCTGACGTGTCACAACCAGGGGGAAAAGTACGTTGGTCAAAGGTTGTCCGGTGAAAGTCAAAGGCATAGATCTTCGGGTCAACCGGGCTAGGATTAGGTCGGTCGGGGGCCTTGGGGGTAGCAATGGTACCCAAACTTGTATTGTGTCTTAATATATGGATACAAGTGCGATGGAGGGTTGAAATAGCCAATGGAGCAACGGACAGCGCACTTCGTTCACAAAACCGGGCACGTTCTCTCTCGATAGCTAGATACTACCTCGGAAATGGTGCAGTTTACAAGAGGCCTTCGGTTAGGCTTCTGCGAAATGCGCTCAAAATTTTACCACAACCTACATGGGCCACATGACGCCACCGTGCTAGGTCTGGAGAATTTCCGGCATCGTATGATTTTCCGTGGATTTTAACGGCTAGATCCGGCATGTCGCTGAGGCACATTCACCCTTCGTTGGTGGGGCCTGCCCCTCCTTTGGTTGCTCTAGGCCCACACATACCGCAAAGACATCATATATGATTTGAAAAACCACTTCTGGACATCATTTCAAGTGGTCGTAACTTCCCACATTGAAACCCTACGAATGCAATAAATGTCTCAAATATTGCAAGCGGCCCCGAAAAATGCCATGTCCTGCCACATGTCATGCGATGGCCCCCTTTGAGATCACGAGAAGTTTCGAGGTCAACAGAGAAACGGGCAACACACTTCCTTCACAAATCGGACAAGTTCTCTCTCGATAGCCATATACTACCTCGGAGATCGTGTAGTTTACAAGCGGCCCCCGGCCAGGCTTCTACGAAACGCGCTCAAAAGTTTACCACACCATATGATGACACCGTGCCAGGTCCCGAGGATTTCTGGCATCATATGATTTTCCATGGATTTTAACGGCCAGATCTGGTATGCCGCCGAGGTACATACGCCCCCGAGTGGTGGGTCCTGCCCGTCCTTTGGTTGCACCAGGCCTACACGTACCGTGAATACATCATATATGGTTTTACAAACCACTCCTGGACATCATTTCAGGTCCTCGCAGTTTACAAGCGGCCTTCGGTCAGGCTTCTCCGAAACGTGCTGAAACTTTACCACACCCTACCGTGGCGGGCTTGGCCCGGTCGGGAAGCATGGGAAGGAGCGAGCCGTTTAGACCGACGCCCTTCTCCAAAATTGTGAAGTGTTTACTCGGAAAAAGAGGAGAAAATACAATTGCAATAGCTTAAATCTCGTTGGTGGAACCAATTGTGGCATGGATTGATGACAGGGCTCACATCTATCCATCCATCTCTCCACACCACATGCCACATCCATCCATCTAAAGAAAATGAGGAAAAAAAGAAAATGAAAAACAAGACAGAAACCCACCGCACGCCTCTCCCTCTCTCGCTGGTCTCTCCCTGCTCCCTCCCCACACCCACGAAACCCTCGCCGCCGCTGCCTACGCCGCTCGATTTCGGCGTGTTCCGGCGGCCCTCGCCGGCGCGTGATACGTCTCCAACGTATCTATAATTTTTTATTATTCCATGCTATTATTTATGAAGTCTTGGATGTTTAATGGGCTTTATCATTCACTTTTATATCATTTTTGGGACTAACCTACTAACCCAAAGGCCTAGTCCAGATTGCTGTTTTTTGCCTGTTTCAGGGTTTTACAGAAAAAGAATATCAAACGGAGTCCAAACGGAATGAAACCTTCGCGAGAGATATTTTGGAGAAAATCACGCACGCGGAGCTTGAGGACCAAGTCAGGGGACAGAGGGCTGGCCCTCGAGGGTGGGGGGCACGCCCCCCTTCCAAGGGCGCCCCCCCCTGCCTCGAGGCCCCCTTAAGTGGCCTCCGGTGCCCTCCTTCTTCCTATATAAGTCCACGTACCCCTGAAACTCTGTGAACAGAGAAAAAAACCATAATTCCATCGCCGTAGCTTCTGTTCCCGTGGAGATCCCATCTTGGAGCCTGTTCTGGAGCTCCACCGGAGGGGGATCCATCACGGAGGCCTTCATCATCATCATCATCGCCCTCACCATGAGTTGTGAGTAGTTTACCACAGACCTTCGGGTCCATAGCTAGTATCTAGATGGCTTCTTCTCTCTCTCTGGATCTCAATACAAAGTTCTCCTCGGTCTTCGAGGAGATCTATTTGATGTAATCTCTTTTTGCGGTGTGTTTGTCGAGATCCGATGAATTGTGAGTTTATGATCAAGGTTATTTATGAAAGATATTTGGTTCTTCTCTGAACTTTTTATGTGTGCTCATAATATCCTTGCAAGTCTCTTCTAATTATTGGTTTCGTTTGGCCTACTAGATCTATAATTCTTGCAATGGGAGAAGTGCTTGGCTTTGGTTCAATCTTGCGGTGTCCTTTCCCAGTGACAGTAGGGGCAGCAAGGCGCGTATTGTATTGTTGCCATCGAGGATAAAAAGATGGGGTTTATATCATATTTCTTGAGTTTATCCCTCTACATCATGTCATATTGCTTAAGGCGTTACTCTGTTCTTATGAACTCAATACACTAGATGCATGCTGGATAGCGGTCGATGTGTGGAGTAATAGTAGTAGATGCACGCAGGAGTCGGTCTACTTGTCTCGAACGTGATGCCTATATACAATGATCATGCCTAGATAGTCTCATAATTATTCGCTTTTCTATCAATTGCTCGACAGTAATTTGTTTACCCGCTGTAGAATATCGCTATCATGAGAGAAGCCACTAGAGAAAACTCTGGCCGCCGGGTCTATTCTCAACATATCAATCTACATCTACTTTACTTTTCTTGCTTTTATTTGCTGTTCTTATAAACCAAAAATACCAAAAATATAAAGTATCATCTCTATCAGATCTCACTTTCGTAAGTGACCGTAAAGGGATTGACAACCCCTTATCGCGTTGGCTGCGAAGTTATTATTTTTTTGTGCAGGCGCGAGGGACTCACGCATGGTATCCTACTAGATTGATAACTTGGTTCTCAAAAACTGAGGGAAATACTTACGCTACTGTGCTACATCTCCCTTTCCTCTTCGAGGGAATACAACGCAAGCTCAAGAGGTAGCAAGAAGAATTTCTGGCACCGTTGCCGGGGAGGCTTACGCAGAAGTCATATACCAAGTACCTATCACAAACCCTTATCCTTCTCATTACATTTATTTACCTCTCCTTTTCCTCTCCCCCACTTCACCCTTGCCGTTTTATTTGCCCTTCTTCCGCCGTGTGTTTATCGTTCGCTTGCTTCTTGTTTGCTTGTGTGTGTTGGATTGCTTGCTTATCAATATGGCTTAGAACAATACCAAATTGTGTGACTTCTCCAATACCAACAACAATGATTTTATTAGCACTCCGATTGCTCCTATTACCGATGCTGAATCTTGTGAGATCAATGCTGCTTTGTTGAATCTTGTCATGAAAGATCAATTCTCCGGCCTTCCTAGTGAAGATGCCGCTACCCATCTAAACAACTTTGTTGATTTGTGTGATATGCAAAAGAAAAGGGATACGGATAACGATATTGTTAAATTGAAGTTATTTCCATTTTCACTTAGAGATCGTGCTAAAACTTGGTTCTCCTCTTTGCCTAGAAATAGTATTGATTCGTGGAATAAATGCAAAGATGCTTTTATCTCTAAGTATTCCCCTCCTACTAAGATCATCTCTCTTAGAAACGATATTATGAATTTTAAGCAACTAGATCATGAGCATGTTGCGCAAGCTTGGGAAAGAATGAAATTGATGATACGTAATTGCCCTACACATGGTTTGAATCTATGGGTGATTATTCAGAACCTTTATGCTGGCTTGAATTTTGCTTCTAGAAATCTTTTAGATTCAGCCGCTGGAGGCACTTTCATGGAAACTACCTTAGGAGAAGCTACCAAAGTCTTAGATAATATTATGGTTAATTATTCTCAATGGCACACCAAAAGATCTACTAGTAAAAAGGTGCATGTTATCGAAGAAATTAGTGTTTTGAGAGAAAAGATGCATGAACTTATGAAATTATTTGCTGCTAAGAGTGCTTCTTCTGATCCTAATGATATGCCTTTGTCCACTTTGATTGAGAATAACAATGAATCTTTGGATGTGAATTTTGTTGGTAGGAATAATTTTGGTAACAATGCTTATAGAGGTAATTTTAATCCTAGGCCTTTTCCTAGTAATTCCTCTAATAATTATGGTAATTCCTACAACAACTCTTATGGAAAGATGCCTTCTGAATTTGAAACTATTGTTAAGGAGTTTATGATCTCGCAACAGAATTTCAATGATATGCTTGAAAAGAAATTGCTTAAGGTTGATGAATTGGCTAGAAGTGTGGATAGAATTACTCTTGGTGTTGATTCTTTGAAACTTAGATCTATCCCACATAAGCATGATATCAATGAGTCTCTCAAAGCCATGAGAATTTCCATTGATGAATGCAAAGAAAGAACCGCTAGAATGCGTGCTAAAAGAGAAGATTATATTAAATCGTGTTCTTCTAGTTATCATGAAAACAAAGATGAAGATCTGAAAGTTATTGATGTGTCTCCTATTAGATCCTTGTTTTCTAGTATTAATCTTGATGAAGATAGGATTGGAGATGATTCTGCTTTAAGGTGTCCCAATGATTCAGAGTTTTTTGATGTTGATGCTAAAATTGCTAAAAGTGGGAGTGAAGAGATTAAAACTTTGCATAGTGATGAACCCAATATTTTGGATTTCAAGGGATTCAATTATGACAATTGCTCTTTGATTGATTGTATTTCCTTGTTGCAATCCGTGCTGAATTCTCCGCATGCTTATAGTCAAAATAAAGCTTTCACCAAACACATAGTTGATGCTTTGATGCAATCTTATGAAGAAAAACTTGAGTTGGAAGTTTCTATCCCTAGAAAGCTTTATAATGAATGGGAACCAACTATCAAAATAAAAATAAAAGATCATGAATGTATGCTTTGTGTGATTTGGGTGCAAGTGTCTCCACTATCCCAAAAACTTTGTGTGATTTGCTAGGGTTCCATGAACTTGATGATTGTTCTTTAAATTTGCATCTTGCGGATTCCACTATTAAGAAACCTATGGGAAGAATTAACGATGTTCATATTGTTGCCAATAGGAATTATGTGCCTGTAGATTTCATTGTTCTTGATATAGATTGCAATCCTTCATGTCCTATTATTCTTGGTAGACCTTTCCTTAGAACGATTGGTGCAATTATTGATATGAAGGAAGGAAATATTAGATTCCAATTTCCATTAAGAAAAGGCATGGAACACTTTCCTAGAAAGAAAAATCAAATTACCATATGAATCTATCATGAGAGCCACTTATGGATTGCCTTCCAAAGATGGCAATACCTAGATCTATCTGGTATCGTACCTAGCTAGGCGCGTAAAACGATAGCGCTTGTTGGGAGGCAACCCAATTTTATTTTATTTTGTTTTTGTTGCTGTTAGGGAATAAATATTGCATCTAGCCTCTGATTAGATGTGGTTTCATGTTTTGTTTAGTGTTTGTGCCAAGTAGAACCTTTGGGAAGACTTGTGTGAAGTTTATGTGATCTTGCTGTGAAAAGACAGAATCATTAGCGCTGGCTAAAGTAGACTTCAGATTTTACTAGAGCGTGCTTTTTAGTTGATTCTTTTTGAAAATGATTGCTAGAAAAATTCCGCAAATTTACCAATTTAGTTTGAATTTTTTGGAGTTCCATAAGTAGGCGAAACCTGCAGATTACTACAAACTATTCTGTTTTTGACAGATTCTGTTTTTCGTGTGTTGTTTGCTTGTTCCGATGCATCTATGAGTGGTATTAGAGGATATGCACCATAGAGAAGTTGGAATCACTAATATAAACAAAGAATGAATTCATTGCTGCACCTTTGTGTAGTGGTTTGCTTTCTTATACTAACGGAGCTCACGAGAATTTTTGTCTAAGTTTTGTGTTGTGAAGTTTTCAAGTTTTGAGTATTGCTTTGATGGACTATGGAACAAGGAGTAGCAAAGGCCTAAGCTTGGGGATTCCCATGGCACCCCAAGTAAATTCAAGATAATCAAAAGCCTAAGCTTAGGGATGCCCCGGGAAGGCATCCCCTCTTTCGTCTTCATCCATCGGTAACTATACTTGGAGCTATATTTTTATTCGCAACATGATATGTGTTTTGCTTGGAGCGTCTTGTATAATTTGAGTCTTTGCTTGTTAGTTTGCCACAATCATCCTTGCTGGACACACCTATTTGAGAGAGTTAAATATGGCCTAGAAATTATTAGAACACTCTATGTGCTTCACTTATATCTTTTGAGTTGAATAGTTTTGCTCTAATGCTTCACTTATATCTTTTAGAGCACGGTGGTGGTAATGTTTTGTAGAAATTGTTGAACTCTCATGCTTCACTTATATCCTTTTGAGAGTCTATTAAAACAGCATGGTAATGTGTTTAGGCTAAAGAAACTAGTCTTCACATGATAGACATCCAATGTCAATGTAGTAAAAAAATCACACCAAGTGCATTGAATAGAATGAGATGTTGGATGCTTGATAATTGTTTTGAGATATGAGGATAGTGATATTAGAGTCATGCTAGTGGAGTTATTATGAAATTGAGAAATACTTGTGTTAAGGTTAGTGATTCCCGTATCATGCACGTATGGTGAACCGTTGTGTGACTAAGTTAAAGCATGAGGTATTTGTAAAGTGTGAACCTTTGTGTGGAGGTCGGGGGCGCGCGATGGTTAACTCCTACCAACCTCCCCCCTAGGAGCATGCGTTGATTGCTTTGTTTTAATGACTCGTAGATTTTTGCAATACGTATATGAGTTCTTATGACTAATGTTGAGACCATGGATTATACGCACTCTCACCCTTCCACCATTGCTAGCCTCTCTTGTACCGCGCAAATTTCGCCGGTACCATAAACCCACTATATATATCCTTCCTCAAAACAGCCACCATATTATTCCTCAAAACAGCCACCATACCTACCTATCATGGCATTTCCATAGCCATTCCAAGATATATTGTCATGCAACTTTCCACCGTTCTGTTCATATGACACGCATCATATTGTCATATTGCCTTTGCATGATCATGTAGTTAACATCGTATTTGTGGAAAGGTCACCATGCATAATTTTTATACATGTCACTCTTGTTTCATTGCACATACCGGTACACCGCCGGAGGCATTCATATAGATTCATACTTTGTTGTTGTAGTATCAAGTTGTAATATCGAGTTGTAATGAAAGTGTGATGATCATCATTATTAGAGCATTGTCCCATGTGAGGAAATGCTAAATCTATAAAGCTCCTCCGCAAAAAATAAGAAAAAAAGAAAAAACGGCCAAAGAAAAAAAGAAAGGCCCAAAAAAAAGGGACAATTGCTACTATCTTTTTCCACACTTGTGCTTCAAAGTAGCACCATGTTCTTCATTGTAGAGAGTCTCATGTTTAGTCACTTTCATATACTAGTGGGAATTTTCATTATAGAACTTGGCTTTTATATTCCAACGATGGGCTTCCTCAAATGCCCTAGGTCTTCGTGAGCAAGCAAGTTGGATGCACCCCCACTAGTTTCTTTTGATGAGATTTCATTCATATTTAGCTCTAGTGCATCCGTTGCATGGCAATCCCTACTCAGTCACATTGATATCTATTAATGGGCATCTCCATAGCCTGTTGATACGCCTAGTCGATGTGAGACTATCTCCCTCCTTTTTGTCTTCTCCACAACCACCTCTATTCCACCCATAGTGCTATATCCATGGCTCACGCTCATGTATTGCGTGAAAGTTGAAAGGTTTGAAAAGATAGAGGATGAAAACAAATGCTTGGATGAAAATGGGGTTGTGCATGATATGAATATTTAGTGTGATAACGAGGGAGTATAGCCAACACTATATGATTTTGTAGGGATAACTTTCTTAAGCCATAGTATTTTGAGAAGACATGATTGCTTTGTTAGTATTGCTTGAAGTATTGTTATTTCTTATGTCGTTATAGACTTTTATCTTGAATCTTTCAGATCTAAATATTCATGCCACAATTAAGAGAATTACATTGAAAAACTATATTGGTTAGCATTCCACATCAAAAATTCTTTCTTTATCATTTACCTACCCGAGGACGAGCAGGAATTAAGCTTGGGGATGCTTGATACGTCTCCAACGTATCTATAATTTTTTATTGTTCCATGCTATTATTTATGAAGTCTTGGATGTTTAATGGGCTTTATCATTCACTTTGATATCATTTTTGGGACTAACATACTAACCCAAAGGCCCAGTCCAGATTGTTGTTTTTTGCCTGTTTCAGGGTTTTGTAGAAAAAGAATATCAAACGGAGTCCAAACGGAATGAAACCTTCGCGAGAGATATCTTTGGAGAAAATCACGCACGCGGAGCTTGAGGACCAAGTCAGCGGACAGAGGGCTGGCCCTCGAGGGGGGCGCCCCCCTTCCCAGGGCGCGCCCCCCTGCCTCGAGGCCCCCTCAAGTGGCCCCCGGTGCCCTCCTTCTTCCTATATAATTCCACGTACCCCTGAAACTCCGTGAATAGAGAAAAACCCCTAATTCCACCGCCATAGCTTGGGTTCCCGTGGAGATCCCATCTTGGAGCCTGTTCCGGAGCTCCACCGGAGGGGGATCCATCCCGGAGGCCTTCATCATCATCATCATCATCGCCCTCACCATGAGTTGTGAGTAGTTTACCACAGACCTTCGGGTCCATAGCTAGTATCTAGATGGCTTCTTCTCTCTCTCTGGATCTCAATACAAAGTTCTCCTCGGTCTTCGAGGAGATCTATTCGAAGTAATCTCTCTTTGCGGTGTGTTTGTCGAGATCCGATGAATTGTGAGTTTGTGATCAAGGTTATCTATGAAAGATATTTGGTTCTTCTCTGAACTTTTTATGTGTGCTCATAATATCCTTGCAAGTCTCTTTGAGTTATTGGTTTGGTTTGGCCTACTAGATCTATAGTTCTTGCAATGGGAGAAGTGCTTGGCTTTGGGTTCAATCTTGCGGTGTCCTTTCCCAGTGACAGTAGGGGCAGCAAGGCACGTATTGTATTGTTGCCATCGAGGATAAAAATATGGGGTTTATATCATATTGCTTGAGTTTATCCCTCTACATCATGTCGTCTTGCTTAAGGCGTTACTCTCTTCTTATGAACTCAATACACTAGATGCATGCTGGATAGCGGTCGATGTGTGGAGTAATAGTAGTAGATGCAGGCAGGAGTCAGTCTACTTGTCTTGGACGTGATGCCTATATACAATGATCATGCCTAGATAGTCTCCTAATTATTCGCTTTTCTATCAATTGCTCGACAGTAATTTGTTTACCCGCCGTAGAATATCACAATCATGAGAGAAGCCACTAGAGAAAACTATGGCCCCTGGGTCTATTCTCAACATATCAATCTACATCTATTTTACTTTTCTTGCTTTTATTTGCTGTTCTTATAAACCAAAAATACCAAAAATATAAACTATCATCTCTATCAGATCTCACTTTCGTAAGTGACCGTAAAGGGATGGGCAACCCCTTATCGCGTTGGCTGCGAAGTTCTTATTTGTTCGTGCAGGTGCGAGGGACTCGCGCGTGGTCTCCTACTGGATTGATACCTTGGTTCTCAAAAACTGAGGTAAATACTTACGCTACTATGATGCATCTCCCTTTCCTCTTTAAGGGAATACAACGCAAGCCCAAGAGGTAGCAGCGCGCAACACAGATCCGTGCTCCCCTGCCGCCGCTCTTCCCTTCCCTCCGGCCAGATCCGCCTCTCGCGGCCCCGAGAGCTCACCCACGACCCCCCCCCTGGCTAGGGTTTCAAGGGCGTCGTCCCCTCCAACTCCGGCATGTCGCTGGCGACTCTGCTCCGCCCTCTCCGACGCCCACCGCAAGTCCCTCGGGCGGCTCTGCCTCGTGGTCGGTGCTCCTGCACCCGGTGGCTACAAGGCGGACGCACGCGGCGGGTAAACTCCGGCGAGACGGTGGCCCCCTCCACGGCGTGACGGCAGTGCACTGCATCGGCTAAAGCACCCCCATGGTGAGCCCCTCTGCACTCCTCTGTTCCCCCCTTTTCCTTGTATAATGATGCTAGGTAAGTATCTGTACATACATATAATCGGCAATTTAATCTGGCTAAAAGAGTGAACGTACTGCCCAGGCAGCAACGCCAGCCCATGAGGCCTGCTAATACATGTATGTATCGATCAGCCTGGCCGTTCAATTAATCGCTAATACGTCGCCTGACCTATTTCGCCAGGCTAATCACTTCGTTTGCGGCACTGCCTTCCGCCAATCGCACAGGACGCCGCCTCCTGCCTTCTGCCAATCGCACAGGACGCCACCGGCGAACTCCCGTCTGCCTCAGTCCTCCACTAATGGTCAATTAGGTATTGTCATGTCGTCTACTTAATTGTTTCATTGTTCTTTATCACTAGTAATTGATTAAGTTTGATCTCTCCGACCTAGATTAGGAGTAGTGAGTAGGATGAAATTATGTGCCTCCCGGTCTAGTTAGGTAACAAATTTATTTGTCCATGGTGTTAGATTAGGAGTAGGCTGAAAATAAGTTTGTTCTTGACCAGTTGTACTTGTTTTGATATCTTTATTCACACTAATTAGGCAGTGTCCTGTTTAAATAATTAATCATGATGTTTCTTTGGTTTACAAAAACAAGAAGTAGAAAGTATGATTCAGATTGTGAAAAGCGTAAGAAGAAGCAAAAAATAGAAGCACAAGTTCAATCTCAACGGGGTGTTCTTGACATATTTGTTCGGAAAGAATCTCCATTAAATACTAAAAATGAAACTCCCAATGATAATGTTGATGATGGCCATGGTGATGATGCTACCATTGAAGTGAGGCTGAGGCTGACAGTGCGAATGCAGATGTTGGTGCTAATATTGTACATGAGGGTGATGGTGCTAATATTGGGACCCAAGATATGATTAAAGGATTCTGCTCTTTTGATAGAACATGAGGTTAGTTTATTGCTTTAGTGCCCTTTTATAATATTTTAGCATTTGTATTTCATATATGTCTACATATTGTGCAAAATAAAACATACTTGAAATTATGTAATAAAGTGAAAGTATGCTTTAGATACATTAGTTCTTCTGTTATACGATTTTTTTTTCAAAATTTGGGGCCCAATTTTGATTTCCTTCCCGGGGCCCCGAATTTCTGAAGACGACTAGCTAAAAGAAGCAGCCAAGCTAGTAGCTTAATTGATATACAGGAAACTAGCTAGATGTGCGTCTCTAACAATGTGTTCATGAGGCCGCTCTCTAACAATGTGCGCCAATTAGTTCGGCCCAGCCTCTACGATTTATTGTGATAGTTGTTGGAGTGCTTCTATTTGTCAAAAATTTGACGCAACAAAAAAAATATTAATCAGCCCGCTCTCTCAAAGTCAAGTTTCGGTTGCATATGAATGGATTTCTTTTCTCAGTTTGGGAGCTAGGTACTGGTGGAGGTGGTGTATCCATAGATAGCATACACTTGCGCATTTTTTTAGTTCTTCTGTTGCGAATGAAAATAACCATCATGGATCTCCTTTGTTTTCAAGCAGCTTGCTTCTCCATGTATGTCTTATGCAACATATTTATCTTGCTCCTCTTTTATTCGGTAGCAACGGAAGTTGATGAAATTTAAGTGTCGTGTTGTTCTAGAGATGCAGGGAGGGATGGACGTCCATGGATTGGACTGCAAGGATTGGATGCAAACCAATGCACATGAGGAGGAGAGATGCAAGCCTTGCCATGACCTGAAGGTCCCTGTCGTGAACCCCTTCCCCTTCACGTGTGTAATCATGCTCAACATATGATTTTTTTTAATCTTCAATTCAGCCTAGCTAGCTGTTGTAGTACTTGCTTGTCGCCTTCCAAATGTTGCCCCAGTCCGTTGAGTTTCTTATTGCTCCATGTAGTACTGCTATTTTTCTGCTCTACGATTTGACGTGAATAGTTCCAGGCTCCCAGTCTACCACTTTTGTTTGCTGTGATGTCGAACTCTGCTTTCTTTATTATCACAAGTTGCAAAATTAGTAGGAAGTAAACTTCTGTTAACTTGTTGGCTGAACCAATGGAACTACTGTTATATTTGATTTGTCGCTCAACTAGTTCTACAATTGGATCGAATGATGGCATTACCCTACTGTTATCATTGCAATTATCTTGGTCTTATAGATGTTATTGTTCCTGTCATATAGCACATGCTACTTTCTTTATTAGTTGGCTGCTGGTTCTATTTGTTTATATGTACAAGTGCTAATGTTTCTTTGTTATCTTATAAAGGATATAGTCCTTCATTTTATATAGTTGTAACTCTCTTATTGATCAACGTATGCTGATTCATCTCTTTACTGCAATTACTCTGTAGTTCATGATTTGCTCCTATTGTGGTATAAAATTATAGTTTCTCTTTCAAGCTGGTACTGTGTTTGATATATACTAGTCTTTATCTAAATACCATGTATTGGTATTTCTTGTATGGTTTAGTACATCATCTACTGGTGGTTTAGATGTATATTGTGCAGGACATATTCCTAATGGTTGCATGAAGTGATAATTCTTTCTTTGCATTAGCTATTTCATATGTTTTAGATGATTTAGATGCATGCTTATACTCCTATCTATACCAGGTGGATGTGTTGTGCTTGTGTACCTATATACAGAATAGTACCCATGTGTAAGTGGGTGTATGTGTTCTACTTCTAGCAGATGTTTAGTAAATGTGCTATCAATAGCCTATTTCTTCTTGCGGGTTATGGACTATATCTTTCCTTACCAATTCCCTCTCTCTTAAATCTGATTTGAATAGATGCTACACTGGTCTCTTCACTTTCTTTCTTTCTCTCCTACTCACTGATAAGAACAGGTGCTCCTTAATCTTCACATGCCAATGATGGTGTCCTGAGGATCTCATCGTTACTTAACAACAGATGTTGCACTACTTGATCCAATGATGCAATAGTCCTAGCACTACTAGGCTGCCTGAGGACAATCCCTACTTCAAACGCTACCTCTGTGCTAGTTGATTAGTAGTGGGTTAGTTTAATTGAGGGATCCCCTAATCATGGAGTTAGTGCTAGTTTGAGTTGATCTTTGGGTTTGGCTTTGATCTATACTTTGTTGGCTCTACTTCTGTCTTGGGTTACTGGCTCCATTTACGCAGTGTTGGCTCTCTTCTACTGTTTCTTTGATCAACTTAATCTGATTGGGGTTTGACTAATGTTTCCAAACTCCTAAGTGCTAGCTCCTACAACAAAGGCATTTTGCTAAGGGGAATGCTACATTTAAACCTTGATCAAGTTTTTCCTGTTTGTTGTTTCTTGTTTTGCAGGTTGATGAATTGGAAGAAAGAAGCAGAAGATGAAGAACTAGATAGTTTAGTATAGGTTTAGCTTAGGACTTTTTCTCTCTTCTTTTATTTTTTTCCTAAGTGTAGTTCCTGAATGCTTGTAATTGACATTTATATTAATAAAGTCTATTGTTTATTATTCAGACCAAATAATTGTAGTGTTCCATATATTATGAATATAGTGTCTTTTATTCACGTTTTGCAATATCACTTGTATTATTTATTCATCAATATAGGTGTGCATATATGCCTACAGCAAAGCCGTCGGCATAAATGCCATGTGGTAGCTCCTAGCTGAGGACTATGCCTACGGCAAAGCTGTCGGCATAGATAATCTATGCCTACGGCAAAGCTGTAGGCATAGTACTCAGCCAAGAGCAACCATTAGCTACCACGTGGTAGGACTATACCGACGGCAAAGCCGTAGGCATAGTTTCGCCACGTGGCAGCTCTTGGTTGGTTGGACTTAGCGATGGCGCCGTTAGCTGCCGTCTCGTCTTTTTTTTTGCCGACCGTGAAACTATGCCGACGGCTGACCCTCAGCCGTCGGCATAGGCCCCTATGCCGACGATCTGACAAGAGTACGCTGACATGATCTATGCCGACGAGGGTATGCCGACGGTAGTCGTAGGCATAGATCTATGCCGACGGGAAATGACCTATGCCGATGGCCCTGGGCCATCGGCATAGGCCGCGAGTCCAGTAGTGCAACATTAATTAAGACGATGGTGATAAAACATGGCAATTTTCTGACAAAAAGTTGAACTGGAACAAAGTTGCCATGTGTTAACAACTAAAGTTACCACCTCACAGCAACTAAAGTTGCTATCAAAAACGTTCGGGAACACATGTTTAAAATCCGAATGTTCGGGATTTATCTATTCCGAATATTTTACTATGAGAAGAAAAGAACACAATGTCCAAGAACGTCACTGTTGACTGATAACTTGTTAAAATGATGCATTTGGACGGCTTGCAAAGTGGATTCCAGAACTTCAATCCAGACCACGCAGCCTGAATGTTCCAGAAAATGGAAAAGAATGGGCAACCGGATTAGAGATGATTTTCCGGTCGCATCCGCCACCTACTATGCTTAACAAGTGCCTACTAGACCACCCACGTCTGTCTCCCTCGTCTGATCTCTTCCTCACAAAGGTGCCTTTCTGCTCCTGAACTAAATGTGATTTCATGACGAATTTTTGCAAGCACTTAAAACTTTTGTCAATGTTTCTCTCAATTTGTTTTTGAATTTTTTTTATTTCGATTTACTGTTCACCCGAGCTCATTTGAGCTCGGGTGCAGAAACGTTGCGTCCTCTTCCGCAACTTCTCTCCCGTACACAACTGTCTGAACCTTATCTAGTGGAGCGACGTCTTCATCATAGTGGGGCCACTGGAGGGGACAGCGGCGCAGCGATCAATTGTGTACGTCTTGGCGGTGAGCAGGATGGTGGCGATACAAGCTGGTCGGAGGCCCGGCGCTCACCGGTGGCGGCACAATGACGGGGACGGCCAATGCCACTCCTTACTCACCACAGTCTGGCGGGCGCGCTCCGGCGATGGCACAATGATGGGGTGAGCGGCGCGGCTTTCCTTCACCACCATCCAATGGGAGCTCGTGGCGAATGACAATGCATGGTGTTTTTTGTTGGTGCAATATCCAATTTGTTGCAAGAAAGATTCTGCAACATCAGTCTTGTTGGAAAACTTTCTTCTATAACACCATATAAAGATGAAGACAAAGAAAAAATGCAGCAAATCAGCTCAATTGCAAAGGTTTTCTTCAACACTAGCTCTATTACAAAAGAAGTGAAGACAAAAAAAAATCCACAACACAACCTTTGTTGCAAAAATATCCCGCAACACAACCTATACTGCAAAAATAATAATTCACGACACAATCTCTATTACAAGTGTTTCTGCAACAAGATCTTCATTACAAAATAGAGGAAGAGTTCAGCCGCTTGATTTTGTTAGATTGACGGTCCTAGATGCTCTAAGGGAGCTGGACATTGTTACATTGGATAACTCAGGAGCTGAGCCATGGACTTGGCCACCCTTACCATGTGACAAATCATACGTGATTTTTTTTTTTTTTAGAAAAGGGGCATTCCCCGGCCTCTGCATCAAACTGATGCATACGGCCATATTATTAATAAAAAATATAAGGTCAAGGTCTCAAAAAAGTATGCGAAATAAAAGTACAAAATGCTCAGACTGAGCTAGAAAAAAGCGTGAGAACCCCACAATCGGATGCGATAATGCAAACAGGACCTATACTCCTAGCCTATTACATGACCGCCATCCAAACCGGCTGAAGATAGCCCGAGCTACCATCTCCCATCGGATAGACCCAGTAACCAAACGCTCCCTGGCATCCATCGGAGTGAGTAGCGACCACATACGGATCAAAGCAGTGGCCCTGTGAATAACCTGCAAAAAATGGACATTTGTTGATCTGTTAAAAACCAAATCATTCCTGCACTTCCAGAGAGCCCATAACAATGCACAAACACCCACTCGTATATGGCTCGCTGATTCTTTCGCGACTCCATTCAACCACGTCCCAAAAAGCGTGGTGATACTAGTGGGTGGAGTAATGTTAAAGGCTATATGTACCGAGCGCCATAAAACTTTAGCCATAGGACAATCGAGAAAGAGGTGTTTAATAGATTCATCCTTGTCACAAAAGCTACATCGCAAAGACCCCCCCCCCCAGTTGCGTTTGGCTAGATTATCCTTAGTAAGAATTACTTGTTTATGAACAAACCACATAAACACTTTAATTCGAAGGGGCACTTTGACCTTCCAAATGTGAGCAGACCTAGGGATAGGCACCGAGTTAATCAAATCTAAATACATCGATTTCACTGTAAACATCCCGTTCTTAGTCAGTTTCCAATGAATACGATCTGCCTGTTGAGTCAACTGAACATCCATCAGTCTTCTCACCAAATGGAGCCAGGCTTCCCAACGGTGTCCAACCAGCGCCCTTCGGAATTGAATATTAAGAGGAGTTGACTGTAACACTGATGCAACGTAATCTTCTTTACGTTGAGCAATGTTGTAAAGAGAAGGATATTGGGTGGCGAGGGGCGTCTCTCCCAACCAAGTATCCTCCCAGAATCTTGTGGAGCCACCATTGCCCACCAAGAACTGAGTTCTGTTGAAAAAGGCCGACTTTACTTTCATCAGTCCTTTCCAAAAGGGTGAATCAGATGGTCTAGCTGTCACCTGAGCTAGTGTCTTGGTTGTAAGGTATTTGTTATGTAGAATCTGGGCCCAAGTGGCCTCAGTCTCCGAGAGTAACTTAAACAGCCACTTGCTGAGTAAGCACCTATTTTTAACCTCCAAATTTTCAATTCCGAGACCTCCTTGATCCTTCGGTCTGCACATAACATCCCATCTAGCCAGCCTATACTTGCGCTTCACCTCATCACTCTGCCAAAAGAACCGCGATCGATAGAAATCGAGTCTTTTCCTCACCCCTACTGGGATCAAGAGAAAAGACAGAAGAAACATGGGCATACTCGTGAGTACCGAATTAATTAAAATCAATCGGCCCCCGTACGACAAGAGCTTGCCCTTCCAGCAGCTAAGTTTCTTCTCGAAACGGTCTTCTAGACTCTTCCACTCTTTATTAGAGAGTTTCCGATGGTGGATCGGAATGCCAAGGTATGTGAACGGTAACGACCCTACCCCGCATCCAAAAAACTGCATGTAAGCTTCTTGTTCAGCTTTGGCTCTTCCAAAGCAAAACAATTCACTCTTATGGAAGTTAATCTTTAACCCCGAGAGTTGCTCAAAAAGGCAAAGCACAAGTTTCATATTTCTCGCCTTAGCCAAGTCATGCTCCATGAAAAGAATCGTGTCATCCGCATATTGTAGAATAGAGAGTCCTCCATCCACTAGATGAGGAACGAGACCACCTACCTGCTCATTCTCCTTTGCTCTACCAATAAGGATTGTTAACATGTCTGCTACAATGTTAAACAAGATAGGAGACATCGGGTCCCCCTGTCTTAACCCCTTATGAGTCTGGAAGAAATGGCCAATATCGTCATTGACTTTTATTCCGACACAGCCTTGTTGAGTGAAAGAGTCCACCTGTTTTCGCCAGGATGGATCGAATCCTTTCATCCTTAAAGCTTGCTGAAGGAACGGCCACTTGACCTTATCATATGCCTTTTCAAAGTCCACCTTGAAAATAACCCCATCGAGTTTTTTCGTGTGGATTTCATGAAGAGTTTCATGCAGGACAACAACCCCTTCCAGGATATTCCTATCCGGCATGAAAGCCGACTGAGAAGGCTGCACCACACTATGCGCAATCTGCGTCAATCTGTTTGTTCCCACTTTAGTGAACACCTTGAAACTGACGTTAAGAAGACAGATTGGTCGAAATTGCTCTATTCGATTCGCCTCTGCCTTCTTAGGAAGCAGCGTAATTGTACCAAAATTAAGATGGAATAGTTGCAGATGTCCATCGAACAGATCATGGAACATCGCAAGTAGATCATCCTTAATTATATGCCAACACCTTTTATAAAACTCTGCCGGAAAACCGTCCGGGCCAGGAGCTTTATTATTCTTCATCTGCGATATCGCATCAAACACCTCTTTCTCCGAGAACGGCGCAGATAAGATGGAATTCTCATCTGACGCTAATTGAGGGACATCCTGAATTCGACTCTCATCCAGAGATACGAAACTATCGTCCGGGGGTCCAAACAACCTCTTATAATAGTCAGTGATGTATAGTTTGAGGTTCTCGTGCCCTACAATCGTTCCCTCATCCTGCTCCAGCTGAAAGATTCTCTTCTTTCGATGTTTACCATTGGCTATCAAGTGAAAGAATTGTGTGTTATCATCCCCTTGGATGACTTCACGCACTTTAGCTCGAAGAGCCCATTTCAACTCTTCCTCTCGCAGCAGTTGTTTCAACCTAGATTCGGCCATTCCCTTAGCCTCCAGTTCACCAGGCCCTAGGATAGATGACTCTGCCTTAACATCTAGAATTTGAATAAGGTTGATAAGCCTCTCCTTTTCAACCTTATACACACCACTGAGATGTTTAGCCCAACCTCGAAGGAACTGCCTTAAATGCCTAATCTTATTCTGCCACCTGTCTATAGCCGACCTACCTCCTCCACCCTTCGCCCATTCCCTGGCAACCAGGTCCAAGAAACCTTCTCGTTCAAACCACGCTAGCTCGAAGGAGAACGTATTTTTATTTCCCGTGTATGTTGCCTCTCCAGAATCAACCAAAAGTGGAGTATGGTCCGAAATAGCTCTCGTCAAAGCCTGAACGGTAACCATGGGGAACTTCTGTTCCCACTCCACACTAGAGAGAACACGATCTAGCTTCTCATAAGTCGGATTTGGTAGGGAATTAGCCCAGGTGAATTGTCTGCCCGAAAGCTCTATCTCCCGGAGATCCAAGCTCTCGATAATAGCATTGAACATAAACGACCATCTGCCGTCAAAATTATCGTTATTCTTCTCCTCCCGCCTTCTAATAATATTGAAATCACCACCCACCAGAATTGGGAGCTGCTCGTCTCCACAAATCCTGACTAGGTCAGCCAAAAAGTCTGGTTTGAGCTCAGGTTGTGCAGCTCCGTAGACTGCCACCAGAGCCCAGTGAAATCCATCTACCCTAGATCTCACACGAAACTTTACAGCGAACTCACCCAAGACCACGCTTCGGACTTCTAAAGACTCTCTTCTTACCCCTAGTAAAATCCCACCGGACCTTCCTCTCGGGGGTAAGCAATGCCAGTCAAAAGCCACACCTCCAGATAGAGTACCCAGAAACTGAGAGGTGAAGTTATCTCTACCAGTTTCGGAGAGTGCTATGAAGTCAAGCTTGTGTTCAACCGATGCCTCCGCCAAGAACCTACGTTTAGCCAAGTCTTTCAGACCTCTGCTATTCCAAAAGATGCCTCTCATTTTTCATCATGGAATTTCTTGGCGGTCCGAATCCGAACACTCCTCCGTACAGCCGACACGGGATAAATCTTGCGGTTCCATTTCCGCTTGTGAACCGTTTGCTCCTCTGCCCTGTCCGAACAACCCTGTTCGGGTGCGTGAGGAACCACTGTATCAGCCTGGAGGCACTCCTCCAGGCCTTCGCCATTCCCCTCATCCTCCGACTGAGCACAAGCTGGATCGAGGTCCGCACAAAAACTATTCAACGCCCTCACCCCTAGAGCATTAAAATCAGAATTGTTTAAAGGCTTAACGGCTGCTAAGTTTGAAATGACCTCGATCGCCCGTTCTGCCTCACGATCAAACAAGTCGTTAACAGATTGAGCAACCTCTTTCCCATTACCGCCCAACGAAACCCCCAATTGATTTGCATTATTAATAACATCATCAGCAGAAAAATGCAAGATCGAATTGGAAATACAAACTGACATACCCGTCAAGTCCTCAATGTCCCGCAGCTTGGCCTGCCGCATGGCACGACCCATCTGCAGAGCATCCGCATCCGGCTGGTCCTGCAAGCGACTGCTGAGACGTCGGCCTTCGGTCACGGGATCCGCTATCCCTCCGAAGGCGACGATATCGGCGGTGGACGGTCCGCTTAGTGCAGGGCCTCCCGCCAAAGACCCCAGTAGACCCCCACCGACCAGGCCACGAGACCCTGGGCCTCCTACCGCAGGTGTCTCAGGTGCAGCCCCTGGCGCCAGCAGAGAGGACTCCTCTCGAGGCGCACAATCTGCAGAAACAACCACACTCGGGCTAGGAACAGAAGCTCCAGCAAACGCATCAAAAGCAGGTAACAAAAAACTCGGAAACGAACCTCCAGACTCAGAAGACGCCTCCCGATAAGCACCCTCCTCCAAGGTGCCCTCGCGACGCTGGACTGCTGGAGACGGCGTGACCCGAGGGGACTCCCCCCTGGTACCCTCCTCCCTAGGAAGATCCGCATCCAGAAGCGACGGTGACAGCGAGGGAAGTACCATCTCCACCGCAACGTCCCACTCGGCTCTGTGACCCCCCAAACGACTGGGGGCCGAAGCTGCCCCAAAGGACCCAAAACGCAGGGTAGACAGAGAGGTAGCAGGGGGTGCTTCCCCCTTCCCTCCGGCGCTCCCGGAGGACTGCTGAGACTGACCCGGTGTAAGTGCCTGGCCAGGCATAGCCGGCTCCCCTGCAGCCGACTCACTAGCACGACGAGCCTCATCCCCATCAGTCATATCAGTGTCTACATTCCCATCAAACGCCTGAGCGAGAACAGAACTCTCAAGCTCAATCTCGATCTCCAACTCGTACATCAGACCAGCAAAGTACCATCTCACAAAAAAAGGAACCAGCTCGATATCCAGAACGCTCACCAACAGGCGAGCAATGCCATTAGCTCGCGAGAAAGGCATGTCAACTTTCTCAGTTCTACCAATAAGCGAGCCAAGACTCCAGGTAGTCCGAGCACTCAGAAGGGCCTTCGGGGGCACCCCAAGAAAACGAACCCAAATCTGTGGAAGGACCTTCCCCTGAGGCTCCGGGTTCTTCCACGGCGCAAACTCAATGATACAGCTAGTGCTTGCCGCCCGACACATACCATACTTAAGCGCGTGATTTAGATCATCAAGAGAGGGGAACTCCACCTTATATGATTGCCCCTCAAGCCTAACCAACTTCCACTGAAAGTTACCTGGCATCAACTCACTAAGCGTATGCACAATCTGTGCCTCAGACAGAGTCCCATTCGTAACTTTGACAATCCCAGTCAGCGAGGCCTCCGTCCCAACTGCTTCAGCTGCATCAGAAGGAGACTCGAAAAACATGAGGTCCGCAGAACAGACGCCGTACATTGCCACCGCCGGCATGGGCCCCTGGAGTTCAGGGCACTCCCCTGAATCATGCATGGGTTTCTGACACGTGTCGCACATCACCGTAGTACACTCAGCCGCGAAGTGCCCTGCCACTCCACATCGACGACATATCATCTTTTCCTTCTTGCGCAACCACTTGGATAGACGATCAACAACCGGCTTGTCCACAACCTTGTCTGCCAACCCAGCAACATGTTCCGGAACCTCAACTGACGCAAGAGCACGAACCACCTCAACCGCAGCTGAAGGGAGCGTCTGTGTGGCATCCCCCGAAGTCACCACAGAAGGCTCGACCGGCGCATCAATGGCTTGCCTTGGTGGGGGTGGAGGATACCTTCTACCTCCACCCCTACCGCCGCGGAACCTTCCCCTGAATCTGTAGTTGGGCCCCGAAACACCCTCAACAAAGCCCCCGGGAGGTCCATGGAAGCCTTGCTGACCATTGCCGCGACCAACACCTCCGTCGCCCTGCCAAGCATAGCCCCGACCACCGCCTGTTGACGAAGAACCTCGATGTTGTCCCTCTCCATATGCATCGTAACCGTCATCACCCCATCTACGTCTCGGGGGGTTACGGTTGAAAACACCACCGCCATCTTCCTGACTAGGACGCCCACGGCCCAACGCCGCCGCGGGCGGCCCCGCCGCTGCCTCACGACCGGGATGCCCCCGGCCAACCTCAGCCGCATGAGGAGCAGTCACATCTCCACGAGCATTAGTCACAGCTCCACGTCCCAAAGGCCGCTGGCCACCATGTCTAACCCCACCCCCGCCCCCACCTTGCGGGGCAATCATCGCCGGCTGCGGCCCGGCGCCGCGAGGCGCACCAGAAGGAGTAGCCTTGGGGGTAGACGACTTGGCGGGAGGGGGGCCAGACCCGCCTCGACCGGCCATAGCAGGCGCGTGGGGAAGATCCCTACGAGGGAAGCCAGGACGAGGACGCAAAGGTCGAACCCTAGGCAGCGGCGGCAGAAGGAGCGATGCTCTCGTGCATGCAACTGCAGCAACGTCGAGATCGCATCCCCCTCGATCCTCCAAGTGGACCGAACCGCCAGCGCCGCAAGAGTCCCCTCCCGGCCCAGCTAGACAATCACCACCCACAGCGGGCCGCGTCACCGAAGCAGCCCAACTACTTGGCCCAACTGAGCCAAGTAAAGCATTCAAGCGCAAACTGCGCGCTGCCTGCATCTCAGCCGGCCGGCAAGCCACCGGCGCCGCCGGTGCCGCCGCCGCCGCCGATCTCGGCCCTCTGATCTTCCTACTCCGAACGTGTTTCCACGTGTGAACCGGCATAAGATCGAAAAGCAGTAGGTTGGGTAGACTCACCTTAGGAAGGGGCCCGCGCCATGGCCGGATCGCCGTCGCCGCCGTCCGCCGGTGAGCGACTCGCCGGACTATCTCGACCACCTCCTCATTCGCGACCCCGGTACGCGCCGGATCCTCCCGCGGCACCACAGCATCCACCAAAGCCGCCAGATCTCCCTCTTCATACCCCGCCTCCAATGCTTCGCAGATGAGATCCGACGCCGTCGGGGAAGTAGGTGCCAGCCGCGCATCCTCGTCGTCGTCATCCTCACCATCTCCCGCCGCAAGGGCCCAAAAGCGCCCACCAGTCGGCCGCGCCGAGGCGCCGACCCTGGTCGCCGATGGCATCGCCAGAGCGGGATCCAACATCGTCCAACCAAACTGACTAGTCTACAAATCATACGTGATAGCACTGCCACTAAAGTCAGAGTTGGAAATGGGGCAAAAGAACTGTTTGGTTTAACATGTGCCTTCACGTTTCTGCTCCAACAGATACGACCCCTCCTTTAGTTATTGCCAAGCACCTAAGAAGATTGGTCGTGCATGAGCTTTTCAATGGTGTGCCTGATGAGCTTGTTGCAAACATCTCAAAAACGGACCGGCCGCATACGTCCGGACGTACTATGTCATCCAACGTGATCCTGTATCGATCTGTCGAGTGGTCCGGAAGTATTTTTTTTCGACAAACGCAAGACAAATGTGTATGGGGAAGGGGGATGGGGTTTTGCGGGAGTCCGGACAGAAGACACGCAGGACTTTGACACCCCCGGCCCACCCACATCACGCCTCTATCTTCTCATTTTCATTCCCTTTTTTCTCTCTTGACTTCGTCGCCGCTCGACCACCCCGGCACACCCCTGCCGTTAGTCGACTAGTCTGTGACCTCCAGCGGTACACCCGTGATCCAAGCCGCTTCTCCTCCGTCGCCATTCCACACCTCTCCTCCGACTGTTGCGCAGGTACCATCAGCTCCTACGGTACTCACCATGCCCGACAACTATTCGATGAGATGTTCGTGCTAAACGCGTCGCCCCTTCGAGCCGTAGCGCCGCGGCACGCGGTCCATGCTGCCACCCTGAAGTCTTCCCCATCGTCGCCTCGACCTGCGCGTCGCCACTTCGTTGCCCATTTAGGCTGTAGCACCGCGGTAGCGGTCCACTCCGCCATCCCGCCGTGTAGGCTACTACGTGGTACGTGTTGCGCCGCCTCCCTAGGCGCAGGAGTGCCACCATCTGCACACAATCTTCGTGACGCTATTGTGTTTTCCTCATGTACTTCAAGCATCGCCCCGTGATTCTACCAGCGACCAACGTGGCCCTTCTCGAGCTACCTTCGGTTCCGCCGAACACATCACCAACCCCATCTTCATCTTTTGTAGCACCATCTCATCGCCAATGTCGATGTTATCTTCCTCGACCATTTCATCTACTTCAACAACCGCGGACGACATCGGCACCTTCTACCCCACGCCGATTGGCGCCACAATCATCATTGAGTCCTCCTCTGCCAGTCCCTCCGACATGGCGTACTACTCGTGTTGGTCCCCGTCTACGCATACTCGGCGCTGCCAACGCGGACGCGTGCTTTCGTCCACGGCGTATCATCAGGCTTGGCAAGCCTGGTGTGTCGCCTCATCAACACCAACTTCTTCTCGTCTATGCATGACCTGTACTGACAACACCAACGTGTGCCTTCTTTCAGGACGTATCCCCGAGCTTGGCAATCCCAGCGCGGCGTCTTGTCCTCCCCGTCTTCTTCCCTGCGCGCCACAGCGCCCTAGATGGCTTACCGAGATGGGGTGGAGGAGGTCATCATGTATTTATTGTGAAGATAAGGAAGGAGCGAAACTACCACATTTTTCAAGAACCCTGTGTAGACATTTTTGGACGTTGCTTTCACGCAAAAGAAGACATCACCAATGAACGATTGGCGGCTGTCATTGTCATAGAATAAAGTGGGTTTGTCTTTTGTTTTCCTCATTTCCTCGCTTTTCTGTGATTTAAAAATGGACTAGGCTCCGTCTTTCCCCTCAATCAAACATTATATAATTAGGAATAAAAGTTTGGTTCCATGACTACCCCTGGTCGACTTCAGATATTTCTGGCTGCCTGCCAATTTTGGTCATTACACATGACCGAACAACTACCATTGGATTCTATTGCATGGCAGGCCAAAAACATTAGTGGTAGGGCCACCCAACCGTGACGTCAAGATATTTTGTTTGTGTCCATGGAGCGAATGATTGATCTACTACTGCTCATTTCTCTATTTATTTATCGAAACAAAGAAAGAAGCTCATGTGTGCCCTTCCGGGAGTAGAAACCGAGCACTTTCACATTTGGGGGAAAACCTTTCCCCCGATGCTTACTCTCTGTTCTTCCCATATTTGGTGAAACACAAGCTGGTACTAGCAACTACTCCCTCCGTAAACTAATATAAGAGCATTTAGATCACTATCTTATACTCCCTCTGTAAACTAATATAAGAGCATTTAGATAACTAAAGTAGTGATCTAAACACTCTTATATTAGTTTACGGAGGGAGTATTAGTTTACAGAGGAGTACTCTACAACTTTACACTGCTTAATCCATCGTACAAACTAGTAACTCCACAGCGACGTGTCGAATCCGTCGTCGTGTTCGCGGTCCTCCCGCCACGCTCCGTCGGTCGGCGGCTCCATGAGCATCGCCTGCGCCAAGCTCGCGTAGTATGACCCGGCCTCCATGCCGCCGATCCAGTGCTCGCTGTCGAGCCCCGACAGGTCGCTGGGGATGATGGAGAGCGCGCTCTCCTCGGCCGTGGACGACGTCGCCGTTGACACGTCGGCAGGGCGCTGCTGCTCCTGGAACGCCTCGAGGGCGACGGCGACGGCGTCCTTGATCTCCTGAGCGGCGGCCAACTTGAACGACCCGGCCGCGTGGACGGGCATCATCCGCCAGGCCGAGTCGGCGAAGTTGAGGCACGCATCGCGGCCGGAAAGCGCGAGCGCGGCCGAGTCGTGCGCGCGCGCCGCCATCTGGGCACTGGCGAAGGTGCCGAGCCAGATCCTGGAGTAACTCCGACTTCCGGCCGGCACGCGCAGCTCGCACACCCACTGCCCTTCCCGGCCACGGCGGCGCACGCCGCGGTACACTGGGTGGCGTGTCTCCTGCAACTTGTTCCGCCCCGCCCGACGCTTCGGCGGCTCCGACCACACCGTCCGGTACTCCTGCTCGTCCGGCCACACCGTCCTGTACTCTTGCCCGTCAAACCGCGGCCAGGCTGCGATGGTGTCCATCAGCCGCAGCTAGCGTTGAGAGTGGTTTGTGGTGTAACGAGGTAGAGGTTTATTCGGAGCTAGTGAGGTGGAGAGGTGTAGCTTGGAATGGATGATCGGAGGATGGCACGTATATATAACATGAAGTGGGGAGGCTGCACGCAGGGCAAGAGAAGACATCACTCTCACTAACTAGTGACCACTAGCAACATGTATGCTGTATATGCAGCATGTAGCTTCGAGATAATTGCATGTCACTACTATGCTTGAGGAAAGCCGCAACAAAATTGTCTAAACCGCGTATAACACTATATTGACGGTATATCTAACCGTTGGGCCCCTCGTGAGGCGCTGGCCAATCGGCCCGTGCCAGCCCCGCTAACTCGGACGAGTGCAGCTCGGTCGGTCTATACAGCTGTGTCGAACCGAATCGAAGCCCTCTCCTCTTTCCTTCAGTCGAACCCTAGTCCTCTCCTCGCGAGGTAGAAAAAAAATCATGTATTTCTAGCACATGTGCTATTCACAATAGAAGTTCATGGCTACGTTTTTTGTGCAACTCACACCGAAGCTTATTTCAACATTAAATTTTGCAGAGATATTGGATAAACTTTGCAGAAGCATTGGATACATCCTTGAGCTAGTGCGTATATTTTCAGAATTTTTTTAAACTTCAATTTTCTTTTTCAAGTTTCCAAAACCTGACTCAGCCAGAAATTTCGGCTCCATCTTACCCAAGGTTTTTGGAAAAGGAGGTTGAAACCCCCTGCCGCTCCATCATTGAGATGCACATAGCCATTTGTATTAACTATTAGGCAGAATACAAGAAAAATGAGTATGTGATGATACAAATTCACACATATGCAGTGGCGGATCCAGGATTTGAAGTTACCCGGGGCAGACTTCTAAGGGAAACGAGAAATCGACAGCATGATACAATTAAATAAGGGATTGAACCAAATTAATTGGCCAAGTAGTTTGCAATCATGCAAGATGATGAACAAAACTAATTATTCCATATTTAGTTGAAGTCCCCAGCGTCGTCCTCCCCCTAGGGAGACTCGGGCGGCCAGAAACCTAGCCGCCGCCGCCGCAAACACCCTCCTACCCTCCCTCCGCCGCCGCCGGAAGACGTCGCCGGGCTAAGCCCGGGGGCCGACAGCGGTGGCGGGGGATCTCCTCTCTCGCGCGTCTCCGAGGTGGGGCGGACCCCAAGGCGTGTCGTGGCGCGACCGATCTGGGATCTGCGGCGCGGCGGATGCCGGCAAGCGGCGGGAGGCCAGCCCGTCCTCGGACGGCGACGGCTTGGCGCAGCGGAGGCCAGGGCTGCGGGCGTTGCGGATGGCCCTTCGGGCGGCGGCGGCGGCTGCGGTCGATGGCGGCCGGCCGGCTTGGCTGCGGTGGCGTGCATGCTGCCTTCAGATCGGCGACGGCGGCATGGAGGGCCTGGTGGTCTCGTCGGCAGCACCTCCGATAAGATCTGTTCTGATCGGTGCAGCTGGCGGTGGTGGTCATCTCTTCCGTCAGAGGTGGTCGGCCTAAGGCTGGGTGTTCGGATCTCGGGATCCGTCATCTGGCACCAGCTGCGAGTCGGGGAGACGTAGTTGCCGGTGAAAATCGAGCCGATGACGGCATTCCACGTCGTTACCTTGAGGAAGGCATCGTCATGTGACTACCGTCGACTGCTACTTCTCGAGCTTGCGATGTATTCCCTCGAAGAGGAAAGGGAGATGCAGCACAGTAGCGTAAGTATTTCCCTCAGTTTTTTAGAATCAAGGTATCAATCCAGTAGGAGACCCCGCGCGAGTCCCTCACACCTGCACAAACAAATAAGAACTTCGCATCCAACGCGATAAGGGGTTGTCAATCCCTTTACGGTCACTTATGAAAGTGAGATCTGATAGAGATGATAGTTTATATTTTTGGTATTTTTGTTTATAAGAACAGAAAGTAAAAGCGGAAAAAGTAAAGTAGGTGTAGATTGATATGTTGAGAATCGGGGCCATAGTGTTCTCTAGTGGCTTCTCGCATGATAGCGATATTCTACGGCGGGTAAACAAATTACTGTCGAGCAATTGATAGAAAAGCGAATAATTATGACACTATGTAGGCATGATCATTGTATATAGGCATCACGTCCGAGACAAGTAGACCGACTCCTGCCTGCATCTACTACTATTACTCCACACATCGACCGCTATCCAGCATGCATCTAGTGTATTGAGTTCATAAGAACAGAGTAACGCCTTAAGCAAGATGACATGATGTAGAGGGATAAACTCACGCAATATGATGTAAACCCCATCTTTTTATCCTCGATGGCAACAATACAATACGTGCCTTGCTGCCCCTACTATCACTGGGAAAGGACACCGCAAGATTGAACCCAAAGCCAAGAACTTCTCCCATTGCAAGAACTATAGATCTAGTAGGCCAAACCAAACCAATAATTCGAAGAGACTTGCAAGGATATTATGAGCACCCATAAAGAGTTCAGAAAAGAACCAAATATTTCTCATAGATAATCTTGATCATAAACCCACAATTCATCGGATCTCGACAAACACACCGCAAAAAGAGATTACATCGAATAGACCTCCTCGAAGACCGAGGAGAACTTTGTATTGAGATCCAAAGAGAGAGAAGAAACCATCTAGATACTAGCTATGGACCCGAAGGTCTGTGGTAAACTAATCAAACTCATGGCGAGGCGATGATGATGATGTAGAAGCACTCCGTGGTAGATCCCCCCTCCGGCGGAGCTCCAGAACAGGCCCCAAGATGGGATCTCACGGGAACAGAAGCTTACGGCGGTGGAATTAGTTCGTCTAATGGTTTCGGGATACGTAGGCTTATATAGGAGGAAGGAGGGCACCGGGGGCCTCACGAGGGGTCCACGAGGCAGGGGGCGTGCCCTGGGCAAGGGGGCGCGCCCCCCACCCTCGTGGGCACCTCGTGGCCCCTACTCCGTGGTTCTCAAGTCTCCCGTGCGTGATTTTCTCCAAAAATATCTCTCCCGAAGGTTTCATTCCTTTTGGACTCCGTTTGATATTCCTTTTCTGCAAAACCCTGAAACAAGCAAAAAACAACAATCTGGACTGGGCCTTTGGGTTAGTATGTTAGTCCCAAAAATAATATAAAAGTGTATGACAAAGCCCATTAAACATCCAAAACATCATAAATAATAGCATGGAACAATCAAAAATTATAGATACGTTGGAGACGTATCAAGCATCCCCAAGCTTAATTCATGCTCGTCCTCGAGTAGGTAAATGATAAAAACATAATTTTTGATGTGGAATGATAACCAACATAGTTTTTCAATCTAATTATCTTAATTGTGGCATGAATGTTCAGATCTGAAAGATTCAAGATAAAAGTCTATATTGACATAAGAAATAATAATACTTGAAGCATACTAACAAAGCAATAATGTCTTCTCAAAATACTAGGGCTAAAGAAAGTTATCCCTACAAAATCATATAGTCTGGCTATGCTCCCTCTTCATCACAGAAAATATTCATATCATGCACAACCCCGATTTCAGCCAAGCACTTGTTTTCATACTATATTCTTTCAAACCTTTCAACTTTCACGCAATACATGAGCGTGAGCCATGGACATAGCACTATGGGTGGAATAGAGAGGTGGTTGTGGAGAAGACAAAAAGGAGGGACATAGTCTCACATCGACTAAGCATATCAACGGACTATGGAGATGCCCATCAATAGATATCAATGTGAGTGAGTAGGGATTGCCATGCAACGGATGCACTAGAGCTAAATATGTATGAAAGCTCAACAAAAGAAACTAGTGGGTGTGCAGCCAACTTGCTTGCTTACGAAGACATATGACATTTGAGGAAGCCCATCGTTTGAATATACAAGCCAAGTTATATAATGAAAATTCTCACTAGTATATGAAAGTGACTAAACATGAGACTCTTTATCATGAAGAACATGGTGCTACTTTGAAGCACAAGTGTGGAAAAAGAGATAGTAGCAATTGTCCCCTTTTTTTGTGGAGGGGCTTTATTGATTTAGCCTTTCCTCACATGGGACAATGCTCTAATAATGATGATCATCACACTTTCATTGAATTACAACTCGATATTACAACTCGATACTAGAACAAGTATGACTATATGAATGCCTCCGGCGGTGTACCGGGATGTGCAATGAATCAAGAGTGACATGTATGAAAAATTATGCATGGTGGCTTTGCCACAAATAAGATGTCAACTACATGATCATGCATGACAATATGACAATATGATGTGTGTCATATGAACGGAACGGTGGAAAGTAGCATGGCAATATATCTCGGAATGGCTATGGAAAAGCCATGATAGGTAGGTATGGTGGCTGTTTGAGTAATAATATGGTGGCTGTTTTGAGGAAGGATATATAGTGGGTTTATGGTACCGGCGAAAGTTACGCGATACAAGAGAGGCTAGCAATGGTGGAAGGGTGAGAGTGCGTATAATCCATGAACTCAACATTAGTCATAAGAACTCATATACTTATTGCAAAAATCTACGAGTCATCAAAACAAAGCAATCAAAGCATGCTCCTAGGGGGGAGGTTGGTAGGAGTTAACCATCGCGCGCCCCCGACCTCCACACAAAGGTTGACACTTTACAAATAGCTCATGCTCTAACTTCTTCACATAGTGGTTCACCATACGTGCATGCTATGGGAATCACTAACCTTAACACAAGTATTTCTCAATTTCATAATAACTCCACTAGCATGACTCTAATATCACTATCCTCATATCTCAAAACAATTATCAAGCTTCCAACTTCTCATCATATTCAATACACTTAGTGTGAAAGTTTTTACTACATTGATATTGGATGTTTATCATGTGGAGACTAGTTTTATAGCCTAAACACATTACCATGCTATTTTAATAGACTCTCAAAAGGATATAAGTGAAGCATGAGAGTTCAACAATTTCTTCAAAATATTATCACCACCGTGCTCTAAGAGATATAAGTGAAGCACTAGAGCAAAATCTATTCAACTCAAAAGATATAAGTGAAGCACATAGAGTGTTCTAACAATTCCTAGGCCATATTTAACTCTCTCAAATAGGTGTGTCCAGCAAGGATAATTGTGGCAAACTAACAAGCAAAGACTCAAATTATACAAGACGCTCCAAGCAAAACACATATCATGTGGTGAATAAAAATATAGCTCCGAGTATAGTTACCGATGGATGACGACGAAAAAGGGGATGCCTTCCCGGGGCATCCCCAAGCTTAGGCTTTTGATTGTCCTTGAATTTTACTTGGGGTGCCATGGGCATCCCCAAGCTTAGGCCCTTGCTACTCTTTGTTCCATAGTCCATCAAAGCAATACTCAAAACTTGAAAACTTCACAACACAAAACTTAGACAAAGAATCTCGTGAGCTCCGTCAGTATAAGAAAACAAGCCACTACACTAAGGTACTGCAATGAATTCATTCTTTGTTTATATTGGTGTTAAACCTACTGTATTCCAACTTCTCTATGGTTCATACCTCCCAATATTACTCATAAATGCATTGAAATAAGCAAACAACACACGAAAAACGGAATCTATCAAAAACAGAACAGTCTGTAGTAATCTGCAGGTTTCACATACTTCTGTAACTCCCAAAAATTCAAACTAAATTGGTAAACGTGAGGAATTTTTCTATTAATCATCTTCAAAAAGAATCAACTAAATAGCACGCTCCAGTAAAATCTGATGACCATTCTAGCGAACGCTAACGATTCTGTTTTTCACAGCAAGATCAAATAAAATTCACACAATTCTTCCCAAAGGTTCTACTCGGCACAAACACTAAATAAAACACAAAACCACATCTAAACAGCAGATAAATGCAATATTTATTCCCTAACAGCAGCAAACACAAAAAATATAAAATTGGGTTGCCTCCCAACAAGCGCTATCGTTTTACGCCCCTAGCTAGGCACGATACATGATAGATCTAGGTATTGCCATCTTTGGATGGCAATCCATAAGTGGCTCTCATAATAGATTCATATGGTAATTTGATTTTCTTTCTAGGAAAGTGTTCCATGCCTTTCCTTAACGGAATCTAATATTTCCTTCCTTAATATCAATAATTGCACCAATCGTTCTAAGGAAAGGTCTACCAAGAATAATAGGACATGAAGGATTGCAATCTATATCAAGAACATTGAAATCTACGGGCACATAATTTCTATTGGCAACAATAAGAACATCATTAATCCTTTCCATAGGTTTCTTAATAGTGGAATCCGCAAGATGCAAATTTAAAGAACAATCATCAAGCTCATGGAAACCTAGCAAATCACACAAAGTTTTTGGGATAGTGGAGACACTTGCACCCAAATCACACAAAGCATAGCATTCATGATCTTTAATTTTTATTTTGATAGTAGTTTCCCACTCATCATAAAGCTTTCTAGGGATAGAAACTTCTAACTCAAGTTTTTCTTCATAAGATTGCATCAAAGCATCAACTATGTGTTTAGTGAAAGCTTTATTTTGACTATAAGCATGCGGAGAGTTTAGTACGGATTGCAACAAGGAAATACAATCAATCAAAGAGTAATTATCCTAATTGAATCCTTTGAAATCCAAAGTAGTGGGTTCATCACTATGCAAAGTTTTAATCTCTTCACTCCCACTTTTACCAATTTTAGCATCAAGGTCTAAAAACTCCGAATCATTGGGACACTTTAAAGTAGAATCATCTCCATTCCTATCTTCATCAAGATTTATGCTAGAAAACAAGGATCTAATAGGAGACACATCAATAACTTTCAGATCTTCATTTTTATTTTCATGATAACTAGAAGAACACGCTTTTATATAATTCTCCCTTTTAGCACGCATCCTAGCGGTTCTCTCTTTGCATTCATCAATGGAAATTCTCATGGATTTGAGAGACTCATTGATATCATGCTTAGGTGGGATAGATCTAAGTTTCAAACAATCAACATCAAGAGTAATTCTATCCACACTTCTAGCCATTTCATCAACCTTAAGCAATTTTTCTTCAAGCATAGTATTGAAATTCTTTTGCGATATCATAAACTCCTTAACACTAGTTTCAAATTCAAAAGGCATCTTTCCATAAGAGTTGTTGTAGGAATTACCATAATTATTAGAGGAATTACTAGGAAAAGGCCTAGGATTAAAGTTCCCTCTATAAGCATTGTTACCAAAATTATTCCTACCAACAAAATTCACATCCAAAGATTCATTGTTATTTTCAATCAAGGTGGACAAAGACATATCATTAGGATCAAAAGAAGCACTCTTAGTAGCAAATAATTTCATAAGTTCATTCATCTTTCCACTCAAAACACTAATTTCTAG
The DNA here is from genome assembly GCA_902687465.1 of Secale cereale. Classification (NCBI taxonomy): domain Eukaryota; kingdom Viridiplantae; phylum Streptophyta; class Magnoliopsida; order Poales; family Poaceae; genus Secale; species Secale cereale. The sequence goes on from LR738713.1 coordinate 614,970,802, forward strand.
TGGATCTTTCGGTGTGCCATTGAGAATAATTAACCATAATATTATCTAGGAGTTTGGTAGCTTCTCCTAAGGTAGTTTCCATGAAAGTGCCTCCTACGGCCGAATCTAAAAGATTTCTAGAAGCAAAATTCAAGCCAGCATAAAAGTTCTGAATAATCATCCATAGATTCAAACCATGTGTAGGGCAATTACGTATCATTAATTTCATTCTCTCCCAAGCTTGTGCCACATGCTCATGATCTAGTTGCTTAAAATTCATAATGTCGTTTCTAAGAGAGATGATCTTAGCAGGAGGGAAATACTTAGAGATAAAAGCATCTTTGCACTTATTCCACGAATCAATACTATTTCTAGGCAAAGAAGAAAACCAAGTTTTAGCACGATCTTTAAGTGAAAACGGAAATAACTTCAATTTAACAATATCGTTATCCATATCCCTTTTCTTTTGCATATCACACAAATCAACAAAGTTGTTTAGATGGGTAGCGGCATCTTCATTAGGAAGGCCGGAGAATTGATATTTCATGACAAGATTCAACAAAGCAGCATTGATCTCACAATATTCAGCATCGGTGATAGGAGCAATCGGAGTGCTAATAAAATCATTATTGTTGGTATTGGAGAAGTCACACAATTTGGTATTGTTCTGAGCCATAGTGACAAGCAAGCAATCCAACTCACACAAGCAAACAAGAAGCATGCGAACGATAAACACACGTCAGAAGAAAGGCAAATAAAACGGCAAGGGTGAAGTGGGGGAGAGGAAAACGAGAGGCAAAAAATATAATGCGAAGGATAAGGGTTTGCGATAGGTACTTGGTATATGACTTTTGCGTAAGCCTCCCCGGCAATGGCGCCAGAAATTCTTCTTGCTACTTCTCGAGCTTGCGTTGTATTCCCTCGAAGAGGAAAGGGAGATGCAGCACATTAGCGTAAGTATTTCCCTCGGTTTTTTAGAACCAAGGTATCAATCCTGTCGGAGACCACGCACGAGTCCCTCGCACCTGCACAAACAAATAAGAACTTCGCAGCCAACGCGATAAGGGGTTGTCAATCCCTTTACAGTCACTTACGAAAGTGAGATCTGATAGAGATGATAGTTTATATTTTTTGTATTTTTTTTATAAGAACAGAAAGTAAAAGCGGTAAAAGTAAAGTAGGTGTAGATAGATATGTTGAGAATAGACCCGGGGACATAGTGTTCTCTAGTGGCTTCTCGCATGATAGCGATATTCTACGGCGGGTAAACAAATTACTGTCGAGCAATTGATAGAAAAGCGAATAATTATGAGACTATCTAGGCATGATCATTGTATATAGGCATCACGTCCGAGACAAGTAGACCGACTCCTGCCTGCATCTACTACTATTACTCCACACATCGACCGCTATCCAGCATGCATCTAGTGTATTGAGTTCATAAGAACAGAGTAACGCCTTAAGCAAGATGACATGATGTAGAGGGATAAACTCAAGCAATATGATGTAAACCCCATCTTTTTATCCTCGATGGCAACAATACAATATGTGCCTTGCTGCCCCTACTATCACTGGGAAAGGACACCACAAGATTGAACTCAAAGCCAAGCACTTCTCCCATTGCAAGATCTATAGATCTAGTAGGCCAAACCAAACCAATAATTCGAAGAGACTTGCAAGGATATTATGAGCACACATAAACAGTTCAGAAAAGAACCAAATATTTCTCATAGATAATCTTGATCATAAACCCACAATTCATCGGATCTCGACAAACACACCGCAAAAAGAGATTACATCGAATAGATCTCCTCGAAGACCGAGGAGAACTTTGTATTGAGATCCAAAGAGAGAGAAGAAGCCATCTAGATACTAGCTATGGACCCGAAGGTCTGTGGTAACTACTCACAACTCATGGTGAGGCGATGATGATGATGTAGAAGCACTCCGTGGTAGATCCCCCCTCCAGCGAAGCTCTGGAACAGGCCCCAAGATGGGATCTCACGGGAACAGAAGGTTACGGCGGTGGAATTAGGGTTTTCTCTGTTCGTCTGATGGTTTCGGGGTACGTAGGCTTATATAGGAGGAAGGAGGGCACCGGGGGCCTCACCAGGAGTCCACGAGGCAGGGGGCGCGCCCTAGGCAGGGGGGCGCGCTCCCCACCCTCGTGGGCACCTCGTGGCCCCTACTCCATGGTTCTCAAGTCTCCGGTGCGTGCTTTTCTCCAAAAATATCTCTCCCGAAGGTTTCATTCCGTTTGGACTCCGTTTGATATTCCTTTTCTGCAAAACCCTGAAACAGGCAAAAAACAGCAATCTGGACTGGGCCTTTGGGTTAGTAGGTTAGTCCCAAAAATAATATATAAGTGTATGACAAAGCCCATTAAACATCCAAAACATCATAAATAATAGCATGGAACAATCAAAAATTATAGATACGTTGGAGACGTATCATCGACCCACTCGTATTGCTCCGGGGGAAACCCTAGGATCTGGTGTTCCAGACCGGACGATGGCGGCACTGCGGTGTCATTTCTTTCTTGGGAGCGTCGTTTTATGGAGCAGCGCTGGAAGTCAGAGGCAGGAGGTGGAGCGTCTTCGTCTTGCACGGAGCTTCGGTGGAGATATCAAGTCATGCCTGACCGACAGGTGCTACGCTTGGTCATGCCTGGTCGGCAGGTGCTACGCACGACAGATCCTTCAAGGGCTTCAAGCTGTGTCGGCTGGTGGTACGTGACAGCATGACGCTGAGGTGTATCAATGGCGACCGCGACGTGTACAACTGTTTGCGCGCAGGGAGGAGGTGCCGTTGGGCGCCGTGGTGGCGTAGACGATAGCTGGACGAAGCAAGGTTGATGCATCAGTACAATTTTGAAGAGGGAGCGGTGGCAGTTGATGGTGGCGGCCTCTGAGAGCACGCCGGGCCAGTGTGTGCCCCAGACCCGGCAAGTGGCTAGGTTGGGGTCTCGAGTCTTAGATGTTAGGCTTGGCTGCGATGTCTGTTTGGTATTAGGCCCAGGCTATCTGCGCCCCTTCATCAACGGGATAGGTGTAGCGACAGTTTGTTGCTTAGACGGCGGCATTAGTCTTACTGTTGTATGACTTTGTAAGATCTTGTGAGAATAATTAATAAAGTGGTCGTATGCATCGCCCAGATGCAGAGGCCGGGGGTCATCCTCCTTTTCTAAAAAAACTAAATATTCCAAGTAGATTCATTCTCAAAAAGTAGGTGATTTTTTAATAACAGAACAAGAAATTCATATAAAGCCTAATCACTTGGAGTCCTAGAATCTTTCATTAAGCCAATGTGACAAGAAATTAAAGAATGGTAGAATGGGACAGAAGAAGCAGACCCAACAGAAGACAAGAACATGTTGCTTGCAATTTTGAGTGTGGCACGTTGTTATGGTGACGATGTCTCCTGTGTAGACGGTGCCCTGAGGAGGGCCGGGCGGAGTTCATCCTTCCCAATCTAGCGCCATCAGTTGGCACTTTGGCAGCGCCGAAACGATGTAGCAAATTAACGAAATCAATAGCCTGATTGATTATCCAGATCGATCGTCCATATAGCAAGCATATATTTTTGGAGATAAATATAGGAAGCTGAATGGGAATTGGGGGCGTGAAAGGATGTATCGATCAAATGGGCTTAAGTTAAACTGGGCTTGTACTACCGACTACTGCGACTTAAATGTTGGCCCACCTCATAAAACGAAACGGTATCTTCTCTCCTCCCACATCTTCTTGCTCGATCTATCCAGCGATGTGGACGCACGGACCTCAAAGAAAGAACAGAGCTGCTTTCAAAAAAAAAAGAACAGAGCTTGGCTTCCACGCCCCCCATGGTGGCCAAAGTAGCATGGGGTACTCCTAGGATCCAAAATTTTACCTGAGGCGACCGCCCCCACACGACCCCATGATGGATCCGCCCCTGCACATATGACTAAGTCAACTTGTTCCGCAGCAACACCCTCCAAGAAGGGATAAACATCGTCACCCCGGATATGACCTAAACAAATATTTTCTTCTTGGCTGTCCAGAACAGCCAATGAAGATCAGCACAACAATAAGTAGTCAACGCCTTTAGGCCTTATTCGGTTAAACCTCTCATCGCGAGGATTGGAGAGGTTTGGAGCGGATTGAGTGAGATTTTGACTTGTATGGGATTTAATTCACCCCAATCCACTTCAGTCCCCTTCAATTTTATTGCAACCAAACAAGCCCTTAAGAAGGTAAGTGAAGCAAGCTCGTCATTGCTTAGTACATCCAATAAAGACCAGGACTGGAGTTTTCACCTACGGTGTTTCAGTCAGCATCTTGATGGCGGATATCCGTTAATACTCAACACCAACCAACAAGGCACTAGCAAAATGATGGAATGTCTTTCCGGCAAAGTTTTTGAGTCGCCGAGTCAAGCCAAGTCGCCGAGGCTGTGGCTAGTGGCTTGCTGGCTTGAGTCTGTGACTTGGCTTGATTAGTCGCCCCAAGTCGCCATGGCTTAGAATAGGATTTAGGGGTAGAATTAGGAGTGATATTACCTTGTAATCTTTTATAGTTGGCAATGGAAATTCCTTTCTCACCTTGTGCAAGCTCGTCTTTGTTGATTGCAGGTGCACCTTGCAGTATAAATGTAATAGCAAGCATGAGCATCAAGTTGTTTGCACCTTGCACATTACATATGTAATAGGAAACTTGCACATTTGAGTTGAAATAAAGAGGATAACTTACTTCTTGTGTGTCCATCTGTCCCAATTTGTTTTCCTTGATGATCCTTCTTTCTTTGCACCTGATCACCTGATTCATATAAGGAAAACAGCAGCAGTTGTACATATAAATACCATAACAGATCACAGCAACAAGTATTACAACAGAAATTAAGCATTAGTTCATTACATTTAACTACGAACTATCAAGTTCTTAACTCTTAACAACCAGCCCCAAATCGACCCCAAATCCTATGTCCAAAATAAGGGATAAGGCACACGAGCCCAACCCCCAAGCCCCCAACTCCATATGTCCAAAATGAATCCACACCAGTGGACCAGCCCCAAATCCTATGTCCAAAATAAGGCACACCAGCCCCAAGAGCCCCCAACTCCATATGTCCAAAATGAATCCACACCAGCCCAAGTTCCATCAATTGTCCTAGTAATCCAGATCATCATCAAAGCCAATGGAGCCTCTCTGTTCACCTCCACCTTCATCTTCACCTTGATTTCCCTCCTGATCATCTTCACATGTTGAATAATCTTCAAGCAACCTCCTGATTTGCGTCCTCCTCCTCGTCCTCATCTTCTCCAACTTGGTTTTGCACTCGAGATCGAGAATAGACATGGGTAACAGCAGCCTGGCTCCATCTCCCACGGCTTCTAAGGTTGCGCAATGGACCTTCATATGCACCGACAGCTTCGTCAACTTGATCCCAAGTGATATCAGCCCCTTCATAAACCGGCTGGGCATTATGGTCAACCCATTCATTGTCCCATTGTAAGTCTTCTAGCACTAATGGGTCAAACCTAGTCCCTTTGGAGCCTTCCTCACGAATCTTTTGGAACCTATCGGCATTCTTCCGGTTGTATTGAACATATGACAAATCATTAAGTCTTTGGAACTCCAACCTATTTCTCTTTTTGCTATGGATCTGAAAACAACATACAAGAAAACAATTAGCAAGGCTACCATAAGCACCCCACCAAAGAACTACAGAAGTACAATGAACATCAAGTTGGTACTTACTACTTACATTTTGAAAGCAAGACCAATTTCGTTCACAACCAGAAGCTGAAGCACAAAGGCTAACAATGTGCTTTGCTAAATATTGCAGCTCATAAGCAAGGCCACCATAAGCACCCCACCAAAGAACTACATAAGTACAAATGAAGACAATGTTAGAATTCGTAAGCCAAAAAAGATAGGTGCTGACTGCTGAAATTTATGAAAAAATAGAAGGCTAGAGCTGAAGTAACTTACGAGGACTCTTTTTTGTTCGGTCATTGATTGCCAACTTAGAGCTGAAGCATTCACCTTGACCTCTTTCATAGTCATCAGCCAATCTACTTATCACGCTTGCTTTATCATCATCGGGCTCCATGTGCAATAGCACCTCATTGAACATATGCCTAAGCTTTTGACAATATCGTGCTTTCTCGGGCTTAGCTTTGAGACCATAGATCCTATTTGGGTTTAAGAATAGTGCAGCTCCATACAACTTCACCCCCATTTGAGATTCCCACTTGTCCTCTACTATTTTTGTCACCTTCTTAACCAACGTTGGTTTGTCATCTATCGCAGCCTTGATTCTCTCCTTTGCATAATCCATTGCTACCATAACCTCGGGCCTCGCCGGCCTCTCATCGCCATCAACAATCCTTAGCACCCTTAGAAGAGGTAGAGAAAGTTTCATGCAAGTCTCTACCGAGTTCCAAAAACTAATGGATAACACATCTTCTTGAACTTTTTGTCCCACCGGTGAGGTTGACAACTTCTTATTGCTATGCCAAACATCACCCACAAACAATTCTTTGAGAGCTTGCCTATGTTTGTGCAAGCTTTGCAAGTTGAGAAAATTTGTGGCAAAGCGAGTAGCTCCAGCCCTCACAAGATCACGATTGCCGGTCTTCACTCTCATTTCATCTAAAACCTTGCCATGCCTGTAGATGAATGTAGACACCCTTTTTCCATTTGTAATACACTCGCTGAATTGCTTGATTTTGCAAATGGACTCCAACATAAGGTTCAAACAATGGGCTGCACAAGGGGTCCACCATAATGTAGGGATCCTCTCCGTTAAGAGTCTACCCGCTGCCTTGTAGTTAGCACCATTATCCGTGCAAATCTGAACCACGTAGTCTCTTCCAATGTCGTTGATCCTTTTCTCCATCAAATCTGCCAACAATTCTTTGTTGGCTACTAGGGCTGATATGTCAACGCTATCAATGAAGAAAGTCCCGGCTGGACTATTGACAAGGAAGTTGACCAAGTGCCTAGTCCTCCCATCGGTCCACCCATCAGACATTAGTGTGCAGCCATACTCTTGCCAAGCCATCTCATGTTGCTCTCTCAATGCATGTGTCTTCTTCTTTGCTTTCACAAGAAGTGGAAGCCTAAGAGCATGAATAGTTGGGGGGATGTAGCCTGGACCATATTGCCCGGTGGACTCCAATGCAATCTCAAAGGCTCTTGATCGGGTAACATTGAAGGGAATGGCATTAGCAAAGAAAAATGCTGACCAATGATCATCAACTCTATCCTTCTCCTCGGTGGTCCTTTTGAAGCAACCTGCGTTCAATGCGGCTTGAGAAGGATTCTTCGAGTGCCTTAGCTCAATGACTTCTTCCGGAGTCTTCCTAATCATCCCGGCAATTGTTCTTGAAGCCTTTTGTGTCGGTAATTCAGTTTGGATAGTCTCAGCCTTCCTTTTTGCTGTTGTCCTACTACTAGTTTGAGTTGCTATTGCGTCCTCTTCTTCATCACCAGTTGCCGCATCTTCATTATCAGACTCCCCTGGCATATTATGCTTCTTTGCGTAGACCTTCATGAAATCCAGCATCTCCTTTGAAACAGCCTCTGGCACCTTCTTGCATTTTATAGAATTCTTCTTCCCTTTAATACTAGCCCCAGCTAGGTGACGCTTGAACCTTGCTATTCCAGCATGCACATCTGTCCCGCAAAATGTGCATCGTATCCTATCCCTCCTGCTCATGCCATGCCAATACCCATACTTCCACCCAGGATCTCCCGACCTTGCCTTCCTCTTAAGATCCTTGGATGGATCATACTGCTCAGGCTCAGGCCCATTGCCGCCGGCTGCACGATTGGCAATTTGGTCAGTCATCCTCTAGCTGCAGCCAAGGTGCCTGCAGAAAAAACAGAGCAGCACAAGTAGTAATTAGTAATTAGTAACTAGAGGAGCAGAGCACATCACTAACATCAGTACATAGAGCAGCAGACCACATCACTAGTTCACTACATCAGTACATAGAGCAGCAGAGCACATATATGATAGATCTACAGCAGAGCACATATAAAGCCCACCCCATGTTATATTTCCTTCGGTCCCTCTCCTCCCCCAGTCCCCACAGCAGCAGCAGCAGAGCACGCAACAGCAGAAGCAAAGCACACAACAGCAAAGGCAGAGGCAGAGCAAAGAGAGGCAGAGGGGGAGAAGAGTCATACCTGCAGGGTTTGCTGATGCAGGCGCAGGAGAAGATGGAGGCGGAGGCGGAGGAGGCTAGTGGGGGCTGGTCACCGGCGGAGGAGAGGAGGCTCTTGGGGGCGCGCGTCACCGGCGGATCTGGAGGGGAACGTCGCCTGCGGCCACCGATTTGGAGTCCTAGGTCAGGAGCCCAGCACGGTTTCCCTCCATTTCCCTCTCTTCCTCTGTAGTTCCCGCGTGGGCCTCTATTTATCCCCTCCTTGTCCTCCACAGAAATATCTCTTCCTCTGGCAGGTGGGCCGATTTGAAGCAAGCCATGCGACTTGCGTCTACTAGCCGCCGACTAATCGCATCAAGTCGCGGGCGAGCCAGCGAGTCGCGCGACTCGCTTCGTGAGTCAAGTCGCCAGCGCGAGCCAGCCACGCTGCGCCGACTCGGCGATTAGTCGGCGATTAGTCGGCGACTAATCGGCGGCTCAAAAACCTTGCTTTCCGGCTTAGACCACCACCAGGGCCGACCCTGAGAGGGGGGGGGAGCGGCCGCCCCTGGCCCCCAAGGCTCAAGGGGCCCCCGTGGTAGCGTACAAAGCTCAGCCTAGTAGTACCTGCGAGCATTTCCCTTCCCCTTGGTAGACATTTAGGCCTCCTTTGGTACTAGTGTATTGAGGGGGCTTTCAGGGGAAGATCTCGGCTAGTCTAAGATCTCTTCCAATGTAGAGGTGCTTACATGAGGTGCTAAGTATATTAAATGCCCTAGCAACTCAAGTCCCCAATGCAAAGTTGCTAAGTTTTTAGGTGCTCAGCTTCATGCATTTCATTAGTTGTAGACTCAGAAATGTGCTTCCATCTAGGTACACATGCTTAGGGCATCTCCAGCCGTTGGCACCCCCAAGAACATCACCGAACCAAAAGCGCCGGTGTCTTGGGGGTCATTCGGCGGAATTCGGCGAAATAAAGAGGGCATCTTCCCAGTCACAGCCGACCCCAAGCAAAAGTTTGTGAGGAGAGTGGGCAAGTGGGCCAAGAAAAAGGACATGTGGTGAGACGCGATTCGCCGAAACTTCCGCCGGCGTCCCCAAGAGACCCCCAGCGCACTGGGTTTCACCTGGGATTGCAGGCGCTATTTTGCCGTCCTGGGGAGCGTTGGGGGCGTGGCTGGGCTGTTTTTCGGCGAAAAGCGCCGGCCGAGCCTAAAACCAAGCCTAAAAAGGTGTCCTGGGGGGCATCTTGGGGGCGCGGCTGGAGATGCTCTTAGCACCGTTTCTTCCTGGGGTCACCATAGTACTCTCTCTCTCTCTCTCTCTCTCTCTCTCTCTCTCTCTCTCTCTCTCTCTCTTCTTAACTAGCATGTCACATCAGATATTTTACTTAGTTGGCAACCTTAGCACCGGTACAAGGCAGAGCATTAGAACGGGCGTAATATCCCCGAAAATCCCTAACATGCCACTCGGCAGGAGCGTATTGTACGCCGCCCCCATAAGACAATGAATACCAGTTCTTTTGGGCGATTCTCTCAGAATCGTCCCCCTCCCCAGTTTCTCCCAGAATCAGCACTTCATATTTTTTTTAACAACCCTATCTAGTTAACGTCTAATATGGAGTGGCAATTCTTTGAGAATCGCCCAAAAAATATGTCTCACTTATGCCTTGTGCTAATTTTATTTGGGAATACCCTGTGCGATTTTGTCAAGTCAAATTGATGATTTTGTCCAGATGAATTGATGCTTTTGTTAGGTTTATGTAGATTCAATTATTAATTGCTTCTTAAATTTCGGTAGTCACATCAACAAAAAAGATTGCATGAGATGACACATACTATACGTGGTTTGATATAATCACATAGATAATGTATCAAGACATTTCTTAAGATGAACATTATGCATTGGGAAAAATTATTGGATGATGTTTACATTGGTACCATCACCAGCAATTTTGCATCTTCAATAGAAGAAAATTTCAAGATAACACTTATAAATTAATTGACAGGTATACTGCATTTGGATTCACTTATTACTTAAATTTAGATTGAGGGTGCCTAATGCATTGTACAATGCAAGGTGCTTAAGATATGTGCTTAGAAAAATAAATCAGTTATTTTTAAAGCATCGGTGCTTTTTATATATAATATATGCTTAATCAAACACCACTCCTACAGAGGTAAATACTAGTGCTTGAAATAAAACTCGACTAGACCATGATGGCGCGCGTTGCTGCGCCCGTCTATTTTGCACATATAACAAAGTTTGTAAATTTATGCATTTATAATATGTCTAAACAATTTTTTTGTAAATATACAGTCATAAGGATATATAAAAGTAAGTTAAATACAAACTGATATTTTTTTTACTTTTAAGCACACTAATCAACTAAACTGTCCACATTAACTAAACATAGCACTGGTACTTGTTATTAGAAGACTAATATATGAAATACATAGCAGGGTAAATATGTCTGCTTGAGCTGCTCCATCAACACATAGTGTCCTCAAAAACTTTAGCACATAATATCCTCACAAATTTCCCAACGTTTAACACAACTCAAGATTATATTTGATTCACAAAAAGAACTCAAGATTAAAATTACAGAAATTACCCAACTACATGATCTGTTTTTGTCTTTGCGTGTTCTCGTGATCACTTTAAATGTTGCTTGTATCCTCATGTTTGAAATGTGATTAGAAGCCCCTATTTTAATTCTTCATGAGAGTTTCCTTAAATCAGAAAACGTGCATGTACATACATGAATTATTCTATAACTAAGACTAAAGATGTGCAATTAGCTAAAGGAGCAACCAATTGTAGTGT
>LR738713.1:614981774-615011025 GCA_902687465.1 Secale cereale
CCCCCCCCCCCCCCCACAAAAAAAACAATTGCAGTGTAAAGTTATCTTGATTTACATCTTCTGGACACCCCTAGCTAGGAACTTAACTTAGACCATCCAATTGCCCCCTTTTGCAACAAAAATATTCAATTACCAGATAAAGTATCGAATGTAACCCACACAGCCCATTAGAAATGCGTATTTATACACAGATTGATAGCACAAATAAGAAGTACGAACTGAATGGCTATGTATTGAAACTTTCTTTTTACAGCAAAACCTCCTTATTAAATACCAATAGCAGTTACATCTTCAGTGCGAAGAGGTACAATACAAGGTGGGGAATCCTCGGCCCAGACGAAGGCTGATGTTCATCTTGCCAAAACAAGAAGTTCATGGGCAACTGCATTATCTTGATGGGACATTGGTCGAAGATTATCTTGATAAAATATGTGAATAAGTAGTACTCCGCCGCCGCCGTGTCACCTTACACCGCCGCCGCCGTGTCACTGACCACCCTCCTATGTAGCCATGTCTGCCTCCATCACCATGTTCTCGGATTCAAGATCAAGCCAGTTACTTTCCAGCGAAAGTGCTAGCATGATGGTGATGAAGCAGCTACAAATTTTTTTTTTACTGTCTCGGATGATTGCTACAGCAGAACAGCATAAATGATCATCATCGAAAGATGCACCCCCAACCCAATCCATTTCAGTTTTGTTGTATGCACTTGAGCCAGGGAAATGTTAGATGCCCACACGTTTTTGGGTATCACTGTCCGTTCCAAAACAAGATAAACAGAGGGGATGCCATCATTATATACATCTCATATTCCTAGGACAGTTCCCTCTGGCAGAAAGTCCATCAGGATACCTAAGTCCCCAAACAGAATAAAGATTCAAGAAACCAATCATAGTGGATGAATAAAAATATTACCACCAAGCTATAGACACCATTGGAACGACAAGAGAGAACCCAGCCCAGCAGAACCAAAATCAAATCCATCAACTCAGAGCATCAGTATTCAGTAGGGAGTAGAGAAACTAACATAAATAAAGATGCAGTAATAAATCTCATTCTAAAATTTGATGTGGAAAGAATTGGGGAAGAGGCTGCGGAGAAGATGAAGTAGCAACCCGCCGCAGTAGGGTGGGGTGGGGAGGAACAGTTGGACCATGGAGACTATATATAGATGTGATTGCCCGTGGAGTACCAAAGATCACGGATCGACATTGTAACTGACCTGCAATTATCGGACGAGTGAGCACTTCGATTACAATCAAGTTTGGTAGTAGCAATTTTCCTGGCGATTGGGCATGAATTGCCATTAAGGTCTGTCGCAACGTTGATTTCTATACTTGGTGATTAAATCAGCAAGAGACGGTTCGCTATCCCCGTTACTGCCCCCATGGCCTCGCCCCGCTAGGAGACCCTTGTGCCCGCGTCGCGCGCTTGACCACATCGGATGCAATGGTTCCCATCGGGTGCTGAAAATCATCGGCTGCACTGGATCCCATCGCCCGATACAGCGCCTCGGCTGGACCAGAATGACGCGACTCTGTCCGATCCTAGCAAACGCTCGAGCGCATCGTCTGCACACGAATCCTTCCATTGATATCAGCTTGCGCGTGGCCTTGCCTCAATCCCGCGCACCGCATCGAAGCTGGATCGACGCAGACCGTACGCTTCTCTCTTTGTCCCGTGTCGCTGGATCCCCCTTCCCGAATTTTTTCTTAGGAGCGAAGCGCGTTCGGTTCCTAACTTAAATGGGCTGGCTTCGGCGGGGAACAAGCCCAGTTTACCAGAGGCTTTCGTTTCGGCCTCCAGAGTAGCAGCCCATTAGGACAACCGGGCCACTATTTAACAGGAGTGGCACAGATGGCTGTACACAACAGATCAAACGGCCAAAAACGTTTAGATCGCGAAAACGGATGGCTAGAAACTCAAATCGCTGAGAGGACTCGCTTTAGGCTCGGTTATACTGTCCTAAATTTATTTTGTCAAACACCTTCTCTAAGAACATTGGAATGGGGTAAGACCTTACAACGTGTTTGGTTCCGCCTCAAGTAACGTAACGGGTTTCGGTATGAAGAAGCGAATGCTTCCGACTTCTTTTTACGAAATATTGGCTTTGTTTGGTTCGTGCGCTTTTGTCCGGTTTTCTAATCACCTTTCGCTCGGCTGTTTTCGTCTCTGGGAAGTCCCGTATCAGAAAACGCTGCCAGCGAATACGTAGTACACGAACCAAACGTAATCTGCCGGCCTTATCCAAATCATTGAGACAAACACGTCGTTAGTTTTAGTTCCGCCCAGGACCCCAGAAATTCCAGAACCGGACCTGACCACCTCCATGACTGTCACGACCGTCCATGTCTAGGTGCGGAACTGGCCGCTACAACTCAGAGGGTGTTTGTTTCCACGGATTTATTGGTTTAGGGACTTAAAAAAGTCCCTATAAATCTCATCTAAACCAAACAGGAGGGACTTATAGGAACTTAAAGTGGACATTTAAGACTTACTCCCTCCGTTCCACAATGTAGTGCCTATAGATTTTTATGAAAGTCAAACTTTGCCAACTTTGACCAAGTATATAGAAAAAACTGTTTACATCTACAATATCAAACATGTACATTATGAAAATATAACTCACGATGTATCCAATGATGTGCATTTGGTATTCTAGATGTACATATTTTTCTCTATAAACATGGTCAAAGTTTGTAATGTTTGACTTTTGTAAAAATCTATAGGCACTATATTATGAAACGGAGGGAGTATGAAATAAGACTATCAAGGAGGGATTTATAGAGACATATAGTTGTAATATGGTCTTCTAGTCCATGTTAAGTCACAGGAACCAAACATATAGAGACTTTTTAGAGATTTGGAACTTATAAATTAGGGCTAAAAAAGTCATAAAACTTATGAACCAAACAGGGCCTGACGCGAATCACGCGACTGCATACGGCCGAAGCCGCTACCCAGTGCTAGATGTCGGCACGGAACCGCATCACTTCGTAGTATTACTGTACCTGATACAATACTACTAACTGTTTCCTTAGAAAAAACCTAACCATGGTGACGCATCACATCTTGCCCGGCCATTGGTAATTTGAAACGAGAACGAATGAGTGAAGCGACAGCTCGCTTGGCGACAAGGACTTGAACAGAAAAACAAAAGGAAATCTAACCATAGCGAGACATCACATCTTGCGAGGCCCCATTGGTCAATTAGGAATGATAATGAATGAGTGGGGCGACAAGAACTTTAAAAAGAAATTTAATGGCAAAATGAGTGAAGCCTACGGTAGCTCTAGGCGGACCCAGGATGATTCTGGACCATTTCTTCTGGATTAACGTCCAGATCTAAGGATTTACAATTAACAATAAGTTAATGACCCCTCTGGTTGCCCGTTCTGATCTATAGACATAATCCGTTTGCGAGTCGTCCAATCCATCACAATTTGCACAAGTTGTCAACCGGCAGTGACGTCCCTTACTCCTTTTCTTGTAAGAAAATATACGTACTATTTGATTTCGTCCTTTAATCCTTTTCTTTTCAGAAAACATTACCTCGTAGGCTCGTATGGTAGACGGCACGCTCTGGAGTTCAGTGGGAATAATTGTGCTAGCTGCTAATTTCTACTCCCCTAGAAATGGAAAGGAGCAAAGTACATCTAGAACTCTAGATACACTCGTCTCAGCGCTAACTAATTTCAGACGAAAAACTTTCAAGAATAGAAATAAGAAACTTTACCATTGGTAACAAAGACATATCATTTCTTCTCATGTGAAAAAATAGAGAAAAGTATGTTTTTGATCCCTCAAGTTTCCTAAAAGTACAGACTTGGTCCTTCAAGATTTTTTGGTAGGTATTTGGTCCTTCGGGTCTCAAAACCGGATAAGTTTGTTTGAAAACCAGATTTTGATTGACCGGGTTTGACCATGTTGACCAGGTTTAACCGATGAACAGTAAATTTTAAAAATAGCAAACAGATTAAAAAAATGTGACAGCCAAGATGCTTGGGTGTGCTAGGTGCGTGTAAGTTTTTGTGGTCAAAATAACATTCAAGGAGCTCGTGGCGAAAAATAACAAATTTAGGCTCACAAACAGAAATGTCAAAAACTGTTCTTTTAGAGCTTCTTGAATGTTATTTGACCACAAAAACTTACATGCACCTAGCATGCCCAAGCATCTTGGTTGTGATAAAATTTCATATTTTGTTTGCTATTTGTTTTGAATTTATTGTTCATCAGTCAAACCTAGTCAACATAGTCAAACCCGGTCAACGTGCTCAAAATCTGGTTTCGAACAAAACTTATCCAGTTTTGAGATTTGAAGGACCAAATGTCTGCCAAAAAATCTTGAGACCAAGTCTATACTTTTGGAGAACTTAAAGGACCAAAAACATACATTTCTCGATAAAATGTGACCCTTTGTTTCTTCCCATATTAAAAAGAATAGGGGCACTGCTTATTTTAAAGCTCCACACCATTTCCGGCGACTCGTATTGTTCGGTGTCCATGCCGCCAAACCAGCGCTCGTCCAACAAGTCGTTGGACACTGCGAGCGCCCTCGATGCTGATCGCTCGTCTACCACCTTCGTCGTTGTCGAGGACGACATCATCGTGGAGCAACCTAGTGCATCTTCGGGAACGCCATGGCAGCAACGGTGTACTTGGTCTCCCACGTGATGTTGCACGGCCAGGCTGGAGGCAAAGGACGCCGTGTACGTGGCCGCCGCTGCCACGGGACCGGACCAAGCTTCTCTTTGCAGAAGGAGTCAGAGGAGGAAGATATGGAGGTGGAGGGCGGCGCGGCAACTCCTCTTGTATGAGGAGGCGGAGCACCCCCAGCTCGCCGCCGAGCGCACTAATGCCACTGCCATCCTTATCGACCCTGATGCTGTTGCAGAGCACTGTTCCATTGAAAGCTCGATGGAGAAGGAGGACAAGCGCAAGGTGGAGCGGAACTGCCGACCTTGGCCATCATGGAGCGCAAACATTATACCATGTTCGCCGAGCTGGGCGACACGATTCCGACTTCAACGAGCCCATTTCGTGGATGCCGAGGGGCATCGACGACCACAAGGCCTCGGGCTCACACAAGGTGTATGTCATCGGCTCTCCTCCGGTGAGGAGTAGCTTTAATTATACACTAGTCTAGTGCTAGTATTGTATAATTTTAGATGGTAATATTATATGATTGTATACTTATCTATTTTTAATTTGTGTTCGAGTGTTTGTTCAAATTTGTGCTTTTGAGGAATTGGAAATTCGAGAAAAGGGCTACGAGCTAAAAGCTTGAAATCCTCAAAATTTTAGGTATTAAGGTTTGAAAAAACAGTATAGGAAATTATAGAATAGAGAAAGGTTAGAGATGCCCTAATCGCGGGCTAACTACTTGGACAAGGCAAAAGCAAGCTTTGCACTAGGTGGAGTTATAGGCTCTAGCACTTGATATTTCTGCCGATGAAGAACATCAAACATTTTTCTTATTTAACGGTAATCATTTTATCATAGTCATGGTCAAACAAGTGTTGTCATCTTTTTTTGTTAGGCAACAAGTGTTGTCATCTTGCCCTGTTGGTCATAGGATTTAGCAGGATGAGGCCCAAAGCGAGACGTGCTGTCCCATCGGCCGCGTGAGATTGCGGCTGCTTCCTCGCTCAGGGTCACTGCAAGAGTTTCCGGAATGTGCGTCCTATATAGTGCGGCAGCGAGACGTGCTATCCCTTCCCGTTGCTCCAAGTGGGCAAGCCCTGGTGCTACTGCCCGCTCCGCCGACCTGCACATGCACTCTGTAGGGGTGTTTGTTTCCAGTGACTTTTTGGCGTAAGGATTAGAAAAAGTCTTTCTTAGGAACTTTGTAACCAAACAGAAGAGACTAGTAGGGACTAAAAGTTATTTTTTGGGACTAAATGAAGAAGACCCTCAAGGAAAGTCTTTTTGGGATTTTTTGGAACTTTTTCAACAATGCTCCTCCATGCACTCATTGCCCCGTCGCCTCATGATGTTATTTAATAGAGGTAACATGGTCGTTTAATAACCTCTAGGAAGGGACTAGGGACTTTTTAGTCCTTGGAAACAAACAGGAAGGGACTTTTTAGGGACTAGGGATTTTTTAGTTGGAACTAGAAAAAGTCCTAAGACTAATGAACCAAACAGGACCATAATTAGATGCGTGTGTCGCTCGCCCCAAGAGGCGGGGGGCAAGGGAGATGGACGCGCCGGAGCAACCGCCGCTGCGGATTTCTGGTGAAGCCCAACGAGGACGAGTGGCTCCTCACTTGGGTCTATCGCCGGTCGCTGACGACGGCGAAGACGAACGCTTGCCGCCTACGACAGAAGAATGCGAAGACGTTCTGGCTTGTCATTGAGCAGGCGGAGCACAAGGCGATGAAGGCAGCAGCGGAGGCGGCCCGGGTGGCCAAGTTGAAGCGGCAGCAGGACAAGGCCGTCCGCTGGATGATGGGGCTGATCGTCCTCTCCTACTTCTCGCCCGACGATGGGGACGACCACACTTCCAGCTCATCCTTCGACGACCAAGATCTACCAGCAGCCGAGGACGCCTACAGCTGCGCCGACGACCGGAATGGCAAAGACCCGACGAGGAAGTGATGATCCCCCCCCCCCCCTCGTTTATATTATTGTTTTTTAGTTGTTTATAAGAACTTGTCTGGCGATCTTTCGGATGATGTAGTCGGGTTTATGTGCATTTCGTTATCCGTTTCATGCCGATTTCTTTGAATGTTGTTAATCAAACAACTACAGTTTCATCTTCGGTATTAGCCCTTAAACGCATCAAATTAATCCTCTTAATCGGGCAGAGATGGTCCAAATACGCTAATCCGTAAAATGTGACCTCATAATATAAAAGCGTTTTTTTACACTAAAACGCTTTTATATTATGGAGGGAGGGAGTAGAACCCACGGGCGTATGTTTTCACGGTCTCCTCACATTCCTCGTTGCCACGCAAGATGACGCGGCGATGTGAAGTGTCTCACTGTTCCTGTCTGTACACGCCAAATTTGTTTTTTCTTTTCTTACATGTCGCTGCAGTTTCTTCCGTCCAATAGTGATGGCTGTTGGCGTGTCCTTTTCGTGACCATAAGAGGCAAGCAGGCACAACTTTGATTGGACGATATTGTATGTGTCAGTGTCAAGATCGTCCATCGCTCACCCAGTGGACGCTGCTGAGTGTGAGGAAGCAGGTGGCTCTCAGGGCCTCCTCTAAAAATCGTATGGCCAAGTGGGCTTGACGCTAGGATATCTTTTCCCCTTCTTGTGGTGACCATGGTGCCAACACGGCAAGGATGAGTGAGATATTTCAGTGGCAAGTGCTGACTGTCTGGGAAAACGATCTTCGTCCTTTGATTTTTTTTATAAAATAAAGGACGCTTTTGTTAACTCAAAATGTAGCATCGAGTGAATACAACGCATAAAAAGTGTTCTGGATCATAGCAACATTAAGGCGAGTGTTCTCAGCATTAATATTCTCTTGGACATTAGCAATCTGCCCGTGAAGCTTTGTGACCTTCGTCTTGTGCTCTGCCTAGTTCTTCGCGGTTACCAGGGTCTACAAAAGCGTTGTCAGCGGTCATCAAGTTTGTCAGCGGTCATCAAGTTTGTCATAGCCTGAGCCGGTTGTGCTTGGAGCCGGTGCCGAAGTTCATGTTCCTGTCACCGCACCAGCCGCCGTGGAGTCGAGAGCCGACAATGTGCCTCACATGTAGATGGCGGCTCGACGAGGCGGCTCGAGGGAGTCTGGAATAATCTCTCCATTGCAACAGCCCCCAAGCTTACCATCGAAGAGGGGGAGAATCGATTCGGTATCTCCGATCGAGGACTCATCATCCGAGCAGATGAGAGTCTAAGCCGCCAGATGCGTAATTTTCCGCAAAATCGACTCCCTGAGTGAAGCTGACGAATACGTGCTTTCGGACGGCCTGAGCCCGGGCGTGTTGGGTGCACCGAGCCGACCCGACGATGTCGGTGCAGATGTCCGGCTTGGGATTGGATTCACCGATTTTGACGATAAAGATGTGGATCTTGTCGAAGGGGACCCGATACCCTACTCGATTGAGTCGGCCTCGGAGCCCCAACCTGAATCGTCGATGTAGAGCTTGCCGCGACGACTCTTGGTCATATAGCCGATCGCATATCCGTCGATCAGTGGAAAAGCTCCCTCCAAGAACTCAACACCACCATGTGCAAGCCCCACGGTGGGCGCCAACTATCGTGGTTTTATCACGGCAGATGTCCTTGAAAAGGACTTAGTCTTGAGGTCATTGCAACTAGGTGGTAGCTTTAACGGGGTTGATCAGAATCGAGAGACACAAGTTTACCCAGGTTTGGCCCCTCATGATCGAGGTAAAAGCTTATGTCCTGCTTTGTCTTCTTATTGATTGAGATGTCAATTGCAAGGGTGAAACTTGGCTAACCTAGCACTCGAGAGCTTGTAACTTAGCCTTTATGCCTCGGGTGCTCCCCTTTATATATGGGTTGAGGCCCTGAGATTACAACAGAATCCGGGTCATACTATGACCCGTGTCTTAATCTATCTCCTACTTATCTTATTCCTTACGTAAGAAAGATTCCTTCTGGCTTCCCCCTTGAGCCGGTCCTGCCAGACTCTAGGCAATGAGCCGGCCTTCTCCTCGACCAGCCTCCTGGGCCATGAATCATGTAGCTCATCACGACCCAAATGGTCGGGTCATTTTTAAGCCACCACATGACTCCGGGGTCACATTCCAGGCCGGGTCATACTGTTGGGTTATATCCCCAACACCCGGCATAGGAACAAGCCATTTTCCCTCACGCATTATTGGATGCTCATCAAAGATTACCCCAAGTTCACAGACCAACATGCCGCTTGTAATAAGAAACGAGGGAGGGCAGCCGTGTCTGATGGGACAGACTTGCTCAAGAGGCCGAGGGGCAAGACAAGCTCGAAGGCCGATGAGAAGCGTGATGCGTCTTTCATTGCCTTGAAAGGAATTTTGGAGGAAATGATGAGCAAAAAGGATGTGAGGGAGGAAAGGAGGAGAAAAGGAAAGGAGGAGAAAAGGAAGATATACCTAGATATCCAAATGAAGAAGTTTGACATGAAGGAGGCCGTGAAGAGGAGGAACCTTGACATCGAGGAGGCCGCTCAACTCACGAAGCTCGAGATCGAGGCCACCAATGCAGAGAGCAAAGCAAAAGAGGTGGCACTCATGCTCATGAGCGTCGTCAAGAACATGTCACCAGAGATGAAGGATTGGTTCACGAACCGGCAGAAGGAGATCTTAGCCCGCAACAGCGTGAACTAGGTGAGACCTCGGCCGCCATGTCCGTTCATTTTAAAGGCTGGCTGGTGTGCCGGCCGCTGGCTTTGTTTATGGCCCCAAAATCTTGTCCATTTTGAAGGCTGTCACTTGTGCCAGTCGCTGGCTCTATTGCCAGTGTAAAAAATATGTCCATTTTCAAGGCTGGCTAATGTGCCGACCGCTGGCTTTGTTGCCGGCATGCAGGCCCGTCGATGAGGGGGAGCGAGGTGAGCGACCGCACAGGGCCCCCAAAATCGTAGGGCCCCCATCGAGAGAAAAACCGCTTCATACGATGCCTCCTTCCGCTAAAAGATCGCTAGGAAAACCAGAGAACTGACGTATGTGTTTTGACTGGATTTACGTGGTATACGGGTCTGGGCTGCTAGATATTGAGGCCCAAATAGCATATGCTTACAGAAAAGAAAAGAAGGCTAGAGGCCCAGTAGCACGATCGGAAGGCTGGATACATATCGCTCGATTGCAGCAACCTACCGTCTCGGTCTTGCGGCAGACGATCCGGAATTGACGAAGCACCAAACCCTCCCCTACGCGCAGCCCTAGCAGTCGTCCAGGCGCCGTCACAGTTACCTCCGATCCAAACCATTGTTGATCGTCTTGCTGCGTGAATACGTAACAGTGTGGACTGCCGATCTGTTGGTTGCTTCAAACAGGATTGATGAATACATCAGGCCAAACTACGGACTGTGTTCTAATCTCCAAAAGCAAGGTTTTATTTTGAATTCATTTTCTTTGTATTTGTTGAATGATCTATTCATCTAGCGATCGATACTATTAGAAACTAATTAGATTCTGTTTGATCAATGGTCACATATAATTTGTTAGATTTTGTTTCTGAATCTTCATCATGTCTACTAGAATTAGGAAGCATGAATCTGGTGATGCAAAGCGTAAGATACATGTGAAGATTTTATTTCAACAAATACTAGACATATGCTCCTTTTTGGTAGAACGTGAGGTATGTTCATTGCTTTGCAATCCCTTGACCTTTTTAGCATTAGTGTTTGATATATGCCTAAATAAGGTACTAATAAAACAGACCTAAAATTATATAATAAAGTGAGAATATGATGTATGAACACTAATACTCTCACGTCATGTGAATTGTTCAAAATTTTGGGTCACATTTTGGTTTTCGCCCGGGGCCCCGAATTTCTGGAGACGCCCTGCCGGCATGAAACCTAGGTGACCATTCTGTAGGTCGCTGGCTTTTTTGCCGGCCAGCATGAACTGCTGTGAACGCGACCGCTGGTTTGAATTATCACCGTTGTCATTTAGCTACTACCTCCGTTTCGGTGAATAAGTCATTCGCGTAGTTCTAGGTTGACAATTTAACTATCTAAATATGTATTATATGTGACAAAAATTATATATTTAGAAACTAACATACGTGTAAAAATCTAGTGATATACTTTTCATCACATATAACACATATTTAATTCCTCAAATCGATGACCTAAAACTACGCGAATGACTTATTCACCTAGACGGAGGTAGTACATGCTTTGTCCTTTACATATGTGTATAGTGGACGAAATGAGATCTAAAATGCGTCCGCGCGTTGAGCGCACTGTCGCCGTATTCACATATCTGACCAAACGCGGTCCCTTTGTCTTCCCAAATAAACGAAAAGCAGACAAAATGTCCATTTGATATCATGCGTTGGAGTTGGCCTCCTATATCATATCCACGACCAC
The DNA here is from genome assembly GCA_902687465.1 of Secale cereale. Taxonomy (NCBI): domain Eukaryota; kingdom Viridiplantae; phylum Streptophyta; class Magnoliopsida; order Poales; family Poaceae; genus Secale; species Secale cereale. The sequence goes on from LR738713.1 coordinate 614,992,781, forward strand.
GAAAATGTACTCCGTCTGTAAATTATCATATCTCTTTAACATATATAGGAGACTTTTGCAACTCAGCTTTCGAGATGCCCTTGGCCCTGATCTTCAGCGAGATATTTCTGATTCGCACCCTGCTTTGGAATATTATATTATACTGCAAGCTGTCCAAAAACCATTATTGTTGTCAAGTTGTATCACCCAACAGCGACGTCTTTTTCATTTGTCGTTTTCTTCTTCCTGTTGTCATAAGATATTTTGAGTCCGGTCCAGGGAGATTCAGTGCACCTGTGAGTACTGGACTACCAGATATGGTCATTTTTCTTGGGTCTTTATAGACAAATTCAGTCCTTCATCCCTGCAAATAGAAACTGGAAGGTCTCAAATACGGGGGAAAATTGCTCCTTATGCTTACTCTGTATCTTCCCATATTTGGAAGAACACAACCACTAGTAGTCTAGTTTCTAAAACTGTACATGGCTTAATTAGTCGGATAAGTGTACTAGTACTAGTTCCAAAGCGGCGTGTGGACGCCGCTGTATTCGCCGCCATCCTCGCTCCACGCTCTGGCGGCCGGCGGCTCCATGAGCATCCCCTGCGCCAAGCTCGCGTAGTAAGAGCCGGCGTCCATGCCGCTAAACCAGTGCTCGTCCAACAAGTCGCTGGACGTGGACAGCTCGCTCGGCGTCGGCGAGCCTTGGACGTCCTTCTCGCCGTCGGCCGTCTCCGACGTGGACACGAAGGGGCGCTGCCGCTGGAACTCCACGACGGCGACGGCGACGGCGTCCTTGATTTCCCGCGCGCTGCTGAAGCGGGACGAGCCTGCCGCGAGGACGGGCAGCATCCGCCAGGCGGAGTCGGCGAAGTTGAGGCAGGCGGCGTGGTCGAGGAGCGCGAGCACGGCGGAGTCGTGCGCGCGCGCCGCCATCTCGGCGGTGGTGAATGTGCCGAGCCAGAGCCTGTACCCTTGCGCGCCGCGCACGCGCACCTCGCACACCCACTGCCCGAGCCGACCCCGCCGCCGCACGCCGCGGTACAGAGGGTGGCGGGTCTCCTTAAACTTGGTCCGCCCTGCCGGCCTCTTGGGCGGCTCCGAGCACACCGTCCTGTGCCCAAAACGGGGGGAGCCGGCGTCGGCGGCGTCCATCAGTTGCAGCGTCAAAAACTAGTGGAAAATCGCTGCGTTGAGAGTTGCAGGTTGGTTTGAGCGGTGGAGTTGGGATGAGAGGAAGGGAAGCAACTCAAGCAAGGCGAGGAAGAATAAATAGGGAAGATGGTCTAGTGGTTACCCGAGGGGACGCTCGGGTGGTGACAAATCATAAGTGTTTGGCGGGGCCAAATGCTAAAAAATCTCTAATCTAAGCCTCCTTGAAAAAAAAAATCTTCAGTGCCTCTGGCCCCAACATAGCTCCCGCACTGCTTATGTGCCACAGGGATCACTTTTCTTTGCTTGTACTCCCTTGATTTTTCATATACAAGGCCACAAATTCAGATTACATGTACGATGATAAAATTTAATGACAACTTTGCAAGCTCATTTTTCTTTTCGTTAATCGAGATCATTAATGTGTCCGCATGCATGCTATAAATAAATGAGAAGGAAGTAGCACAATGACATCATGCAAGTATTAAACATGTTACTAGTACGAGAAAACATTTTTAATTTTTGCTTCGATAATTGTTAGTGACCTTGTATAGATGTAAAATGTAATTCTTATAATGTCCTTGTATAAAGGAATGAATGCAGTAATACGTTTTACCCGTAGCAAAATGGAGCCACATATCTTTTTTGGGGGGGGGGGGGGTGTGTGGAGGCACATATACTATATCACTAAGGGCCAGTTCTTTTCACCTCTAGCTTATGCAGAAGCCACTCTGGAAATAAGCCCCTGAGAAGCCGTGGTGGAAATAAGCCCAGTGAAAATAAGCCATCCAGTTCTTTTCCATCTCTGTCCCTCCGGCTTATTTTTTATATACCCAGTGAAAGTCTGTAATACCCCAATTTGATCCTAATTTCAAGGAAAGTTTTATGGGCAACATGATCCCAATTTGCTTTCCCGGATTTACCTTTATCAATCTATTATAAAATGAATGTTACAATTTTAATCAAATAGCACATAACCCATAGCAGTTACAAAATCCCACTGTCTATTTAATCAAGAAAAGCTAACTGCCACAACACAAAATGCATACATGACAATATTTTTGGTCATACAAATACACATACTCCCTCCGTCCGAAAATACTTGTCATCAAAATGAATAAAAGAGGATGTATCTAGATGTATTTTAATTCTAGATACATCCTTTTTTATTCATTTTGATGACAAGTATTTTCGGACGGAGGGAGTACATAGCAATCAGTGTACAATTAGAAGTATTTTTGTTCACTCCCTACCGTAGCATAGGTTATACACACGACGTGCTCCGGAACATGCATCATGTGCAGAACTGGAAAGAAGTACGAAGGAACGACGGTGCTTACCTTGGTAAGAGATTGGACGAGGACGACCGGACTGGAGCTTGCCGTCAAGATTGGAGTAGTCTGAAGGCCGGATGTGCAGCCAGAACGGAAGCACCGGTGGAATGGGTGGCATTTCTTTTGTAAATACTGCCAACACCAAGGGCATGGGGGTATACCGGTTCAATTTTTAATGGGCTGCGCTCGGGAAGCTGCTCTCCATTGGCTTCTCCTAAACGTGAAGGGTCCGACTGTGGCTGGAAATTAAGCTAAACATGCAAAAACGAGTTCTTTTCGGCTTGTGCTTATTTCCCACAGTAAGCCATCGATAAGCCAGAAAAGAATTGGCCCTAAGTTTTGTAGCGGTAAAAGGGCTCACAATCAATTAAAGTGTCCAATTAAAACTGAGTCACCTGATTTTGATCAAGCTAACAATTTCTCAAAGCTCCCGTTTATTTTTTTAACTATAGACCATGCTTTCTAATTTTTAAATCCTCACAATTAATTGAGGTCTTCATATCTAACCATGGGCGTATGCAGCTGCTGGGATCGAGGCAAGTGGAGGAGACAACATATGATGACTTTTCGATTGGATGGTCTCGAGCTCCATGGTGAAAACCATAAGTCTGATCATTGGTTATACCAGACAACGGCGACGTTCTCGTGTCGTTACCTTGATGAAGGCATTGTTTGGAGTTTACTCGGACTTGATCTTCAGGGTGAAAACCCACGGTCTAATCTCTGTGGTTGGATCGGGCGACGGCGGCGCTTGCGCGTCGTTCTCTTCTTGAAGGCGTCGCTTTTGAAGAATCTTCATCGTAGTTATCATGCTGTCAAGAGATGGTTGGTGCGGATGATCATTGGTGTGTGTCATCAATCGTTGTTTTCATTGCTTACGGGATTTTTTTCCTTCTTTTGTCTCCGTCTATGCATAGCTTCAGTCTTTAATGACTTTGTTATTTGCCGGCGTGGTACTATGTATGCGTGTGTTAGTGTTGGCTGTGTGCATCTTTGTTATGCAGAGGCCGGGTGTGTATTCACTATAATTGTATCCCTCGATGCTGTATCTGGAGTAAATAAAGAACACCCTTTGTCGAAAAAATATCTAACCAAGCGAGGACAAACACATCACATCTTGGCATCGTGCCAGTTGGCCATACGATTTTATAGGACGGAGGGGAAGCGACAGCTCGTGATCACGACGTGAAGCAGTGAAAAGATCTCTGATCCAGGGCCCCAACATGGCCTCGATCGGCCGACTAGCGACTACTGTAGTAGATGGCCTCCCTACCACATCTTCCGGATTAATTAGCGTAGCGTACGTACGTCTACATCAGCTAGTGAAGTGGATTAAGCGGCCGGATATAGTCACCGCGCGTGAACGAATAGCGCCTATTTTTAGAACCATTTCGTAACTATACGTACTGCAGCGTTGTCGTTAGTGGTGTCCGTTGGCCTGCCGTTTTACTTCCTGTTTCTGCTTGAATAAAAAATTACTGTAATTTCAAAAATAAATTGTGATCATAAGATAAAAAAAGTACTCTCTCCGTAAAGAAATATAAAAAACATTTAAATCACTCCCTCGTCGTCGTCGTCCGACCACTCCCTCCGTAAAACAAATACTGCTCCGGCTCCTCTTCGTCGTCCGACAACTCCCTCTTCACGGGGAGAAAGCCCGCGCCGGAGGACGAGGAGGATTCGGCGTAGGAAGACCTCGCGGAGGAGAAGGACGCGCGCCGGCGGTCGTAATCCTCCATCTCGCGACGGTTGAAGCTCGCCGGCGGCGACATCCCGTGGTTCGTCCACCTTGGGCGCCGCGCTTTCTCGCGCCGTCCGGCCGGACGCGCCGCTCGCGCTCCGTATCCCTCTCACGGCCGGATCTGCTGCCGGAGCCGTGTCCGGAGCTCCACATTCGCCCCCACATGGCGGTTGGAGGCGAGGCGGGTGGTCACCGGCGGCGAAAAATTGGGAGAGGGGAAAGGGGAATCGGGTGGCTCGCGGCGACGGGGGATAGGGTTTGGACCCGCAAAAAGATCGCGGATCCGCAGTTATAGCGCTCGGGGCGTGGGGTTTGCAGGCTGCGGCAAAAAAAATTGCGGGCCGGGCGAGTATGCGGGCTCTGTTCTGACCGGAAAATTGGGCCGAGCCCGCATACTCGCCGAAATTTTTGCGAGCCGGGCGTTTTGCGGGGTCTCCGAGAGTTGCTCTAATGTGCACTCTGGATCCCTCCCTACCGAAATACATTATGTTTTTCGGTTGTCCCATAAGATAAAGTCGAATTGCCATAAAATATGGTTTTGTATTTTATTTTATTTTTTTGTTTCTATATTGACATAAAATATAGTAGTACTATCTTACTACTGTATAAGATCGTGAGTGCTTCAGGTCCACAATAATTGAGGTGCTACTAATGTATTCTTTATTCACAGAACACGCAAGTGCAAATATGCCCTTCCTCAAAGTAGAAACCGGGGGCTTTCAATATGAACGAACACACATGACCATACGAGGGAAAATATTGCCCTCTGTTTCTTCCCATATTTGGTGGGACAGAAGTACAGAACCAACTATAAACTTTACTATAGCGGCGTCTCGACGTCGCCGGCACCGAGCTTGCGTTCTTCAGGCCGCTCCGGCGGCTCCATGAACATGCCCGGCGAGTAGTACGATCCAGCATCCGTCCCGCCAAACCAGTGCTCGTCCAGCAAGTCGCTGGACGTGGACAGCTCGCTCGGCGTCGGCGAGCCTTGGACGTCCTTCTCGCCGTCGGCCGTGGACGCGACGGGGCGCTGCCGCTGGAACGCCACAACAGCGACGGCGACGGCGTCCTTGATCTCCCGCGCGCTGCTGAAGCTGGAAGACCCAGCGGCGAGGACGGGCAGCATCCGCCAGGCGGAGTCGGCGAAGTTGAGGCAGGCGGCGCTTCCGGAGAGCGCGAGCGAGGCAGAGTCGTGCGCTCGCGCCGCCATCTCGGCGGTGCGGAAGGTGCCGAGCCAGAGCCTTGTCTCCTTGGTGCCGCGCACGCGCACCTCGCACACCCACCGCCCGTACCGCCCCCGACGCCGTACGCCGCGGTACAGCGGGTGGCGCGTCTCCTTGTACTTGATCCGCCCCGCCGGCCTCTTCGCCGGCTCGGTCCACACCGTCCTGTGCTGGTCCGACGGGGAGGCGGCGTCGGCGTCCATCTGTAGCGGGGGGACGTATAACACCGGAGTGTGCAGCGTAGCGGGGGTTGGTGCTCCGATGAGAATCACTAGAAGCGGGGAATCAAGCAGGTGAGTACAGTAGTAGTAGTATGCAAGACAGCAGGAGAAGAGTTGTTTGGGGCTACTGGCAACGGGTTGGATACCCGCCACGACGTGGACGCTCGGGTGGAAATGGACTCTCTCACGGCAGACTGGTTTCTAATGGAAAATCCCGGTTCTTCTTTCTCTCACTTACACTAGCGGGCAGTAGGCACTAGGCAGCTTCATCGAGGTAACTCTTGCTTGGACGTACAAGAGACCACCACGGCGCTACTTTTGTTAATACAATTTTTCTGGTTTGCCATGAGATGCTCCGGTGTCTATTTGTTCACCCCGAGATTGTTCATCTCGGAAGGGCTTGAAGGCTGTGGCGCCCTTCTAGATGTTTCGACGCCATAATAGATTCCATACGGATGAGCACACTATATCTTTGTTCCCGAGGCCTTTTACGGTAAGGACGAAGAAATATCAGCCATCCAATCAGTAGATCTGATGGTCCAACACAATCCGTACTAGTATTCCACCGAAGGAGCAGTATTTTTTCTCCGAAGGGCAAAATAGGCAGAGGAAAAAAACGCCTCCCGCACGAGATTAAAATAAAAAATAAAATCCCGCACACCGAAAGGGTATTTTGGGGAGGTGGAAGTTTGCCCACCCCGGCTGTGGTTCAGCGACGATCCATCATTTTCTCCCACAGATTCGCTAAAAAAAAAAATTCTCTCCCTCACACACCACCAATCGCTCGGCGGCGCACCTACCCACTACATCTCCGCACCAGATCCACCCTCTCGACGACTGAGCTCCTCCAGGCCGCCGCCGCCGGCAGCCGGTACGTCGACACTGGAGACCGCGAAATGGCGGCGTCTACGACCAGATCGCCGGTGAAACCCGCAGCGCCGCCCGCCAGCGAGGCCGGGCGCCAAGATGGAGGCTATGGAGGGCGGACCCCGGCCCTTCTGTGGCGCTCGTTGGACTACTACGGTTGGCGGCAGCAAGCGGTGGCGGGGGATCAAGGTGCGGCCGGCTGGTCGCCTCCTGCCGGATCAGCAGAGGAGAAGCATCTGGGAGCAATTGCGGCGTCGGCTCTGGTGGAAGGCAAGGTACGGCAAGCAGCGGCGCTTCAAGAGTAAACGAAAAAAGGTGTTGTAATCGGTGGCAAACTTGCGCCGGGGTGAAGGAGTTCCCCCATGTGCGTGTGCACTCCAGCTGCTGGCCGTCGACGAGGAGCATCACCCACCGAATACGTACGTCTCTCTCCTCTCCTCTGTTCATAGAAAGTGGAGCACACCATCATGATGAGAAATTGCAGTTGGAAGTGAAATTTGATCTTTTGAATCTGAAGTTTCTGTCAACTGTATAACAAGATACTTGAAATTGTTGAATTAAGTTCTGTTAACTCTCTTCTAATCAAAAGAAAAAAGATTTGAAATTGGGAAACACTAAGGAGGTGTTTGGTTGATTGAGTGGTAACGCAAACGCAAACGGAAAGAGGTGCCGCTGGAATCAGAGATGTAACAACACAATCACTGTTTTGTTTGGCCCCTGCCTGTATCGTTTTCAGTTTACTTGACAGTGTTTGTCTTGGCACTGTAACCTGAATTTCATGTACAGAACAGGTGCTTCACCAACACTGCAATGCTTTGGATAGGATCGTGGAGTCGTCCAGGCTGAGCGATGGTCCTCTGGTCGTCCTTTGGTCCATCTTGTCGACGAGGCTATTCACCGAGATCCAGGTCATGGAACAAGCCCCGGCGGCCGGCGTGGTGTGAGATGGTGGCGATGGCCGGCGGCATGGACGAGGCGGAGGGTATCGTGAGGAGGCGGAGGGGGTCATGGGGAGGCGGACGGAAGGCGGGGCAGGCTGCCGGGCAGCCATGGACGAGGAGGCGGAGGGGATCGCGGGGGAGGCGAAGGAGATTGGGTCGGTAAGGCAACTTGATACCGGTGGGGGGCGAGCGGTATCGAGGATCAACATGACAGGACCCGTTTACGATGGGAGTCCATTACGGTGCCGCGTTACCAAACGCAGGTAACGTTTTGGGATTACGCTGTAATCGGGTGATGGACGAAAATCACCCAACCAAACACCTCAAGTGCAAACTAGATGTTCGATGGAGACTGGGGAATTGCAAACAAGTCTTTGTTACAGACAGAAAAGGTGGCTTAGGGATGTGGCAGTGAACATTAGGAAAGGTATTGTGGCGTAATAGCAAAATTGCAATCTAGATAATGCATTTATAAATTAACATGTGTTATGATATGAGAGGAAACTATTGCTTGATCACCACTTCTCAGTTTTTCTATAACAGAACCAATCCTTCCGTTAATAATTTTTTTGCACACTTCTTGTATGAAATAATAATTCATACAATTGAATAACTGATTGCTTAGCAAAATGCTGTTGCAATGGTATTAGTTTACCTTAACAGTCCTTCTGCTGTTCAGCTCTGTTCCTTGCATGAATTTGGAAATGCAGATTATAAAAGGAATAACTTTGCTGCAGCTGATCGTTGTAAAAGTTTCTCTATAGTAAACTTTCTTACTTGGATGTAGCAAATAAAGGGTAGAATTTTTTTAAATTCTCTTAATCAAATTCAGCATGAAAAAAAGAGAAAAGTATGCAGTTCACTGGTAACCATAGAATCCTGCTTCCATTTTAGCCCGGCCTCTCATGGCAGACGTGAATTCAGCGGCAATCTGTTGCCGAGAAGCGCATCGTGCTGCAAGGCCTTAAATAAAGTGAAGAACTTCAATGTTTGCTTGATGTTGATCATTGATAGGCACGCACTAAAGAAAACATAAATATTGGAAAATAGATTTCTAACACTTAGATAGCAAACATGTGAATGACATGTACTGAAATCAGCGTCTCTGTTAGATAAATACAGTGAAAGCTTTCTCTTTCTGTGTGTTCTCAGTGTAGAAGCATGTACTAGTATAAACTATGCATCTTTGGGATGTGTTTATCATCCTTGTCAGATAATATTACAACCTGCAGTGATCTCCTTAGTTTGAATTATGCTTGATTTGAAGAAAGACAACATCGCTGCTCCATCATGAAGCTATGCACAAAGAAAATAGATCCCTCACATATAATTGCATCATAGTAAATAGTTTGCTAACACTTTATTGAAATCTGTCGAATTACTCCATAAGAAATAGAGTATGGTAAAAATAGTTTGGTAACACACTCAAATGAAACCGCAAAACACGAATTGTCTTCATGCGATATTATTCCCTAAAAATTGCTAACGCGGAAAATGACTGAAACTAGATGGCACGACTCAAAAGGGACTCCTGGACGAGCGTATGTCTTCAGTCTTGGTCCATCTTGGAGTCTTCGTCCATCTTGGCTGTTGCTTCAAGGTAGCGCTTCCTCAACTTGTTAAGTGGCGAGCTGACCAGCATAGCAGGTAGTTCCCTTCCGAATTTGTCAATGTGAACCTATGCAAGAGGAAAAGTTACTTCTGGTCAAACTGCTAGTGCATATGAATATGTTGTGTGCTTTTACCTGCTTGAACTCGTCAGTGTGATCGTCTCCTGTCCAGGATTCCATGCTTTTAAGAACAAATAGCTCACATGAACAACTGCAATAAACAAAGATAATTGTTAGTGCGCAGTCCTACTAATTTAGTTTGAAAACAAAATTTGACAAGTGTGTATGTACCCATCTGACTGTTGTGGGGTCTTCTTCACAAAAACTGGCCATTTTGACAGTAGTGAGTCACGCCAGTTGCTATTTTGGGCCCCCTTCATTCTTAGAGATAGATTCACATGTGCTTCCATACCTAGCAGCTGCAAAACGGAGTGTCGAATATGATATTTTGTCATTGTCTAACAGTTAAATCATATAACAATTTAGTAATATCCATATTGCAACTCACGGTTTGGCGCAGTTCTAGGCGGTCTTCGTGATCGAGCATGGAGTCAAGGATCTGGATCTCCCTTTTGTGCGTGTTCACTACGGCCAAATACCAGTGCAGGTTCTGCAGATTCATAGGCAGGAATATCTAAAAAAAGTACAATTAGTTTTCGGCTTTCATATGTTTATTATGTTTTGTGTAGGGTGGTTCTTACCATCTCATGAGCAAGGTAATTGTCCCCTTGCTCTGTACCATATTTTCCAGACAAAACCTCCTTCTGTATGTTAGGAAGCCCATCACGCTTCAGAAGTTGGGTCTTGATTGATCTTTCGAGATAGACCCTTCCATCCTTCCTCACATCTTCAACTTTGCTGGCCCTAAGCAACTCGATGCCAGCATCAAGTAGCTATTTCATTTGAAAAAACACACACAATTAAGATTTCAATTTAAACCAACAATATGATTTTTTTTCTTTCAAATCAGAAAGTAAAGATACCTGTTCTCCCAACCACTTGTCACTTTCTTGGGTAACATTGTTGCTGGTTAAGACACTTAGATGCCTTTGCTCTAGATAAACGTCATCAATGTGAACAAGCTCATCAAAAATGGGTGATTCATTTATATAATCTCTGATTTTGTCAACATCAAGCTCATCCTTGTTGCCTTCAGACACAAAGCTGTCATTTTTGACTTTAGTCTTCCTAGGCTTTTTTGTTTTCGGTGCGTCGTAATACAGAAAATCATCCTTCTGAAAGGATGTAGACTTCCTTCCTTCTTTACGGATTCTGTACCCAATTGAGTCTTCCTCGTCTACATCTTTAGCTACTTGGTTCATACGCCAAAATTAACTTTGGATCAGATCTTGAAGGACCTTTCTACGCAATGCAAAGTGCTAACCTTAATCTGCAGGTGAGTTTCTTGTATGAGCTTTACAGTTGAAGGGTACTTTTAAAAGCTAGTATATCACAGAGTAAGAAAACGACTATCTGAAAGGCATTATCAACATTATTTATCTAGGCTGAAGTTTGTTTCATACTGTATATGCCCTAAACAATGAACTTTGATAGATGATTGAGTATGCTTCAGTACAAAAAACTGTCAGCTTGCATCTCTCCACTCATTCTATATAGCTATCGCATGTCTTCTATAATCAAATGTTTAGACGGAAACAACATATCTGCATGCACGTATCGTTCCAATGCAGTGGACATGATGTACTTACAGGATTGGCTGTAGCAGGTCGCGGCATCGAATTCTTCCTTGATTTTGCCTTGACACCAGTCGAGGATGCAGCCGGTGCCGGTGGGTGGAAACGAGGCTTCATCGTTGCAGGACACGATGAATATCTGCGGACGGCGGCTGTGATGAAATTGTTAAGATTAATTAAGATAGTAATTAAGGGATTAATCCCCGCTTGTATCACGGTTGCTTTCTGCAACCGTTGCGTCGGTTCGGACGGAACTGACGCCCCCTCGTAATGCCTGTTCCAGTGCTATACAAAGCACTTCATCTAATGCAAAGAGTTTGGTTCGATCAATTCATTCTCCAACACGTTATCAGCACGCTCCCGAGAGCGATTTGGCCGAGAAAAAAGGCAACGGGAGGCGGCGTTCTCGACACGGTCGGAGAGACGCTCGTCCATTCCACGATGGCAGAAGGGAATCGAAGAACGCCGAACGACCCGTGGTGTTTCCAACGCACCGGGCGACACGAACAGCAGCGGCGGCGCCCTTCGCGATAACGCCGATGGTGAAGAACGGCGCGACAGGCTCACACCTCCCGCATGCGGTGCTCTTCCTCCCGGCGCATGGCACCGCGACGCTCGACAACAAGCAAAACTTGTCGGCATGCACTCCTGCACCATAAGACATCATCCGATTGATTGGCCACAATTATCAATCAAGGAAGGTAAGAGATAATCTGTCATCTCTAGTGGCCAGGAATCGGGGCAATGTTCGCAACCTTTCATTAAGAAGACATCAGCGGAGGAAGAGATGAATGGAAACCGCACCAATGGGTTGAAAATCCAAACAAGAACTGTAAGCGTGCATGTAGTCTTCTTCGATTCGTGATGTTCTTACCTCTTAACGAATCAACGCGGTCGATTCCGAACGGCACGAGCGGCCGCGCCGAGCCTGTCCGCGCCGCCGGACTCGCACCCGCGCCGCGCTGTCGTCGCCGGCCGCAACAGGCCGTAGCCGTTCCCGGCCACATCCGTGTTGCTCCCCGGCCTTCACGGCCGCGCCGGACTTGCGCTCGCACCACGCTGCGCCCCGCGCGCCGTGGCCGCACCCCATGCCCGGCATCCGCGCCCCGCGCGCCGTCGCCGCCTCTCGTGCACGCCCGCTCTGCTCTAGGCCTCGCCCGGCCCCCGGCCGGCCGTGGCCGCGCCAAGCTATGGCCGGCTGCGCCCGCCCACGCCCGCCCGAGCCCGAGCGGCCACTCCCTCCGCCGGCAGCGCCGTGTTGGAGGAGGGGATCGAGCGGCGGTGCGGGCGTCGGATGATCCGACCCGTATCCGTAACCGCCCTCTCCCCCCCTGCCTTATGCGGTGCGGCAGCAGTGGGCCGGCGAAAGACCATGGAGGCCCAGGCCCAGGCGCCTGGAGCGATCTCCTGCTGCCCTCTGTTCGGCCATGGGCCGAATGGCCACCTGGGCTGGAATTCGTTTTTTTTCTTTCTTCCTTTGTTTTTATTAACAGCAGCATTATTTATTTTAGCTTAAAAAATAGTACTATTTATTAGTATTCACATTTTTTTTAGCCCCCGTCATTTCCAGTATTTGTCATAAATACTACGTTATGTAGAGTACCTTGTATTCCAGAACGTGATGTAATATATTTCCATGTTTCTTACATGTTGAGATTCATTACATCTATTATTTGCAATTGAGATTTGTTTTTATCTCTTGCATATATAAATTTAGTACCTTTAGAGTACTGATTTGCGATTGAGAATTTTCTTCTCTCGCAATACAATCTCATTGCGATTGAGATTAATTTTCTCTCGCAAAATAATAATTCACTTTGCTGAATTATCTTGCAACTTGATACAATAACATCTCATTTAATTTGAGATCTATACAATTCAAGTTTTCACTTGAACATCAAGTTTGCAACATCGTTACTATTCATTACAATAGTAGTGTATTTCTGTTGAATACGATGTATTCCGGAATGTAAGTATCTCCATGTTCACTACATGTCGAGAATAATACATCTATTGCAATCGAGATTTTCAATTTCTTGAAAATACATATGCAAAATTCAAGGTGTAATCCATAACAATTTAGGATTCACACTAATGATTTCGAGCCACCTTCTTCTTGAAATCCATTAATTTTGCAACATTAAGATGTATTTATATTATGCAATCTGTAATATAAATAAATTACCGGTTTTTCACCGGAGATGATATGTTCTATGTGTTCACCACATTGCCATTCTTCGTGAGCATGTCACAGTGGTCGAGATTGATTTCTCCCGCACAATAAACTTGTAAATTTTTGACAATAACATCTCCCTCATTATATTAGGAAAGCACAAGGTAATGAGTTGGATCTACTGCCCATGTGCAGACTATCTCTATTACTGTGCGATCTGTATGATCTTCAATGTGTTATATTTCCACAATTGAGGTTGAGCATTTTCAAGTTATACACTTGAGTCAAATTTTTGCATTCTTATTACAAAACCATGATGATTTTTAATTTACATCTTGTAAATTAATTATTTCTGGTTTGCCCCTATGAGTAATTGATGGCTAACAATTTGAGGCTATTGCCCTCAATGGCCACAACTTACTTAAGCGGGTTATGGACATCAAGATCAGTCTTGCATCCTATGGGATAGCGTGTGCAATCCAAGCCACACCACCAGGACGCAAAGGACCTCAAGGGTAATGGTTTGAAACTCACTTCAAACCCTCAACTTGACACCATCAAGCTGTCACGAGACCCTATGAGCATGGAGAGCATGGTGGTTGAATATGCATCAACCAACATGTTTGGAGACTACATTTAGTCCCTCAATCTCCTTAGTGATCAATTTGTTTATGTCCATTTCTCATGTTCTAATATGAACATGATTATTGTTGTCATCATATATTGTATATCACAATATATTGTATCAACACTTTGGTACAAATTCATTTGTATGTATTCTATATATCTGACAGTGATTTTCTTGAGAATGTTCATGTCTATATATAGATTTCTACGGGGGTCAATCTGATGAAAGATGATTTGTGCCATGTGGACATATGCACCACGAACTCTATACTCAGGGAAGTGAAATGTTTCCACTCTCGTTGAAAGAAAGGAGATATTTTAAAATCGCTACACGCGATGAGGTATTTGTTGGCTCAACTCGAGTCATATTTACTGTCCCTGTGGGTACTCGAGTAACGTCAGGATGCTTTATTGCTTCCGGGTTTAACTCGTACCCTACTAAACTATAGATGTATCCGTCAAAGTAGTTTCCATTGTGAAACTTATGATGACAACAAAGAGGAATATCTTCTCTTTACCACATGCAATAGATATGGCAAACACATTCTCTTTGTATCATCATGATTGTACTACACATACTACAAAACCCGTAGCACATGTTGCGTACGAGATAGTTTTCCAAAGTGTCTTTTGCATGACAAATTTGGCATTCCAGTTTTTGGTCATCATTGACATTGGGTTGAAACCGAAACTATCAGCAATTCCAATGGTTTATGATTATTATGATGCTAAATTCTAACAACATTTGGATTTTATGTGCACTACAAGTGACATAGGGAAGCTAATTTTAAGGCCCGCACACCTTAAAGTCTATGCTGAACCACTCAGACTCCTTGAATGCATCAAGTTGAGGTAAGTGGCTCTTCCCATCCATTGACTAGACTATTCAGGTACTCCATGGTTCTAAAAGACATATCTACATGATGGTCTTAAGTGTGTGATTTATTCACACGAAACCATTGGCTTTATCCTGACATCGATTTCAAGCAAATCAGATGGACAACATTGCAGAATTCTCCTTGAGTGCTTCCTCTATGGCTCTTGGATTGAAGTTTAGCAATTTGTCTTAATGTCTAGACTCAAAATGGTTTGGTAGAATCCCATCCAAAGAATTGAGCTCATTGCATGATCTTTACTTTGAATTGAAACTTACCAACTTTACGTTGGAGTCATGTAGTCTTACACACTCATGACCAAACTGCATATATTATTCCCCTCTATCTTTGATACGTGGAAATCTATCAAGTATTTCCCATCTGCAGTACTTCGGTTGCATACCGATATCACCACCCGGCATACATCATTGGCCCCTCAACATATAGTTGGGATCTATGTGAGAAATAACTGTATTACCGTCAATACCTCAAGCCCCTCACATGGGGAGTTATTCAAGGCCAGTATGCTGATTCAATGAGGAACATTTCCAGGCATTAGGGGGAGATTTCAAGTACCATAAAGAATGCCAGGAAATTAGTGGAATGTTCAACACATTTCTGCCTCAAATCCACGTACTCAAAGATCTGAACCATGCGTTCAGAAGATTTGCAACACATTGCAAATAACCTGCCAGATTCATTTACTGACTATAAAGGTGTCACGCAATCCTACAATCCTGTAAAAATATGTCGGAAAGAGTGGAGGTACCAAATAAAACCACTCAACTCCCCGTTCAAAGCAACAGGGGGAGAATTACGACAATAGTACATCAGGATTCAGCTTCTTGCAAGCAAGGATATCAAGGCCTCTGAATCAGTAAATGCATGTCAACTTTACGTTGACAGACACCTAATGGGTAGTATACACCCAGTGGAAGTGAAACCTCCACCAACCCAGTTCATAGTGCACACAATGACCGGGACATCGGAATACCCGACACAATCGCATTGGGAAATCGCGAGCAGTCACCATGGGTAACGATATTTCCATCAACTATATATTGATATATAGATTCTGGGGAATCATATAACCGGAGTCTATAATTGTCGACATACATTTCTCAACTAGATTGCAAAAACCTTTCAAATGATTCAGATCCAAAGACCATGGCCATGGCAAAGTGTGAACAACACTCGGACTGAACTCAAGCAAAGGGTATAATCTAGGTAGAAATGATCTTGCTCAATAATGGGAAGGTATTCATAAGCAATACCTACACCAGTTTTCTTCTGGAAACAGAATTGAGAACAACGAGGTGGTGAAACAAAGAGCAAGTATTGTAGCACAAGGGTTCACGCAGATACCCAACTATTCTCCAGAGGTGGAATCTCTTTCCGATTACTTATATCATTGGCAGTTCAAAATCATCTATCTCTGCAGTTGATAGATGTAGTGATTACATATCCATGTGGATCACTAGATTCAGACATATATGATTGATTTCCGATGGAATCTCACTTCTGAATCTAAATGCAATACGCAACATACATTGTGTAAAATCAATAAGTCACCATATGGCTTATTGTTGTCGGTACATTTGGTACAACCGACATAGTGAGTTCCTTATTCACAAGGATTACTCCTACAATAATGATTATCCATGTTTGTGTGTCTGCAATGACGACACATGTAATCATCTAATGACGGAGTTTAAATGAAGGATTTGGCTAAACCAAAACACCGCTCGTTACTACAACTTGAGCACCTTCATTCATGCATTATGGTATACTATGTTGTCTATATCCATGATATATTGGAGAAATTCATTGTGGACAAATCTTATCCATCCATAACTCTCATGGTAGTTCATTCTCTAGACGTAGAGAAAGATCTACATAGACCAAGAGATGATGGAAATGAGATATTGGGACTCAACGTTCCATATGCCATTGGATCGACCAAACACAATTGGTTGGTACTCAAGAATATCTTTCGATATCTCCAAGGCATGAAACATCTTGTCCTGGTTTTTCAGTTTCGGAGAAATCTGAACACCAATATCATTGGATACATCGATCAGATCCCCACTATGTCAGATCGTGGACAAATTTTAGTATTCCTACTAGGTGTGGTAGTCCTCTCATGGAGAGTCTTCGAAACAGACCTCATGACTACATCCACCAACCATTATCTCAACGATAATATTTCTTGTGTTGCCCGGATGCAAACAGGTTACATAATAAGCAATATCACTATATTGCATATCTTGCAAGTGAAATCATGCAACTGATTTGTTCATCGGGTCTCTACCAACTTCTATGAATGTGTTAATGGAATTGGTAGATGACGGCTTCGAATTTTGCAAGAATCAGGGGGAGTATCTTCCTGAATTGTTCCTGTTCAATGCATCATATTATACTCTTTTTCCCTTCATGAGTTTACTTTACAGGTTCTCATAAAGGTTTTTAATGAGGTAATATCAACATGAGATCATATGTCATACTTTCTGTTTTCCCCATCGGGGTTTTTGGGAAAGTATATACGACATATTTATTGTTCTCGGAACTCTATGGGTTTCTCGTATTGAGTTAAAAGAGACAATAACCATTATATGTTGCATCATTTTCTCCTTATTTTTCCCACTGGGTTTGCAGGAGTTTTAGCAACATCTCAAATACTTTTATCCTCACATTTTTCCCACTGGGTTTTTGGAGGAGACTCTTTCAAGATGATGATGCTACCTGGACAAGCATGGATTAGGGGGAGTGTTAAGATTAATTAAGATAGTAATTAAGGGATTAACCCCGCTTGTATCACGGTTGCTTTCTGCAACCGTTGCGTCGGTTCGGACGGAACTGACGCCCCCTCGTAATGCCTGTTCCAGTGCTATACAAAGCACTTCATCTAATGCAAAGAGTTTGGTTCGATCAATTCATTCTCCAACAGAAATAGTGGCTGTTTTGCAAGTAGAGGAGATTCGTGGACTTGGAGTACAAGAGGCGATCCCTTATATAGTCCCCGCGTCTGTAACTTTCTGGTTGTTACTTAGAGGATTTTTGGTGAAGATAAGTCTATCTACCGTAGGTTGTTGAAATCGTGGCTAACGAAAAGTTGTTCTCTACAATCGTGGTATCCAAACAGCACCGAAGAAATCTCGGCTGATATGTACATATTTTATTTGTGGAGGATCGAAACTGTTTATAATTTCCTGACTTGTCAAATTTTCTTTTCGTATGGAACGTGATCATTCCGTGGGTTTTCCAAAAAACTAAAAGAAAATGTAAGGGGTGGACACGTGACGGTGTGCGAATGCTGCTTGGCCGTCTTGGCTTTGGGTCTCATCGGAATCGTAGGCAGCTGCGACGACACCACCGCATTCCACATGACGTACCCGAGCGCAATAACGGAATCTACCCAACTTTTAATCGTAGGCAGCTGCGACGACACCACCGCATTCCACATGACGTACCCGAGCGCAATAACATAATCTACCCAACTTTTGGCAGGGCGTGTGGGGCCCCACCCGGATAGCCCACGCCAAAAATGAACGAAATCCGACACCGGACGCACGTTGCGTCACGTCCGGGCACTATTTTAGGGTTTTTCGGCCCGGAAAATCATAGAAAATCCATACAGTGTCGAAACGCGACAAATTTTGGCGTGCATGCTTTCCATGGTCATTGTAGCCGATGGAAAAAAAATGACCCCGTTTGGCGGATGCGAAGGAGAGACGTACACCCGGGGGTCCATTCCGCCCATACCGAAACCACCGCATTCCACATGACGTACTTGAGCGCAATAACGGAATC
>LR738713.1:615011333-615101478 GCA_902687465.1 Secale cereale
CACTATTTTAGGGTTTTTCGGCTCGGAAAATCATAGAAAATCCATACAGTGTCGAAACGCGAGAAATTGTGGCGTGCATGCTTTCCATGGTCATTGTAGCCGATGGAGAAAAAATGACCCCGTTTGGCGGATGCGAAGGAGAGACGTACACCCGAGGGTCCATTCCGCCCATACTGAAACCACCGCATTCCACATGACGTACCTGAGCGCAATAACGGTATCTACCCAACTTTTGGTAGGGCGTGTGGGGCCCCACCCGGATACCCCACGCGAAAAATGAACGAAATCCGACACCGAACGCATGTTGCGCCACGTCCGGGCACTATTTTAGGGTTTTTAGACCCGGAAAATCATAGAATATCAATTATCTTTTTTATAGAATCTGAAATGTCATTAGGAACCTTTGCGCTAGTTCGGAACAGGCGAAGTCTCCTAGTGCCACTCCAGATCCTCCACATATAGTTCAATGAAGACGGATGCTTTTCGTAAATGCGACAGAAGATATTTAAGGTGGCCAGCTGGCAACCTAGCCCTAATACAGGTACGTTTCATATTATTAACTGTGGTATTTAATGCTATGTACTACTCGTCAATACTCCCATCCGTCGCATAATATAAAAGCGTTTTTGACACTACACTAGTGTCAAAAACGTTCTTACATTATGCGACGAAGGGAGTACATGTTAATTACATAGTTTTAAATATTTTGAAAAAATATCCCGGATGTGGCACTGTGTACAGTACTTTTAGTTTGGCGCTGCTTTTCATTTATTCACAATTGCCAGCTTAACTGGTTAGTGCTGCTGCTCTGGAATGTGAAGTCTGAGGTTCGACCCCCCGTTTCGGCTCTTTAATTTCTTTGATGATTGTTTTTTGAGATATTTTTATTTTCTTTCATGTTTTTTTAGACACTTTTCTTTCATGTTTAATTCGGCGCCTACAGGATTATGTAATCAAAGGACCGGAACGACAAATATCACAGGCGGTCAAAGATTGACAAAAGGCATTGCAGAATTAGGTAAATGCTTGATCCAGGCAAAACCGCCATATTACAATCATCATGTCCTACGCATGGAGCCAAAAAGGAAAATGTTCAATATCCAAAGGGAAAATTACATCAAGACACTTGAAAATCCTGACACTTTTAAAAAGTTGAGACAAATAGATAGCTGATTCAACTGATGTGTGGCTCTTCAGCATAATTAACGCCTGTCCGACTTTGCCCGCAGCTGATGAGAATGGTTAGAGAAAATACATTAGATGGAAAGTGTGGGCAACACATTCTATGAGGAAACATAACTTATTTTATCCACGCCAAATGTTAGAAATATCACTGGAAAAAACAGCGCGTCCTTACTCATGTTTGGGCTTCTTTTTCTTCATAGTCTCCTGGAATGGCTTCAACCTGCCCTTCGATGGAGCACCTTTTGGAATAATTGGTATTGGATCCAGAACTTTAGTTGTCAAGGTTTGGCGTGCCCCAGAAAAATATGCCGGCAAAGGACCAAATGATGCTATGTTAGTATTCTCGTCATTCTCACCCTCATCAATAATACTGTTGAGAAATTCCATCACCCTCTCTGATTGAAATCCGTATTTCGAAGCCTTAAAAAAAGCAACGCTTGCATCGTTACGGAGCTCATGGAAACGCTCCATCCGTTCTGACCATTGCTGCGTACTGGCACTCCTGTCTGAATCGAAGGCAGGCTTAGCTTTCATCGTCCATCTTTTAGCAACACAACAACTAGGAATGGTGTCTAACCCAACGCACTCCAGAATAGCAAATATATGTGTGCATGGAATATCCTCACTCTCCATCTTCTGGCATTGGCAGTGTACACTCGCTATCACCGAGCCCACATAAACACACCTCACATCAAATCTTACCTGCCTGCGCTCTTTATGAACAACTGCAAACCTCGTCAAACTATCTTCCTTGTTCACCTCCTCCACTTGCCATTTTGATAACCTCACGATCTCCCCCTTAACCTTCTCGAACATTATAGGGATGTAGATATATGACGCATTTTTCTCCAGTGGGTCAGCCGTTAATTCAGTGAAGGGCACCGTCTGCGATGCCACGGCATCCATTGCAGCCTCATTCCTTCGCATAACTGAGATGCAATGCTCATGGTGTTGCAGCAGATCAATAAGTCTCATTCTCCTGTCCAGCTGCACATGAAGCGTAGAATTTAGACTTTCGCTCCTTTGATTACTTCTCATACCCAGGAAGTACCTCCCTTTGGTATAGGCTGCAGACCACTTCTTTCTTAGCTCGTACATCCTGTAGATCCACGTGCCTTTTTCCGTTATCCCATAGTGTTTGTTGAACTGGAGCCAACCTCTCTCAAACTCATCAACCTCGAAAGCACGGTAAATCAATTTTCTAAAGTCG
Source organism: Secale cereale (assembly GCA_902687465.1). NCBI lineage: Eukaryota > Viridiplantae > Streptophyta > Magnoliopsida > Poales > Poaceae > Secale > Secale cereale. The sequence goes on from LR738713.1 coordinate 615,013,729, forward strand.
CTGAGCTTCGGATTCCGAAGGTAGCGTACCATATTCTGTTCGATGTGCCAGCTACACAGCCGATGATCTGTGTTCGGCCATACCTGCAATATTGCTCTCGCCATTGCATGGTCCCCATCAGTGATCACGGACCTGGGATGGTTTTGGTGCATCGCCTCCAAAAATGAATGGAGCAACCACTTATATGATGCCACGGTCTCGTCTGATACAATGCCGACCCCAAAGACAACTGTGCTGCGATGGTGGTTCAATCCAATGAATGGGACAAATGGCAAGTTATATTTGTTTACACGGTACGTGCTGTCAAACACAACAACACCACCAAAGGCATCATAGTCCAACCGGGTCTGCGCGTCTGACCAAAAAAGGTTCTGCAGATGGCCTTCGCTGTCTGTGCTGTACCTGTAAAAGAATTCAGAATCTCTCTCTTCCTGCGCCGCCATATAGTTCAGCATGTATTGGGCATCAAAACCTTCGATCCTTTGCTTCTTGTACTCAGCAACAAAATTATATAGGTCCCGAGACACACAGCCGACTTTGTCATACCCACCGTGCTGCTTCTCCATTACGTCCATTATCTGATGTGTGCGTAGACCACCTATACCATACTCAATGGCATCAGCCTTTTGAGGATCATTAAGTCCACGATGAGACCATAAGAAAGGTGTCTGGTCAGGCTTAGTGAATTCATGGTTATGCTGGTCCACAAAGTCCTTGACAAACCATTCACGGGTTTCCATATTGAGCTCGATTTGCAGTCGAGCGTCACATCCACAACGAGATAGTGCCCTTGGTTTCCTTTTCCGGTTGGACCTTTCAAAGTTTTTCAAGGACCTATATCCTTCTTTGCTGCACATGTACAACCTCTGGATTCTTATGCCTCCCTTGTTTTTCACATTGGCCTTCCTCACGCTGAACCCTTTAGCTTTAGCATATCTGTTATAGAACTCGAAACCTTGTTCCTCGCTTGTGAATGTTTGACTAACCACCATGTAATATTCTTCAATTTCCTCTATGCTGACGTGGTGAGCATCCATGTTGTGTAACTGCCATCCACAAAGAAACTGAATAATGTTATTTAGGCATCTCCAGTGCCAAACTACATCATAAAAAATGTAAATCAAAGTACTTCTGCAGTTCTGCTACATGACAACCAACACAAAAATGTGAACCCTAATTGCATGTATCCTAAAGATGTGGATTAACTTTCCCTGTAGTGTAGGCAAACAATATAAAGTATGTGATTCCGCCAAGCAAATTCAGTAATATGTGGCTACTAAGTTTTGATTGAGAGTTGGTCATGTTCAAGCATTACCTTTCTGCAGGCCGACCAGCAGTGGTAGAGACGGACGGACAGGCGGAGCCAACGGCGACAGCTGATTAGCGGGCAGTGGTGCAGCGGCAAGTGGCGGCCACAGCTCCTGTTAGAGGCAGATGGAACGGACGAGCAGGAAGGTTCCAGACGCGGAAGGCACGGCAGCCGCAAGCGGCGGCGAGAGCCACGGGTCGGCTGGGGCGGACGAAACGGACGGGCAGGAACGATCGGAGGCGGACGGCACGGCAGCGACAAAGGGCGGCGAGAGCGACGAGTCGGCTGCGGTTGCCGGAACAGACGGGCAGGAAGGATCCCGAGGCGGACCGCGCGGCAGCGGCGGCGGCGAGACACAGCGGCGATTACGGCTTGGGTGACGAGCAGGTGTAGGGGCCGACTCAATCGGGACTTTTAGTTGATAATTAAACCTTTTAATCGGACTAAACTGCCCTTGGGCTAAGAGAAAAAAAATCTAATATAAAGTGCCTAGATTACCCTTCAAATCAACGGTGGATCTGTTCAAATACTAGTCTCTCCCGTGACTAGTAATTTGCACCGTAAAACCCCTCTTGTTCCCTACTTTTATTTTAGAGCAGCTGCACATCATTTTTATATATTAATCAAAAGTTGTAATCGTGCGAGAACAACCTTTTTGTATAGGCCAACGCTAGGCGCCGGTGCGTCGGTCGAAATTTCGGCCGGTCGACCCAGACCCACCCGATGTGCTGCAATGAAACTTTTTTTATAAATGGTTGTACCATTTTATGTCAATGGTTGTAGCATTCCGACTGTTATGTCAATGGTTGTAGCATTTTATGTCAATGGTTGTAGCATTTTGCTGCAGAAAAAACTTCGACCGTGGACGAAAAAAGCTTCAACCGTGTATGAAAACAGCTTCAACCGTTGGAAAAAAACTCCCAATCAGACACTGCAAACCAGAGAAAAGTAGCAAAAAGCTCCAACGATAGTAGCAAAATTCTACTACGGTTGCAGCAAAATCGTCGTTGTCGTCGTCGTGAGGTCGCAGCTCCACCTGATGGATGTAGCAAAAACCTTCGCTGGTAGTAGCAAAATTCAACTACGGTTGCAACTTCCCCTTGTTGTGCAGTGCCATTGAAGCTTCTGTGTCTATGGTTGAAACTTTTTTGAACAACTGTTGAAGCTTTCCTAGGTGACGGTTGCAACACTTGTGTACCGCGGGGTGGATTCGAGCATGGCGGCAGGCAGCCATGGCGGCCGGCGAGGGGAGCTCCTGGCCTCCGGCGATGGAGCGAGGGGAGCTCCTGGCCTCCGGCGATGGAGCTTGTGGTGGCCCATCGCAGCCCGGGAGGAGGGGGGAGGCTTGCGAAGCTGGATCTCATCGAGGCCACGCGCATGGCGGAGGGTGTCGCCGTCGCGGCCGGAGACGTGTGCTGGTGGTGCGGGACGGGGCTGGTCGGGGTTAGAGCTAGCCGACGGCGTGATCTGAAGGAGGAAGAAGAGGATCGGGAGGAGCGCCCCGCGTACGATGCGCTTCGCCTCGCTTTGATCGAGTGGCCCGCGCGAGACCGGCGGAACGGTTCGGCCGGCGTGCCGTTCCTAACCACTTCCCTTTTGTATATCGTAGGAGTACTTGGGTATATCGGGGAGGGATTTGCGGCTGCATGCGCTGGCCTTCCAGACGTGTGAGCGACGGGAACTGATTCTTGATCGACTAACAAATTAAGGGCACGTCGTTGTTTTCTTACTTTAATTCTTGAAAAGGAGCATCTCTTTTTTCTCCAGTCTTGCTAAAACACATATAGATGTGCACATATAGATGGCCTGTCTAGAGCACATCTACTTTTCTCCATGGCGAGAGGTAGTGCTATGTCATTAATCTTACGCTAAGATTCGTGCAAGCTTTTTTTTGTGTTTTTTTCTTTTCCTTTTTAGTTTGATTGAGTCACTTAGATGTACAATAGCTAGGGTAGATGTGCTCTAGACAGGCCATTCTTTCTCCAAAAGAAAATTTGGACTATACCATAACCATCAACACTCCAATTATCTCCAATGGTTTTTATGTTTGTTGGTAGAAACCAATTTCATCAACTCGCAAATTATCATACACTCCCATAGGTCATGTCTAAATTGTCTAATAGCTACCCATGGAAGACCAATATCTGAAGAGAACCGGTAGATCCAGGGACAAAAACAAAACAAAGACCAAGAGCTGAAGAGAGCCATTACATCCCGGGATTAAAACTCACACACGCCATTCGCTAGTGCCGGATCGGACGTTGTTGAGGTAGGGAGAGACTGCCATCACCGTGATGATGTCGTCAGGGAAACAAGACCCGAGAAGGAAAAAAGGGAACATACGAAGGGTTCACTCCTTTTGCCGCCAGACGAGAAAGGGGAACCGTTGCGGCGGTGTGTGGGAGAATTTTGGAGGTGGCGGTTCTGATTGTGCCTCCACTCCAAACGTGGAGACAAATGAGACAGAGGTATGTTTAGTAACTAATCAACCACAATATATGTGATTACAAGTACTTGCTCCCCCCCAAACTCAAACTTAGTGAAAAGTTCCCCTGCCTCCTGGGTCCCTCTGGCGATTCCGGAGGCCCCCACGCTAGAATCCACTACCTCTCGCCATGGATGGATAATCTCTGTGTTGGATAGATATTTCATTGGTCTACCGCCTTCTGTTGGTTCCACACAAGTTCCCTGTAGCCCATGTTCGGCATAGCTTTATCGTGCCCCATCCGGCCTCAATGGTTGTGCCATTCTTTCATTTGTTGCCATTTTGTTTATGTGTTGTCGTCGATGTTGTCGCGTGCCATGTGGGTGTGTGATGTTTTCGCTTCTATAAGATGTGGCTCTACTCCGGCTCCAGGAGAAATTCTGTCGTTGCTTCAGCACTGGCAACAATGACGCCTTTGGGTGCGATGTTCCTTCTTGAAGGTCATGCGAAATGGCTCATGGTCATCCTTCTTCTTGTTCGTGGCCCGACCCTCCGCCTTTGTTTTCCTCCATGATGATATTTATTCTCTCAACAACCTGGTGACACTAGTGCGGAAATGTCTACCTATGGCGTCAAAAAATTGGCCTTGCTGGCGTGGACACCAGGCGCTACTGTTTAAAAATAGTGGTGGCGTTGGAGCCCATGTCAACATTATTGTCGGTGTTGATGGTGTGCCACGTGGCAACGCCATCACTAATATTCATCAGTAGTGACATGCCAACATCAATAAAAGTTGTAGAGTAGCTCTTTCCCAACCAAATGATAGCACAATCCATTTTACCAACATCAATAAAATCAAGTTTTGATAGTACTAAATAGAGTCAATAACAATATTTAAGTTCAACAACGTAATAATTAACATAGTTCAACAAAGTACTAAAAAGAGGCAAGTAGCACACATTTTCACCTAAATATAGGTGGTAATAACATAATATGATCTCGCACGCATGTGTACTAACTAGACTCTTCTCAGGTAGACTCGGGGTCATAGTTTGGAGTAAGTGAACCAGAGCTGTCAGAACACTTGTAGTAGACCATGATCTCATCACGATTATATTTGAGGTAGAACGTGGCCCTCTCCCCATGTTCCACCCCGTAAGCATGCGCAAGAGCTCTCTAACCATGGCACCCGAGATTGCTATAGTATGTCTCGTTGGTGACAAGACAATTGAAGTCATGGGTAGTCAACATCTTCATGAGTGTGCACTGGAATGATGGTTGCATCAAGCGGAACGGGAAACCTCTCTAAGAACTAGTACCTTGATCTTTAAGGAATGACCTGAGCAATATTAAAATAATCAGTAGTTAGACAATTTTGAGCACAACCATATGAAACTCAATCAGAACATGTTGAACTAAAACATACCGTCCTAGTCAGCAAGTCATTCAGAAGATTTATGAGTAACTTCATGTCCTTCTGGCATCTCACTCTGCCACAGGTCGCACGCGAGGCATCCACTTATTACTTTCATCATGTTGGCAAAACCAACATACATCATTAAACAAAAGGACCAACACATAACACATGCAAAGATATAATTCAACATACACTACTAGGAAAATGCTTATAGACAATCGCTTACTAGTAGTACTCTTTATTTATCCACGCTACTGCTATTTACTAGTAGCGCGTGTGGCACCCCGGCTCAGAGCAACCGGTTTACCTTGCATTGCCAGCCCAGAAATCTAGTCTTCTGGCAATACACAACAACATGGTACAGAAATAACCGCTTTATTGATGCTAGCGGATTACATAAGTCTGATATTACATCGGGATACGAGGCCAAGCGGTACACACGGTGCTGCTGAACAATATGTACATTATTTAATGAACATGACAAGGGCCTCGATCACTTGAACTACGCGGCAGCGGAAGAACGACGAAGTGGAACTCCATAGCACAGGGACACCGACGTGGACATGGCCTAGACGCGAGATACGCTCCGATGCGAACCGACTTGCCTGAAAGCTGGCATGACACGCCAGGTCAGTACATTGAATGTACTTGCAAGCTCGCAACAAACATAAGCACGATGACAGACAATATCGTGACAATTAATCAAATTAATGCTATGCAAGATCTACTACAGATGCAAATAAAACCAATACGAGCACCGAGTCTCACAGACTCGCTTACTAGACGGTTACCTCGTAACCAAGCGATGACCATACCTGGGTCACAACGGAAACCAACCACTCATGAACAACTCACGAGTTCATGAATCACACGAAACACAATGCATCTCAAACCATCACTTTAGTTTGCAAGATTAATTATAAAATTTGATCCATGGTGTGACTTACTTCCGAGCTATGCCCATAACCGAGGACGCGTCTATAGATAGATTAAATACACTCTGCAGAGGTAGCGTACTTTACCCACACTACGGAACCCTGACCTCGCACTCCCATTCGGGTGGACCAAAGCATTCCGACGAAACCCTCCCTTTGTCATGGCACTCTCCCGGCCACTCCGATCAACTCCCTCTCAAGGCTAGGTCTTGGGTGGCCCCGTGTCTACCAAAGACATCAACGGCCACCGTCGTGGCAAAACGGTCCAAACGGGGACAAGGTACCATAAAAACAAAAATGAGCACACAAAGTTATGTCTGCTTACCGGGCCAGGGTATGCACGCCCATAACCTTCCCTCGCGGGAGGCACCGATGAGAGGCACAATAAAGGACCGAATCAAGACCTTCCCACAAGGTAAATGTGGTCGCACTGAAGCAAAACCCGATTCAGTGGCACCATGATGTGATCAACATCATATTCAAGTTGAACTTAATCAAGTTTACTTTACAAAAACTTATTATAAAATAACAAAGATACTATGCCATAACCATGCAAATAATCGACATGCAACGCAAACAACTCTTAGACATGGATCAATCTTATCAACATAATTATCTTGCACTACTCAAGATCAAAACTTATCTGGTTATAACTCATTTTATTATCAAGCAATTTTTTATTAGTTCACCATTTAAATGAAAATAAAAGAACTGTCATTATTTACCATAGCAATATAATTAATGCACATATCTTATTCTACTTTCCCACACAATTTCATGCATTTAACGAGTAACTAAAACAAGCATACAAGTATGATAAACTAACTAGCAATGAGGGATTTTCTATCATAGCTTACTGTGGAAATACTATCGGAACCGCTAGAACGGCCTGGAGATTCGTGCCATTGTTTGGGTCCGGTTCCTTTTCTATCTCAATTGGTCAATTATATGGGAGGTGTCTTCCTGACTACCGCTGACCGCTTTATGGCTTACGTGTTGACAAAAGCCTGCATCATTGGTCCCGGTCCACATATTTGTTTGATTCCCCGTCACGCGCATGCATGGTTCAGGTTCCAACACCTCTGAAAATTTATGTGCAGGTTCGGTTCTGTACATGACACATTATGACACATGCGTGTTTACAAACAAAAGTTTGAAATGTATGAGCTACTCCGTGGCGTTCTTTCGGCGCGTACGTGGCCGACGAGCAGCAGCGTCAGTTTCATGGAAATTAAAATTTCTTGCAATGCATCTTCTTGGGGTGTCATGCAAAATAATTTCTTAGACTTCGTCGACGTAGGGCACTGCATTAATATTTCCTATCTATTGTTTGAACCTGTTATAACCCTTAAGGAAACCTGCGGCCGTATCTTTCATTGAAACGTATGAGAATTATTATTGTTATTCGTCGGCCGGCTAGACTATACGCGCGTGTATTCAAAACGTATACGTACACGTTGGATGTAGTTACATACTTGGGCCACGCGATGCATGCATGGATATAGTGCGAAGGTATTGATTGACCCCATGACAAATTGTGCACATGCATAGGAGTGTGCACGTATGAGTGCAGTGTATGCATATACAAGCTCCATGATCATCGCATCTTCCGTGAAGGACACGGATAGGCGCCGACGCGTCGGCTGAAACATTTCGGCCGGACGCACGCTAACCATTGGATGTGACGCCCTATCCATTCAATCGCATAAAAAAACATTTGCCCACAGCTTCTTCTTCCTTCCTCCTCCTGTGCATCTAGCCGCCATGGATGAGCGAGGCCCCCGGCCTCGAAGCACCACCGAGCTTCGCCGCCCCCGACACCGGTCACTGTCCTCGCCGGCTCGCCGTCCTCGTTCCTGGAAAGCCGCAGTTCGAGGAGCCCACCCATAGTTGCAGCAAAAATCCCACGCCGGTGGAAGCTCCCATGGTTGCTTGTTGCAGCAAAAAAAAAAAATGTGTGCCGTCGTCATCGCGACCCTCGCCGTCGTTGCCGGCGACCCTTGCCGACGCCTGGTTCCAGCAAAAACAAATCGTGCGTCATCCCCGCCGGCCACACTTCATTGTCGTGGTTGTAGCAAATTTGAGTGCCGGTTGTAGCTTTCCTGCTGCCGGTTGAAGCAAAAAAAAAAAAAATGCAGCTCCACTGGACTGCCATTGCAGCTCCGTTGGACCGCAGTCATCGATGCAACAAAAATGATCGCCGGTAGTAGCAAAACCAGCAACAGTTGTAACAAAAAATGTTGTCCGTCGTCTCGCCATGATTGTTTGTAGCAAAAAAAGATGCAGGTTGTAGCACCGATGCTCGTCGGTTGTAGCAAAAAAAATCATGGTCGTAACCTCGACGTCTGCTAGTTCCAGCAATTTTGTGCCAAGAGGTTGTAGCATCGAGGCTCGTCGGTTGTAGCAAAAAATCACCATGGTTGTAACCTCGACGTCCGCCGGTTCCAGCAAAATTGCCCCGAGGGGTGTAGTCCCGTCATGGACGGTTGCAGCTCCGGCATGGACGGGTCCAGCGAGGCAGGTAGAGCTCCGGTGGCGCGAATCCAAAGTGGATCTGGCCGAGGGCGGCCGGATCGGCTGATTCCCGTGGCGCCGGCGCCCTGGGAGGCCTCCGGGCAGCAACGGTTGACCATGGGAGCGGGGCTGAGAAGGATACGGAGAAAGAAGAGGGAGAGATGAGCGACCAGAGAAGAGAAAAAGGAGGAAGAAGACGCACGTGGGCGGGCCCTCCATCCTACGTGTCGCTAGCCAAGTCGCTGGTTGTGTTCACGCGTGAAAGCGACCGGCCGAAAGGTTCGGTCGGCGTGTCGTTCCTAAATGTTTACCTTCCGTGAATGGCCTACTCGGTACCACATGTAGTCTTGGCGGTTCCCCCGCGCGTGTGTGTATTAATGAGCGGTCAGTTCCAATGTGAGTGATCATACTCGGTATCACAAGTAGTTTCAACAGTTCTTAAAAACAATACCACATGAGTTCATAGGGGTCAGTTCCAACGTGATCGAGCATCGGATCTTCCGTTAATGCCTTACTCGGTACCACATGTAGTCTCGGCGGTTCCGTGCGTGTGTGTGTGCGCGCGCGCGCGTGCGCGTGTGCGTGTGCGCGCGCGTGTGTGTGTGTGTGTGTGTGTGTGTGTGTTAGTGAGCGATCGGTTCCAATGTGAGCGATCACCGGATATTCCATGAATACTTTACTCGGTATCACAAGTAGTTTCAATAGTTCTTAAAAACAATACCGCCTGAGTTCATAGGGGGTCAGTTCCAACGTGATCGAGCATCGGATCTTCCATTAATGCCTTACTCGGTACCACATGTAGTTTCGACGGTTCCGTGTGTGTATCTTCATAAATCACAAAATAAGTAGTTAATTTTACCTTCTATAAAGGGTCCTTCCGGTTCCAATAATTCTCTATGTGTATTTTCCACTTGAAGTTCCTATAGAATAAACCATAGTATCTATTGTCAAGGCTCTAGAGAATATTATGTGCAACGTGCGCCTGGGCCTGGGCACTCCTTTGTAGTACTAGTAGTAGTATGGAGGTGCTCAAAGGATGCACCACAATCTCTACAAATCACTCTTAACCTTACTAGTCTTGTTATAGTGTGTAGGCATGACAACTCCGCGCATGCAGAATGATTGGAGTCAGCTCACTCTGTGCCTTCGGTTTACATGGTTCGGTTTATACGGTTTTTCGGTTTGTACGGTATTAATACTTCGGTAAATACGACATAAAATGGAAATACGGTTCGGTTTCGGTATATACCAAATTATTTCGGTATGGTTTCCGTATATATCATAAAAACCAAAGTTGACGCGAATTTGAAAATGACGTAATAATAATTTACAAATTTATGACTCAAAACCAATCAAAACACATACTATTTTACATAAATAGTATATAACTATATATATAAGTATATAATGCATGCATATATTCATCCCTTAATGATTATGGACGTGCTTAGCATCTTTTAAAGAGAAAAATAACTATGTTACAAGAAAAATGTACATGCTTAGTAGTGAATTTGAATCATGTACAAGAAAAATGACAACTTGTATGGTTGTTTGTCTCGAGAAATATAAATTTATTTTTTACTTCGGTTTATTCGGTTAACCGTTCGGTTTTTCGGTATATACCATAAAAACCAAAGTTCAAATCGGTATGAAAATTCCATACCATACCAAAACCATAAACCATAAAAACCATAAAATTGGTTTGGTTCGGTTTATTTTCAGTATGGTTTTTCGGTTCGGTTTCAAAATGCACAGCCCTAGAATCAGCAGTCATTTTGTTTGTCCATCGGTTCCATCGGGTGAGAGGAGGCATTCACGTGAGTGGTCTAGCCCCACTAGCCACTACCGCCGCACACTGTCATATGGACCATCGTCTCCCGGGCCCTACATGCACAGTACCTTTACTAACACATGCATAGCAGACATCCTAAATCCTTTCACCTTTTTTGCAGTCCTCTTTCAGCACGAATCACAGAGCACGAGCTTGTGGCTCAGATAGCTATTTCTGTAGTAAGCTATTGTAGACACAATTTTGCCTATATATATATATATATATATATATATATATATATATATATATATATATATATAATTTCAAATGCAAATAAAACTCATATTCAAGTAGAAAGTCATATATATTGAAATAACACCATCCAAATGCTGGTGTGGCTTGCCTTAGTGTAGAGGAGGATCACACCCCTCTTGGTTTGCTTCAAGACAAGCTTATCCTTCTGAAAAGAATTTAAAACTACAAAAACAATTATCAAAACCCATTCTGAAAATCACCAGAAATTCTAGATAGGAAGGAAAAATCCACCTTTTGGTGTGCCGCTAGAGCTTTCTGAAACAAAGACAATGCAAAAAGAATCAAATCATTTGGACTTATGGTTTAGAAATGGTGACTGGTCAAACTTTAGTCAAATTTCTGAATAAATTTGAATTAAACAGAAATCCTAGGGGGGGGGGGGTGACGTCGAAGGCGTAAATGGAAAAGCCGCCTCCACTCGTACCGCTTCGGGCGCGAGTGGTGAGGCTGACGGGTGGGTCCCGCACGTCAGGAGAGAGAGAGAGGGGGAAAGCGAGATCAGAGAGGGGCAGCGCTTCGCCGGAGCTCACACCAGTGACGAGAGGGTTTGGGGCTAGGCTAGAGGGATAGGATTGAAGCTGGGCTCGTGGCGCACCTGCACGTACCCGTGGCTTGGCTTGGGGTGGACGGAATTGCTCGCGGTCGAGCTCGCAAGCCTCGGTGGCGGATGGGGTTCACCGGAGTTGTTGAAGACGATGGCTAGGGGCGGCTCCGAGGGCTCCGCGGTGTCCAGGAAGCACCAGCATACTCCCAATGCCCCGCCCGAGCAGCTACTCGAGCTCGAGAGGCACCGGGGAGTGGTGGCCTTGCCGCAGAGGTCGCCGGAGTTCTCTGGTCGGGGTGACGGCCAGAGGCCTGCCCGACCGAGCTGTGGCCCATCTACGTGTTCGCGGAGGTGGTGTGGAGTGGTGCGTGGCTAGGAATGGAGGAGGGGGCGCCATAAATAGCCGGAGCGAGGGGGGATGTGTCGCCGCCGGAGCTCTCTGGATGCACGGCGAACGGTGACGAAAAGCTGCAGTGCGAGGGGGCAAACGCGCAGCGTCAACGCAGGAGTTGCCCACACTCGCGGACGAGCGCAGGAGGTGGTTGAAGAAGCGGACAAGGGCACGCGCGTACTGTGTCTTTTGGCTGCGACGTGCCCGTGATTGCTGTGGCATCTCCGGCATCGGCGAGCGCCATGGAGAGGTCAAGGGTGATGGATCGGGGCTGTAGGCGCGGCGCGGCAGGCGTCGGCGAGCGCTGGATCGAGCACGCGCTGAACAAAGAGGAAGGCGTCATCTAGAGCGCGTCGAGACGCTGGCAGGCATCGTGTCTTCACGCGATCACCATGCTGGCATGGTCAAGACGACGCCCAAATGCTGCCAAACCTTGTCTACGCTCTAGTCCAATGCAGTGTTTAGTCTAGGAAAGATGATGGCTCATAGCCATGCCGACCAGACTTGACTCAACTAAGCTGGCAAGTTTCTGACCAGAAACTTGGTCGCCAAGTTAAGCAATCTTCTAGAAGGACATTAGGGCTGATCTCCTGGGGTTTAGGTTTTCTTAGGAGGGTGTTTATGCTCAAGAAAGATCAGGGCCAAAAGATCAAGGAAAAATGTACTTGTTGTACAAACTGGAATTTTGGGCCAGAAGAGAAATGATTTTCTATACAAAAATATTACAAAAAGTCATGCAATATTTTTGCTTGGGAAGGTGTGCCAAGATCCAAAGAATATTCATGATTTATCTCCGATTTTTGGGAGCAATAAAAATGAGGGTTGCTTTGGAGCACAAGTTTCTGAGTAGAGTTTCAGAGAGGAAAATGAATATTTCTCTTTTATGAAAAATATTCATTTGATTATTTTGGGGATTTATCAGAGGAATAAAGTTGAATGAGGAGTAGATAGGTCACTTGTGTGAAAGCCAAGGGTATGCCCAAGTGACAAGTCCATTTGAATTGATTCCAAAACCCAAATCAAAGCAAGGCAAAAACCAAGTCCGGAAACAGAGAGAAGGCAAGTCAGGAAAAAGAGAGAAGGCAAAATCCAGGCTGTCACAAACCTCCCCCACTTAGGATGAATCTCGTCCTTGAGATTCGGTTGCTTGGGATAATGACTCTGGGCATGCAGTCCTTAAAAATTCCTCTCTTTCCCAGGTTGCTTCCTCTTCGATGTGATGCTCCCACTGAACCTTGTAAAACCTTATTTCTTTGTTGCGAGTGACCCTTTCTGTCTGATCCAATATTCTGATTGGCTTTTCCTCATAAGTCAAATCCTTAGCCAATTCTATCTCTGCCATATCAGTACTTTTCTCTGGTGGCGAGATGCATCTCCTCAGCTGCGAGATGTGAAACACATCGTGTACTTCCGACAGTTCCGGTGGTACCAACTGATATGCAACTGTCCCGACTCTAGCCATGATTGGAAACAAACCGATGTATCTGGGTGCCAATTTTTCGCGGGTCTGAAACCTCTGGACTCCCTTCATAGGGGTGACTCGGAGATATACGTGTTCTCCGGGTTCGAAGCTGATCTGACGGTGTTTGGCATCATAGTAGCTTTTCTATCGTGATTTGGCCAGCTGCAGTCTGTCTTGGATTTCCTTGACTTGCTTCTCCACTTCGAGCATTAAATCAGTCCCGAAAATACGATTGTCTCCGGTTTGAGACCAGTTCAACGGAGTACGGCATTTCCGGCATTTCCGACCATATAGAGCTTCATAGGGTGACATCTTTAAGCTGATCTGGAAACTATTGTTGTAGGAAAACTCGGCGTAGGGTAGACAGTCTTCCCACTTGGTTCCTTGGGCCAATGCACATCCCCAGAGCATATGTTCGAGTATTTGATTTACTCGCTCAGTCTGTCCATCTGTCGGCGGATGATAAGCCATGCTGTACTTTAGAGCGGTCCCCAAGGCTTGGTTTAGCCGGGACCAAAATGCGGAGGTGAAAAGAGATCCCCTATCGGAGGTGATAGTCTTGGGTACTCCATGCAGACTGACGATTCATGACACATACAGCTATGCGAGTTGATTTGCACGGTATGTGGTCCGGATGGAAAGGAAATGTGCCACCTTTGTTAAGGTGTCCACTGTGACCCATATTGTGTCGTTTCCTCGGTGAGACCTTGGTAATTCGGTGATGAAATCCATGCAGATATCATCCCATTTCCATTGGGATATCGGCCGAGGTTGGAGGAGTCCGGCGTGTTTTTGGTGTTCCGCCTTTATCTTGTTGCATATACCACAACATGCCACAAAGTATGCGATATCTTTCTTCATTCCATCCCACCAGAATATCTGACGAAGGTCCTCATACATTTTGGTACCACCTGGGTGAATTGAGTATGGTGCTTCATGTGCTTCTGCCAATATCTTCTTTTTCGGACTTTCTTGATTGGGTACGCAAGCCTTCCTCAGAAACTTAGCGAACCTCTTTGATCCTTAGAGAAATCTGGTGCATGCCCTTGGTGCATCTTCTGGACATATATTTTCAATATGCGGATTTCTTCTTCGAGGGTGGGGGCAACTTCTAATATGTTGGCAAGACGGCCATCGATGATCACCAAATTTAGCTGCGTGATTTCTTCATAAAGCTCAGGAGGCAAGGAATCCATTAAAACATTAAGGTTGGCTGGTTTGCGGCTGAGGGCATCAGCCACTACATTAGCTTTGCCCAGGTGATAATTTATTCTGAGGTCGTAGTCCTTAACCAACTCGAGCCATCTTCGATGTCGAAGGTTCAAATCGGACTGAATATACTTGAGACTCTTGTGGTCGGTAAATATCTGGCACTTCTTTCCAATCAGATTGTGTCTCCAGATCTTCAAAGCGTGTACCACCGCAGCCAATTCCAAATCATGAGTGGGGTAATTTCCTTCGTGTTGCCGTAGTTGTCGGGATGCATAAGCCACAAATTTACCATCTTGCATGAGTACACATCCAAGTCCTTTCCGGGATGCGTCGCAGTAGACATCAAAACTGCGGTAGATGTGTGGAAGAGTTAATACTGGTGCCGATGTCAGCCTGATTTTCAACTCATTGAAACTCCGTTTGCAATCCTCAATCCATTCAAACTTCCTATCCTTCTTTAGGAGCTCGGTCATGGGCTTGGCGATCTTGGAGAATCCTTCAATAAAACGACGATAATATCCGGCTAGTCCAAGGAAACTCCGGGTTTCTGAGACTGTTGTGTGTGCGGACTAATCAAGTACATCCTTCACCTTGCCTGGATCCACTGAGATTCCTTCTGCCGAGAGGACATGCCCGAGAAATCCCACTTGCTGGAGCCAAAACTCACATTTACTGAATTTGGCATAAAGTTGATGGTCGCGAAACCTCTGTAAAACTGCTAGGAGACGCTCCTTGTGTTCATCTTTGCTCTTGGAGTAAATGAGTATGTCGTCACTGAACACCACCACAAATTTGTCCAAGGAATCCATAACACCTTGTTCATCATATGCATGAAGTAGGTGGGTGCGTTGGTGAGGCCGAAGGACATAACAGTACACTCATAAAGACCGTACCGAGTGGTGAACTGATACGTCTCCAACGTATCTATAATTTTTGATTGTTCCATGCTAATATTTATGAAGTCTTGGATGTTTATTGGGCTTTATCATTCACTTTTATATCATTTTTGGGACTAACCTACTAACCCGAAGGCCCAGTCCAGATTGCTGTTTTTTTGCCTATTTCAGGGTTTTGCAGAAAAGGAATATCAAACGAAGTCCAAACGGAATAAAACCTTCGCAGGAGATATTTTTGGACGAAATCACGCACGAGAGACTTCGGGCCAAGCCAGAGGACAGGGGGCCCACCCTCGAGGGTGCGGGGCGCGCTCCCCTTCCCAGGGCGCGCCCCCTGCCTCGAGGGCAGCCCCTGTGTCCCATGGTGCCCCTCTTCTTCCTATATATACCAACGTACCCCAGAAACTCCATACGCAGAGAGAAAACCCTAATTCCACCGGCGTAGCTGCTGTTCCCGTGGTGATCCCATCTTGGAGCCTGTTCCGGGAGGGGGATCCATCACGGAGGCCTTCATCATCATCATCATCATCGCCCTCACCATGAGTTGTGAGTAGTTTACCTCAGACCTTCGGGTCCATAGCTAGTATCTAGATGGCTTCTTCTCTCTCTCTGGATCTCAGTACAAAGTTCTCCTCGGTCTTCGAGGAGATCTATTCGTTGTAATCTCTTTTTGCGGTGTGTTTGTCGAGATCCGATGAATTGTGAGTTTATGATCAAGATTATCTATGAAATATATTTGGTTCTTCTCTGAACTTTTTATGTGTGCTCATAATATCCTTGCAAGTCTCTTCGAATTATTGGTTTGGTTTGGCCTACTAGATCTATAGTTCTTGCAATGGGAGAAGTGCTTGGCTTTGGGTTCAATCTTGCGGTGTCCTTTCCCATTGACAGTAGGGGCAGCAAGGCACGTTTGTATTGTTGCCATCGAGGATAAAAAGATGGGGTTTTCATCATATTGCTTGAGTTTATCCCTCTACATCATGTCATCTTGCTTAAGGCGTTACTCTGTTCATATGAACTCAATACACTAGATGCATGCTGGATAGCGGTCGATGTGTGGAGTAATAGTAGTAGACGCAGGCAGGAGTCGGTCTACTTGTCTCGGACATGATGCCTATATACAATGATCATGCCTAGATAGTCTCATAATTATTCGCTTTTCTATCAATTGCTCGATAGTAATTTGTTTACCCATCGTAGAATATCGCTATCATGAGAGAAGCCACTAGAGAAAACTATGGCCCCCGGGTCTAGCTTTATCATATTACTTTCCCGTCAATTTCTGTCGCCGTTGTTTATTTCCTTTCTTTACTTTCTGTTTCTATACCAAAAATACCAAAAATATAATTATCATCTCTATCAGATCTCACTATCATAAGTGACTGTAAAGGGATTGACAACCCCTTATCGCGTTGGTTGCGAAGTTCTTATTTGTTTGTGCAGGTGCGAGGGACTGGCGCGTGGTCTCCTACTGGATTGATACCTTGGTTCTCAAAAACTGAGGGAAATACTTACGCTACTGTGCTGCATCTCCCTTTCCTCTTCGAGGGAATACAACGCAAGCTCAAGAGGTAGCAAGAAGAATTTCTGGTGCTGTTGCCGGGGAGGCTTACGCAAAAGTCATATACCACGTACCTATCACAAACCCTTATCCTTCGCATTACATTTATTTGCCTCTCGTTTTCCTCTTCCCCACTCCACCTTTGTCGTTTTATTCGCCCTTCTTCCGCCGTGTGTTTATCGTTCGCTTGCTTCTTGTTTGCTTGTGTGTGTTGGATTGCTTGCTTGTCACTATGGCTCAGAACAATACCAAATTGTGTGACTTCTCCAATACCAACAACAATGATTTTATTAGCACTCCGATTGCTCCTATTACCGATACCGAATCTTGTGAGATCAATGCTGCTTTGTTGAATCTTGTCATGAAAGATCAATTCTCCGGCCTTCCTAGTGAAGATGCCGCTACCCATCTAAACAAATTTGCTGATTTGTGTGATATGCAAAAGAAAAGGGATACGGATAACGATATTGTTAAATTGAAGTTATTTCCGTTTTCACTTAGAGATCGTGCTAAAACTTGCTTTTCCTCTTTGCCTAGAAATAGTATTGATTCGTGGAATAAGTGCGAAGATGCTTTTATCTCTAAGTATTTCCCTCCTGCTAAGATCATCTCTCTTAGAAACGATATTATGAATTTTAAGCAACTAGATCATGAGCATGTTGCACAAGCTTGGGAGAGAATGAAATTAATGATACGTAATTGTGTTGGAAATATGCCCTAGAGGCAATAATAAAAGAGTTATTATTATATTTCCTTGTTCATGATAATCGTTTATTATCCATGCTATAATTGTATTGATTGGAAACTCATATACATGTGTGGATAAATAGACAAACTTTGTGTCCCTAGTAAGCCTCTTCAGGACTAGCTCGTTGATCAAAGATGACCGCGGTTTCCAGGTCATAGACATGAGTTGTCATTTGATAACGGGATCACATCATTAGGAGAATGATGTGATGGACGAGACCCAAACGTTAAACATAGCTTTTGATCGTGTCAGTTATCGCTATAGTTTTCTGCATGTCAAGTATAAGTTCCTATGACCATGAGATCATGTAACTCACTGACACCGTAAGAGTGCTTTGTGTGTGCCAAACGTCGCAACGTAACTGGGTGACTATAAAGGTACTCTACAGGTATCTCCGAAGGTGTCTGTTGAGTTGACATGGATCAAGACTGGGATTTGTCATTCCGTGTGACGGAGAGGTATCTCCGGGCCCACTCGGTAATACGTCATCTCAATGAGCTCAAAGTGACTAAGTAGTTAGTCACGGGATTATGTATTACGGTAACGAGTAAAGAGACTTGCCGGTAACGAGATTGAATTAGGTATAGAGATACCGACGATCGAATCTCGGGCAAGTAACATACCAACGAGACAAAGGGAACTGTATACGGGATTGCCTGAATCCTTGACATCGTGGTTCATCCGATGAGATCATCGAGGAACGTGTGGGAACCAATATGGGTATCCAGATCCCGCTATTGGTTATTGACCTGGGAGTGTCTCGGTCATGTCTGCATAGTTTCCGAACCCGCAGGGTCTACACACTTAAGGTTCGGTGACGCTAGGGTTGTTAGTGAGAACAGTGCATGGTTACCGACGGTTGTTCGGAGTCCCGGATGAGATCCCGGACGTGACGAGGGTCTTCGGAATGGTCCGGGGACGAAGATTGATATATAGGATGAGAGTGATCGGAGTCCGGAAGTGTTCCGGGGAGCATCGGGGAGTCGTCGGATGACCGAAAGAGGTTTCGGGGGGTCCCGGCAAGAGTTGCGGGCCCTATGGGCCATAAGTGGGAGACGTAACAGCCCTCATGGGGCTGTGCGCCCCCCCTTGGGCCCTCCCACCTGCGCATGGGGGCTGGTTCCCCCCTAGGGCAGCCGCACCCCTTGGCTTGGGGGGCAAGGCGCCTGGGGGGGGGGGGGGAAACCCTAGCCCTGGCCGCAGCCCTGGCCGCCGCCCCCCCATCTGCCCTTGCCGCCGCCCCCTAGGGGGAACCCTAGGGGCGCCCCCTCCCCTCTCTTCCCCCTATATAAAGAGAGGCAGAGGGAGGGCAGCCACACACGTTCGTGCCTCGGCGCTGCCCTCCCTCTCCCACAAACATCTTCATAAATTCCGTGGTGCTTGGCGAAGCCCTGCTGGAATTCCTCCATCACCATCTCCACCACGCCGTCGTGCTGCTGGACTTCTCCATCAACTTCTCCTTCCCCCTTGCTGGATCAAGAAGGAGGAGACGTCCCCGAGCTGTACGTGTGAAGAACGCGGAGGCACCGTTGCTTCGGTGCTAGGATCTTCGGCGATCTGAATCGCGGCGAGTACGACTCCATCAACCGCGTTCTTGAACGCTTCCGCTTAGCGATCTACAAGGGTATGTGGATCCAACTCTTCCCTCGTAGATGCATCTCCTAGATTGATCTTGGTGAGCGTAGGAAAAATTTTTGTTTCCCATGCAACGTTCCCCAACAGTGGCATCATGAGCTAGGTTCTTGCGTAGATGCTTTCACGAGTAGAACACAAAAGGGTTTGTGGGCGTTGATGTTTAGATTGCTTCCCTCCTTGGTCTTTCTTGATTCAGCGGTATTATGGGATGAAGCGGCCCGGACCAACTTTACATGTCCACGTACATGAGACCGGTTCCATCGACAGACATGTGACTTTTGTTGCATAAGATGGCTGGCGGGTGTCTGTCTCTCCTATCTTAGTTGAATCGGAATAGACAAAGGCGGTCCTTGTAGAAGGTTAAATAGCAACTTGAATATCACCGTTGTGGCTTTGCGTAGGTAAGAAGCGTTCTTGCTAGATACCCATAGCAGCCACGTAAAACATGCAACAACAAATTAGAGGACGTCTAACTTGTTTTTGCAGGGTATGTATGTGATATGATATGGCCAAAGACATGATGAGATATATTTGATGTATGAGATGATCATGTTGTAATAGTTAATATCGACTTGCATGTCGATGCATACGGCAACCGGCAGGAGCCATAGGGTTGTCTTTAATTTTTGTATGACCTGCGTGTCAATCATTAAGCGCTTTGTAATGCTTTACTTTATCGCTAAACGGTAGCAATAGTAGTAAGAGCATGGTGGGCGCCGACAACCCCGATGGCGACACGATGATGGAGATCATGCCGGTGCTTTGGAGATGGAGATCAAAAGCACGAGTTGATGGCCATATCATGTCACTTATGATTTGCATGTGATGTTAATCCTTTTATGCATCTTATTTTGCTTAGGACGACGGTAGCATTATAAGATGATCCTTCACTAAAATTTCAAGATAAAATTGTGTTCCCCCCGAGTGTGCGCCGTTGCGAAGGTTCGTCGTTTCGAAGCACCACGTGATGATCGGGTGTGATAGACTCTACGTTCGCATACAACGGGTGCAAGCCAGTTTTGCACATGCAGAACACTCGGGTTAGACTTGACGAGCCTAGCATGTACAGACATGGCCTCGGAACACGGAAGACCGAAAGGTCGAGCATGAGTCATATAGTAGATATGATCAACATGTAGATGTTCACCATTGACACCACCTCATCTCACGTGATGATCGGACTTGGGTTGGTGGATGTGGATCATGTCACGCTCGAATGACCAGAGGGATGTCAATTTGAGTGGGAGTTATAAATAATTTGATTAGGTAATAACTCACTTATCATGAACAATAGTCTAAAATGTCTTTGCAAATCTTTTGTTGTAGATGGCTCGCGCAGTAGCTCCCCTGAATTTTAATGCGTTCCTAGAGAAAGTTAAACTGAAAGATGATGGGAGCAACTTTGTGGACTGGCTCCGCAATCTGAGGATCATCCTCACAGCTGCCCAAAAGGTTTATGTCTTAAATGCACCGCTAGGTGAACCCCCCGCTCCTCAGGCCTCTGCGGACGTTATGAACGCCTGGCAGTCGCGTTCGGATGACTACTCAGTAGTGCAGTGTGCCATGTTGTATAGCTTGGAAGGAGGACTTCAAAGGCGTTTTGAACGTCATGGAGCATATGAGATGTTCCAGGAGTTGAAGTTCATCTTTGAAAAGAATGCCAAGATCGAGAGGTATGAGACCACCGATAAATTCTTTGCTTGCAAGATGGAGGAGAATTCGTCTGTCAGTGAGCACTTGCTGAAGATGTCTGGGTACTATACCCGCATAGCTGATCTGGGACTTGTGTTCCCGGAGGAGGCTATCATTGACAGAATTCTCCAGTCACTCCCACCTAGCTACAAGAGCTTCGTGCAGCAGTATAACATGCAAGGGATGAACAAATCCATCGCCGAGCTGTTTTCAATGCTGAAAGTTGCTGAGGCAGACATCCAGAAGGAGTATCAAGTGTTGATGGTCAATAAAACTGCCAGTTTCAAGAAAAATGGCAAGGGCAAGAAGGGTAACTCTAAGAAGGGTGGCAACGCAGTTGCTCATCCAGTGAAGAAACCCAAGGCTGGGCCCAAGCCAGAGACTGAGTGTTTCTATTGCAAGGGGAACGGCCACTGGAAGCGGAACTGCCCCAAGTATCTGGCAGACAAGAAGGGGGCCAACAACAACAACAAGCAAGGTATATGTGATATACATGTTATTGATGTGCACCTTACCAACTCTCGTTGTAGTGCCTGGGTATTTGATACCGGTTCGGTTGCTCACATTTGCAACTCTAAACAGGAACTACGGAATAAACGGAGGCTGGCGAAGGACGAAGTGACGATGCGCGTGGGGAATGGTTCCAAGGTTGATGTGATCGCCGTCGGCACGCTCGCTCTTCGATTACCATCGGGATTAGTTATGAACCTGAATAATTGTTATTTAGTGCCTGCGTTGAGCATGAACATTATATCTGGATCTTGTTTAATGCGAGACGGTTACTCATTTAAATCAGAGAATAAAGGTTGTTCTATTTATATGGGTAATATCTTTTATGGTCATGCGCCCGAAGTAGGGGGTTTATTCTTATTGAATCTCGATAGTGATGATACACATGTTCATAACATTGATGCCAAAAGATGTAGAGTTGATAACAATAGTACCACTTTCTTGTGGCACTGCCGTCTGGGTCATATCGGCGTGAAACGCATGAGGAAGCTCCATGCTGATGGACTTTTGGAGTCTCTTGATTTTGAATCACTTGACACATGCGAGCCGTGCCTCATGGGCAAGATGACTAAGACCCCGTTTTCAGGAACAATGGAACGGGCAAGTGACTTATTGGAAATCATACATACTGATGTGTGTGGCCCGATGAGTGTCACGGCGCGCGGTGGATATCGTTATTTTCTCACCTTCACTGACGACTTAAGTAGATATGGGTATATTTACTTGATGAAGCATAAGTCTGAAACGTTTGAAAAGTTCAAGCAATTTCAGAGTGAAGTTGAGAATCATCGTAACAAGAAGATCAAGTTCCTACGATCTGATCGAGGGGGAGAGTATCTGAGTTATGAGTTTGGCAATCACTTAAGAAAATGTGGAATTGTTTCACAGTTGACGCCACCTGGAACACCACAGCGTAATGGTGAGTCCGAACGTCGTAATCGAACCCTATTAGATATGGTGCGTTCTATGATGTCTCTTGCCGATTTGCCACTGTCGTTTTGGGGATATGCGTTAGAGACAGCTGCATTCACTTTAAATAGGGCTCCATCTAAGTCCGTTGAGACAACACCGTATGAACTATGGTTTGGTAAGAAACCTAAGTTGTCTTTTCTCAAAGTTTGGGGTTGCGATGCTTATGTCAAAAGGCTTCAGCCAGAAAAGCTCGAACCCAAAGCGGACAAATGTGTCTTCATAGGATACCCAAAAGAAACTGTTGGGTACACCTTCTATCTCAGATCCGAGGGCAAAGTGTTTGTCGCTAAGAACGGGTCCTTTCTCGAGAAAAAGTTTCTCTCGAAAGAATTGAGTGGGAGGAAGGTAGAACTTGATGAGGTTATTGAACCTCTACTTCAACCAGAGAGTAGCGCAGCACAGAAAGATGTTTTTGTGGAGCCTGCTACGGTTGAAGAGGAAGCCAATGATGATGATCAAGAAGCTTCTGATCAAGTTACTACCGAACCTCGTAGGTCGACAAGGGTACGCACTGCACCTGAGTGGTATGGTAACCCTGTCTTGGAGGTCATGTTGTTGGACAACAGTGAACCTACGAGCTATGGAGAAGCGATGGTGGGCCCGGATTCCGACAAATGGTTAGAGGCCATGAAATCCGAGATGGGATCCATGTATGAAAACAAAGTATGGACTTTGGAAGTATTACCTGAAGGGCGGAAGGCCATTCAGAATAAATGGATTTTTAAGAGGAAGACGGACGCTGACGGTAATGTCACCGTGTATAAAGCTCGACTTGTGGCAAAGGGTTTTTCACAAGTTCAAGGAATTGACTACGATGAGACTTTCTCACCCGTAGCGATGCTTAAATCCGTCCGAATCATGTTAGCGATAGCTGCATATTTCGATTATGAAATTTGGCAGATGGATGTCAAAACAGCGTTCCTTAACGGTTTTCTTAAGGAAGAGTTGTATATGATACAACCGGAAGGTTTTGTCGATCCAGAGAATGCTGACAAAGTTTGCAAGCTCCAGCGTTCCATTTATGGGCTGGTGCAAGCGTCTCGGAGTTGGAATCTTCGCTTTGATGAGGTGATCAAAGCGTTTGGGTTTGTACAAGTTTACGGAGAAGCTTGTATTTACAAGAAAGTGAGTGGGAGCTCTATAGCGTTTCTAATATTATATGTGGATGACATATTGCTGATTGGAAACAATATAGAATTTTTGGATAGCGTGAAGGGGTATTTGAACAAGAGTTTTTCGATGAAGGATCTCGGTGAAGCTGCTTTCATATTGGGCATCAAGATCTATAGAGATAGATCAAGACGCTTGATAGGACTTTCACAAAGTACATACCTTGATAAAATTTTGAAGAAGTTCAAAATGGATCAATCCAAGAAGGGGTTCTTGCCGGTATTGCAAGGTACAAAGTTGAGTAAGACTCAATGCCCAGTGACTGCGGAAGATAGAGAAAAGATGAGTGTCGTCCCCTATGCTTCAGCCATAGGCTCTATCATGTATGCAATGCTGTGCACAAGACCAGATGTCAGCCTTGCCATAAGTATGGCCGGAAGGTTTCAAAGTAATCCTGGTATGGATCACTGGACTGCGGTCAAGAATATCCTAAAGTACCTGAAAAGGACTAAGGAGATGTTTCTCGTTTATGGAGGTGATCAAGAGCTCGTCGTAAAGGGTTACGTCGATGCAAGCTTTGACACTGATCCGGATGACTCTAAGTCTCAAACCGGATACGTATATATTCTCAACGGGGGGGCGGTAAGCTGGTGCAGTTCCAAGCAAAGCGTGGTAGCCGATTCTACATGCGAAGCGGAGTACATAGCTGCCTCGGAGGCGGCAAAGGAAGGTGTCTGGATGAAGGAGTTCATGACAGATCTTGGAGTTGTGCCTAGTGCATTGAACCCAATGACTCTGTTTTGTGACAACACTGGTGCCATTGCTCTAGCCAAGGAACCAAGGTTTCACAAAAGGACCAGACACATAAAGCGACGCTTCAATTCCATCCGCGATTCAGTCAAGGAGGAGGACATAAGCATTTGCAAAGTACACACGGATTTGAATGTTGCAGATCCGTTGACTAAGCCTCTTCCACGGGCTAAGCATGATCAACACCAAGACTCTATGGGTGTTAGATTCATTACCTTGTAATGCTAGATTATTGACTCTAGTGCAAGTGGGAGACTGTTGGAAATATGCCCTAGAGGCAATAATAAAAGAGTTATTATTATATTTCCTTGTTCATGATAATTGTTTATTATCCATGCTATAATTGTATTGATTGGAAACTCATATACATGTGTGGATAAATAGACAAACTTTGTGTCCCTAGTAAGCCTCTTCAGGACTAGCTCGTTGATCAAAGATGACAGCGGTTTCCAGGTCATAGACATGAGTTGTCATTTGATAACGGGATCACATCATTAGGAGAATGATGTGATGGACGAGACCCAAACGTTAAACATAGCTTTTGATCGTGTCAGTTATCGCTATAGTTTTCTGCATGTCAAGTATAAGTTCCTATGACCATGAGATCATGTAACTCACTGACACCGTAAGAGTGCTTTGTGTGTGCCAAACGTCGCAACGTAACTGGGTGACTATAAAGGTACTCTACAGGTATCTCCGAAGGTGTCTGTTGAGTTGACATGGATCAAGACTGGGATTTGTCACTCCGTGTGACGGAGAGGTATCTCCGGGCCCACTCGGTAATACGTCATCTCAATGAGCTCAAAGTGACTAAGTAGTTAGTCACGGGATTATGTATTACGGTAACGAGTAAAGAGACTTGCCGGTAACGAGATTGAACTAGGTATAGAGATACCGACGATCGAATCTCGGGCAAGTAACATACCAACGAGACAAAGGGAACTGTATACGGGATTGCCTGAATCCTTGACATCATGGTTCATCCGATGAGATCATCGAGGAACGTGTGGGAACCAATATGGGTATCCAGATCCCGCTATTGGTTATTGACCTGGGAGTGTCTCGGTCATGTCTGCATAGTTTCCGAACCCGCAGGGTCTACACACTTAAGGTTCGGTGACGCTAGGGTTGTTAGTGAGAACAGTGCATGGTTACCGAAGGTTGTTCGGAGTCCCGGATGAGATCCCGGACGTGACGAGGGTCTCCGGAATGGTCCGGGGACGAAGATTGATATATAGGATGAGAGTGATCGGAGTCCGGAAGTGTTCCGGGGAGCATCGGGGAGTCGTCGGATGACCGAAAGAGGTTTCGGGGGGTCCCGGCAAGAGTTGCGGGCCCTATGGGCCATAAGTGGGAGACGTAACAGCCCTCATGGGGCTGTGCGCCCCCCCCTTGGGCCCTCCCACCTGCGCATGGGGGCTGGTTCCCCCCTAGGGCAGCCGCACCCCTTGGCTTGGGGGGCAAGGCGCCTGGGGGGGGGGGGAACCCTAGCCCTGGCCGCAGCCCTGGCCGCCGCCCCCCCATCTGCCCTGGCCGCCGCCCCCTAGGGGGAACCCTAGGGGCGCCCCCTCCCCTCTCTTCCCCCTATATAAAGAGAGGCAGAGGGAGGGCAGCCACACACGTTCGTGCCTCGGCGCTGCCCTCCCTCTCCCACAAACATCTTCATAAATTCCGCGGTGCTTGGCGAAGCCCTGCTGGAATTCCTCCATCACCATCTCCACCACGCCGTCGTGCTGCTGGACTTCTCCATCAACTTCTCCTTCCCCCTTGCTGGATCAAGAAGGAGGAGACGTCCCCGAGCTGTACGTGTGAAGAACGCGGAGGCACCGTTGCTTCGGTGCTAGGATCTTCGGCGATCTGAATCGCGGCGAGTACGACTCCATCAACCGCGTTCTTGAACGCTTCCGCTTAGCGATCTACAAGGGTATATGGATCCAACTCTTCCCTCGTAGATGCATCTCCTAGATTGATCTTGGTGAGCGTAGGAAAAATTTTTGTTTCCCATGCAACGTTCCCCAACAAATTGCCCTACACATGGTTTGAATCTGTGGATGATTATTCAGAACTTTTATGCTGGCTTGAATTTTGCTTCTAGAAATCTTTTAGATTCGGCCGCCGGAGGCACTTTCATGGAAACTACCTTAGGATAAGCTACCAAACTCCTAGATAATATTATGGTTAATTATTCTCAATGGCACATCGAAAGATCTACTAGTAAAAAAGTGCATGCTATCGAAGGAATTAGTGTTTTGAGTGGAAAGATGGATGAACTTATGAAATTGTTTGCTGCTAAGAGTGCTTCTTCTGATCCTAATGATATGCCTTTGTCCACTTTGATTGAGAATAACAATGAATCTTTGGATGTGAATTTTGTTGGTAGGAATAATTTTGGTAACAATGCTTATAGAGGTAATTTTAATCCTAGGACTTTTCCTAGTAATTCCTCTAATAATTTTGGTAATTCCTACAACAACTCTTATGAAAAGATGCCTTCTGAATTTGAAACTAGTGTTAATGAGTTTATGATCTCGCAAAAGAATTTCAATGCTATGCTTGAAGAGAAATTGCTTAAAGTTGATGAATTGGCTAGAAGTGTGGATAGAATTACTCTTGATGTTGATTCTTTGAAACTTAGATCTATCCCACCTAAGCATGATATCAATGAGTCTCTCAAAGCCATGAGAATTTCCATTGATGAATGCAAAGAAATAACCGCTAGAATACGTGCTAAAAGAGAAGATTATATTAGATCGTGTTCTTCTAGTTATCGTGAAAATAAAGATGAAGATCTGAAAGTTATTGATGTGTCTCCTATTAGATCCTTGTTTTCTAGTATTAATCTTGATGAGAATAGGATTGGAGATGATTCGGAGTTTTTAGATGCTAAAATTATTAAAAGTGGGATTGAAGAAATTAAAACTTTGCATAGTGATGAACCCACTACATTTGATTTCAAGGGATTCAATTATGATAATTGCTCTTTGATTGATTGTATTTCCTTGATGCAATCCGTGCTAAATTCTCCGCATGCTTATAGTCAAAATAAATCTTTCACTAAACATATAGTTGATTCTTTGATGCAATCTTATGAAGAAAAACTTGAGTTGGAAGTTTCTATACCTAGAAAGCTTTATGATGAATGGGAACCTACTATCAAAATAAAAATAAAAGGTCATGAATGCTATGCTTGTGTGATTTGGGTGCTAGTGTTTCCACTATCCCGAAAATTTTGTGTGATTTGCTAGGGTTCCATGAGCTTGATGATTGTTCTTTAAATTTGCATCTTGTGGATTCCAATATTAAGAAACCTATGGGAAGAATTAATAATGTTCTTATTGTTGCCAATAGGAATTATGTGCCCGTAGATTTCATTGTTCTTGATATAGATTGCAATCCTTCATGTCCTATTATTCTTGGTAGACCTTTCCTTAGAACGATTGGTGCAATTATTGATATGAAGGAAGGAAATATTAGATTCCAATTTCCGTTAAGGAAAGGCATGGAACACTTTCCTAGAAAGAAAATCAAATTACCATATGAATATATCATGAGAGCCACTTATGGATTGCCTTCCAAAGATGGCAATACCTAGATCTATCTTGTATCGTGCCTAGCTAGGGGCGTAAAACGATAGCGCTTGTTGGGAGGCAACCCAATTTTATGTTTTTTTGCTTTTGTTGCTGTTAGGGAATAAATATTGCATCCAGCCTCTGATTATATGTGTTTTCATGTTTTGTTTAGTGTTCGTGCCAAGTAGAACCTTTGGTAAGACTTGTGTGAAGTTTATTTGATCTTGCTGTGAAAAACAGAATCGTTAGCACTCGCTAAAGTAGTCTTCAGATATTACTGGAGCGTGCTTTTTAGTTGATTATTTTTGCTGCTGATTGGCAGACAAATTGCGCAAATTTACCAATTTAGTTTGAATTTTTTGGAGTTCCAGAAGTAGGCGAACCCAGCAGATTACTACAGACTGTTCTGTTTTTGACAGATTCTGTTTTTCGTGTGTTGTTTGCTTATTCCGATGCATCTATGAGTAATATTGGAGGATATGAATCATAGAAAACTTGGAGTACAGTAGGTTTAACACCAATATAAACAAATTATGAATTCCTTGCTGTACCTTTGAGTGGTGGTTTGCTTTCTCTTACTAACGGAGCTCACGAGAATTTTTGTCTAAGTTTTGTGTTGTGAAGTTTTCAAGTTTTGAGTATTGCTTTGATGGACTATGGAACAAGGAGTAGCAAAGGCCTAAGCTTGGGTATGCCCATGGCACCCAAATGAAATTCAAGATAATCAAAAGGCTAAGCTTGGGGATGCCCTGGGAAGGCATCCCCTCTTTCTTCTTCATCCATCGGTAACTATACTTGAAGCTATATTTTTATTCGCAACATGCTATGTGTTTTTCTTGGAGCGTCTTGTATAATTTGAGTCTTTGCTTGTTAGTTTGCCACAATAATACTTGCTGGACACACCTATTTGAGAGAGTTAAATATGCCCTAGAAATTATTAGAACACTCTATGTGCTTCACTTATATCTTTTGAGTTGAATAGTTTTTGCTCTAGTGCTTCACTTATATCTTTTAGAGCACGGTGGTGGTAATATTTTGTAGAAATTGTTGAACTCTCATGCTTCACTTAGATCTATTTGAGAGTCTATTAAAACAGCATGGTAAAGTGTTTAGGCTAAAGAAACTAGTCTTCACATGATAAACATCCAATGTCAATGTGGTAAAAAAATTCACACCAAGTGCATTGAATAGAAAGAGATGTTGGATGCTTGATAATTGTTTTGAGATATGAGGATAGTGATATTAGAGTCATGCTAGTGGAGTAATTATGAAATTGAGAAATATTTGTGTTAAGGTTGGTGATTCTCGTAGCATGCACGTATGGTGAACCGTTATGTGACTAAATTAAAGCATGATGTATATATAGAGTGTCAACCTTTGTGTGGAGGTTGGGGGCGCGCGATGGTTAACTCCTACCAACCTCCCCCCTAGGGGCATGCTTTGATTGCTTTGTTTTGATGACTCATAGATTTTTGCAATAATTATATGATTTCTTATGACTAATGTTGAGTCCATGGATTATACGCACTCTCACCCTTCCACCATTGCTAGCCTCTCTTGTACCGCGCAACTTTCGCCGGTGCCATAAACCCACTATATATCCTTCCTAAAAACATCCACCATATTGTTCCTCAAAACATCCACCATACCTACCTATCATGGCATTTCCATAGCCATTCTGAGATATATTGCCATGCAACTTTCCACCGTTCCATTTATATGACACGCATCATATTGTCATATTGCCATGCATGATCATGTAGTTGACATCGTATTTGTGGCAAGGCCACGATGCATAATTTTTATACATGTCACTCTTGTTTCATTGCACATACCGATACACCGCCGGAGGCATTCACATAGAGTCATACTTTGTTGTTGTAGTATCGAGTTGTAATCTTGTGTTGTAATGAAAGTGTGATGATCATCATTTTTAGAGCATTGCCCCATGGGAGGAAAGGCTGAATCTATAAAGCCCCTCCGCAAAAAGGGCCAAAGAAAAAAAGAAAGACCCAAAAAAGGGAAAAAAAGAAAAGAAAAAAAGGGACAATTGCTACTATCTTTTTCCACACTTGTGCTTCAAAGTAGCACCATGTTCTTCATTGTAGAGAGTCTCATGCTTAGTCACTTTCATATACTAGTGGGAATTTTTGTTATAGAACTTGGCTTGTATATTCCAACGATGGGCTTCCTCAAATGCCCTAGGTCTTCGTGAGCAAGCAAGTTGGATGCACACCCACTAGTTTCTTTTGTTGAGCTTTCATTCATATTTAGCTCTAGTGCATCCGTTGCATGGCAATCCCTACTCACTCACATTGATATCTATTGATGGGCATCTCCATAGCCCGTTGATACGCCTAGTTGATGTGAGACTATCTCTCTTCCTTTTGTCTTCTCCACAACCACCTCTATTCCACCCATAGTGTTATGTCCATGGCTCACGCTCATGTATTGCGTGAAAGTTGAAAGGTTTGAAAAGATAGAGTATGAAAACAAATGCTTGGCTGAAATCGGGGTTGTGCATGATATGAATATTTAGTGCGATAATAAGGGAGCATAGCCAACACTATATGATTTTGTAGGGATAACTTTCTTTAGCCATAGTATTTTGTGAAGACGTGATTGCTTTGTTAGTATTGCTTGAAGTATTGTTATTTCTTATGTCAATATAGACTTTTATCTTGAATCCTTCAGATCTGAACATTCATGCCACAATTAAGAGAATTACATTGAAAAACTATATCGATTAGCATTCCACATCAAAAATTCTTTCTTTATATTTACCTACTCGAGGACGAGCAGGAATTAAGCTTGGGGATGCTTGATACGTCTCCAATGTATCTATAATTTTTGATTGTTCCATGCTATTATTTATGAAGTCTTGGATGTTTAATGGGCTTTATCATTCACTTTTATATCATTTTTGGGACTAACCTGCTAACCCAAAGGCCCAGTCCAGATTGCTGTTTTTGCCTATTTCAGGGTTTTGCAGAAAAGGAATATCAAATGGAGTCCAAACAGAATAAAACATTCGCAGGAGATATTTTTGGAGGAAATCATGCACGAAAGACTTCGGGGACAAGCCAGAGGACAGGGGGCCCACCCTCGCGCGCGCCCCCCTTCCCAGGGCGCGCCCCTGCCTCGAGGGCAGCCCCTGTGGCCCCTGGTGCCCCTCTTCTTCCTATATATACCTACGTACCCCAGAAACTCCATACGCAGAGAGAAAACCCTAATTCCACCGCCGTAGCTGATCTTCCCGTGGAGATCCCATCTTGGAGCCTGTTCCGGGAGGGGGGGGGTCCATCACGCAGGCCTTCATCATCATCACCATCGCCCTCACCATGAGTTGTGAGTAGTTTACCTCAGACATTCGGGTCCATAGCTAGTATCTAGATGGCTTCTTCTCTCTCTCAGAATCTCAATACAAAGTTCTCCTCGGTCTTCGAGGAGATCTATTCGATGTAATCTCTTTTTGCGGTGTGTTTGTCGAGATCCGATGAATTGTGAGTTTATGATCAAGATTATCTATGAAATATATTTGGTTCTTCTCTGAACTTTTTATGTGTGCTCATAATATCCTTGCAAGTCTCTTCGAATTATTGGTTTAGTTTGGCCTACTAGATCTATAGTTCTTGCAATGGGAGAAGTGCTTGGCTTTGGGTTCAATATTGCGGTGTCCTTTCCCAGTGACAGTAGGGGCAGCAAGGCACGTTTGTATTGTTGCCATCGAGGATAAAAAGATGGGGTTTTCATCATATTGCTTGAGTTTATCCCTCTACATCATGTCATCTTGCTTAAGGCGTTACTCTGTTCGTATGAACTCAATACACTAGATGCATGCTGGATAGCGGTCGATGTGTGGAGTAATAGTAGTAGATGCATGCAGGAGTCGGTCTACTTGTCTCGGATGTGATGCCTATATACAATGATCATGGCTAGATAGTCTCATAATTATTCGCTTTTCTATCAATTGCTCGACAGTAATTTGTTTACCCGCCGTAGAATGAGAGAAGCCACTAGAGAAAACTATGGCCCTCGGGTCTAGCTTTATCATATTACTTTCCCGTCAATTTCTGTCGCCATTGTTTATTTGCTTTCTTTATTTTCTGTTTCTATACCAAAAATACCAAAAATATAATTATCATCTCTATCAGATCTCACTATCGTAAGTGACCGTAAAGGGATTGACAACCCCTTATCGCGTTGGCTACGAAGTTCTTATTTTTTTGTGCAGGTGCGAGGGACTGGCGCGTGGTCTCCTACTGGATTAATACCTTGGTTCTCAAAAACTGAGGGAAATACTTACGGTACTGTGCTGCATCTCCCTTTCCTCTTCGAGGGAATACAACGCAAGCTCAAGAGGTAGCATGAATGCGGTCTTAGGAATAACCTCCTTCTTTATCTTGAGATGATGATATCCGGTCCTCAAATCAATTTTGGAGAATACTTTGGCCCCACTGAGTTGATCAAACATCGTCAATCCTTGGCAGTGGATACTTGTTCTTGATGGTGACGTCATTCAGCTATCGGTAGTCTATGCACATTCATAGACTGCCATCCTTTTTGTCCACGAATATCACTGGTGACCCCCATGGTGAAGTGTTTGGGTGGATATATCCTTTCTGCAGCATCTCATCCAGTTGTTTCTTCAATTCCACCAATTCTGATGAAGGCATCCAATAATATTTCTTGTGTATCGGGGTGGTTCCAGGCACCAAGTCCATTGCAAACTCCAATTCTTGGTCTGGTGGCATGCCTGGTAATTCTTCAAGAAATACATCTGGATACTCACTGACCACTGGAATTAATTCCACCTCTTCTGCCACGGCTGGGAAAACCATATCTTTCATGGGTATGCGCTTGTGGGCATAAAAACTTGTGGTGTGACATTCCTTGTTTTTCAGGGTAACTTCTCTGGTCGCACAGCTGATGCATACTTGGTATTGGGTTAACCAATTCATGCCCAGAATAACATCCAATTTGTTGGAGTCGATGATTATCAAAGATGTTGGAAACTTGACGCCCTTGATGTCAATTTCCAATTTAGGGCAGACAAGATTGCTTCTGAGTAGGGATCCCAGGGATTGTACCAGCATGTGTTTTCCCAAAATCGAGCAAGGAAAATTGTTTTGGGAAGCAAAACTCTGCGAAATAAAAAATTGGGAAGCCCTAGAGTCAAAAAAAAAATTTTACGGCGGGTATGTCATTAAGAAGGAACATACCAATGACGACTTCCGGGTCCTACTGGGGTTCGTCGGCAGAGATATGATGAATTTGCCCCTGGATCATATCTGGGGCGGAATACGGCTCCATGTAGTTGACTTGCAGATGGAATGGGGTTGCTTGTTTGTTGTTCTTGGGACACTGTCTGGCATAGTGTCTGGTTTGACCACAGCTGAAGCATGAATTGTTGCGCTGACAATCTTCGCGCACCGGGCTGGTCACGACATTCTTGACTTGAGTGGTAGTCTTGTTGATATTCTGTTGCCAATTGGGTTTGTACTCAACTTGAGTCTGTTGCCAAGTACGAGCCTTTTGCACTGGTTGCATATCCTTCTTCGGCTCGAATTTGCGCTTGTGGTCGTTAACAGCTGGCTTGTTGTTGTGGAGGAGCTTGTGTTCCCTTTCTGCGATGAGGGCGTTGTTCACCAGAGTCAAGAAGTCCGGGAAATCAAACATGCTGAGAGTGCACCTGAGATGCTGATTCAGTCCTCCAAGAAACATGTCGATCTTCCATCCTTTTGTGGCCACATCGTGGAGAGAATAGGGGGCCAAATGGTTGAATTTATTCAGATACTCGTTGACGGTCATGCTGCCTTGAGTGAGGGCGTGGAATTCGTGCTGCTTGATTTTCATAATTCCGGTGGGAATATGATACTTGCGTAAATGATCCTTGAATTTTATCCAAGTAATTTCCTCGTCCGCGGGCCATATTGCACTGGCATTATCCCACCATATAGCGGCAGCTCCTTCGAGATAATGTGTTGCAAAGGGACCTTGTCTCCTTATTCAGTGCGAGCAATCTCCAGTTTCCTCTCAATAGTCCTTAGCCAGTCGTCGGCGTCCAATGGATCAATAGCTTGACTGAAGCTGGGAGGCTTGGTTCGCTGAAAATCTGACAGCTTGGAGTGATGGCCATTCTGGTTTCCATTCCGCCCAACCATAACTTGCACACTTTTCAATATTTCCAGCAGATCGTTGCTCCTTCTTTCTTCAAACGTTCACAAGATTTGCTCAGTGGAAGGCGGATTTGGTGGTGGAGATGGAGGTGGCTAGTATTGCTTGGGGGAATGTCCTGCCTATCTTGGGGAGCGATGATACGTCTCCAACGTATCTACTTTTCCAAACACTTTTGCCCTTGTTTTGGACTCTAACTTGCATGATTTGAATGGAACTACCCGGACT
Organism: Secale cereale; assembly: GCA_902687465.1. Classification (NCBI taxonomy): domain Eukaryota; kingdom Viridiplantae; phylum Streptophyta; class Magnoliopsida; order Poales; family Poaceae; genus Secale; species Secale cereale. The sequence goes on from LR738713.1 coordinate 615,047,932, forward strand.
GACGCTGTTTTCAGCAGAATTGCCATGGTGTTATTTTTGTGCAGAAATAAAAGTTCTCGGAATGACCTGAAATTCAACGGAGAATTATTTTGGAATATATAAAAAATATATGCGGAAAGAACCAAGCCAGGGGCCCCACACCTTGTCCACGAGGGTGGGGGCGCGCCCCCTGCCTCGTGGGCCCCCTATTGCTCCACTGACGTACCCCCGAACTCCATATATTCACTTTCGGGGAGGAAAAAATCAAAGAGGAAGAATTATCGCGTTTTACGATACGAAGCCGCCGCCAATCCCTAACCTCTCTCGGGAGGGCTGATCTGGAGTCCGTTCGGGGCTCCAGAGAGGGGTGATCGTCGCCATCGTCATCATCAACCTTCCTCCATCACCAATTCCATGATGGTCACCGCCGTGCATGAGTAATCCCATCATAGGCTTGCTGGATGGTGATGGGTTGGATGAGATTTACCATGTAATCGAGTTAGTTTTGTTAGGGTTTGATCCCTAGTATCCACCATGTTCTAAGATTGATGTTGCTATGACTTTGCCATGCTTAATGCTTGTCACTAGGGCCCGAGTGCCATGATTTCAGATCTGAACCTATTATGTTTTCTTGAATATATGTGTGTTCTTGATCCTATCTTGCAAGTCAATAGTCACCTACTATGTGTTATGATCCGGCAACCCCGAAGTGACAACAATCGGGACCACTCCCGGTGATGACCGTTGTTTGAGGAGTTCATGTATTCATTATGTGTTAATGCTTTGGTTCGGTACTCTATTAAAAGGAGGCCTTAATATCCCTTAGTTTCCACTAGGACCCCGCTGCCATGGGAGGGTAGGACAAAAGATGACATGCAAATTCTTTTCCATAAGCATGTATGACTATATTCGGAATACATGCCTACATTACATTGATGAACTGGAGTTAGTTCTGTGTCACCCTAGGTTATAACTTTTACATGAGGAATCGCATCTGGCATAATTCCCCATCATCGATCCAATGCCTACGAGCTTTTAAAATATTGCTTGTTGCTTATTTACTTTTCCACTGCTGCTGTTACAAAAACTACAAAAACACTACCGTTACTATTATTGCTTTTACCACTATTTCCATATCACCTTGCTGCAGATACTAAGTTTCCAGGTGTGGTTGAATTGACAACTCAGCTGCTAATACTCCCTCTGTTCCATAATGTAGTGCCTATATATTTTTGCTAAAGTCAAGCATTAGAAACTTTGACCATATTTATAGAGAAAAGTAGGTACATCTACAATACCAAATGCACATCATTGGATACATCATGAATTATATTTTCAGAATGTACATGTTTGATATTGTAGGTGTAGACTGTTTTCTCTATACACTTGGTCAAAGTTGGCAAAGTTTGACTTCCTAAAAAATCTATAGGCACTACATTGCGGAATGGAGGGAGTACTTAAGAGTATTCTTTGGCTCCACTTGTGTCGAATCAATAAATTTAGGTTGAATACTTTACCCTCGAAAACTGTTGCGATCCCCTACACTTGTGGGTTATCAAGACTATTTTCTGGCGCCGTTGCCGGGGAGCATAGCTATATTCTTTAAGTCACTTGGGATTTATATCTGTTGATCACTATGAAGAATTTGAAGGACTAAAAAACCAAGATCTTTCCCTCAACTACGAGGGGAGGTAAGGAACTGACATCTAGCTCTGCACTTGATTCACCCTCTGTTATGAGTAAATTTGCGACACCTACTCCAGCTATTGAATATGATATGTCGCATGTTCTTGATGATGCCACTTCTTCTATATATGATGAAACTACTTCTATGCTTGATAATACTGTGCCACTAGGTGAATTTCTAGATGAACAAATTGCTAAGGTTTGGGAGAATGCAAATACTGAAACTGATAATATTTATGAAAGTGATGATGAAGATTCTCCCCATAGATATGAATTGCCTGTTATTCCTGAGGGTTATGTTATGGATGAAGAAACTGCTAGAGACTTTCTTGCTTGCAACGATAGATATGATCTTAAGAAATTATTAGCTAAGCTGAAAGAAAAGTGTTTGAATGCTATAATGAAATATGACCCTGCTTTTGCTACTTCACCTATCTTTGTTACTGATAAGGATTATGATTTCTCTGTTGATCCCGAGTTAATTACTTTGGTTTGAATCTGATCCTTTCCATGGATATGAATCTAAAACTGTTGTGGAACATCATACTAAGTTGAATGATATAGCTACCCTGTTCACCAACGAGGAAAAGATTCGTTATTACTATATCCTTAAGTTATTTCGGTTCTCGTTAAAGGGTGATGCTAAGACATGGTTTAATCTCTTGATCCTGGTTGTGTGCGTAGTCCCCAGGATATGATTTATTACTTCTCTGCTAAATATTTTCCCGCTCATAAGAAACAATCTGTCTTGCGGGAAATATATAAATTTGTGCAAATTTAAGAAGAGAGTCTCCCACAAGTTTGGTGGAGGCTTCTCCAATTACTTAATGCTTTGCCTGATCATCCTCTTTAGAGGAATGAAATACTTGATGTCTTTTATAATGGACTAACCGATGCTTCCAGAGACCACCCGGATAGTTGTGCTGGTTGTGTTTTCAGGGAAGGAACAGTTGATCAAGCTAAATTACTATTGAATAATATGTTAGCCAATGAAAATAATTGGACACTTCCTGAACCAGCCCCTAAGCCAACTCCGAAGAAAATAGGAGTTCTGTTTATCAGTCCTGAAGATATGCAAGAGGCAAAGAAATCTATGAAAGAAAAAGGTATTAAAGCTGAAGATGTAAAGAATTTACCACCTATTGAAGAAATACATGGTCTTGATAACCCGACACAGGTAGTAAAGGTAAATTATCTTTATAGATTTGATGAAGGTGATATTCCTCGTTATAAGTCTGCTAGCCAATGCTTAGATGAGTTTGATAATTTTATTGTGAAGCAAGAAAACTTTAATGCTTATGTTAGTAGACAATTGCAACGTAATGCTTATATGATTGAACGCTTGAGTGATTATATGTCTAGGGTTAAAAGTGAATTGAAACTCATTAGTAAACATGCTTCTATGGTTACCACTCAAGTAGAACAAGTACTTAAGGCTCAAAATGATTTGCTCAATGAATTAAATAGTAAGAATAATGACTTTGATGTTAGAGTTGCAACTAGAGAGGGTAAAGTGACTCAAGAACCTTTGTATCCCGAGGGCCACCCTAAGAGAATTGAGCAAGATTCTCAGAGAGCTAATTTAGATGCACCTAATTCTTCTAAGAAGAAGAAAAAGAAAAATGATAGGACTTTGCATGCTTCTAGTGAACCTGTAGCTGACACACCTAAGAATCCCAATGATATCTCTATTTCTGATGCTGAGATACAATCTGGTAATGAACATGAACCTAGTGATAATGCTAATGATGATGTTCATGATGATACTCAACCTAGCAATGGTAATGATGTAGAGATTGAACCTGCTGTTGATCTTGATAACCCACAATCAAGGAATCAACATTATGATAAGAGAGACTTTGTTGCTAGGAAGCACGGTAAGGAAAGAGAACCATGGGTTCAGAAACCCATGCCTTTTCCTCCTAAACCATCCAAGAAAAAGGATGATGAGGATTTTGAACGCTTTGTTGAAATGATTAGACCTATCTTTTTGCGTATGCGTTTGACTGGTATGCTTAAAACAAATCCTTATGCTAAATATATGAAAGATATTATTACCAACAAAAGAAAGATACCTGAAGTTGAAATTTCCACCATGCTTGCCAATTACACTTTTAAGGGTGGAATACCTAAGAAACTTGGAGATCTAGGAGTACCTACTAGACCTTGCTCCATTAAAGGAAACTATGTTAAAACTGCTTTATGTGATCTTGGAGCCGGTGTTAGAGTTCTGCCTCTCTCTTTATATTGTAGACTTGACATGAGTAAGTTGACACCTTCTGAAATATCTTTGCAAATGGCCGATAAATCAACTGCTATACCCGTCGGTATTTGTGAGGATGTGCCTGTTGTGGTTGCAAATGTTACTATTCTAACAGACTTTGTTATCCTTGATATTCCCGAGGACGATAGTATGGCTATTATCCTTGGTAGACCCTTTTTGAATACTGCAGGGGCTATTATTGATTGCAACAAAGGCAATGTCACTTTTCATGTCAATGGTAATGAGCATACGGTACACTTTCCGAGGAAACTGAAGGAAATATGCCCTAGAGGCAATAATAAAGTTATTATTTATTTCCTTATATCATGATAAATGTTTATTATTTATGCTAGAATTGTATTAACCGGAAACTTAGTACATGTGTGAATACATAGACAAAACAGAGTGTCCCTAGTATGCCTCTACTAGACTAGCTCATTGATCAAAGATGGTTATGTTTCCTAGCCATAGACATGAGTTGTCATTTGATCAACAGGATGACATCATTAGGAGAATGATGTGATGGACAAGACCCATCCGTTAGCTTAGCACTATGATCGTTTAAGTTTTACTGCCATTGCTTTCTTCATGACTTATACATGTTCCTATGACTATGAGATTATGCAACTCCCGAATACCGGAGGAACACTTTGTGTGCTACCAAACGTCACAACATAACTGGGTGATTATAAAGGTACTCTACAGGTGTCTCCGAAGGGACTTGTTGGGTTGGCTTATTTCGAGATTAGGATTTGTCACTCCGATTGTCGGAGAGGTATCTCTGGGCCCACTCGGTAATGCACATCACTATAAGCCTTGCAAGCATTGCAGCTAATGAGTTAGTTCCGGGATGATGTATTACGGAACAAGTAAAGAGATTTGCCGGTAACGAGATTGAACTAGATATTGAGATACCGACGATCGAATCTCGGGCAAGTAACATACCGATGACAAAGGGAACAACGTATGTTGTTATGCGGTTTGACCGATAAAGATATTCGTAAAATATGTGGGAGCCAATATGAGCATCCAGGTTCCGCTATTGGTTATTGACCGGAGACGTGTCTCGGTCATGTCTACATAGTTCTCGAACCCGTAGGGTCCGCACGCTTAAGGTTTCGATGACAGTTTTATTATGAGTTTATGAGTTTTGATGTACCGAAGGAGTTCGGAGTCCCGGATGAGATCGGGACATGAGGAGGAGTCTCGAAATGGTCGAGACGTAAAAATCGATATATTGGACGACTATATTCGGACATCAGAAAGGTTCCGAGTGATTCGGGTATTTTCGGAGTACCGGGGAGTTACAGGAATAGAAGAGAGAGGCCAAAAGGAAGGAGGCGCGCGCCCCCCTTCTGGTCCGAATTGGACAAGGGGTGCAGCCCCCTTTTCCTTCTCCCTCTCCCCCTCTTTCCTTCTCTCCTACTCCGGAAAGGAAAGGGGAATCCTACTAGGACTTGGGAGTCCTAGTAGGACTCCCCACACTTGGCGCGCCCCCTCTAGGGCCGGCCTCTCCCTCCCTCCTTTATATACGGGGGCAAGGGGGCACCTCTAGACACAACAATTGATCTCTTGATCTCTTAGCCGTGTGCGGTGCTCCCTCCACCATAGTTCTCCTCGATAATATTGTAGCGGTGCTTAGGCGAAGCTCTGCGACGGTAGAACATCAAGATCGTCACCACGCCGTCGTGCTGACGGAACTCTCCCTCGACACTCGGCTGGATTGGAGTTCGAGGGACGTCATCGAGCTGAACGTGTGCTAGAACTCGGAGGTGCCGTAGTTTCGGTGCTTGATCGGTCGGGCCGTGAAGACGTACGACTACATCAACCGCGTTGTTCTAACGCTTCCGCTTTCGGTCTACGAGGGTACGTAGACACACTCTCCCCTCTCGTTGCTATGCATCTGGTAGATAGATCTTGCGTGATCGTAGGAAAATTTTAAAATACTACGTTCCCCAACAGTGGCATCATGTGCCAGGTCTATGCGTAGATGATATGCATGAGTAGAACACAAGTGAGTTGTGGACGATACTAGTCATACTGCTTACCAGCATGTCATACTTTGATTCGGCGATATTGTTGGATGAAGCGGCCCGGACCGACATTACGCGTACGCTTACGCGAGACTGGTTCTACCGACGTGCTTCGCACACAGGTGGCTGGCGGGTGTCAGTTTCTCCAACTTTAGTTGAATCAAGTGTGGCTATGCCCGGTCCTTGTGAAGGTTAAAACAACACATACTTGACAAAATATTGTTGTGGTTTTGTATGCGTAGGTAAGAACGGTTCTTGCTAAGCCTGTAGCAGCCACGTAAAACTTGCAACAACAAAGTAGAGGACGTCTAACTTGTTTTTGCAGGGCATGTTGTGATGTGATATGGTCAAGACATGATGAGTTATACGGTTTTGTACGAGATGATCATGTTTTGTAAAGTTATCGGCAACTGGCAGGAGCCATATGGTTGTCGCTTTATTGTATGAAATGCAATCGCCATGTAATTGCTTTACTTTATCACTAAGCGGTAGCGATAGTCGTAGAAGCAATAGTTGGTGAGACGACAACGATGCTACGATGGAGATCAAGGTGTCGCGCCGGTGACGAAGGTGATCATGACGGTGCTTTGGAGATGGAGATCAAAAGCACAAGATGATGATGGCCATATCATGTCACATATTTTGATTGCATGTGATGTTTATCTTATTATGCTTCTTATTTTGCTTAGTACGGCGGTAGCATTATAAGATGATCCCTTACAAAATTTCAATGTATAAGTGTTCTCCCTGAGTATGCACCATTGCGAAAGTTCGTCGTGCCGAGACACCACGTGATGATCGGGTGTGATAAGCTCTACGTTCAAATACAACGGGTGTAAGCCAGTTTTGCACACGCAGAATACTCGGGTTAAACTTGACGAGCCTAGCATATGCAGATATGGCCTCGGAACACTGGAGACCGAAAGGTCGAGCGTGAATCATATAGTAGATATGATCAACATAAGATGTTCACCATTGAAAACTACTCCATCTCACGTGATGATCGGACATGGTTTAGTTGATTTGGATCACGTGATCATTTAGATGACCGGAGGGATGTCTATCTAAGTGGGAGTTCTTCAAGTAATATGATTAATTGAACTTTAATTTATCATAAACTTAGTCCTGGTAGTATTAGCATATCTATGTTGTAGATCAATAGCTCGCGATGTAGCGTTTATTTTATATGTTCCTAGAGAAATATAAGTTGAAAGATGTTAGTAGAAATGATGCGGACTAGGTCCGTGATCTGAGGATTATCCTCATTGCTGCACAGAAGTATTATGTCCTTGATGCACCGCTAGGTGACGAACCTATTGCAGGAGCAGATGCAGACGTTATGAACGTTTGACAAGCTCGGTATGATGACTAGTTGATAGTTTAGTGCGCCATGCTTTACGGCCTATAACCGGGACTTGAAAAACGTTTTGAACGCCACGGAGCATATGAGATGTTCCAAGAGTTGAAATTAATATTTTCATACTCATGCCTGTGTTGAGAGGTATGAGACCTCTGACAGTACTTTGCCTACAAGATGGAGGAGAATAGCTCAACCGGTGAGCATGTGCTCAGATTGTCTGGGTACTACAATTACTTGAATCAAGTGGGAGTTTATCTTCCAGATAAGATAGTAATTGACAAAGTTCTCTAGTCACTATCACCAAGTTAGTAGAACTTCGTGATGAACTATAATATGCAAGGGATGACGAAAGTAATTCCCGAGCTCTTCGCGATGCTGAAATCAGCGAAGGTAGAAATCAAGAAAGAACATCAAGTGTTGATGGTTAACATGACCACTTGTTTCAAGTAAAGGGCAAATGGATAGAAGGGGAACTTCAAGAAGAATGACAAGCAAGTTCTCACTTCCATGAAGAAACCCAAAGCTAAACTCAAGCCTGAAACTAAGTGCTTCTACTGCAAAGGAAATAGTCACTAGAAGTGGAACTGCCCTAGATACTTGGCGGATAAGAAGGATGGCAAAGTGAACAACGGTATATTTTGATATACAGATTATTGATGTGTACTTTACTAGTGTTCATAGCAACCCCTGGGTATTTGATACCGGTTCAGTTGCTAAAGTTAGTAACTCGAAACGAGAGTTGTAGAATGAACATAGACTAGTTAAAGGTGAAGTGACGATGTGTGTTGGAAGTGGTTCCAAGATTGATATGATCATCATCGCACACTCCCTATACTTTCGGAATTAGTGTAGAACATAAATAAATGTTATTTGGCATTTGCGTTGAGCATGAATATGATTTGATCATGTTTGTTGCAATATGGTTATTCATTTAAAGTCATAGAATAATTGTTATTCTGTTTACATGAATAAAGCCTTCGATGGTCATACACCCAATGAAAAATAGTTTGTTGGATCTCGATCGTAGTGATACACATATTCATAATATTGAAGCCAAAAGATGCAAGGTTAATAATGATAGTGCAAATTATTTGTGGCACTGCCGTTTAGGTCATATTGGTGTAAAGCGCATGAAGAAACTCCATAGTGATGGACTTTTGGAATCACTTGATTATGAATCACTTGGTGCTTGCGAACCATGCCTCATGGGCAAGATGACTAAAACTCCGTTCTCCGGAACAATGGAGCAAGCAACTGATTTATTGGAAATCATACATACTGATGTATGTGGACCGATGAGTGTTAAGGCTCGCAGCGAGTATCATTATTTTCTGACCTTCACTGATGATTTGAGCAGATATGGGTATATCTACTTAATGAAACACAAGTATGAAACATTTGAAAAGTTCAAAGAATTTCAGAGTGAAGTAGAGAATCATCGTAACAAGAAAATAAAGTTCCTACGATCTGATCGTGGAGGTGAATATTTGAGTTACGAGTTTGGTCTTCATTTGAAACAATGTGGAATAGTTTCACAACTCACGCCACCCGGAACACCGCAGCGTAATGGTGTGTCCGAACGTTGTAACCGTACTTTATTAGATATGGTGCGATCTATGATGTCTCTTACCGATTTACTTTGGGTTATGCATCAGAGACAGCTGCATTCACGTTCAATGGGGCAATATCTAAATCCGTTGAGACAACACCTTATGAACTGTGGTTTGGCAAGAAACCAAAGTTGTCGTTTCTTGAAGTTTGGGGCTGCGATGCTTATGTGAAAAAGCTTCAACCTGATAAGCTCGAACCCAAGTCGGAGAAATGTGTCTTCATAGGATACCCAAAGGAGACTGTTGGGTACACCTTCTATCATAGATCCGAAGACAAGATATTCGTTGCTAAGAATGGATCCTTTCTAGAGAAGGAGTTTCTCTCGAAAGAAGTGCGTGGGAGGAAAGTGGAACTTGATGAGGTAATTGTTCCTTCTCCCGAATTGGAAAGTAGTACATCACAGAAACTAGTTTCAGTGATTCCTACACCAATTAGTGAGGAAGCTAATGATGATGATCATGAAACTTTGGATCAAGTTACTACTGAACTTCGTAGATCAACCAGAGTACGTTCCGCGCCAGAGTGGTACGGCAACCCGGTTCTGGAAGTCATGTTACTAGACCATGATGAACCTACAAACTATGAGGAAGCAATGATGAGCCCAGATTCCGCAAAATGGCTTGAGGCCATGAAATCTGAGATGGGATCCATGTATGAGAACAAAGTGTGGACTTTGGTTGACTTGCCCGATGATCGGCAAGCCATCGAAAATAAATGGATCTAAAAGAGGAAGACCGACGCTGACAGTAGTGTTACTGTTTACAAAGCTCGACTTGTTGTGAAAGGTTTTCGACAAGTTCAAGGAGTTGACTACGATGAGATTTTCTCACCCGTAGCGATGCTTAAGTTTGTCTGAATCAGGTTAGCAATGGCCGCATTTTATGATTATGAAATCTGGCAAATGGATGTCAAAACTGCATTCCTGAATGGATATCTTAAAGAAGAGTTGTATATGATGCAACCAAAAGGTTTTGTCGATCCTAATGGTGCTGACAAAGTGTGCAAGCTCCAGCGATCCATCTATGGACTAGTGCAAGCATCTCAGAGTTGGAATATATGCTTTGATAAGTTGATCAAAGCATATAGTTTTATACAGACTTGCGGTGAAGCATGTATTTACAAGAAAGTGAGTAGGAGCACTATAGCCTTTCTGATAAGTATATGTGAATGACATATTGTTGATCAGAAATGATGTAGAAATTTTCTGGAAAGCATAAAGGAGTGTTTGAAAGGAGTTTTTTTCAAAGAAAAACCTCGTTAAAGCTTCTTACATATTGAGCCTCAAGATCTATAGAGATAGATCGAGATGCTTGATAAAGTTTTTCAATAAATACATACCTTGACAAGTTTTTGAAGTAGTTCAAAATGGATCAGTCAGAGAAGGAGTTCTTGCCTGAGTTGTAAGGTATGAAGTTGAGTAAGACTCAAAGCCCGACCTCGGCAAAAGATAGAGAAATAATGAAATTCATTCCCTATGCCTCAGTCATAGGTTCTATAAAGTATGCCATGCTGTGTACCAAACTTGTTGTGTACCTTACCATGAGTTTGGCAAGAAGGTACAAAAGTGATCCAGGAGTAGATCACTGGACAGCGGTCAAAATTATCCTTAGTTACTGGATGACTAAGGAAATGTTTCTCGATTATGGAGGTGATAAAGAGTTCGTCGTAAAGAGTTACGCCGATGCAAGCTTTACACTAATCCAGATGACTCTAAGTATCAATCTGGATGCGTATTAAAAGTGGGAGCAATTAGCTAGAGTAGCTCCATGCAGAGCATTGTAGACATAGAAATTTGCAAAATACATACGGATCTGAATGTAACAGACCCGCTGACTAAACTTCTCTCACGAAGCAAAACATGATCACACCTTAGTACTCTTTGGGTGTTAATCACATGAGGATGTGAACTAGATTGTTGACTCTAGTAAACCCTTTGGGTATTGGTCACATGGCGATGAGAACTATGGGTGTTAGTCACATGGCGATGTGAACTATTGGTGTTAATCACATGATGATGTGATCTAGATTATTGACTCTAGTGCAAGTGGGAGACTGAAGGAAATATGCCCTAGAGGCAATAATAAAGTTATTATTTATTTCCTTATATCATGATAAATGTTTATTATTCATGCTAGAATTGTATTAACCGGAAACTTAGTACATGTGTGAATACATAGACAAAACAGAGTGTCCCTAGTATGCCTCTACTAGACTAGCTCATTGATCAAAGATGGTTATGTTTCCTAGCCATAGACATGAGTTGTCATTTGATCAACGGGATCACATCATTAGGAGAATGATGTGATGGACAAGACCCATCCGTTAGCTTAGCACTATGATCGTTTAAGTTTTACTGCTATTGCTTTCTTCATGACTTATACATGTTCCTATGACTATGAGATTATGCAACTCCCGAATACCGGAGGAACACTTTGTGTGCTACCAAACGTCACAATGTAACTGGGTGATTATAAAGGTACTCTACAGGTGTCTCCGAAGGTACTTGTTGGGTTGGCGTATTTCGAGATTAGGATTTGTCACTCCGATTGTCGGAGAGGTATCTCTGGGCCCACTCGGTAATGCACATCACTATAAGCCTTGCAAGCATTGCAGCTAATGAGTTAGTTGCGGGATGATGTATTACGAAACAAGTAAAGAGACTTGACGGTAACGAGATTGAACTAGGTATTGAGATACCGACGATCGAATCTCGGGCAAGTAACATACCGATGACAAAGGAAACAACGTATGTTGTTATGCGGTTTGACCGATAAAGATATTCGTAGAATATGTGGGAGCCAATATGTGCATCCAGGTTCTGCTATTGGTTATTGACCGGATACGTGTCTCGGTCATGTCTACATAGTTCTCGAACCCGTAGGGTCCGCACGCTTAAGGTTTCGATGACAGTTTTATTATGAGTTTATGAGTTTTGATGTACCGAAGGAGTTCGGAGTCCCGTATGAGATCGGGGACATGACGAGGAGTCTCGAAATGGTCGAGACGTAAAAATCGATATATGGGACGACTATATTCGGACATCGGAAAGGTTCCGAGTGATTCGGGTATTTTCGGAGTACTGGGGAGTTACGGGAATAGAAGAGAGAGGCCAAAAGGAAGGAGGCGCGCGCCCCCCTTCTGGCCCGAATTGCACAAGGGGTGCAGCCCCCTTTTCCTTCTCCCTCTCCCCCTCTTTCCTTCTCTCCTACTCCAGAAAGGAAAGGGGAATCCTACTAGGACTTGGGAGTCCTAGTAGGACTCCCCACACTTGGCGCGCCCCCTCTAGGGCCGGCCTCTCCCTCCCTCCTTTATATACGGGGGCAAGGGGGCACCTCTAGACACAACAATTGATCTCATGATCTCTTAGCCGTGTGCGGTGCCCCCCTTCACCATAGTTCTCTTCGATAATATTGTAGCGGTGCTTAGGCGAAGCCCTGCGACGGTAGAACATCAAGATCGTCACCACGCCGTCGTGCTGACGGAACTCTCCCTCGACACTCGGCTGGATTGGAGTTCGAGGGACGTCATCGAGCTGAACGTGTGCTAGAACTCGGAGGTGCCGTAGTTTCGGTGCTTGATCGGTCGGGCCGTGAAGACGTACGACTACATCAACCGCGTTGTTCTAACGCTTCCGCTTTCGGTCTACGAGGGTACGTAGACACACTCTCCCCTCTCGTTGCTATGCATCTGGTAGATAGATCTTGCATGATCGTAGGAAAATTTTAAAATACTACGTTCCCCAACAGAAACAACCTCAGGTCCACAGTATCAATTCTATTGGAAAAATTTCAACTATTACTATTGGAGGTTTTGAATTTCCTCTTCCTACTGTCAAGAAGACATATGATATTCTTATTGTTGGGGACATACATATCCCCATTGAGGTAACCTAGTGTTATTCGAAAATTCTCCGGTTTCAAGTTATTCGGAATGAGTTTATTAACTAGACTTGATCAACCTTGTTAATGGATTCCTTTTGATGACCATGAGACGGGTGAATCTAGATAGCACAACCTTCTGTACCCTCCTTTTACTTTCTGTTAATTAGATTAAATAATGAAAAAATAGTATTTTCTGTCTGTTTCCAGACTTATCCGTGCAATAAAAAATATCCCAAAAATAAAAGTTCTCTAAATGCCCTGCAAATGAAATATGATTTTTTTCTAGAATATTTGAAAATATTTGGCACACAGAACACATTAGGAGGAGCCAGCACCTGGCCACGAGGGTCCAGGGCGCGCCCACCCTCACTGGGCGCGGCCCCTACCTCATGGGCCCCACGTGCCCCCCTCCACTTATTCCAGCACCCACACACTCCTTCCTGCCAAAAAATCACTATCCAGCTCAAGCACGAGTCCTAGCTCATCTTGCCGCCATTTTCGATCTCCTTGCTCAAAGCTCCATTCACAAAACTGTTTAGGGAGATTGTTCCTTGGTATGTGACTCCTCCATTGGTCCAATTAGTTTTTGTTCTAGTGCTTTAGTTATTGCAAATTTTTGCTGCTGTGGTGACCTTGTTCTTGAGCTTGCATGCCAAGAGCCTAAGCTTGGGGGAGTATGTGTTTCTCACCAACATTACATTCATGTTCACACACTTATTTCAATAGTCGGTGCTCACACTCTTTCATAGTACTATCCATGCTAGTTTCAATTCTTTTCTTAGCCTTTTTCTTGTGTGTTAGAAAAACCTTAAGAAAAACAAAAATAATAATTTAGTTGTAGTTTTTAGCTAGTTTGCTTTCCATGCCGGTAGTAGTAGTAATTAAAAGAAAACTCAAAAAGATTTCTCGTTCTTCTTTTGCTTGTTGGGAGCTTTCCCGTGTAAATAGTTTCTTTTATTTCTTTGGGGGTCAAGAGAAGACCATAATGAAAATATTTAGAGGCTCATATATGCTTTATTGTTGACTTAACCTTGAGCCATATTACTTTGTCTTCTCTCTTGTATTAAATGCTTGCAGATTCCAGCTTAGTCCAATGCACGTGCACTATTATTATTATCCATGCCGTTCGGTCGTGCGAGTGAAAGGCAATAATGATGATATACGATGAACTAATTGAGATGAGAAAAGATGGTATGAACTCGACCTCTCTTGTTTTTGTAAATATGATAGTTCATGGTTCCTGATTCAGCTTATTATGAATGAAACATGCTTGCAATGACAATTACACATCATAGCTGCTCATGCCATGCTTAATTAGCTAGGAGTTTATAATGGTCTATCTTGCGTGCCAACATGATATTAAAATGGTTGTGATGTGGTGTGATAGGGTGGTATCCTCCTTTGAACGATGCAAGTGTTTTGACTTGGCACATGTTCACGCATGTAGTTGAAACAAAATCAACATAGCCTCCACGATATTTATGTTCATGGTGATTTATATCCTACTCATGCTTGCATTCATTGTTGATTAATTTTAATGCATGTTCATGACTGTTGTCGCTCTCTAGCTGGTCGCTTCCCAATCTCTTTCTAGCCTTCACCTGTACTAAGCGGGAATACTGCTTGTGCATCCACTTCCATAAACCCCAAAGTTATTCTGTATGAGTCCACCATACCTTCCTATATGCGGTATCGACCTGACGTTCCAAGTAAATTTGTATGTGCCAAAAGTCCAAACCTTCAAATAAAATTCTGTTTTGTATGCTCGAACAACTCATGTATCAACTAGGGCAGTCTATAGCTTCCATGCTAGGTGGATTATTCTCACGATGAGTGGACTCCTCTCATCATTCATGAGAAAATGGCTGGTAATCGGGATGCCCAGTCCCATGCTCAAATCATAATAATTAAACAAAACTCCCCCATGGCTGTTGCTGGTTTGGACGGTACCCGTTGTTTCGGGCTAGCCGTGGAGTGTGCATGTTGGTGGTTGGGGGAGTATAAACTTTACCATTCTGTTTGGGAACCGCCTATAATGTGTGTAGCATGGAAGATATCGAGATTTTTGGTTTGCTATGTAGACAATGAGAGTATACCGCTCAAAATATTATTCATCTCTATTTAAAAATCGAGCTTTGGCACCTCTACAAATCCCTTCTTCCCTCTGCGAAGGGTCTATCTATTTACCTTTATGTTGAGTCATCATCCTCTTATAAAAGAGCACCAGTTGGAGAGCACCGCTGTCATTTTCATGTATTTCTATTAATTTGCATTGAGTATGATTGTGACTGGGTCTCTTTTACCATAAATTACAATGTCTAGTCAGTCCTTGATCTTTAAAGGTGCTCTGCATTTATGTTTTGTGTTCTCACAAAGGGCTAGCGAGATACCATCTGGTTAAGTCATATTATGATTGTTTTGAGAAAGTGTTATCATCTGAGGTATATTATTATTGCTCGCTAGTTGATTATGCCATTGATATGAGTAAACATGAGACCTGAAAGTTATTGTAAATGTGGTTAGTTCATGATCTTTGCCGAAAACCTGAATGCTGGCTTTACATATTTACAACAACAAGGGCAAACAGAGTTTGTCAAAGTTTTTCTTTATCACTTTCAGTTTATCAACTGAATTGCTTGAGGACAAGCAAAGGTTTAAGCTTGGGGGAGTTGATACGTCTCCAACGTATCTACTTTTCCAAACACTTTTGCCCTTGTTTTGGATTCTAACTTGCATGATTTGAATGGAACTAACCCGGACTGACGCTGTTTTCAGTAGAATTGCCATGGTTTTATTTTTGTGCAGAAATAAAAGTTCTCGGAATGACATAAAATTCTATAGAGAATTATTTTGGAATATATAAAAAATATATGTGGAAAGAACCAAGCCAGGGAGCTCACACCCTGTCCACGAGGGGGAGCGCCCCCTCCCCCTGGGCGCGCCCCCTGCCTCGTGCCCCCCTGTTGCTCCACTGACGTACTCCAGGACTCCATATATTCACTTTCGGGGAGAGAAAAAAATCAGAGAGGAAGAATTATCGCGTTTACGATACGGAGCCGCCGCCAAGCCCTAATCTCTCTCGGGAGGGCTGATCTGGAGTACGTTCAGGGCTCCGGAGAGGGGAGATCATCGCCATCGTCATCATCAACCTTCCTCCATCACCAATTCCACGATGCTCACCACCGTGCGTGAGTAATCTCATCGTAGGCTTGCTGGACGGTGATGGGTTGGATGAGATTTACCATGTAATCGAGTTAGTTTTGTTAGGGTTTGATCCCTAGTATCCACTATGTTCTAAGATTGATATTGCTATGACTTTGCCATGCTTAATGCTTGTCACTAGGGCCCGAGTGCCATGATTTCAGATCTGAACCTATTATGTTTTCATGAATATATGTGTGTTCTTGATCCTATTTTGCAAGTCAATAGTCACCTACTATCTGTTATGATCCGGCAACCCCGAAGTGACAACAATCGGGACCACTCCTGGTGATGACCGTAGTTTCAGGAGTTCATGTATTCACTATGTGTTAATGCTTTGGTCCGGTACTCTATTAAAAGGAGGCCTTAATATCCCTTAGTTTCCACTAGGACCCCGCTGCCACGGGAGGGTAGGACAAAAGATGTCATGCAACTTCTTTTTCATAAGCACGCATGACTATATTTGGAATACATGCCTACGTTACATTGATGAACTGGAGCTAGTTCTGTGTCACCCTAGGTTATAACTTTTACATGAGGAATCGTATCCGACATAATTCCCCATCACCGATCCAATGCCTACGAGCTTTTCACATATTGCTTGTTGCTTATTTACTTTTCCGCTGCTGCTGTTACAAAAACTACAAAAACACTATCATTACTTTTATTGCCGTTACCACTCAAAAACACTACTGTTACTTTTATTGTTGTTACCACTATTTCCATATTACCTTGCTACTAAATTACCTTGCTGCAGATTCTATGTTTCCAGGTGTGGTTGAATTGACAGCTCAGCTGCTAATACTTAAGAGTATTCTTTGGCTCCCCTTGTGTCGAATTAATAAATTTGGGTTGAATACTTTACCCTCGAAAACTGTTGTGATCCCCTACACTTGTGGGTTATCAAGCGATGGACAGGGACATCATCACAAGCTCGGCCGCTGCCTCCTCGCCTCATCCTAATATTTGTTTTCCCAATACATAACAATGATGATGAGAAAATTCCAAAATGGGAGGAAAGCCAATGACAAATCCCGGAAGAAAACAGCGAGTGAAAACCAAAGCGAATAAAAGGTTCCAACATAATTATACATAGGCTCAACATGAAAGTACAAATCACAACGGGTCTACTACCCTCATACATGAAACTAAGCATCATGACACGTGCCACATGTGTGTCCCGGATCTTAGTGTTCTCAAGAATGCTGTGCTAGGAGATAGGCAATATAACTTGGGAGCCATTGTTGCACGTAGGCTACATCATAATGGTTTAGATGGAGATTTGTTTGGTGGGATTTATGCCACTTGGATAGCCCGTCGTCTTGGTGTGCCTATACATGAAAATGATGAACTATTACCGCCTGCTTATTTGGATTATAATGCTATGGTTAGCCATTGGTTTATAGAGAGGGATGAACAACCCCTCCAGCATCGACTACTCTTTGATAGGCGCCACACTATCCATATTGCTCTCCCTGCTCCTACCTTCTTTGATTTCAGGCAAAAGGGAGATATATTATAACCAGGGAGGAGGCAAATGAGTATAAGGAGACAATGAGAGCAGCTTGTCTCCAGGATGCAGCTCGCCAGGCAGTAGCCGTTGCATCTCAGTACAACCCCAACTATGACTTTGGATATACGCCAGGCCAATTCTGGCCATAGACCAACTTAGGCCAAGAGCCTAAGCTTGGGGGAGTATGTGTTTCTCACCGACATTAAATTCATGTTCACACACTTATTTCAGTAGTCGGTGCTCACACTCTTTCATTGTACTATCCATGCTAGTTTCAATTCTTTTCTTAGCCTTTTTCTTGTGTGTTAGAAAAACCTTAAGAAAAACAAAAATAATAATTTAGTTGTAGTTTTAGCTAGTTTGCTTTCCATGCCGGTAGTAGTAGTAATTAAAAGAAAACTCAAAAAGATTTCTCGTTCTTCTTTTGCTTGTTAGGAGCTTTCCCGTGTAAATAGTTTCTTTTATTTCTTTGGGGGTCAAGGGAAGACCATAATGAAAATATTTAGAGGCTCATATATGCTTTATTGTTGACTTAACCTTGAGCCATATTACTTTGTCTTCTCTCTTGTATTAAATGCTTGCAGATTCCAGCTTAGTCTAATGCACGTGCACTATTATTATTATCCATGCCGTTCGGTCGTGCGAGTGAAAGGCAATAATGATGATATACGATGAACTAGTTGAGATGAGAAAAGCTGGTATGAACTCGACCTCTCTTGTTTTTGTAAATATGATAGTTCATGGTTCCTGATTCAGCTTATTATGAATGAAACATGCTTGCAATGACAATTAGAGATCATCGCTGCTCATGCCATGCTTAATTAGCTAGGAGTTTATAATGGTCTATCTTGCGTGCCAACATGATATTAAAATGGTTGTGATGTGGTGTGATAGGGTGGTATCCTCCTTTGAACGATTCAAGTGGTTTGACTTGGCACATGTTCACGCATGTAGTTGAAACAAAATCAACATAGCCTCCACGATATTTATGTTCATGGTGATTTATATCCTACTCATGCTTGCATTCATTGTTGATTAATTTTAATGCATGTTCATGACTGTTGTTGCTCTCTAGCTGGTCGCTTCCCAATCTCTTTCTAGCCTTCACCTGTACTAAGCGGGAATACTGCTTGTGCATCCACTTCCATAAACCCCAAAGTTATTCCGTATGAGTCCACCATACCTTCCTATATGCGGTATCGACCTGACGTTCCAAGTAAATTTGTATGTGCCAAAAGTCCAAACCTTCAAATAAAATTCTGTTTTGTATGCTCGAACAGCTCATGTATCAACTAGGGCAGTCTATAGCTTCCATGCTAGGTGGATTATTCTCACGATGAGTGGACTCCTCTCATCATTCATGAGAAAATGGCTAGTAATCGGGATGCCCAGTCCCATGCTCAAATCATAACAATTAAACAAAACTCCCCCATGGTTGTTGCTGGTTTGGACGGTACCCGTTGTTTCAGGCTAGCCGTGGAGTGTGCTTGTTGGTGGTTGGGGGAGTATAAACTTTACCATTCTGTTTGGGAACCGCCTATAATGTGTGTAGCATGGAAGATATCGAGATTCTTGGTTTGCTATGTTGACAATGAGAGTATACCGCTCAAAATATTATTCATCTCTATTTAAAAATCGAGCTCTGGCACCTCTACAAAACCCTGCTTCCCTCTAGCAGGAGTATTGACAAGGGAAGCCCACGCAGAAGGAGCACCGCGAGGGGTCACCGTCAGAGGGTTAACGGCACCCTGAGAAGTCACCGGTGGAACGGAGACTGGAGGAACAAGAGTAGTGTAGATGACAATAGAAAGAGGGTTCCTAGTACGAGCAGCAGCAAGAGCTGTCCGGGCGCGTGAAAGCTCCCGAGCTAACTCGTAGTTCAGGAGATAACTAGCAGTGATATAGCGAGAAAGGTGGCTAGTGGGACGATCGCACGCCGGATTAATCAAAGGAAAGCGGATACGCCCATTCTCGTGCAGAGATGGGTAGTAGAAGAAACCTGGGTGGGTGTGCATGCGAACCTCATTGTAGCGCAAGTCTACAAGAGCCTCGATCGCAGCAAACTGAACCGCCTGAGATGGCGTAGAAGCAAGACCACCCTTAGAAGAACGAGTCTAAGCGCCAAAAGGGGAACTGTGGTGTAGAGTGACCTCAGCACAATACTCATACAATGCACCGGCCAGATGCTCCCGATAGAGCCGATACTCTGGATCAACACCCTCTGGATAGAGTCGTCGCCACACGTTCTGAAGCAGGTGCGGCGATGTGTACGAAGCTGGCTCAAGATGGTACAAGATTCGTACTGGACCCATCTACACTCACAAGCCATACGGTTAGTAATAACAACAAATAAACATGCATGCAATGCAGCAACCAATTTTTATGACTACCGGCACTCAGACGAAGCTATCTACCGTTTTACTAACGCACTAACGGTCTAGCATGTCCTACAAGCAACGCGGCTCTGATACAAAGCGTTGTGGCACCCCGGCTCAGAGCAACCGGTTTACCTTGCATTGCCAGCCCAGAGATGTAGTCTTCTGGCAATACACAACAACATGGTACAGAAACAACCGCTTTGTTGATGCCAGCGGATTACATAAGTTTGATATTACACCGGGATACGAGGCCAAGAGGCACACACGGTGCTGCTGAACAGTATGTACATTATTTAATGAACATGACGAGGGCCTCGATCACTGGGACTACACGGCAGCGGAAGAACGACGAACTGGAACTCCATAGCACAAGGACACCGACGTGGACACGGCCTAGACACAAGATGCGCTCTGATGCAAACCGACTTGCCTGAAAGCTGGCATGACACGCCAGGTCAGTACATTGAATATACTTGCAAGCTCACAACAAACATAAGCACAATGACGACAGACAATATCATGACAATTAATCAAATTAATGCAATGCAAGAACTACTACAAATGCAAAGAAAACCAATACGAGCACCGAGTCTCACAGACTCGCTTACCAGACGGTTACCTCGTAACCAAGCGGTGACCATACCTGGGTCAGAACGGAAACCAACCACTCATGAAGAACTCACGAGTTCATGAATCACACGAAACAAAATGCATCTCAAACCATCACTTTAGTTTGCAAGATTAATTATAAAAGTTGATCCATGGTGTGACTTACTTTCGAGCTATGCCCATAACCGAGGATGCGACTATCGATAGATTAAATACATTCTGCACACGTAGTGCACTTTACCCACACTATGGAACCCTGGCCTCGCACTCCCATTCGGGTGGACCAAAGGATTCCGACGAAACCCTCCTTTTGTCATGGCACTCTCCCGGCCACTCCGACCAACTCCCTCTCAGTGCTAGGTCTTGGGTGGCCCCGTGTCTGCCAAAGACACCAACGGCCACCGTCATGGCAAAATGGTCCCAAACGGGGACACGGTACCATAAAAACAAAAATGAGCACACAATGTTATGTCTGCTTACCGGCCAGGGTATGCACGCCCATAACCTTCCCTTGTGGGAGGCACCGGTGAGAGGCACAACAAAGGACCGAATCAAAACCTTCCCACAAGGTAAATGTGGTCGCACTGAAGAAAAACCCGATTCAGTGGCACCATGATGTGATCAACATCATATTCAAGTTGAACTTAATCAAGTTTACTTTAGAAAAACTTTTTATAAAATACAATGTTAATATGCCATAACCATGCAACTAATCAACATGCAACATAAACAATTCTTAGACATGGATTAATCTTATCAACATAATTATCTTGCACTACTCAAGATCAAAACTTCTTTGGTTATAAGTCATTTTATTATCAAGCATTTTTTATTAGTTCACCATTTAAATGAAAATAAAAGAACTATCATTATTTACCATAGCAATGTAGCTAATGCACAAATCTTATTCTACTTTCCCACACAGGTTTTTATGGTTGGCAAGCTCATCCAGGTCCCACCCATAAACAGACTAACGGTAGGGATCGAGTGGTGGCTCTGGCTCAGGCTCTGCAGCTTGTGCCTGGCCCTACTACTTGTAGAAGACATCTGACGTAACGAGATATATGCCTGTAGACAAATCAAACAGAGATGGTGCAGGCATGGTAACAATCTCACAATATTTTTCATCAAACCTTAATTTATAATTAAGCAACCTATCCTTATCTTTAACAATAAAATCATGTTCTACCATGCTCTTGTAGTCTAGATAAACATGGGTAAGCAATTTTTCTTCCTTCTCATGATGCCTAATAGGTATTCTAAAATGTTCAGCAAGGCGAGAAGCAAAGATGCCTCCAAAGACGGGCCCCTTTGAGCGGTTCAGACTCAGTCATTTAGCAACGACGGCACCCAAGCTAAAAGTTGTGTCTTGAAACAAAGCATGGCGTAAAATGACAATATCAGGGGCACTAAGATTGCCACTGTTCAACGTCTTCACGACGTGGTCCGTCAAGTCTACCTTCAAGGGGCATCTTGCATAATTCACAAAATTCTAAGAGTGATATCTCCTTAACCTCATCATATAAACGGAACTCCACTGTAGGTGGTGTTTTTTAGCATGAAAATGAAAATTTTGCGTGAAAATATTAGTGAGTAAGAGATACTGTTCACGCTGGTCGTGGAGGAAGTCGGAGAGGCCTGCATTATTTGCCAACCAATAAAAATCTTCGTAAATCCTGGTGGACATCATGAAATCATTACAAGGCCATTCACACGGCCGAACTTCCGCCATGCGAGGATGATTATATTTGGGCTTCTTATTTTCTTCCTTCTTCTTCTCCTCTGAGCTCTTACTGGAGGATCCCCTCAACAATCTCTTTATCATTTTACTTCTCTGAATTTTTTTGAAATTTTTAGTAACTCAAAATAAAAGTTAACCAAACTCAACAAGATTGATAGCAACAACTCCTACTAGTGCCTAGGGACTATATCATGCATTAGAACTACTTGGGACCAAAGAAATTTGGCATGCAAGCTCAAGAACAAGGTCACCATAGCAGCAAAAATTTGCAATAAATAAAGCACTATAACAAAAACTAATTGGACCAATGGAGGAGTCACATACCAAGGAACAATCTCCCCAAATAGTTTGGTGAATGGTGCTTTGAGCAAGGAGATCAAAAATGGCAGCAAGATGAGCTAGATCTCGTGCTTAAGCTGGTTGGTGATTTTTTTGGGAGGAAGAAGAAGAGTATGGGTACATGAATAAGTGGGGGGGGGGGCATGTGGGGCCCACGAGGCAGGGGCCACACCCTGGACCCTCGTGGCCATGTGCTAGCTCCCCTCGTTGTGTGTTCTGTGCCATATATTCTCAAATATTCCAGAAAAAACCATATTAAATTTTCAGGGCATTTGGAGAACTTTTATTTTCGGGGTATTTTTTTATTGCACGGATAAGTCTGGAAACAGACTGAAAATAATATTTTTGCTTTATTTATTCTAATTAACAGAAAGTAAAAGGATAGTTATTCTAATTAACAGAAAGTAAAAGGAGGGTGCAGAAGGTTGTGCTATCTAGATTCACCCATCTCATGCTCATCAAAAGGAATCCATTAACAAGGTTGATCAGGTCCTGTTAATAAACTCTTTCCGAATAACATGAAACCGGAGAATTTTAGAATAACACTAGGTTACCTCAATTGGGATATGTATGTCCCCAACAATAAGAATGTCATATGTCTTCTTGACAGTAGGAAGAGGAAATTCAAAACCTCCAATAGTAATAGTTGAAATTTTTCCAATATAATTGATACTGTGGACCTGAGGTTGTTTCCTCGGAAAGTGAACCGTATGCTCATTACCATTGACATGAAAAGTGACATTGCCTTTGTTGCAATCAATAACAGCCCCTGCAGTATTCAAAAAGGGTCTACCAAGGATAATAGACATATTATCGTCCTCGGGAATATCAAGTATAACAAAGTCCGTTGGAATAGTAACATTTGCAACCACAACAGGTACATCCTCACAAATCCCGACAGGTATAGCAGTTGATTTATCAGCCATTTGCAAAGATATTTCAGTAGGTGTCAACTTACTCAAGTCAAGTCTACGATATAAAGAGAGAGGCATAACACTAACACCGGCTCCAATATCACACAAAGCAGTTTTAACATAGTTTCGTTTAATGGAGCAAGGTATAGTGGGTACTCCTGGATCTCCTAGTTTCTTAGGTATTCCACCTTTAAAAGTGTAATTGGCAAGCATGGTGGAAATTTCTACTTCAGGTATCTTTCTTTTATTGGTAATAATATCCTTCATATATTTAGCATAAGGATTTGTTTAATTCACATCAGTCAAACGCATATTCAAAAAGATAGGTCTAATAATTTCAACAAAGCTCTCAAAATCCTCATCCTCTTTTTTCTTGGATGGTTTAGGAGGAAAAGGCATGGGTTTCTGAACCCATGGTTCTCTTTCCCTACCGTGCTTCCTAGCAACAAAGTCTATCTTATCATAACGTTGATTCTTTGATTGTGGGTTATCAAGATCAATAGCAGGTTCTATCTCTACATCATTATCATTGCTAGGTTGAGCATCATCGTGAACATCATCGTGAACATCATCATTAATATTATTTCTAGGTTCATGTTCATTACCAGATTGTGTCTCAGCATCAAAAATAGATATATCATTGGGATTCTCAGGTGTGTCAGCTACAGATTCACTAGAAGCATGCAAAGTTCTATCATTTTTCTTTTTCTTCTTCTTAGAAGAACTAGGTGCATCTAAATTAGCTCTATGAGAATCTTGCTCAATTCTCTTAGGGTGGCCTTCAGGATACAAAGGTTCCTGAGTCACTTTACCACCTCTAGTTGCAACTCTAACAGCATAGTCATTATTCTTACTATTTAATTCATTGAGCAAATCATTTTGAGCCTTAAGTACTTGTTCTACTTGAGTGGTAACCATGGAAGCATGTATACTGATAAGTTTCAGTTCACCTTTAACTCTAGACAGATAAGCACTCAAGCGTTCAATCATATAAGCATTGTGTTGCAATTGTCTACATACATAAGCATTGAAGTTTTATTGTTTCACAATGAAATTGTCAAACTCATCTATGCATTGGCTAGCAGACTTATAACGAGGAATATCACCTTCATCAAATCTATAAAGAGAATTTACCTTTACTACCCGTGTCGGGTTATCAAGACCATGTATTTCTTAAATAGGCGATAAATTCTTAACATCTTCAGCTTTAATCCCTTTTTCTTTCATAGATTTCTATGCCTCGTGAATATATTCAGGACTGAGAAATAGAACACCCCTTTTCTTCGGAGTTGGCTTAGGGGCTGGTTCAGGAAGTGTCCAATTAATTTCATTGGCCAGCATATTATTCAATAGTAATTCATCTTGATCAACTGTTCTTTCCCTGAAAACACAACCAACACAACTATCCAAGTGGTCTCTGGAAGCATCGGTTAGTCTGTTATAAAAGACATCAAGTATATCGTTCCTCTCAAGAGGATGATCAGGCAAAGCATTAAGTAATTGGAGAAGCCTCCCCCAAGCTTGTGGGAGACTCTCTTCTTCAATTTGCACAAAGATATATATTTCCCATAAGGCAGCTTGTTTCTTATGAGCAGGAAAATATTTAGCAGAGAAGTAATACATCATATCCTGGGGACTACACACACAACCAGGATCAAGAGAATTAAACCAAGTCTTAGCATCACCCTTTAACGAGAAAGGAAATAACTTAAGGATATAGTAGTAACGAATCTTTTCATCGTTGGTAAACAGGGTGGCTATATAATTCAACTTAGTAAGATGTGCCACAACAGTTTCAGATTCATACCCATGGAAAGGATCAGATTCAACCAAAGTAATTAACTCGGGATCAACAGAGAATTCATAATCCTTACCAGTAACAAAGATAGGTGAAGTAGCGAAAGCAGGTCATGTTTCATTCTAGCATTCAAGGACTTTTCTTTCAGCTTAGCTAATAATTTCTTAAGATCATATCTATCGTTGCAAGCAAGAAAGTCTCTAGCAGTTTCTTCATCCATAACATAACCCTCAGGAACAACGGGTAATTCATATCTATTGGGAGAAGCTTCCTCATCACTTTCATAAATATCATCAGTTTCTATATTTGCATTCTCCCTAACCTTAGAAGTTTGTTCATCTAGAAATTCACCTAGTGGCACAGTATTATCAAGCATAGAAGTAGTTTCATCATACATAGCAGAAGTGGCATCATCAAGAACATACGACATATCAGATTCAATAGCAAGAGTAGGTGTCGCAAATTTACCCATAACAGATGGTGAATCAAGTGCAGAGCTAGATGGCAGTTCCTTACCTTCCCTTGTAGTTGAGGGTAAGATCTTGGTTTTTGAGTCCTTCAAATTATTCATAGTGATCAACAAATATAAATCCCAAGTGACTTAAAGAATAGATCTAAGCTCCCCGGCAACGGTGCCAGAAAATAGTCTTGATAACCCACAAGTGTAGGGGATTGCAACAGTTTTCAAGGGTGAAGTATTCAACCCAATTTATTGATTCGACACAAGGGGAGCCAAAGAACACTCTTAAGTATTAGCAGCTGAGTTGTCAATTCAACTACACCTAGAAACTTAGTATCTGCACCAAGATAGTTTAGTAGCAAAGTAATATGATAGTAGCGGTAGAGGCAATAAAAGTAATGCTAGTGTTTTTGTAGTTTTTGTAATAGTAGCAACGGAAAAGTAAATAAGCAACTAGCAATATGTGAAAAGCTTTGGATCAGTGATGGGAAACTATGTCAGATGCAATTCATCATGTAAAAGTTATAACCTAGGGTGACACAGAACTAGCTCCAATTCATCAATGCAATGTAGGCATGTATTCCGAATATAGTCATATGTGCTTATGGAAAAGAACTTGCATGACATCTTTTGTCCTACCCTCCCATGGCAGCGGGGTCCTATTGGAAACTAAGGGATATTAAGGCCTCCTTTTAATAGAGTACCGGACCAAAGCATTAACACATAGTGAATACATGAACTCCTCAAACTACGGTCATCACCGAAAGTGGTCCCGATTATTGTCACTTCGGGGTTGCCGGATCATAACACATAGTAGGTGACTATAGACTTGCAAGATAGGATCAAGAACACACATATATTCATGAAAACATAATAGGTTCATATCTGAAATCATGGCACTCGGGCCCTAGTGACAAGCATTAAGCATAGCAAAGTCATAGCAACAACAATCTCAGAACATAATGGATACTAGGGATCAAACCCTAACAAAACTAACTCGATTACATGATAGATCCCATCCAACCCATCACCGTCCAGCAAGCCTATGATGGAATTACTCACGCGCGGCGGTGAGCATCATGGAATTTGTGATGGAGGAAGGTTGATGATGACGATGGCCATGATCTCCACTCTCCGGAGCCCCGGACGGACTCCATATCAGCCCTCCCAAGATAGATTAGGGCTTGGCGGCGGCTCCGTATTGTAAAACGCGATAATTCTTCCTCTTTGATTTTTTTCTCCCCGAAAGTGAATGTATGGGATCCGGGGGTACGTCGATGGAGCACCAGGGGGCCCACGAGGCAGGGAGGCGCGCCATAGGGGAGGGGGTGCTCCCCCCACCCTCGTGGATAGGGTGTGGGCCCCCTGGTCTAGATCTTCTTGCAGGTATTTTTAATATTTTCCAAAATAATTCTCCGTTAATTTTCAGGTTATTGCGAGAACTTTTTATTTCTGCACAAAAACAACACCATGGCAATTCTGCTGAAAACAACGTCAGTCCGGGTTAGTTCCATTCAAATCATGCAAGTTAGAGGCCAAAACAAGGGCAAAAGTGTTCGGAAAAGTGGATACGTTGGAGACGTATCACTCATCTACTACTTTGCCCCTCTTGCTAGATCAAGAAGGCGAGGATGTCATCGAGCTGAACGTGTGTTGAACGCGGAGGTGTCGTACGTTCAGTACTTGATTCGGACGGATGTGAAGGTGTATGACTACATCAATCGAGTTGACAAACCCTTCCGCTTAGCGATCTTCAATGGTATGAAGATGCTCTCCCCCTCTTTTAGCCATGCATCTCCATGGATAGATCTTGCGTGTGCGTAGAATTTTTTTGTTTTCCATGCAACGTTCCCCAACACAGTCGCGGTTCGGCTAGGACCTTTAGTCCCAGTTCCAGCCACCAACCAGGACTAAAGGACCTCGCTCCTGGCGCAACCCCTTTAGGCCTGGTTGGTGTCTGGAACCGGGACTAAAGGTATGTCTTCAGTCCCGGTTCTAGACACAAACCAGGACTAAAAAGATGCCTATATATATGCTCGCTCCTGCCAGCTCACTCCTCTATTTTTTGGCTGGCCGGCGTGTGGGAGGTGTGTGCTACTCTGTTCTCACCTCCTATGCACATGAGGTGTTCGATGAAATTCCCAAGCCACACTTAAGCTTTCTCCTTTCCAAGCTCGACCTCCAAGCTACATTTTCCCCAAGGTTTGCCTAGGTTTGGCGGTGCACCAACTATCCAAGTGTTCTAAAAGGTTAGAAACTACATCCTTTCATCTCTCACTTCTAGTTTAGCTCATTTCAAATGCTCTAGAAGTAGAGTGGTTTGTGGGTTTTAGTGGAGGAGTGTATCTGGGACTTCATTTGATTTAGATATGCACAATTTGAGCTCAAATTAACTTCTTAGAGTTTGCACATGTGTAGGGTGTCGTCCCGTCCCCGTCCTCACCACCGTTGATCGCCCGTGCCGATCTCGTCGCCGGCACCTCCGTGGTGTGCTTATTGTTCTTATCTTGTTTTTAAAATAAAAAATTCTTACTTGTATGATTTTGATAGCTACTTGTATAATTTACTTACTTTTATTATTGTTTGTTATTATAAAGTGCCATGGTTTTGGTATCCGCCGCCTTCGGCTCTCATTCGGTCTATGATTCGGATGTGGTATATTATCTTTTATAACTATTTATTTCATTTAGTGTTTATGACTATTATGCCGACCAACGTGACATAAATGTTTTTATCTAGGAGGTATGTGAACCGGAAAGTCCAACAGACCCTCTTGTCGATAGGTTAAATTTAGGTGAAGAAGAAAACAATTATTTGAAAGAAAAATTGAAAATAATTGAAGAGGATAAGATGAAATTGGAGTTGCATGTTGCCAATGTCATCGATGATCAGAAGATTTGTATGGATGCAATGTGCTTGAAGATTAGAAAGATTAGAAAATATGACATTGATAATGAGGCTTGGTATCATTATGTTGTTGGATCAATTGTTACCTTAGTTGCAATTTTGATCGCATTTGTTGTTTCATTTAAATGTTTTACATCGTAGTATGTTAGTTTCAATGTATGTTTTAATTAGATGCTCAGAGAGTTGTATGTTGTTCTGTGAGAACTATGTATGAACTTTCTGTCGTGGAATTAGCACGGCAGATGTCCGGTTTAACGGACTTAGTTGAGGAACCATCGCACGGGTTAGCTTGAAGGGGTTAAAAGCACACGAAGGACACAGAGGGTTTATACTAGTTCGGCCCCTTCGATGAAGGTAAAAGCCTACGTCTAGTTTGGTTTGGTATTGCTTGGGCGTCGATGAACAGGGAGCTGATTGCTTGCCTGCGTCTCGACGGGTTGTTTCTTGTCCTTGAACCGTCGCCGGGTTGTCCCTTTATATAGAGGCGACACCCGGTCCGGTTTACAGAGTCCCGAGGCCGGCTCATATTTGTGTCCGCCTCAGTCTCTGCTCTTTCTTCCTTGTATCTCAAGTTTACATGATAGGACGGTTTACAAACCGTAAACTTTACACACGGGCCCTAAGCCTTCATGGGCTGTAACCTCTACTGAGCTTATAATTATACAACTATATCATCATAATCTGGTTTACATTAGCCGGTTTACACCTGCTAGTAATATCCCTGACATTAGGCCCCAGAATGATTTGAACTTGTTCATGTCAGTCTTCTCAATCTTGCATAACCTTCTTTCTTGTATCTTCTCAGTTTTTGTAAACCGGCGATGACGTCATCCCTGGAAATCATTTGATTCGATCGTGACATCACTTCCACATTTATCGCGCACAACTGTTTATTATCTTTGCTTTAAAGGCCATCCCGAGAATCGAGGCGACAGGGGAATCTTTATCCAATCTCTTTCTTCCTCAAATCCCGTGCTTACCGTTTCGTCTCTCCTCGGCCTATAAATACCGTTGAGGCCCATCTCTTTCCCCTTCTGCTTCTTCTTCCTCCGTCTCCGCACCCGAGCTTCCGCCGTCGTCCGTCGAGCTCACCGTCGCCAGCAAGTCCGGCTGCTGCATCAACCTGAACGCGACCAGATAACTCGCCGCCTGTCGTTTCCTTCTGCCTCAGGTATCCCTTTTTCCCTCGCTGTAGATCTGTAGCTTAGGGTTTCACCATGTTTCCGCCATTAGACCTCAAAGCTTCGGCTGTTCGTCCTATACGCCATGCTTGTAATAGGCTCAACCTTAAATTTATCTTCGAAACTTGCTCCCACTCCGTAACTTTATGCTTAGATCTATATTTCTCAGTTCACCCTTAGATTCATTTGCTCTGTAGAAGACCTCCGCAGTTCTTCTGTGATAAACCTGCGTAAATTTCCCCTTTTTCTTACTGCTCAGATCTTTTTTACCTTATCTTTCTGTAGAAACCTGTTTCTTCATCCTCATAGATCTGTAAGATACTCGCCGGTTTAGTCAATCATGCATTGTTTCTGCCACGTATCAACCATGAACCCGACGGTTTAGCTTCTTTATTTTTTGTTATCATAAACCAGTAGCAGCTCGTTTCCTGCTTGCTTCCGGGTTGTCCATGCCATTAGTCCCTTGTCTAAACCGTCGTTGTGATTTTGCATATGTGATCCGGTTTATGCCTCTGTACTTGAATAATCCGGATTTTATACTTCACCTTTTCAGCACTTTTCCTTCTGTTAAAATGTCTGCCAAGCAGTTCGTTTCTTGCGACTGGGTTCCTTCCGTTATTACGGAGGAAGACTTAGCTAATGCTGCTGCAGTTGGCACTCTGGGCCCTCAAGCAGTTTTGAAATGGCGGGCCCCAGGAAATGAATGCCCCCCTACTCCCAAAGAATGAGAAATTATTGTTTTCTTTGATCATATAGCCCGGGGCTTTAGTCCTGCCGGTTCAAAGTTCTTCCGCGACGTGCTTGCCGCCTTTCAGCTTCATCCTCAGGACATAGGTCCAAATTCCATATCAAACATCTGTGATTTTCAAGTTTTCTCCGAGGTGTATCTTCGCCATCAGTCGACTTGTTCCGGGATTTTTTCCATTTGAACCGGCGAACTGAGTTTACTGGCGGACCTCATCAAGAACTGGGTGGGGTTAGCATTCAAAAGAGAAGAGACGCAGTCTTTCCTCACGCCGCTCTCCATACACACCCCAAGGATTGGAACAAATCTTGGTTCTATTGCCACGATACTTCACCTGAAGGAGAGAACCCACTGCCGGGTTATCGCGAGCATCGTCTTCCTGAAGATCATCCACTGCCGCAGCGTCTCAGCTCTTCAGAACGGCCCCGGTTCGCCTCTCAACTCGCCAAACTCAAAGCCTTTATGGCCAGCGGATTGACTGGAGTTGATTTTATGCGTTGCTGGCTTGCCTGGAGTATCCTCCCTCTGAGCCGGCGCTCCGGTTTAATGTATTAGTATACCGGAAAGCCGGATGATCCTCAACGGTTTTCCGACGTAACACTTTCTGAAAAGGAAGTTATTGAATCTGCCAAGAAAATGCTCAACATCTCCCTAGAGGAACGTACCCAAACCGGATTGGCTCCATATTATAGGAAGAACAAACTGCCAGCGGTAAGCCTTAATCTCTTCTGTTTGTTTCTAATCCGTTCATTTAAATTATCTTCCATTTATCTCTCATCTTCTACACAGGCCGACGATCCTTTCTGGAAAAGGAAACCTCAGGATAAGTCAGGCAAACAGCCGCGCCGGAAAACCTTCGTTGTTAAGAAGAGAAAGGCGACCGCTGGCTACGGTTCACATGTCGAAGAAGATGATCCGGATTCTGAGGTATGAATCAATCCTGATATGCCTTGTTATCTTTTATCCCGATTTATGTTAACAGTGTCTTTTCACAGGACTTGGTTGAAGCTGATAAAGCGGCCGAAACTGAGGTAATCACTCTTTCTTCGGATTCTGAACTGTCGGTGCCCAAGATTCGTAAGGCATCTCGGAAGTATCCATTTTCTCATCCTTACGCTCAACTGGACCCCAATTTTCTTTTGAAGAAGCAGCAACATGAAGCTCGCCGGACTACACGCCATAGTGGCCATGTAGTCGAGTCTTCCGGAATATCTCTCACTCCGGCCCGGAGGCGCCGCTCTGAGGTTTTACTTTCTCCAACTCTTCTTCATCCCAAGGCCGGACTTATACGCAAACCACTTAAACCGTGTGATCCTAATTATCAGGAGACACCTTTATCATCTTCCGGCGAATCAACCGCCACACAGGTCCCAACTCTGAAGACTGTCCCTGGGTAAGTCCTTTATCTCATCCGGTTTACCTTTGTATTTGCTTTTGTGACTCAGATTTCTTTTTCCAATTCCTTTCAGCAAACCTAAGCCTAGCAAAAGGGCAAAGGCCAGCAAAACGGCTGCTGAGACTGCCACTGATGATCTGGCGGCTGATCCGAATACAGTCATTCCTCCGGAAAATGAGCCTACAGTTCAGCTTGACGATCCTGCTCTCATGGATCATAATTATGCTACTGCTCCTGAAAATCCCAACGCTGAAGATGTTCATGAACCGGCGAGTCCTGTCCGGGCCAACCCTCCTCGGACTAGCCCGGCTCCCGCTAGTCCGGTTCATACTGCCACTCCACAACCGGCAGCTGCCTCTTCCCCGGATATTCAAATAACCGGTACAGGTTATACCGCTCCTGCTGAGCCCATTGTTTTAGCCAAGCATACTGCTAATGTGGAGAAACTCCAGCAAGAGAAGGGCAAGTGGAGTAAAGACTTGTCTAGTTACGCTGAGCTGAGTGCCCAGGAGCTTTATTCCGGGTATTTGAACCGGCTGCATACCAGTCGGGACTATGAAGCGGGCTTGGTCAATCTGATGAAGGATAAATATGAGGTATCTTACTTGTCTTTTGCTTTTGCCTTCTTTGTATTTCTGTCTATATCATGGTAGCCCCCAAGTTCCGGTTTAGCTTTGTTGAAAGGTGAACCGGTACTTTCAAATGTGAGCAAATAATCTTACATTAGCCCCCAAGTGCGAGGGGCATAACTCGGTTTATGTGCCTGGGACTTGTCTGAATCTTTCTTTTGTTGTTTCAACTGCACATTAGCCCCCAAGTGTCAAGTAGACAACTTGTTTGTGTGCTTGAGACTTGTCTTTAATTGTCACTCTTTGATACTTCAATTGCTCATTAGCCCCCAAGGGTCAAGTGGATAACTTGGTTATGTGCTTGAGACTTGTCTGAATTTTGTCATTTATTCCTCTTGATTTCCTTTGCAGGCTGACTTGACCCGGAGAGCTGAAGAAATAACTGAACTCCGGAATAGACTTGCTGAAACTGAATCTGCTGTTGCCAAGGCCAAAAAAGATCTGGCGCTGAGCTTAACCACTGCTGAACAATTGAAGAAATATCTTGAATCGGAACGGGCAACCTGGGAAGTGCAGAAAAATGCTCTTGAAAAGAGAGCGAAAGATGCTGAGGAAGCTCTTAACCCGGTGACAGAAGAACTGTCCGGTTTAAAGCGGCAAATAGAGCTTATGACTTCTGCCGTCTTTGGTAAATACTTAACTTGCACATGCTTTCATCTTTGCAATCTTTATTCCGCTCCGGTTTAACTGTGATAATCATATGCAGGGCGCCACGTCACCCATCTTGGGGATGATTTACGGAAAAACCTCAAGGCCTCTTATACTCTGGTTGAGCAGCTATATTCCGGCGCTCAAAGGATTATAAGCGCGATGTCTTTTAATAAACCGGCCCCCACCACTATCCAAGGTACTCTGGAGAAGTTGTCTATCTTGCCTGCACGCTTGGAAGAGATGAAGTAGTCTGCTGCCCGAGCCGGTTCTCTTGTAGCGCTCACCAGAGCCAAAGCGTGGGTTCCAGATTTTGATCCGGAAGAAGCCTTGAACGGGTATCCCAGCACCAAAGAAGACGGATCGGCCTTCACTGGCAAAGACCTTCATGCTTTGACTAAGGAGATGTGTCCTCTCGCTAGCAAGCTTGCTGTCGAATCAGACTTGACCAGGTATCATCCGGCGTACGATTTAAAGAATGAGCGGGTGGATCGGCCGGTTTATGATACAGAAAATCTAATCCCACCAGTGCGCCCCCACACTTTCGCCCCAGATGTTGATCCGTCTGATCTGATTACTAAAGAGATGTACTTCCGTGCTTTATCAAATATCGATTGGCGCGTTCCTGACTTTCAGCCGCTTCAGGAAGATGAAGAAGCTCCGGAACAAGTCGATCCTCAGCCGTCGCAGCAGGAGGAAGCATAGGCCACACAGTTTATCTTTGTAGCTGCGGTATTATTTTACCGAAAAAACTTTAATCCGTTCAGGCTTGCTGTGCCTTGTAATAGGATAGCTAGAAATATTGTCCGTCTTGATCCGGATGTCCCAACTTTGTTTTGGCGTCTGCCAATTTGAATCCTTTGTCTGATATGGTTTATCTTGCATACTATCTGTTTCTGCATAGATAACACTTAAAAGATGTCCTAGCGGTTTATCGCTGGACCGATTAAAATGCTCTCGTAAATATATCAAACAAGTGTCTGTTTTATACCAGAAATAACTTCATACCTGTGATTAAGTATGCTTGATATCCTTAATCCGGCGAACATTGTTGTTTCTGAGGAAGCTCTTGGCTCCGTTGGGGCGTACCCAATTGTCGGGGGAAACTGTCCTCCCACGAGCACCTATGGGACTGGAGCCCCTTCTACGTTGCGGTAAGGGAGCGGAGGGAGCACGGAGAGCAGATCGAGGAGCACACGCGGGCAGTTTACCCAGGTTCGGGCCGCGCGGACACGTAAAACCCTACTCCTGCCTTGGTTGTATTAAGCTCTTGGGCTCGAGAGCTTGAAGATCTACAGTGCTAGCTACACCGAGTGAGAGAGTTGTCTAGGTTTCGAACCGAACCCTCTCTACGTTGTGCATGGGCCTCCTTTTATAGCTCAAAGGGGTCACCGACAGGTGTCAACGTAGAGGAGGGTAAAAGTGTAAATTTGGTGGTAGTTGTAACAGTGCGTGAACAGTGGATGAACAGTGGACTTCACCTAACTTTGACAGTGGGGGACAAGGGCATTAAATGCCCGTCTCCGTCGACCCCAAAAGCGTCCGTCCATGCTTCTCCGTTCGCCACGGCGGTAGCCTCGTCATCGTGGCTTGCCACCGTGTGCCCCAGGCTGCACAGCCATCTGCCACGTGCCCCTGGAAGGGCCCCAGGGCGACGCGTGGGCCGATGAGCTGGAGCGCGGGCACTCAGCGTAGGTTTCCCCGGCAAGTACCTTGCCGGGGTGGTGATCTTGCCGGGCCCGGAAGCTTGTCGCTCTCCGGGTCCTGCCGGGGCGCAAGATGCGCCGAGGCATCTCTTGAGATACATATTCCTTGGCCTTCCTGGCAAGCTCCTCTTGCCAGGGTCTTGTGCTAAAGTGATAACCTTGAGCCTGGCGCGGCCTTCCCGGCAAGCTCCTCTTGCCGGGGCCTTGATCTTCTGTCTTGTATACTTTGTTCTGGAATGGCTTCATAGGGACCAGAAGGGTTCTTGGCGAGCACGTGGTAAGCCCTGCCACGGGAAGCTGCTACTGCCCGTGCACAAGTTGGGGTACTAAGGTACCCCTATCTTAGTACACCGACAGGAGCCCCCGGGCCTGGGCCACACACGGTGCCGAGCGCTGTTGGGCCAGGCCCAAGACAGTGCACGGGCACACGCGGCCCACGGCAAGCCGTATCCCCTTCCGTATCCGCCGCATCCCTCCCTAACGGCACGCGTCGATTGCGGCGTCGTGGGAGAGATCGTGGCCTGTTCTTTAATGGGAAACGCGGAACGTCCCCCACTTCCCCCTTAAAAGCAAAGGAAGCAGGGGCAGTTCCCCTCCATCGTCTTCATTACGCCTTGATTCTCCAGAAACCTCCGTCGCCCTCCGCCTCCCAAAAGTCGACAGAGAGCCAAGCCCCTCCCTTCCTGCGCCGTCTCCCGCATCCGCGGCATCGTCGACCTCCTCGCCCCTTTCCTCACCGCCCCCGCCATGGCTCCGAAGAGCGACAAGGCGAAGAGCGACAAGGCCAAGAAGGAGAAGTCCGAGCAGGCGGCGAAGCTGGCAGCCCTGCGGAAGAAGTGCGTGGTCTTCGCACCGAGGCTTGGCGCGAGGGAGCTGCGGAACAAATACTATTTGTTCTGGGCGAGGGAGACCCAAGCTCATCCCCGCACCAGAGTCTTCCCCGCCGTCGCCGCTGACATGTTCCCCGGCGGGTACTTTTTCTTTGCCGCGTTCTTCCATTGTGGTCTGTGCCCTCCGTTCTCGGAGTTCTTTTGTGATGTAATGAACACATACGGCCTCCACCTCCTAGATTTCACCCTCAACGCCATCCTTACGATGGCCGTTTTCGTACATCTGTGCGAAAACTATGTTGGGGTTCATCCAAACGTAGCTCTTTTCCGCCACTTCTTCATGCCTAGAGTAGAGTCAGGTGCTCCCCTTTACGGCGGCATCTCCTGGATCTTTAGGCTGAACAAGAAGGACTCGTACCTGAGGGGAGAGCTTCGCGGGAAGTGGGAGGAGTGGAGAGCCGATTGGTGCTGGGTGCTGGAAGATAAGCCTGAGCCCTTTACCTCGCCGCGCCAGACTGCTATAGTGCGCGGCAGGGACTGGAGTGAATTGGCCCCGGAGGATAGCAAGCTTCAGATCGCCCTCATTAGGATCATCCGTCTCCGGGTCGCCAATCTGACTATTGGAGAAGTTGGCGCAGATTTCCTCCGCCGCCGCATCGCCCCTTTATAAGAAAGGAAGAGGCCCGCCTGGGAATTCGGCAATGCGGCAGACATCATGAGGCTGCGCCCTGGATTGAACTACAATTTCACTGCCTTGGAGTTGAAGGGGATGGTCCGGGAGCTCTTCAAGCATGACCCGGCCCACCCGGAGTGGTTCAGACCTTCCCGGGGAGTGGTGCCGCTGTGCAACAGCACTGCCCGAGATTCCCTACGCGCGATGATGCCCGAGTGCGACTCCCATGGCGTCGTCCCCACTTGGCTGGAGCCTCCACCGGATACCGTGCTGACCTTCTTCGACAACTTGGTCGAGAAGCCCCGCAACGCCGAGGAGAACAAGGGCCTCACCAGGGCTACTACTGACCGGGATATAGCCTACATCACCTCCAGGATGGAGGAGGCCGCCGCAGCTGCGGCTGTGGGTGATTTTGGATATACTGTGGAAGAGGCGCAGGCCGCGGACGCAGTGAGTCAAGCAGAGGAGGCGGAAATCCTCAAGCTGCTGAAGCTTGCGCCCGAGGAGTTTGCCGGGGAGCCTTCCGTGAAGTTTGCCGGGACGAGCGAGGTTGCCGGGGGGAGCGAGGCCGCCGGGCACGGCACTGAGTCCAGCGGGCCTGCCGAGGAGGAGGAGGACGCCGGGGCTGGAGATTCTGATGAAGACTCTGGTGGCTCTCTGAATCTTGACGACGATGCCTCCTCATCCTCGGAGAACTCTCCGCCTCCGCCAAGCCCTTCGAAGCAACCGAAGAAGCGCCTCCGCAAGGCAGCTGAGACGGCGAGGCCACAGGCGCCTCGGCAGCAGCCGGCGCGCCGTGCGACGCGCGCCACCAAGACGAGCGAAGTCGACAAGGAGGCGCCCCGTGCTCGAGCGCCAAGCGGAGGGGGATCTTCCCGGAGCGGAACAGGTGCTCCTTCTGCTCCTCGGTCTGCGGCGACAACGGGGGCCGGGTCTTCACAGCCCACAGCCCCGGAGACCGCCAAGCGCCCGAGGGAACCTTCTCCTCCAGCTCCTCGCGTGGGAGCACCCCAGGCGGAGTTTGACTTCTCCGCCCTCAGCTCCGACGAAGAGGAAGAGGAGTAAGTACTTGCAATTCTTTTAGTTTCTTTGATTTTGTCTTGCTTCTCCTTGCTTGGTTCTGATCTTGCTTTTGTTTTGCTTCGTAGGACCTTGACCCAGCGGATGGCGAAGAGGGCCAAGATCCCTGTGGTCGAGATTGAAGACGACGAGCCCGCCGCGGCGACCGGAGATGCGCCAGCGGCAGACTTGCCGGACCAGCCTGCTGCTCCGAGGAGCAGCCCCCAGCGTAAGTCTGGTATTCGTCTTTCTGCTTGATGGGCGCGCTCACGGTTGTTGCTTGTACTGATGTCTTGTTGTCTTGTGCAGAAGTGGAGACGCAGCCGCAGGAGCGCCAGGAGGTCACCCCCGACGAGCCACTTGCTCCACCCTCCCCGCCAAGGATGAACTCCCCGGCGAGGGAGAACGCTCCGCCAAGGACGGGCACTCCGCCAAGGGCGAGTACCCCGCCAAGGGTGAGCAGCCCGACAAGGGTGAGCAGCCCGCCAAGGGAGGGCACAGGCGGCCCTCCGCCGGCAGGGGCCACTACTCCGCCGCCAAGGGAGAATTCCCCGGCGAGGGACCCCGTCGTTGAAGAAGTCCGCGAAGGTAAAGCTTGTAATTTCTTCTTCCCGGATTTGTCTTTTTTGGATATTTGCTTGATCCTTTCTTTTCTTTTTCTTCTGCTAGATCTTCCTGCACCGGAGCGGATGGAGACGGAGGCCACCGCTGAGGAGGAGGTGCACGGCGACGGCGGCAACGCCACTGCCACCGAGGGAATGGCTGGAGCCGACGAGCCTGCCGCTGAAGAGACCGCCCCAACCGCTGATGCCGCGGCTGGGGAAGGGACCGGCGACCATACCGCTGGCCCGGAGGCTGCGGGAGCGCCGGACGCTGCACCGGCCGCCGACCCCTCCGCTTCCGCGGACCGGTCGGGCGTCTACTTGGAGGCCGCCAACGGGGTCTTTATACAAGTCCCGTGGGCGTCCTCGTCTCGAGCACCCGCGGAGGGAGAGACCTTTGACGGAGAGGTCCTCGCCTCCGCCGGATTGAAGGTTGTTGAAGCGCCCGGCAGCAGCGACGAGCCCGAAGAGGAGAGACTCCTTCGTCGGCTCCTGGCCTTGTACCGGGCCAGGCAGGCGAAGTTGGAGTCTCGGGAGGCTCTCGCCGCCAAGGCTGGAGCTGACTTGGAGAAGCGCACCGCGGAGCTCCGCGCCGACAACCAGGCGGCCCTCCGCAACTTGGCGGAGGAGCGTGAAGAGCTTGCCGGGGCGCAGCAAGTCTTCCTCCTTGAAAAAGCTGAGGCCGAGGAGCAGCAGCGGTTGGCCGCCGAGGAGCTGTCCCGGCGAGAAGGAGTACTCAACCAGCGGAAGGTCGACCTCGATGCCCACGAGGACGACCTCGCCGCCCGGGAGCAGGCCATTGGCGGGGCTCTGAAGGAGGCGAGGAGCGCCGCAGCCGCCGCAGAGACCGCCAAGAAAGACTTGGAGGCCAAGGTGAAGCAGCTGGAGTTGTTCCTGAAGGCGAGCGAGGACAGAGTCACTGCGCTCAACGTGGAGCGGGAGAAAGATGCCCACACCAACTCTGAGCTGCAGGTACGTCTCTCCGAGAAGGGCACAGAGCTCTCTGACGCCAAGAACTCCATCGCTGACTTAGAGCTGAAGGTCTCCACCCTGACTGACTCGCTCGACGCCGCCCGGGACCGCGAGACGAAGCTGAAGGACGAACTCCGCAAGGAAAGGGCCTTGGTGGAGAGCGCCGCCGTCTCGGCGAACAACTTCAACCAGGCAGTGGAGCAGTGGACTGAAGAGCTGGTCACCTCCGCTGCCAATATTGACATGGAGATGATGGCGCTGAGGGCGGAGCATCTCGTGTACTCCCCAGACGAGAGTCTCCCCCACAGCGCCAAGTTGAGTCTGTTCTTCAGGGGAATTGCGCCGGCGCTTGCGCGGCTGCGGGAGAAGATCCCCGTGCAGCTGGCCGACGAGGCGCGTCGGCTCTGCATGGGCACCATGGAGCGGGTCTTGTCGAAGATCGTCTACCGCAACCCCGACATCAACCTCGTCAACGTCCTCCGCACCTTGCCGCCCGAAGCTAATCAGGAGGCGTTGAAGGCGCAGGTTGCCCACATCGTCGCCAAGGTGGGCAAGATCACGAGGCGTGAAGGCGACCGCGTAGATTAGATTCTTTTCTTTCTGCTTCCTTTGCCGCTGCCAATTAAATCATAGGCAGTAGTTGATTAGAACAGCGGCAAGCTATCTTTGTAATATACACTTTTATTTTGGGGTAATCAATGCAGTGTTATCTCCCTTGCTCTTGGTCCTTTACTTTGTATGCTTTTTACCCTACGCTTTTAGGGAACTTGCCGGCGAGGGGCCCTTACCGCGAGCGCTGAGTGCTGGACTCTTAGCAGCCTGCTGGCAATACCCTCGCCGGCAAGAAACCTTGCCGCAGCTAGTCGCAGCACACTTAGGTTGCTGAGCGAACTCGAAAACGAAGTAAGGGCGCGACACTTGTCGCAGCTCACTTAAGTCGTTGAGCGTGCTCGAAACAAAGTAAGGGTGCGGCTAGCCATGGGTAGGTTCCTCCGCGCACAGGTTTTCCATACAAAGTGTGGTTGTTCAAGGAAGATAACTAATTTTTTTTTTAAAAGTTTGAAATACTCAAACTTGGGTAACTTAGCTTTCATGAGTTGCTTGTTCTCCGACAAGGCTTCTCTTTCCTGAACAGTACTTGGTACATGCCTCCATCTCCTTCCCCCCCGGCAAACTTGTGCGCGAGGAATATTCCTTCTGCTTAAGAGGGAAAGAAAAAGAAGAGGAAAAACAAGTATAGGGCCTCACGGCTTGCTAGTGCTTACCGGGGATGTGCGTTGCACGAAGTGCCAAACGATGCATGCGAATAACAAAGAAAAGCATGGAAATGGCAAATAGTGCGAAGCACAAAAGCTTTACTGATGCACGGGATCTGCGCCCGGCTTTGTACAAAGGTTTACATGCAACAGCGGCAAGACTTGTACAAAAGGTGGTTGCCGGAGCGGATCACGGCACCCGCGCCTTATTGGTGAAACTTGCGAAGATGCTCTATGTTCCAGGAGTTGCTCACCGGTAAGCCTTCTTCGGTCTCAAGGCGGACAGCGCCGGGCCTTGTGACTTGTCTCACCCGATAAGGGCCTTCCCACTTCGGCGTCAACTTGTTGGAATTCTTGGCGGACTGAACGCGCCGAAGAACAAGGTCGCCTTCCTCGAGACTCCTGGCCTTGACCTTGCGGCTATGATAGCGACGCAAGGCTTGCTGGTATCGAGCAGCTCGTACAGCAGCCTGGAGACGTTCCTCCTCAAGGAGCAATGCATCATCTTGTCGCAGTTGCTCTTGCTCGAGCTCATCATAAGCGAGCACTCGAGGAGATCCGTATACGAGTTCCGTGGGGAGAACCGCCTCTGCTCCATAGACAAGAGCAAAGGGTGTCTGTCCGGTGGCTCGATTCGGTGTCGTCCTGATTGACGAAAGAGCCGCCGGTAACTCCTCTATCCAGTTTCTTCCGCACTTGCGCAGCCTGTCGAAGGTTCTTGTCTTGAGTCCGCGCAGCACTTCAGCATTGGCCCTCTCCGCTTGACCATTGCTCCTCGGGTGAGCAACAGAAGCGAAGCAGACCTTGGCGCCAAGGTCTTGGACGTACTGCATGAAGGTGCGACTTGTAAACTGTGTGCCGTTGTCGGTGATAATCCTGTTAGGGATTCCGAAACGGCAAACAATCGATCTGAAGAACCTGACTGCTGACTGTGCTGTAACCTTTCTCACCGGTTCCACTTCTGGCCACTTTGTGAACTTGTCGATCGCAACGTACAAGTACTCAAAGCCCCCGGGGGCGCGGGGAAAGGGGCCGAGGATATCGAGCCCCCAGACCGAGAAGGGCCAGGACAAAGGGATCGTCTGGAGAGCTTGAGCTGGCTGGTGAATTTGCTTGGCATGGAACTGGCACGCTTCACACTTGGTTACTTGTGCAGTTGCATCTTGGAGGGCTTCTGGCCAGAAGAACCCTTGCCGGAACGCCTTCCCGGCAAGTGCCCTTGCGCCAATGTGGTGGCCACATATGCCTCCATGTATCTCTGCCAACAGCTTCTGTCCATCTTCCCTGGAAATGCACTTCAACCTGACACCATTGAGTCTTCTTCTGTACAGTTCATTGCCAATGAACTGGTACATACTTGACTGCCTGGTTATTTTCTCTATCTCTTCTGGCTCGTCGGGAAGTTCTCCAGTTTGCAGAAAACGGACGATTTGCTGTGCCCATGGTGGAGCCTGAGGCTCAACAACAAAGACTAAAGGCATGAGGGCTGCTGCGGGAACCTCAGCTTCCACGGCAAGAACCTGCGGCTCTGCCGGAGCTGATGGTCCCCCGACAAGCCTGCCGGGGCAAGGCTTGTCGGGAACGCCTGCTTCAACTGTACAGACCCTTGGATCTGCAGGAGCAAACTGTTCCTCAGCATCTTGGCTGTTGATCTTGGGGACCTTGGCGGCGGCTTCGGGAAGATCCGCCGGCAAGTAGTCGCCGGAGACCAACTTTCTCTTCTTGTTTTGCCCAACTGATGGTGTAACGGATGGTTGAGTTAACTTGAGCACGAAGGTCCCTGGTTCCACAGGTAACTTCATTGCAACACACTTTGAGAGGCCATCTGCAATATCATTCTGAGCTCTTGGGACGTGCTCCATTTGCAGACCTTCAAAGTGTTCTTCAAGCTTCCTCACTTCACCAACATAAGCTTCCATCAGAGGGCTCTGGTAACTCTTATTCACTTGTCGGACCACCAATTGTGAATCTCCCCGCACAATCAACTTCTTGATCCCAAGCTCGGCCGCGATTCTGAGGCCGGCAAGCAAACCTTCATACTCTGCAGTATTGTTTGTCGCTTGCTCCTTGGGAAAGTGCATCTGGACAACATACTTGAGGTGCTCTCCGGTGGGCGCTATGAGTACCACGCCGGCACCGGCGCCTTGCAGCGAGAAAGCACCATCAAAGTACATTATCCATTCGCTGCTCGCTTCTTGGACGGGGACGCTTGTCTCTGGGACTTCTTCATCTGGTGTTGGGGTCCATTCCACTATGAACTCTACCAAAGCTCTGCTCTGTATGGTTGAAGTACTCTCAAACTTGAGACCAAAGCTTGATAGCTCCAGTGCCCACTCGACGATCCTGCCTGTTGCTTCGAGATTCTGCAATATCCTTTTCAACGGAAAGCGAGTGACCACCGTTATCTCGT
Source organism: Secale cereale (assembly GCA_902687465.1). Classification (NCBI taxonomy): domain Eukaryota; kingdom Viridiplantae; phylum Streptophyta; class Magnoliopsida; order Poales; family Poaceae; genus Secale; species Secale cereale. Next base: position 615,090,712 of record LR738713.1, read on the forward strand.
GTGCTTGGAAGTAATGGCGCAGTTTCCTTGAGGCCATAAGGAGACCGAAAAGCAACTTCTGCACCCCAGAGTATCTTGATCTAGCCCCCTGCAAGAGGGAACTTACAAAATACACTGGGCGCTGCACCATCTTCCTTCGCACTTCACCTTGTTCCTGCGCAAACTTGTCCTTGTCGGGGCCAGAGCTTGTCGGGGAAGCTCCCTGCTTGTCACTGGAAGTGCTTGCCGGGGATGTGTGTTCCTCATCTGCCTCCCTCTCCGCTACCAACGCAGCACTAACCACTTGATTGGTTGCCGCCAGGTACAGCAGCAACTTCTCTTGTGGCCTAGGTGCGACAAGTATCGGAGTGGAGGACAGGTATCCTTTCAGGTCTTGCAGCGCTGCCTCCGCTTCCGGAGTCCATTTCATAGGACCTGCCTTTTTCAAAAATTTGAAGAAAGGCAGGGCGCGCTCTGCAGACTTTGAAATGAACCTGCTGAGGGCAGCCACACAACCAGCAAGTCTTCTTACGTCCTTGACGCGCTTCGGGGCTTCAATCTGCTCGATAGCTTTTATCTTGTCGGGATTGGCTTCAATCCCCCTCTGGGACACAAAGAACCCGAGAAGCTTGCCGGAGGGGACTCCGAAGACGCACTTCTCAGGGTTCAACTTGAGCTGGATCTTGCGCAGGTTCTCAAAGGTTTCCTCCAAGTCTTGGATCAGGGTATCCTTGCTCTTACTCTTGACCACTATATCATCCATGTAGGCTTCTACATTTCTGTGTATCTATGGCTCAAAAGCAGTGTGCACCACCCTTGCAAATGTCGAGCCTGCATTCTTCAATCCAAAGGGCATGCGTATGAAGCAATATGTGCCGCATGGAGTAATGAATGCAGTCTTCTCTTCATCTTCCTTGGCCATGAATATCTGGTGGTAACCTGAGTATGCATCAAGGAAGGAAAGCAGCTCACATCCGGCGGTGGAGTCAACAATCTGGTCAATACGCGGCAAGGGAAATGGATCCTTGGGACATGCTTTATTCACATCGGTGAAGTCTATACAAAGTCTCCACTTCCCATTGGCCTTGCGTACGACAACTGGATTGGCCAACCACGTAGGATGGATTACGCCTCTAACCAGGCCTGCTGCTTCCAACTTCTTTATCTCTTCGGCGATGAATTCTTGGCGCTCCACGGCTTGCTTCCTGACCTTCTGCTTGACGGGCCGCGCATGAGGACAAACAGCAAGCTTGTGCTCAATTACCTTCCTGGGAACGCCGGGGATGTCAGATGGTTGCCATGCAAACACATCGACATTCGCCCGCAGGAAGGCAACGAGCGCGCTTTCCTATTTGTTGTCAAGCGTAGCACTGACGGTGAAGGTACCACCAGTGCCGTCCTCCTTGGCGGACACCTTCTTGGTTGCCGGTGGAGCTGCCATTCCTTTCTTACACTTGCCGGTGGAGCTCGATGGCGCGTCCTCGACGGCAGCGCAGCACTCCGAGGAGGTGCGTTTGCCGGAGTGGGCTCCAGAGCTCTTGCCGGACTTGGTCTTGGTCTTCCCCCCGGGAGCTTCAGCGGCAAGTGTGTTGCTCTCTGCTGCGGCTGCTGCATCCCGGTAGATCTTGTCAGCGCAGATAAGCGCGTCCTTCTTGTCGCCGGGGACAGAGATGACGCTTATCGGCCCCGGCATCTTGAGTACGTTGTAGGCATAGTGGGAAGCTGCCATGAACTTGGCGAGGGCAGGACGACCAAGTATCCCATTGTATGGCAATGGGATATCGGCAACATCAAATGTGATCCTCTCCGTCCTGAAGTTGAGCTCCCCGCCAAAGGTCACTGGCAGTGTCATCTTTCCCTTCGGCTTGCTCCTTCCCGGGCTGATCCCTTGGAACGACCCGGTTTCTTCGAGCTCGCCGTCCGGGATCTGTAGCTTCTTGATCACAGCTGAGGAGATCAAGTTCAGGCCGGCCCCGCCGTCAACCAACATCTTGGTGACCTTGAGGTTGCGGATAGTTGGTGAGACCAACATCGGCAAGCACCCGACCGTAGTTGTGCGGTCAGGGTGGTCCTCAAGGTCAAAGATGATGGGTGTGCCGGACCACTTCAGCAGCCTGCGTGACTCGACGGGCGGCTCAGCTGCATTCACTTCTCGCACCCACTGCTTGAGCTGGCGGTGGGAAGTGTGCAGAGAGGCACCTCCGTCGACACACAGAACCTCTGTGGCCTTCTGGAACTCCTGCTCGCTGTTGTCTCCTTCTTCCATGTCATCATCGTCGTCTTCATCCTCATCCTTGTCGCGGCCCCGGGGAGGTCTGTCACCTTGCCGCTGCTTGGCCTTGCCGCGGCGTCCCCCCCGGCCATTGAACGGCCGCTTCTTGCTGGGCTCTCCTCCGCCTCCTTGGGCCTTCTCCTTGTCGCGACGCTCGTATTCAGCCTTCTGCTGCTCTACGAGGTACTCCACTCTTTTGCAGTTTTGGAGATCGTGGCCCTTGGTGCGGTGGATCTTGCAGTACTGCTTGTCGGAGCCGTCCTGCTTGTCGGCTGCCGCTACAGGGGCGGGCTCCTTGCCGGAACCGCCAGCCTGTGCCTTCTTGGCGGGAGCCTCCTTGCCGGACTGCTCGACAACCAGCACCTCTTTGCTCTTCTTCTTTCTGTTGTTCCACCGCCGGTTCTTTCTTGCCGGGGTGGCATCCTCGCTGTCGCTTCCTCCTGCGCCAGTGTCCTCTCCGGGGAGTCTCCTCCCCTCTTCGGCACGCGCGCACTTGTCAGCCAGAGCGTAGAGCTCGCTGACATCCCGGATCTTGGTCATGGCCATCTCCTCCCTCATCCGGCGGTTACGCACGTTTTGGTGAAACGCGCTGATAACCGCGGCAGGGTGGACGTCGGGAATGTTGTGCTGGACACGGCTGAATCTTTGGATATATTTGCGCAGGGACTCTCCCTCCTTCTGGGCGAGGATATGGAGATCGCTTTCCTGGCCGTGGGGTTTGTGGCCGCCCGTGAAGGCGCCAACAAACTGGTGGCACAGATCCGCCCACGAAGAAATGGAGTTTTCCGGCAAGTGCATAAGCCAAGACCGGACGTTTGGCTTAAGCACCAGCGGGAAGTAGTTGGCTAGGATCTTCTCGTCGCGTCCCCCGGCAGCCTGCACCGCAATGGTGTAGATGCTGAGGAACTCCGAGGGGTGCGTCTTGCCGTCGTACTTCTCGGGTACGTCGGGCTTGAAGTTCTTCATGCTGGGCCACTGGACTTGCCGCAGCTCACTAGTGAACGCAGGGCAACCTGCCGCGTACGGCAAGTCGCCTGGTTCACCGGGCGCGTGCGCGTCGACAGCGGTCCCAGCACGCTGAGCGTCCTCTTGCCGCCTGTTGTCTAGGACTTGGCGCTGATCGCGGCGAGCCCGCGGATCCGACGACGCCGTAGAGTCGTCGTCGACGTTGATCCGGTGGGGTGGCGATTTCTGCTTCCGCGGCGGGGAGTGCACGGTAGTTGCACCCCCGGCGGTCTTGTTGCCATCGGTCTTCGCTTGGTCGACTTGCCGCGGCCGTGAAGTTGCCGGCTGCTGCGGCGCGTCGTTGTTGGCGAAGGCGATGAGGCTCTGGATCGTTGCCCTCCAGTCTTCGGCCTTGTCTGCCGCTGGGGGGAAATCGAGGAGCAGTTGGGCCCTAGCCAGGGCTTCTGCTGGAGAGGAGGGGAACGGCGGCGAGCGGTGCGAGGAGCGGGACACGCTCGGACTTCTAACAGCGTTAGAAGGAGCATGTTCCCGCCCCGGCGACCGCGCCTTGCTCGTACCAGCGCGCTGGCCTTGAGCATCTCGCGATCCTCCGGCTTGGCCACGCCCCAGCAAGCGTATGGTACCTCCCGTACCACGCCGCTGCTGGTCTTGCACCTCCTGGGAGGGACGTGGTGCGTGCACGGACACCGAGGCTTTGGAATTCGCCCGGTCGTCCGTCTTGTCCTTGGACTTGGTGGCGCCGTGAGTTTCCTCGCCGGCGACCACCCTTCCGCCGGCGTCTCCTCCACCAACCGTTGGTTCTGGTGGCGGTGGGATCGACGCAGACGGGCCTCCGACCTCCGAAGCCTTCTTCTTCGGAGGCATGTTGATGCTGTCGATGAAGTTGATGAAGCTGGAGAGGTTGATGAAGAATGCGCCCGCGTGAGCGCCGGATCAGGTTTGCAAAACCTCGACGCCCCCTACCTGGCGCGCCAAAGATGTCGGGGGAAACTGTCCTCCCACGAGCACCTATGGGACCGGAGCCCCTTCTACGTTGCGGTAAGGGAGCGGAGGGAGCACGGAGAGCAGATCGAGGAGCACACGCGGGCAGTTTACCCAGGTTCGGGCCGCGCGGACGCGTAAAACCCTACTCCTGCCTTGGTTGTATTAAGCTCTTGGGCTCGGGAGCTTGAAGATCTACAGTGCTAGCTACACCGAGCGAGAGAGTTGTCTAGGTTTCGAACCGAACCCTCTCTACGTTGTGCATGGGCCTCCTTTTATAGCTCAAAGGGGTCACCGACAGGTGTCAACGTAGAGGAGGGTAAAAGTGTAAATTTGGTGGTAGTTGTAACAGTGCGTGAACAGTGGATGAACAGTGGACTTCACCTAACTTTGACAGTGGGGGACAAGGGCATTAAATGCCCGTCGCCATCGACCCCAAAAGCGTCCGTCCATGCTTCTCCGTTCGCCACGGCGGTAGCCTCGTCATCGTGGCTTGCCACCGTGTGCCCCAGGCTGCACAGCCATCTGCCACGTGCCCCTAGAAGGGCCCCAGGGCGATGCGTGGGCCGATGAGCTGCAGCGCGGGCACTCAGCGTAGGTTTCCCCGGCAAGTACCTTGCCGGGGTGGTGATCTTGCCGGGCCCGGAAGCTTGTCGCTCTCCGGGTCCTGCCGGGGTGCAAGATGCGCCGAGGCATCTCTTGAGATACATATTCCTTGGCCTTCCTGGCAAGCTCCTCTTGCCAGGGTCTTGTGCTAAAGTGATAGCCTTGAGCCTGGCGCGGCCTTCCCGGCAAGCTCCTCTTGCCGGGGCCTTGATCTTCTGTCTTGTATACTTTGTTCTGGAATGGCTTCATAGGGACCAGAGGGGTTCTTGGCGAGCACGTGGTAAGCCCTGCCACGGGAAGCTGCTACTGCCCGTGCACAAGTTGGGGTACTAAGGTACCCCTATCTTAGTACACCGACACCAATTATTCCGGGTTTACAAGAACTACCGGTTTAAATAATGCTGGAGCTCTGTGTCCAGACTTTTGAAGATATGTGGTCAACGTTGAAGTTGTCCCACTCCGGATTAAAGAACCATAGAAACACATGAGAACACAAATACAAAGAACACAGGTTTGCAAATAAGACCATGTAGTCGAGGCTTTTTGCGAGCTGCCAGGCTCCAAATCGAGGCTTCTGATTCGAACACGATCAGTAAACCGGATCACCAGGGGCTAAGCTAGGATTCGAATACGATCCATAGCCCCCTAGTGACCGCGAAATTTTAGCCAATCAATGGATTTGAATACGATCCAAGGAGCTTATGATTCGAATACGATCATATAAACCGGATCAGGGGCTAAGCTAGGATTCGAATACGATCCGTAGCCCCCTGGTGACTGTGAAGTTTTAGCCAATCAATGGATTCGAATACGATCCAAGGAGCTTATGATTCGAATACGATCATATAAACCGGATCACCAGGGGCTAAGCTAGGATTCGAAAACGATCCGTAGCCCCCTAGTGAGTTTAGCTATGTTCTCTTTGGTTCAAATACGACCTATGTTTGAACAGGAAGCCCCTTAGTGGGTTTGGCTATGTTCTCTTTGGTTCGAATATGACCTATGTTTGAACAGGAAGCCTTTTAGTGGGTTTGGCTATGTTCTCTTTGGTTCGAATACGACCTATGTTTGATAGGAAGCCTTCTAGTGAATGTAGAAGTAGGGTACCTATATGGGAGTTGCACTGTGCGGCAAACCTTCTTTGGTCCCTTAATAAAGAGTTGTCCTGTATATCAACATAGATAGATCAATGCATCTTGTCTTCTTAATGAAAATGATATATATCAAGAGAAATAAACTGTAGATGGATATCACCATAAAATACTTATATTGGAAAAAAGGGCTGACCCCCCGGTTTATCGAGGGCGCCGGTTTATTCATTAATCATAATATTTACATAGGATACAGCAGAGCTCATGGCTCAAGTATAGTAGGGCCGCAGGAGAGCGATGTTCCACGGCCTCTTTGTCTCTTCTTCTGATGTCCGTGAGTCCTTGTGCTCTCGAACGTCCACCAGGTAATATGAACCGTTGTGTAGATTCTTGCTGACCACAAAGGGCCCTTCCCAAGGCGGGGATAGCTTGTGCATATCTGTTTAATCTTGGATGAGCCGGAGTACCAAATGCCCCTCCTGGAACGTCCTGGTTTTGATCCGGCGGCTGTGATATCTGCGCAAATCCTGTTGATAAATCGCGGATCATGCTGCTGCTATGTCACGCTCTTCATCTAGCCGGTCCAAACTGTCCTGTCTTGCCTGCTCATTGGCCGCTTCAACATAAGCCGTCACCCGTGGTGAATCATGACGGATATCACTTGGAAGGACCGCTTCAGCACCGTACACCATGAAGAAAGGTGTATAACCTGTGGACCGGTTCGGTGTAGTATTGATGCTCCAGAGGACAGAGGGTAACTCCTCGACCCAGCACCCTGGTGTTCTTTGCAAAGGAGTCATAAGCCGGGGCTTGATACCTCGCAAAATCTCTTGATTTGCCCTTTCAGCTTGACCATTGGATTGAGGGTGAGCTACAGAAGATACATCTAGGCGAATATGCTCTCGTTGACAAAACTCTTCCATCTCTCCTTTAGATAAATTGGTGCCATTGTCTGTGATGATGCTGTGTGGAAAGCCAAACCGGAAAATTACCTTTTTGATGAATTTAACCGCTGTTGCCGCATCACACTTGCTCACAGGCTCTGCCTCAATCCACTTTGTAAACTTATCCACAACAACCAGCAGATGAGTTTTTTGATCTTGGGATCGTTTGAAAGGCCCAACCATATCGAGCCCCCAAGTCGCAAATGGCCAAGTAATCGGTATCATCCGGAGCTCCTGTGCCGGAACAAGAGCACGTCGTGAAAATTTCTGACAAGCATCGCATCTCCGGACTAGATCCGCCGCATCGGCATGGGCTGTAAGCCAATAGAACCCATGTCGAAAAGCTTTAGCCACCAAGGATTTTGAACCGGCGTGATGGCCACAATCCCCTTCATGGATCTCTCGAAGGATGTCACAGCCTTCCTCGGATGATACACACCGCTGAAATGCTCCAGAAACACTGCGATGGTGAAGTTCCCCATTTACAATCGTCATGGATTTGGACCGCCGGATTATCTGTCTTGCTTCAATCTCATCGTCCGGCAACTCTCCACGGCTTAGGTACGCCAAATATGGGAGCGTCCAATCCGGAATAACATGGAGTGATCCAACTAGCTGCGCCTCCGGATCAGGAACGGCCAGGTCTTCTTCCGACGGTACCTGAACTGATGGACTGTGTAGCTCATCCGAAAAAGTATTCGGTGGCACCGGTTTATGCTGAGAACCTAGCCGGCTCAGAGCATCGGCCGCTTCATTCTTTCGCCGGTCTATGTGATTCACCTGATACCCTTTGAAATATCCTGCGACTGCTTCAACTTCTCGCCTGTAAGCTGCCATGAGAGGGTCTTTAGAATCCCACTTGCCGGATACTTGTTGTGCCACTAAATCTGAATCACCAAAACACTTGATCCGGCTTAAGTTCATCTCCTTAGCCATCCACAGGCCATGAAGCAATGCCTCATATTCTGCTGCATTGTTAGTACAAGGAAACATTAGACGGAGGACATAACAAAACTTGTCACCTCGCGGGGAAGTTAACACAACTCCAGCCCCCGAGCCTTCTAATTGCCTTGAACCGTCAAAGTGAATAGTCCAGTATGTCAGATCCGGCTTCTTCTCTGGTGCTTGCAATTCAGTCCAATCATTGATGAAATCTACCAATGCATGGGACTTAATTGCAGTGCGTGGCACATATTTCAATCCGTGTGGGCTAAGCTCAATAGCCCACTTCACCACTCTGCTAGTAGCCTCCCTGTTCTGGATTATATCCCCCAATGGAGCTGAACTGACAACCGTTATTGGGTGACCCTGGAAATAATGTTTCAATTTTCGGTTTGCCATGAACACACCATATACCAGCTTCTGCCAATGCGGGTATCTTTGTTTGGATTCAATGAGAACCTCACTGACATAATAAACCGGACGTTGAACCGGATACTCCTTTCCTGCTTCCTTGCGCTCGACCACGATTGCTACACTGACTGCCCGTGCATTGGCTGCGACGTATAATAGCAATGGCTCATTATCAACAGGGGCAGGAAGGACCGGCGGCTCTGCCAGTTGCCTCTTCAAATCCTCAAACTCAGCGTTTGCCTCATCACTCCATATAAACCGGTCTGTCTTCTTCAGCATCTGATAAAGCAAAATTGCCTTCTCCCCCAGACGGCTGATGAACCGTCTCAATGCTGTGATCCGACCGGCGATACGCTGAACATCATTGATACAAGCCAGTTTACTCAAGGACGTGATTGCCTTGATCTTCTCCAGATTGGCTTCTATTCCTCTGTTGGACACCAAGAATCCAAGGAGTTTGCCCGCCAGAACACCGAAAGCACACTTCTCCGGATTAAGCATCATTTTATAGGCTTGAAGGTTGTCAAAGGTCTCCTTGAGGTCCTCTATCAGCGTCTCCTCCTTCCTTGATTTCACCACAATATCATCCACATAAGCATGAACATTTCTCCCTATCTGCCCCTTAAGACAATTCTATACGCAACGCTGGTAAGAGCATCTCTAGTAGAACCCTCAAATCCTTAAATGTAAAACCAGTTTTGAGGGTTGAGAATTGCCCAATTTTGACACTTTTAAGGGTTGAAAAACAGGGGCAAAGAGTAGAACCCTCAAACCCAACCCGTATAACGGAATATTCCGTTATACGGGTTGGGTTTGAGGGTTCTACTCTTTGCCCCAACCCCAACCCTTAAAACTGTCATTTGGCATTGCATAATTTTCACTAGAAAAACTCAATAAACCTCCAAACAAACACGGAAATAAAGATCATTGATGCATGGTTTAATAGTTTTTACATCACACAATCATCATCTTCCCCATCTACTCGGCACCATCACCAAAAAATTACACTTGGCGCCATTTCCTAGACCACTTCCACGTCCATCAAGCACCTCCATCGGTGGTGGAGTCTTCCACACCGCCATCGCCACCACAACTCATCGGAGTGTCACCTCGAAGAGTAGAGGACGCACCACGGAATATCCTCTTCCTCTCCACGATGTCCTCCTTGTAGTCCTTCCACCATTGCAATTGTTCTTGATCCATGTCCTTCTTGGACATCATCATGTGCTCCTTCTCTTCCACCATGAGTTCTTTCCATACCTTTGCCTCTTTCACCTTGATCATCCTCTCCTCCAAGTCGGCCTTGCGCTTTGCTTCTTCACGCTTTGCTTCCACTTGTGCAAGCTTGACCTCTTTCTTCTTCTCGGTGATAAGAAGCTTCGTCTCCAATGTCTTCTTTGTCAATTCCTCTCTTGCCTTCATCATTTGCTCCATCTTCTCCCTTAGGCTTGACGCCTCTTCTTCCATCTTCACCCTTACCTTGCCCTTCTTGGTTCCCTCGGGCTTGCCCAAGTTCCTCTCCCCCTCCTCATCTTCACTATCATCCATCCTAAGCATTGCCGACCACTTGGGTGCGGTCTCTTGATCCCTCAACTTCCACTTGTCAAAGGTTTGAAGAATTGCCCAAGCATGTTTAAATGGGAATGGCTTGCCCTTGGAAGCGGCCATCTCTTTGTACCTCATGCCGGCAATTGTCTCCTATCAACCACACATAATCACATAATAACAATAGCCACACATAATCACATAATCAAAATAGTGAAGATATGTACTCACATAGTCACTCTCCACGGTTCCACTAGGTGGTGCTTCCCTCACTTGGTCCATGGCCGCACTCCAACGAGCACAAGCGGGCTTCATCAACTCCCACCGGCCTTGAAGCGACCGGTAAGTGCGAGAGATGAACCCACTATTCTTCGGCTTGATCCTACAATATGTGTCCTCGATCCTTTGCCAATAACGTTTACCAGTTTGGTCGGTGCCGGTGGTTGCATCCATCCCCACAGCTGCCCAAGCACGAACCAAGAGGATATCTTCCACCTCAGTGTAGTTTGTCGACCGCACGTGTGGGCGGGAAGCGGCGGTGAATGCCTCCTCCCCTATCTCGGCCACCTCCTCCTCGTCATCCCCTTCATCCTCCTCATCTTCCTCCAAGTCATCACCAACCCTAAAGGGTTCTAGAGGCGGAGCCCCGAGGTCCACCTCCGCGTCTTGGAGGAGGTTCATGAACGAGGATGGGGTTGCCATTTCCTCGAACACCTCGTGCGCGACGGGAGGAGGTTCCGCGGGCGTGGCAGCGGGCTTCTTCCGCGTCATGGTCTTCTTCCGCGGCTTGGCCACGGCGGAGGACTCGCCGGCAGCCTTGGAGGCAGCCCCTCGTGGCCCACGGGAGGCCGCCTTCGGCCGGCTCTTCTTGAGGGCCGGAGCGGCGTCCGGGGCGGTGGCCGGGGCGGGAGCGGGGGCGGGGGCGGCCGGGGCGGGCGCGGACGGAGGCGGTGGCAGTCCGGCCCGCCGCCGCTTCGCCCCGAGGGTGGCCGTGGCGGGGACGGGGGTGGCCGGTGCGGGCGCGGCGGCC
>LR738713.1:615101849-615139796 GCA_902687465.1 Secale cereale
GGCCGGGACGGGGGCGGGGGCGGCCGGGGCGGGGGCGGCGGCCGGCGCGGCGGCCGGCGGAGGCGAGGCGGCGGCGGGGAAGTCCATGGCGGGCGGTTGAGAGCGGGAGCGGGCTTGGCGCGCTGGATCGGAAGTGAAGTGCGGGTTGGGAGGAGAAACTCCTCCCAACCCTCACTTCTACAGGCTGAAATCGAGTTTGAGGGTTGGACCTCTAATTTTTTTTACAGGTTTAAGGGTTTAAGGGTTCTAGTCTATGTGGTTTTTCGGACGAAACCTGTAAAAAAGCGGTTATTTTAAAGGGTTTGGGGGTTTGAGGGTTCTACTAGAGATGCTCTAAGTTGCTTGGGCACTCTTGAGCCCAAAAGGCATAGACACATAGCAAAAAGCACCAAAAGGAGTTATGAAGGCCGTCTTCTCCTGATCTTTAACTGCCATCTTGATCTGGTGATACCCTGAATATGCATCCAAAAAACTTAGCCGCTCACATCCCGCCGTAGCATCAATGATCTGATCAATACGAGGGAGAGCAAAAGGGTCGGTTGGACAAGCTTTGTTTAGGTCTGTGTAATCCACACACATTCTCCACTTTCCATTTTTCTTTAACACCAGCACCGGATTAGCCAACCACTCCGGAGAAAAAATTCAACTATGAACCCTGCGACCAAAAGTCTGGCCACTTCTTCTCCTATAGCCTTGCGCCTTTCTTCGTTGAAGCGGCGCAGATATTGTTTGACTGGTTTAAACTTCGGATCAATGTTAAGACTATGCTCAGCGAGTTCCCTCGGTATACCTGGCATGTCAGAAGGTTTCCATGCAAAGATATCCCGATTCTCACGGATGAACTCGATGAGCGCGCTTTCCTATTTAGGATCAAGGTTAGCGCTGATAGTGAACTGCTTGGATGAATCGCCTGGCACAAAGTCAACTTGCTTGGTTTCCTCCGCAGACTTGAACTTCAATGCCAGATCATGCTCTGTAGTTGGCTTCTTTAACGGGGACATATTTGCCGGATCAACATTGTCTTTGTAAAATTTCAACTCCTCCGTAGCACATACTGCCTCCGCATAAGCAGCGTCTCCTTCTTCGCACTCCAATGCAATCTTGCGACTCCCATGAACCGTGATGGTTCCTTTGTGACCCGGCATCTTGAGCTGTAGATAAACATAGCACGGCCTAGCCATAAACTTGGCGTAAACCGGTCTTCCAAATAGAGCATGATATGGGCTCCGGATCTTGACAACTTCAAAGGTTATCATCTCCGACCTGGAATCCTGTTCATCTCCAAAGGTAACTTCTAGGTCAATTTTCCCAACTGGGTAAGCTGATTTACCTGGCACTACTCCATGAAACACCGTGTTTGACTGTCTTAGCTTCTTATCCGTCAGCCCCATGCAACGGAAAGTCTCATAATACAAGATATTGATGCTGCTGCCGCCGTCCATGAGAACCTTGGTGAATTTGTAGCCACCCACCTGTGGTACTACCACTAAGGCTAATTGGCCCGGATTATCAACTCGCGGCGGGTGATCCTCCCTGCTCCACACAATAGGTTGCTCCGACCAGCGCAGGAATTGTGGTGTTGCCGGTTCAACCGCGTGGACCGCCCGCTTTAAAACTTTTTGATCCCGTTTGCACAAACTCGTAGTGAACACATGATACTGTCCGCTGCTTAGCTCCTTTGGATTACTCTGATATCCGGATTGCGGCTGCTGTTGACGATGCTGATTGCCCTGATTGTTGTTATTCCCCTGGCCTTGTTGTTGGTTGTTTTGGCTATTGTAACCGCCCTGACCATACTGATGGTTGCCTTGGTTATTGTAACCACCCTGACCATACTGATGGTTGCCTTGGTTATTGTAACCATTGTTGTTGCCACGATATCCTGATCCAGAGCCGTTCCCCTGATGACCCGGACCATGAAACCCGGGGCCTGATCCGCCGCCTGGTGGCCTGTTGTTTGATCTGACCTGGTTCATGGCCTCCATCATGGCCCGGCATTCTCCCCAGGTATGTTTAGCTGGATGTTCCTTTGTTCCGTGTTTCGGGCAAGGCTCATTCAACTCTTGCTCCCAATTAACGAACCCCCCGCCGGTTTGTGGGGGCGGTTTACCCTTGTTGCGCTGAAAGCTCCCTTGAACTTGGGTATTGGCCATGAAATCAGAGCCACCCTCTGCCTTTCGTTTGCCTAAGAAGCTTGTTCCGACCGGATTAGCCTGCGCCGGTTTACCGGACTTATTTGCCTTTCCAGATTTATCTCCATCCGCTTCTGGATACTTAGTGTTGTCGGAGTCCCCGTACTTCACCAGAGCGCTCATGAGAGTTCCCATGTCATTACAATCCCATTTGAGCCGTCCCAGCTTTAACTTCAGAGACTCAAACCGGCAATTGTTTTCCAGTGTTACTATCGCCGTACTGGGACTGATACCGTTCGAGGAGTGCAAGATTTCTGATACTCGCCGCACCCATGCACTTGTAGGCTCCTGATCTCCTTGTATACAGGCTGCTAGATCCACCACTGACATTGGCTGCTTGCACGTATCCTTGAAATTTTTGATAAATTGGCGGCGTAACTCACCCCATGATCCGATGGAGTTAGGTGGTAAACCCTTTAACCAGGTCCGGGCTGTACCCTCAAGCATCATGGTAAAGTACTTCGCGCAAGCCGCTTCATCCACGTCCAGCATCTCCATAGCCATCTCATAGCTCTCAATCCAAGCTTCTGGAGCCAAATATGCTGTGTAGTTAGGCACTTTACGCGGACCCTTGAAATCTTTGGGTAACTTTATGCTTCGTAAAGCGGGGACAAGACACTGCACCCCAAAGGAACTCGTCGTGACTCCTGTCTCTGCCGTGGTTGTGTGAACCGGCGTCGCTTGGCGGATCTCCTTGCGGGCCGCAGATCTAACCCGGTTTGCCGCCTCCTGAGCTTGCGCCTCTGCGCCCGCCGGATTATCCTGTCTGTGACGGTGTCGCCTCTGTTCGCTACTGGACACCTCCGGTTCATCCCAATGCCTAGTATAACTCCGGCTGTGGCGGGGTGTTGAATGAAGCCTCTCCCTGCTATAGGAATACGCTTGTTGATGTGTCAATGCCGTGTTAAGCAGATCCTTGACCCTGCGTGCCTCCATTGCCACGGGGGACGTCCCTACAATGGGTAAAGCGGCCAGGCGTGAAGCGGCAGCAACAATGTTATCCAAAGGGTTTGAATAATGGCCCGGAGGAGTGGGGATGTGAGGTGTGGGCATAATCCGGCGATCTTGCTCCGCAGTGGGCTGTTGAACTGGTTCGCTCCTCACTGGGGCAGCCCTCCGGTTTACCTCCGGATCATGGCTGGCTCCCGCTCCTGGCGTCCTGAAGAGATTCATCGCCTCATAGACCGGCAATAGACGAGACTGGTACCTTCGATTCCTTACTCCCTGCGTAGAGGCCTGTTCCATCCTCAGCTGGAAAGCCTGAGAATCCAGCTCTGCCTGCCTTGTTGCTATCATAGCTTTCTCTGCCTTCAGATCCTCTCTTGCTTGCTCGATCCGGCCCTTCAGCTGAAGGAGTTCTGCATCGTGTTGCGCCTTATCTGCTGGAGCCACCACTGCTACTGCCCGGGTTGTAAACTCCTCTACTAAGGCGGATAGAGCGTCAGAGGGCGAGAGGGCCTGGCCGCTCCCCCCTACACCAGCTTCTGCTGTGATCGCCCCGTTCACCGTGGACTGCGGCGTAGGTTGTGATCCGGCCATAAAGACAGCCACCCGGTTTGGCAGATCAAAGGGGTCCGGAATACTGTCTCCGTCGGTCACACCCTCAGATCGGCCGTCCCGCAACAGATACAAGGATTCAGTCTCTCCGGATGATGATTCATCGTCGGAATAGACAACTGTCTCGCCACCCGAATCCGATCCGTCCTCGGCTTGGACTCCGTGAATTGCTCCGACGAAGACGCGCATCATGGCAGGCTGAATCCGGGCCGATCTCGCACGCTCAGCCGGCTCGATGATGTTGGGGAAGATGTCCGGCTCAGGTCCCGGTTCACCAATCTTGCCGATGAAGACGTGGATGCCGCCGAAGGGAACCCGGTACCCGTATTCGATTGAATCGGCCTCCGGGCCCCAGCCAGCGTCGTCGATGTAGATCCGGCCGCGGTGACTCTTGGTCATCCGGCCGACCGCGTAGCCCTTGAGTCCTTCAAAGCTGCCCTTCAAGAACTCGAAACCATCGTGCGGAAGCCCCACGGTGGGCGCCAACTGTCGTGGAATTAGCACGGCAGATGTCCGGTTTAACGGACTTAGTTGAGGAACCATCGCACGGGTTAGCTTGAAGGGGTTAAAAGCACACGAAGGACACAGAGGGTTTATACTAGTTCGGCCCCTTCGATGAAGGTAAAAGCCTACGTCTAGTTTGGTTTGGTATTGCTTGGGCGTCGATGAACAGGGAGCTGATTGCTTGCCTGCGTCTCGACGGGTTGTTTCTTGTCCTTGAACCGTCGCCGGGTCGTCCCTTTATATAGAGGCGACGCCCGGTCCGGTTTACAGAGTCCCGAGGCCGGCTCATATTTGTGTCCGCCTCGGTCTCTGCTCTTTCTTCCTTGTATCTCAAGTTTACATGATAGGACGGTTTACAAACCGTAAACTTTACACACGGGCCCTAAGCCTTCATGGGCAGTAACCTCTAGTGAGCTTATAATTATACAACTATATCATCATAATCCGGTTTACCCTAGCCGGTTTACACCTGCTAGTAATATCCCTGACACTTTCTGTATTTATTTTTTCAGTAATAACATTTGATCACTACTGTAGTTTGATTTTAATGTGATGATGAACTTGTATTAATTTGGTCAGTTCTCTATTCATGATGTTCTATAATGTTTTTGATATACTTAATTATATAATGCATGGAAATGAACCGACAATGGATGTACGGTGACCATCGCACCTCCTAGTACATTACGGGCCTGCATAATTTTCTCGATGTGGCTAAGGCAAACAACCAGAATGGTTTTATGTATTGTCCATGTACTGTATGTGAAAATACGAAGGATTACTCTTGCACGAAAGTCCTTCACTTCCACCTGCTTGAGAAGGGTTTCATGCCACACTATAATGTTTGGACCAAGCACGGAGAAAGAGGGGTTATGATGGAAGACAATGAAGAAGAAGAGGATGATGACAACTATCCTATGTTCCCTGAATACGGTGATACTGCAAGGGGGGAGCTGAAGATCAAGAGGCACCGGATGTGCCCGATGATAATCTTCGCCCGGTCATTGTTGATGCATAGAGAGGATGCGAAAGTGTAAGGAGAAGTTTAAGTTCAATCGCATGTTATAGGATCACATAAATGATTGTACCCACATTGCGAAGATGGCAACACAAAGCTCGGTACCACACTGGAGTTGCTGCAATGGAAGGCCGAGAATGGTGTATCTGACAAGGGATTTGAGAGGCTACTGAAAATAATGAAGAAGAAGCTTCCAATGGATAATGAATTGCTTGACAGTACGTACGAAGCAAAGAAGGTTATCTGCCCTCTAGGATTATAGGTGCAGAAGATACATCCATGCCCTAATGACGGCATCCTCTACCGCGGTGAGGAGTACGAGAATTTGAATGCATGCCAGGTATGCAGTGCATTGGAATATAAGATCAGATGAGATGACCTTGGTGATGTTGAGGGAAAGCACCCCAGGAAGAGGGTACAACGTTTGAAACATCTGTTCATAAAAAAAGAGCATGACAAGTTGTTGTGATGGCACAAAGAAGGCTATAAGAAATACGTGATGTTGAGAGTACCCGCTGATGGGTCACGGTGGAGAAAAATCGAGAGAATGTGTCGGGAGTTTGCAGATGACACAAGGAACATATGGTTTGTTTAAAGTGCAGATGGCATTAATCCTTTTGGGGAGCAGAGCATCAATCATAGCACCTGGCCTGTGACTCTATGTATCTATAACTTTCCTCCTTGGTTGTGCATGAAGCAGAAGTTCATTATGATGCCCGTGCTAATCCAAGGCACTGAGCAACCCGACAACGACATTGATGTGTACCTAAGGCCATTAGTTGATGAACTTTTGCAGCTGTGGGTTATTAAAGGTGTATGTGTGTGGGATGAGCAAAAACAACAGGAATTTGACCTACGAGCGTTGTTGTTTGTAACCATCAATGATTGGCCTGCTCTTAGTAACCTTTTAGGACAAACAAATAAGGGATACCACGCATGCACACACTGTTTAGATGAGACTGAAAGTATATATTTGGACAAATGCAAGAATAATGTGTACCTCAGACATCGTCGATTTCTTTTTACCAAGCATGCCTTAGGTAAGAAAGGAAAGCATTTCCAAGGTGAGGCGGATCACCCAAAGAAGCATGTCCTCCGTACTGGTGATGATTGATACGTCTCCAACGTATCTATAATTTTTGGTTTTTCCATGCTTTTATATTATCATTCTTGGATGTTTTACAATCATTTTATAGTCATCTTATATCATTTTTTGGTACTAACCTATTGACATAGTGCCAAGTGCGAGTTGATGTTTTCTGCATGTTTTTACATCGCAGGAAATCAATATCAAACGGAGACCAAACACCGTGAAACTTTTTGGAGAATTTTTATGGGCTCACACAACTTACTTATACTATGCCAGAGCCCATATTGGCATTATGGCTGCACATGGAAGTTTCTAGCATGAATAGTTTTATGATCCCTTTGAGCCTGGGTGGCATTCCATAGGAAAAATCACACGAAACCCCGGGATTTCCTAGGATAACATTGGATTCTCCAGGTGCCCTGCAACCAATCCACCCAGATGTCTATTCAAGTAGCCACCTTAAGTTGAACCATTAATTAACAACTCACATCTGTCATGGATTTCACTCAAACCCAACCCACGTCTACGAGCATAGCATGGCAACCTAAGCATAACGTAGAAGTAACTCCCAGGGGTTTGAAAATAATGCAGGTAATAGGTTCTACCTCAAACTACTTCCCAGACCCCACAAGTTAAGAGATCCTACTCATGCAATGTGTGAGGGTTTGATCTAATGCATAAAAACTGGGTAATAAAAGGGTATAATCAAAGTGTTACTTGCCTTGCTGACGATTCGCAAAACCTAGAGACTCGTTGTAGCACGCTTCACAGTCCGGGTATTCTATCGCAAGCAAACAATAGCATACATAAGGAAACAAGCAATGATACACAAACAAAACTCCAAAAGATAAGATCTAACCAGAAAGTTCAGCTTATGAACTCCGGTTTGCAAAAAGAATCAAATCGAAAGAAGCAACGAAACTCAAACTGCGAAAGAAACGAGATTCGTTTACTAGTTTGATCTAAAATCAAATTTTACAGTAGCCAAAACTTTGTTCAAGTTGGTTAAACGGAAAGATGGCGTTGAGACGAAGATCTGGGATTTTGAATCACCTGATTCTGACTCTCGAGCGAAAAGAAAAACGAAAAACAAGATCAGGGCAGAAATCGCGATCGAAAATAATCGCGGATAAATACCCCGAAAAATAAAACTGGCGAACAGGCTAACGAACGAACGTTCGCTGTCTGCGGCTAACGGGCGAACCACGTTCGTTAAAACGAACATACGGACGAACGTCCGCTAAATAACTAAACCGTAGAAAAACCGATCTAATCTAAAAAAACGAAACTAGGGTTTCTAAAAAAACGATCGGTTCTTTAAGAAAAACCGACGGCGGCGGCGAGTCCGGCGGGCGGGGCGACGAGGTGCGGCTGCGGCGCGGCGGCGGCGGGGCGCGGCGGTGCGGCGGTGCGGGGCCCGGCGGTGGCGCTAGGGCAGAGGGGCGGGGCGGCTGGGCTGAGGGGCTGGGCCCTCGGCGGCTTATAAAGGCCCTAGGCCAGAGGTGTCCTGGTCGAACACGGCCCAAAGGCGGTTCCTTTTTTTTATAAAGAATCCTGACGTACAAAAACTAACAAAAGAAATACTAAACAGACTCCAAAAATCCCGATATAAATTTTCACCGTCCTCTAATAATATTTAGGACAAAGTGAACATTTTTCCCGGACCTAAATGCAATTTTGAAAAAAAACGTATTTTTCCTATGCAAATAAAATTGCAGATAAATCCGAATAAATACCAAAAGTGATTTTAATGTTTTTCCTCCAATATATCTGTTATTTTGGAGAAGTCATATTATCTCCGCTCATATTTTTTTTAGAAATATTTTTAGGAGAGAAAAATAATTAAAACCAACACTATCCTCGCACCGGTATTCGAGTAAACTCAAATACAAAACGGTAGAATTCCCAACTCTCTCCGTAGGTCCGTGAGTTGCTTAGAATTTCGAGGATCACCACAAACAAAATGCAAAGAAATATGCAATGCAATATGATCTATGTATAACATTCCAAATTGAAAATTTGGGATGTTACGAACCTACCCCCCTTAGAATGAATCTCGCCCTCGAGATTCGACTTGGCTAGAGAACAAGTGTGGGTGGTCCTTGCTTAGATCGTCTTCTCGTTCCCAGGTGGCTTCTTCCTCGGTGTGGTGGCTCCACTGAACTTTGCAAAACTTGATAACCTTATTGCTGGTGACACTGCTCGAAAATTCGAGAATCTTAACAGTCTTCTCCTCATAGGTCAGATCACTATCAAACTGAATTGCTTCTAGGGGTACTGTGTCTCTAAGCGGGATATCGACCATCTCCGCATGGCACTTCTTAAGTTGCGAAACGTGAAACACGTCGTGCACTCCTGACAATCCTTCCGGCAACTCCAACTTATAGGCAACCTCTCCCATGCGTTCCAAAACACGGTAAGGTCCCACAAATCTCGGGGCTAGCTTTCCCTTAACTCCGAAACGTTTGACTCCTCGCAGAGGCGATACTCTCAGGTACGCTCTGTCTCCTATTTCGTAAGCTATCTCCTTGCGCTTCGAGTCTGTGTAACTCTTCTATCTGGACTGAGCTACCTTCAGTCTATCCTGAATCAGCTTAACCTTCTCTTCAGACTCTTTGATCAAGTCTGGTCCAAATAACTGTCCGTCTCCAACTTCATCCCACATTAATGGCGTTCGGCATCTCCTTCTGTACAATGCTTCGAACGGTGCCATCTTCAAACTGGCCTAGTAACTGTTGTTGTACGAGAACTCCGCGTATGGCAAATTATCATCCCAACTAGATCCATAATCTAGCGCACACGCTCTCAACATGTCCTCCAGAATCTGGTTGACTCTCTTGGTCTGTCCATCTGTCTGTGGGTGAAACGATGTGCTGAATTCCAGCCTCATTCCCAAAGTTTGGTGTAGCTGATGCCAAAACTTTGAGGTGAATTGTGTTCCTCTATCTGATATAATGGTCCTCGGAACTCCGTGCAGACATATGATCCTGGTCATGTATATCTTGGCCAACTTCGCACTGGTATACGTGGTTTTCACGGGGATAAAGTGGGCTACTTTGGTTAAACGATCCACGACTACCCAGATTGAATCATATCCCGATTTGGTCCTGGGCAATCCGGTGATAAAGTCCATGCCAAGCTTCTCCCACTTCCATTCGGGTATTGGCATAGGCTGTAGCAATCCTGTTGGCTTCTGGTGCTCTGCTTTTACTCTCTGGCATATATCACATACGGCTACATACTCGGCAATATCCTTCTTCATTCCCGTCCAGCAGAAACGTTCCTTCAAATCCAAATACATCTTGGTGTTTCCGGGGTGTATCGAGTATGGCGAATCATGTGCTTCCTGCAGTATCAACTTCCTGATCCCCGGGTCGTTGGGCACATAGATTCGATCCTCAAACCATAAGGTGTCATGTTCATCCTCACGAAATCCCTTGGCTTTTCCTTCACTCATCCTCTTCTTTATCTCGGCAATCTGTCTGTCCTCCTTCTGGGTTTCGCGTATCTTTCCCAGCAATGTAGATTGAACCTTTAACGTTGCCACAAAACCTCTAGGAACTATCTCCAAACGAAGCTCCCTGAGATCTTCCGCTAACTCATGTGGCAATCCCCCTTTTCCTAAGGTATTGGCATAACTCTTCCGGCTCAAAGCGTCTGCAATGACATTGGCCTTTCCAGGGTGATAGTGTAGCTTCATATCATAATCCTTTATAAGCTCCAACCATCTCCTTTGTCTGAGGTTCAACTCCTTCTGAGTGAAAATGTACTTCAAACTCTTGTGATCCGTGTACACATCACAACGATTTCCAATAAGAAAGTGTCTCCAGGTTTTGAGTGCGTGCACTACAGCTACTAACTCCAAATCGTGCGTCGCATAATTCAACTCGTGCGACCACAGTTGATGAGATGCATAAGAAACAACTCTTCCATCCTGCATAAGTACTCCTCCAAGTCCTAAGCGTGAAGCATCGCAGTATACTTGGAAATCCTTGCGTATATCTGGCAATATCAGCACTGGGGCTGTCGTCAACCGTTTCTTCAACTCCTAGAAACTTTCTTCACACTCTTCAGTCCAATCGAACTTGGTCTCCTTCTTCAACAATGTCGTCATTGGCTTAGCAATCTTGGAGAAATTTTCCATGAATCTCCGGTAATATCCCGCGAGTCCAAGAAAAGTGCGAATCTCTCCAACTGAAGTGGGTGCCAACCATTCAGTGACTGCCTGCACTTTGACGGGGTCCACTGCTATACCTTCTCCCGATATAACATGCCCTAGGAATCGAACTTCCTTCAACCAAAACTCGCATTTGCTAAACTTGGCATACAACTGATGTTCTCTGAGCTTCTCCAAAACCAAACGCAAATGCTCCGCATGTTCCTCCTCATTCTTCGAGTACACTTAAATATCATCAATAAATACCACGACGAACTTATCCAAGAACTCCATGAACACCTTGTTCATCATACTCATGAAATAGGCAGGGGCGTTAGTCAATCCAAATGACATGACTGTATACTCTTATAGCCCGTACCTTGTGGTGAAGGCTGTCTTAGGTATATCCTTCTCTCAGATCTTCAACTGATGGTATCCAGATCGTAGATCTATCTTGGAGAATACTTTCGCTCCCTGGAGTTGGTTGAACAAATCATTGATCATCGACATCGGGTACTTATTCTTAATGGTCACTTCATTCAGTGCACGATAATCAACGACCATTCTTAAAGATCCATCCTTCTTCTCGACCAAAAGCACGGGAGCTCCCCAAGGTGATGAACTTCGACGAATAAATCCTTTCTCCAATAACTCCTTAATCTGCTTCTTTATCTCCTCCAGATCATTCGCTGGCATCCGATACAGTCTCTTTGATATTGGTCCGGTGCCGGGCAATAGCTCAATCAAAAACTCAATATCTCTATCCGGTGGCATGCCTGGTAACTCCTCTGGAAGCACATCCGGATAATCCTTTACTACCGACACTTCCTCCTGAACAACTCCCGTGAGAGAATGTACTTGTGTCTGTATAGGCGAATGCCTAGATACATACTTAATCCTTTTTCCCTCCGGGGTGGTAAGCAAAATAGACTTGCTAGCACAATCGATGTTACCTCCATACTTCGATAGCCAATCCATACCTAATATCACATCCAATCCTTGCGACTCCAAAACTATTAGGTCCGAGGGGAAAACATGTCGTACAATGGTCAATGGCATCTGAAAACATCCTTGATTTGCCATATATTCCACTCCGGGTGAACTTACTATCATGGGGGCCATGAGGACTCTAGTGGACAACTTATGTCTATTTACAAATCCCCTTGAAATGTATGAATGCGATGCACCAGTATCGAAAAGAACTACTACGGTAAATGACTTAACCAAAAACTTATCGATCACCGCATCTTCAACCTCTTCCACGGTCACGTGGTTCACTTGTCCTTTGTTGAAGGGGTTGGGCTTCTTCCCGGCGCTTCCATTGCCGTTCCCATTCTTAGCTTCAGGGCACTCCGTGGCATAGTGTCCATTCTTCCCGCACTTGAAACAGGTGACGTGGCTCAAATCCCTCTTGGCGGGTGTGGACGGGGTAGAGCGGTTCTGATTATTGTTTGCTCCATTCCCATTCCCATTCTTGGAGCCATTGTGGTTGTGGGAACTTCCTCCTGTGTGGTTGTGGCTTCCATGGTTATGGGTATATCCTCCCGAATTCGGAGTGAATCGGGGCTTCTGCTGGGCTCCAGAATTATTCCTTCCTTGTCCATACTTCCTCTTGTGACTTTCAATCTGCTGCTGCTTCCCTTCAATCATAAGAGCTTTATCTACCAACTCCTGGTAGTTGTTGAAGGTTGCCACCATCAACTGTACGCTCATCTCATCATTTAGCCCTTCCATAAATCTCTCCTGCTTAGCGGCATCTATGGCCACATCATCTGGGGCATAACGAGATATGGTACTAAACTCATCTACGTACTGAGACATAGTACGATTTCCTTGGTGCAAGTTGCGAAACTCCCGCTTCTTCATGCTCATAGCTCCAGTCGAGACATGGGCAGTACGGAAAGCTTGCTGAAACTGCTCCCAAGTGACATTGGCTATAGGGAAGGTGGCTGTGTGATACGTCCAAAACGTATCTATAATTCTGCTTGCTCCATGCCTCTTTTGGGTGATATTGCTATGTTATTTATACACTTCCATACACTTTTGATCATATTTGGACTAACCTATTAACTCAGTGCACCCCAGTGCCAGTTTCTGTTTTCGGCTGTTTTTGTATTTCAGGTTTTCACATTACGAGAACTGCCAGGAAAAATCCAGAAAAATTATATAAAAAATCAGCGTTCCAGAAGCTACCGTGCGCCCGAAGTACAGCCGGGGGGGCTACCAGGGCTCCAGGCGCCCTGGCGGCGCGCCCCCCCCCCTGGGCCGCGCCGGGGGGGGGCCTGGGCCCCCCGAGGCTCCGCTGATGCCCCCCTTTGGCATATATTTAAAGTGTCTCCCGAAACCCTCGAGACGGGAACTCTTTTTCGCGATCTCATCTCTGTTCCGCCGCCGCCGCCGCTTCCAAGATCGGGACCACCAGGAGAACTCTTCCCGGCACCCTACCGGAGGGGAGGATCACCACCGGGAGCTTCTCCACCACCATGGACGCCTCCCGGATGAGTTGTGAGTAGTATCCCTTGGACCATGGGTCCATGACTAGTAGCTATGTGATGTTCTCCTCCCGTTCTTGTGCTTCACTAATTAGTCCTCGTGAGCTGCCCTACATGATCGAGGCACATATGTAATCCTTATGCTGTTGCTATGATGAGTTTGCTGGGATCCGATGGATTATGAGATTATGTTCAGATTGTGTTTGAGTAATATATTTGATGCACCTCTTTTATATTTATGTTTGTGAGTAATTCTTGCATGTTCTCCGTTGTTATTTATTGCTTTGGCCAAGTAGTAGGTAGTGACTCCAAGAGGGAACGTTATGCTTGATTGTGGGTTCATGCCCCTCGATGACTAGTTTGAGTGACAGAAACATGAGTCTAGGGGATGTGCTGTTGCCACAAGGGGGAAAACAACGGTGCTTGTGCCCGCGGGTGCAAGGACTGTTTACTTTACGCAAAGTTCTTTTAATGCAGTTGTCTGTTGCTTTGAGTTTACACTATGGGTGGGACTCGCAACTTAATACCAGCGAGATGTTCTGGATAGATATCTCAAGGTGGATGATTAGTAGTAGATGCAGATGGATTTCGGTCTACTTACCTCGGCGTACCGCCCATGCTTTGAACCTCTACCTTTCTTGCAATGTAGTCAGCATTGGTTTGCGCACATGGTCCTGTCAATTGCCCAGCTGTAATTCGTTTACCTCACATAGCTGTTTTATCGTCTTTTGGGAGAGAGACATCACTAGTGAACATCATGATACTCCGGTCCATATTATCATCATTGATCACATCCGCTATTTACTTTTCCGCATTTTACTTACTATTGCAATTATATCTATCACTATTATCACTTGCGTTTGATCCTTTGTAAACTACAAGGCCGGAGGGATTGACAACCTCTCTGTACTCGTTGGGAGCAAAGTTATTTGTATCTGTGTGCAGGTCCACGTTGATTGCTAATATCTGGCGCCGTTAGCAGTTGACACCTTCTTGTTGAAACTGGGAGTCTCAGGGAAATCGATCCTTGGTATTGCCAAGGGAAATCTTCTGCTACACTGCATCTCAAACCTTCCACTTGGGGTAACCAACGAGGGGTGAGAAGCCACCTAGCAAAGCAATTTCTGGCGCCATTGTCGGGGACTCCACTCTTCAGGATAGGGGAGTTGCATGCTATCTTTTACCTTTGCTTTTTAGTCTTGTTAGTTTACCTTTCAGTTTTGCTTTAGTATCTTTTATCGAAAATCACAAAAAAAAGTTATCTCATTCTTTAGTTGTCATTATGTCGGGTCCTTTTGCCTTTGACGAGGCAGAAGTTCTCACCTTTAAACAAAGAGGTGGGGAAAGTTTGAAGGATGCTTGGTATAGAATTAATGATTCACAAAAAAGAGCCACCAAGAAGCAACCTACTACTATCTTGCTTAGAAATTTTTATGTTGGAATTACTTCTTGGAATAGGTTTATTCTAGATACTGCTATCAATGGGAATTTCCTAGAGGCCCCAGTTTGGGAGTCTCTTAGTATTATTGAAAATCTTGTTGGGAATCCCCCTGTTGTTAGCATTCAAGAGGACATCACTCTAGCTCACATTATGAAAAAACTTGAAAAGATAGAGTTAGAGATGCCAAACATTAATAAGATTAATGAGTTGGATCGTAAGATCCAAGGGAATTTGAATAGGCTTGATAGCTCCATGCATAAAATTTTCAAATCTTTGGAGACCATCAAATCCCATGACTTGGACTCTTCTAGGGTAGATAAGATTGAGGAAATATTTGATACTCTAGGAACTACTTTCTCCTCAATCAAAACCAAAAAGGTAGAAACTCCGGCAAAGAGGGAGCCTAAGTTCGTTCACGTTCCAAAGGCTTCCCGTTCTAAAAGTAATCCATCTATTGCCAAAGGGGTTGAAACTGTAAAGACTTTGGAAGAAACACCTCTCTTTGATGAATTTATAAATGAATCTTCCCTTGACTTTTATCCTTTTGGTCTTCTCCCTAGAAGTATCTCTATGAGGCCTTTATTTGAAAGTCCTCTTAAGACTAGATGTATTATTGAAGAGCTTTTTTATGATCTTGATGATGGTTCAATTGATACAACTTGATCTATATGCATTATGCCTAGCTTAAAGGCATAAAAGAAAGCGCTTTTGGGAGGCAGCCCAATGAATAAATTTTTATTTTGCTTTTGCTGTGTCTTGATGTTGTTTACTACAGTAGCATCATCATTGTATCTTTGCTTTTCAATTTTGTGCCAGGTATAGCCTCTGATTGCTAGAAAGTTCAAAAGTTGTGAGGTGCTGTCCAGGAAACAGATTCTGTCCTTGGATAGAAAAATTCGTATAAATCACCAGATCATATTTTTGGTCTGAATTTTTTCGACAGCGTGCTCTATATAATTGTCTTTCGTGCGTCTGTTCTGAGTTTTTTGACTAGAGTTGCAGAAGTGCCCCAAACAAATCATTTACTACCTGCTGTTCTGTTTTTCACAGATTCTGTCATGTTTTGCCTTTCCTTCATTTTGCAAACCTAGAGCTTGCTTTTTCTTTGCAAAAACCTTTTGGCAAACTTGAGAAACAGTAGACCTTCAAGAATATCCTTATTTCAAGCAAGGTACAATTATTTTATTATGGGTACTAACCTCGCTAATCAGATTATGATGAGTTATGTATGAAGGGAGTTTTCAAGTGTGCGGGGGAAGATGATAAAAAGATTCAGGAGTGTCAAATGCTCAAGCTTGGGGATGCCCCCATGCACCCCCAAGAAATACTCAAGGAGACTCAAGCGTCTAAGCTTGGGGATGCCCCCGTGCATCCCCTTCTCCATCAACATTATCAGTTCGTCTTTCGTTCCACTATATTTTAATCACTTTATGTGTTATGTGCTATGCTTGGAGCGTCTTGTTTTTAATTTTCTTTAGCTTTTCATAACGAGTCGGAACTCAGCTTTCTTTATGTGGGAGAGAAACACGCTCCACTTCTACCTAGAACATAACATAGAATTTTCATGTCTATCTCTGCTGTGTGTGTTCTTTGTCTTTTAATAGCTACTATCATGCTTAGCTCTTAGTATTCATGCTTATCTTTTCAAAGAGCTTTCGTTAGTTGGTTGCTTGAACTCTCTTTAGTTATCATGCTTATCTTATTAAGAGAGTTTGCTTCCGTTGCTTGGTTGATATGTCTATGATAAAGATGCTACGTGCACGATGGCGCTTAGTAGTTCATGTTTTCTTATGGTTAGTCTCAAATAGCTGGGGGGTTCCCAATGTGTTATTGGAGTACCAACATGGTTTGTTTGCCTATGATGTGGTATGGTTTAGTAATATCTTCCTTCAAAGAATTTATTTTGATTGACTTGGCGTATGCTCACGCATATTTAAGACTGTAAAGAAAGTCTGTCAAGCCTTGATGATCTTTTGTTTTTGAGTAGCGATATAACTTACATGCCTGATTCAATGCTGCTTTGTCGCTCTGCATGATTATGACCGTCATTGCTCTCTTAGTTGGTCGCTCCCAGTCTTTTGCTAACCTCCACGTGTACTAAGCGGACTGACTGCTTGTGCATCCACATTCCTTTTAATCCAGTTATGCCATATGAGTCCACCATATCTTCCTACATGGTATTTACCTGCCATTCCTAACGGAGACTTGCCTGTACCATCTCGAAATTATTCAAAGAAAAAGCATTCTTATTTTGTGCCTCTGTTGTAAGTTCATGAGGAAGTAGTAGTTAATTCATGATCTTTTTAAGTTGGACAAGCTTCACCCCGGGATTGCATGTATAATGTGCAAACCCATAATACGAGAAGGAACTGGCATTGAGTGCGCCCGGCTCAAAATTAATATAACAAACAAACCCTCCTTCACGCTTTGTTCATGAGAAATCAGAAAACTTTGGCAGTGATAAACAAAGGAGATTAAGAGGATGTGATCGTCCTCATTCGGGAGCCGTTCCTCGAAACTTGTCCATCTCAAGAAGTGATTGAGTTGTCTGCTAGCATTCATTGACAAAACATGCATGATCTAAAAAAAAATTATTACCTCTGTTTTAAAACCAAGAGCTCTGGTACATGTTTTGTCTTTGTTTCCGATTACGGGTTTTCAACCTTGCCAACAAAAGCCACGGTTCGAGAGTCTCCACCTTCTTTTAAAGCACCAACTACTGAGAGCATGATTGTCATTCTGAGTGTAATGTGCATTGTCCCAAAGTAGCATTGTCTTTTGCATGATTGTGATATCGTTTATTCTGAAATCATTGTATCTAGTCATCACTTAAACCTTGGAGGTGCCCCTGCATTTATGTTTTGCTTCACTAAAGGGGGCAAGCGAGATATCACTTTATCATATTTGCACATCATGTTCATTACAAATCTTTTTGATGTTTCAATATCATATTGTAAAACTTTCAGTCCTTTGTGATTTTCTCATGAGGCAACTTAATTACTTAGATTCATTGTCTCAGTAAGCTTTTGTCATATGACTATGAAAAAGTCCTATATGGTTAATAGCATGTCACCACAGAAATTATTCTTGTTATCATTTACCTACTCGAGGACGAGCAGGAATTAAGCTTGGGGATGTTGATACGTCCAAAACGTATCTATAATTTCTGCTTGCTCCATGCCTCTTTTGGGTGATATTGCTATGTTATTTATACACTTCCATACACTTTTGATCATATTTGGACTAACCTATTAACTCAGTGCACCCCAGTGCCAGTTTCTGTTTTCGGCTGTTTTTGTATTTCAGGTTTTCATATTACGAGAACTGCCAGGAAAAATCCAGAAAAATTATATAAAAAATCAGCGTTCCAGAAGCTACCGTGCGCCCGAAGTACAGCCGGGGGGGCACCAGGGCTCCAGGCGCCCTGGCGGCGCGCCCCCCCCCCCCCTGGGCCGCGCCGGGGGGGCGCCTGGGCCCCCCGAGGCTCCGCTGATGCCCCCCTTTGGCATATATTTAAAGCGTCTCCCGAAACCCTCGAGACGGGAACTCTTTTTCGCGATCTCATCTCTGTTCCGCCGCCGCCGCCGCCGCTTCCAAGATCGGGAGCACCAGGAGAACTCTTCCCGGCACCCTGCCGGAGGGGAGGATCACCACCGGGAGCTTCTCCACCACCATGGACGCCTCCCGGATGAGTTGTGAGTAGTCTCCCTTGGACCATGGGTCCATGACCAGTAGCTATGTGATGTTCTCCTCCCGTTCTTGTGCTTCACTAATTAGTCCTCGTGAGCTGCCCGACATGATCGAGGCACATATGTAATCCTTATGCTGTTGCTATGATGAGTCTGCTGGGATCCGATGGATTATGAGATTATGTTCAGATTGTGTTTGAGTAATATATTTGATTCACCTCTTTTATATTTATGTTCGTGAGTAATTCTTGCATGTTCTCCGTTGTTATTTATTGCTTTGGCCAAGTAGTAGGTAGTGACTCCAAGAGGGAACGTTATGCTTGATTGTGGGTTCATGCCCCTCGATGACTAGTTTGAGTGACAGAAACATGAGTCTAGGGGATGTGCTGTTGCCACAAGGGGGAAAACAACGGTGCTTGTGCCCGCGGGTGCAAGGACTGTTTACTTTGGGCAAAGTTCTTTTAATGCAGTTGTCTGTTGCTTTGAGTTTACACTATGGGTGGGACTCACAACTTAATACCAGCGAGATGTTCTGGATAGATATCTCAAGGTGGATGATTAGTAGTAGATGCAGATGGATTTCGGTCTACTTACCTCGGTGTACCGCCCATGCTTTGAACCTCTACCTTTCTTGCAATGTAGTCAGCATTGGTTTGCGCACATGGTCCTGTCAATTGCCCAGCTGTAATTCGTTTACCTCACATAGCTGTTTTATCGTCTTTTGGGAGAGAGACATCACTAGTGAACATCATGAGACTCCGGTCCATATTATCATCATTGATCACATCCGCTATTTACTTTTCCGCATTTTACTTACTATTGCAATTATATCTATCACTATTATCACTTGCGTTTGATCCTTTGTAAACTACAAGGCCGGAGGGATTGACAACCTCTCTGTACTCGTTGGGAGCAAAGTTATTTGTATCTGTGTGCAGGTCCACGCTGATTGCTAATATCTGGCGCCGTTAGCAGTTGACACCTTCTTGTTGAAACTGGGAGTCTCAGGGAAATCGATCCTTGGTATTGCCAAGGGAAATCTTCTGCTACACTGCATCTCAAACCTTCCACTTGGGGTAACCAACGAGGGGTGAGAAGCCACCTAGCACTGTGTAATTCTCCCACCATGTTGCGGCTGGTCCAGACAACTGGTGTGCGGCAAATCGCACTTTCTTAGCATCCGAGCAATTGGCGGTGGTCAAATCCCTTCCAATCTTGCGCAGCCAGTCATCAACAACTATTGGTTCAATGCTGCTAGCAAACACCGGTGGTTGCAACCTTAAGAAACGTGTCAGGTTGTCCACGGGTGGTGGTGGTGGAGGGTTGTTGTTGTTGTTCTGGTTGTTTTGAGTGTTCTGGACAAGAAGTTGCATCAAAGTGTTTTGCTGCTGGATCAACTGAGTGAGCTCAGGGGGAAACTCAAATCCGGGCTCACGTCTTGGAGGCATCTGATGGGTGTAGAGGGAAGAGATTAGAATAGATTTGAGGTCTAGGGGAAAATCACTACCCATATGCACATGAGACAAACACAATCATATCACACCAATCAATTTCAAACAAGGTCTTACAAAGATCTAACTAACGTTACAAAATTGCTCTAAATACTACTTGTGGGGAAAAACTACTAGTCATAGGGTGGTCATCTAAAAAATTTGATCGGAGGAAGATTCCATGATATCTGCTCCAGCTTCATCTTCATAGTCTTCGTCTTCACTATCATCGGGGTATGAATCCGTGTCGTCTATAATGATGTAATCTTCAGAACGAATCTCCTTGGGTTCTTCTTCCTCTTCTTCACCTCCTGGTGCTGGATCTCCCATGAAAAATCCTAGCTTCCTTGTCAAATCATCATTTTTCTCCACTAGTATCAACATCTCCTCCTCGTATCCGTCACGAGTAGACTTGAGTTCTTCTTCTAGCTCCAAATTCCTATTTAGTGCCTTCTTCAAATCTATCATCCCTGCGCACATTTGGTGCTCCTATTGTCAAATGTGCTGGTTTAACTCCTCAATGAACGCTGCAATGGACATATCCTTCCTGGTGCTGATCATGTCCCAACGCTCATCTCGGCGTTCACAAATCTGGTAGATAGTGTCCTTCAGCTCCTGTTTGTAGACTTCTCCGATCCTTCCCATAGTGATGTGGGCTGCCATACTCTTGCCTAGGCTCCAGGTTGGTGCATCAAAAGAAAACTCTATTGGCTCAGTGGATGGTGCGAAGGTTCTCCTGGGAATTTGAACTTGGATGCTCCATCGCTCCTCTTCTGGTAAAGTGGCGGTGTAGGTCCCGGTAAAGCTTTGTATTCCTATGTTCAGGTACCTAGTGACTTCCTTCAAGTGTTGTCCAAAAGGTGTGTCTTCATCTGGTTGAGTAAACTTGTTCCTTGGGTCCACCATCCTAAAGAAGTAGAAAATGGAGAGAAGTCAGAAATGAGTAGAGAAGAGTGACCTATGGTTTATCTTAGTGGCCGTGTCCTACATTCAGCATGTGCTCTGATACCATCTTGTAGCGACCACGATCCGAATGGACCGAAGTCTCTGTGTTTCAGTGTCATCCCTGGATCGGTAATGCTGACACACACAGTACTTGAAGGATTTATAACAGAGTGGGAATCACACACTTATTACATCGAGTGTCTCCAAAGAGAACTTATTACAAAAGTCTATGGCAGAAGGCCATCTAACAAAATAACAACGGAAGGCTTGGAAGAAAAGTGAGTCCATCAACTCCAACGGCATAGCTGAGTGCATGACAAATGACCTAGAACGTCTTACTCCTCCTCTGAAAAGTCTGCAACGTAATATGTTGCAGCCCGAAACGGGTCAGCACATGGAATATGCTGGCAAGATAACACAAAAGATGCAAGTAACAGAAGTAAGGCTATACTATATGCATATTTGGCTGGTGGAGGCTCTAACGTTAAAGTTTTTGCGTAAAGCCAATTTTTCCCTACAACAAAGGAATGAATTTTATTTTAACTATCATGGTAGTTGAAACATCATTGAGAAAGTACCTCCAACTCAATTCCAAATTAAAGTAATCATTAACCCAACAAATTTTATTTCAGAGTGATGAGATCAACCAATAATTCAAGTACCAGATACTCAAGATGTCCATAACCGGGGACACGGCTAATCATGATCAGTTTGTACACTCTGCCGAGGTTTGTGCACTTTTCCCACAAGACTCGATCTCCTCCGTTGGATTTCTCGCACTGCATGGTGTTTGAGAAACGGATGACCGAGACACAGTCTTTCAGAAATATTTACTCTTTGCCCCAGGTGAACTCGTACACCTACTTTCCCCTACATCTGCTAGTCCACCACTGAAAGAGCTCACACAACTTACTCATACTATGCGAGAGCCCATATTGGCATTGTGGCTGCACATGGAAGTTTCTAGCATGAATAGTTTTATGATCCCTTTGAGCCTGGGTGGCATTCCATAGGAAAAATCACACGGAACCCCCGGATTTCCTAGGACAACACTGGATTCTCCAGGTGCCCTGCAACCAATCCACCCGGATGTGTATTCAAGTAGCCACCTTAAGTTGAACCATTAATTAACAACTCACATCTGTCATGGATTTCACTCAAACCCAACCCACGTCTACGAGCATAGCATGGCAACCTAAGCATAACGTAGAAGTAACTCCCAGGGGTTTGAAAATAATGCAGGTAATAGGTTCTACCTCAAACTACTTCCCAGACCCACAAGTTAAGAGACCCTACTCATGCAATGTGTGAGGGTTTGATCTAATGCATAAAAACTGGGTAATAAAAGGGTATGATCAAAGTGTTACTTGCCTTGCTGACGATTCGCAAAACCTAGAGACTCGTAGTAGCACGCTTCACAGTCCGGGTATTCTATCGCAAGCAAACAATAGCATACATAAGCAAACAAGCAATGATGCACGAACAAAACTCCAAAATATAAGATCTAACCTGAAAGTTCAACTTAAGAACTCCGGTTTGCAAAAAGAATCAAATCGAAAGAAGCAACGAAACTCAAACTGCAAAAGAAACGAGATTCATTTACTAGTTTGATCTAAAGTCAAATTTTACAGTAGCCAAAACTTTGTTCAAGTTGGTTAAACGGAAAGAGGGCGTCGAGACGAAGATCTGGGATTTTGAATCACCTGATTCTGACTCTCGAGCGAAAAGAAAAACGAAAAACAAGATCAGGGCAGAAATCGCGATCGAAAATAATCGCGGATAAATGCCCCGAAAAAGAAAACTGACCAACAGGCAAACGAACGAACGTTCGCTGTCTGCAGCTAACGGGCGAACCACGTTTGTTAAAACGAACGTACAGACGAACGTCCGCTAAATAACTAAACCGGAGAAAAACCGATCTAATCTTAAAAAAACGAAACTAGGGTTTCTAAAAAAAACTGATCGGTTCTTTAAGAAAAATCGACGGCGGCGGCGGCGACCTCGGAAAAGACGGCGGCGGCGGCTCCGGCGAAAGTTCGGCGGACGGCGGCGGCGAGTCCGGCGGCTAGCGAGGTGGCGCGGGGCGCGGCGGCGGCGGCAACGGGCGGCGGCGGTGCTAGGGCTGAGGGGCGGGGCGGCTGGGCTGCGGGGCTGGGCCCTCGGCGGCTTATAAAGGCCCTAGGCCAGAGGTGTCCTGGCCGAAAACGGCCCAAAGGCGGTTCCCCCTTTTTTTTATAAAGAATCCTGACGTACGAAAACTAACAAAAGAAATACTAAACGGACCCCAAAAATCCCGAAATAAATTTTCGTCGTCCTCTAATAATATTTAGGACAAAGTGAACATTTTTCCCGGGCCTAAATGCAGTTTTGAAAAACGCGTATTTTTCCTATGCAAATAAAATCGCAGATAAATCCGAATAAATACCAAAAGTGATATTAATGTTTTTCCTCCAATATTTCTGTTATTTTAGAGAAGTCATATTATCTTCGCTCATATATTTTGTTTAGAAATATTTTTAGGAGAGAAAAATAATTAAAACCAACACTATCATCGCACCGGTATTCGAGTAAACTCAAATACAAAACGGTAGAATTCCCAACTCTCTCTGTAGGTCCTTGAGTTGCTTAGAATTTCGAGGATCGCCACAAACAAAATGCAAAGAAATATGCAATGCAATATGATCTATGTATAACATTCCAAATTGAAAATTTGGGATGTTACAGCTAGATGGCTTCCTCTCTCTCTTTTGAATATCAATACAATGGTCTCTTGGAGATCCATATGATGTAACTCTTTTGCAGTGTGTTTGTTGGCATCCGATGAATTTTGAGTTTATGATCAGATCTATCTTTTTATATCCATGAAAGTTATTTGAGTCTTCTTTGATCTCTTATATGCATGATTTCTTATAGCCTTGTATTTCTTCTCCGATATTTGGGTTCTCTTGGCCAACTTGATCTATTTATCTTGCAATGGGAACATGTGCTTTGTAGTGGGTTCGATCTTACGGTGCTTGATCCCAATGACAGAAAGGGAACCGACACGTATGTATCGTTGCTCCTAAGGATAAAACGATGGGTTCTATTTCTACATAAATATATCTTTTCTACATCTTGTCATCATTCTTATTGCATTACTGCGTTTCTCCATGAACTTAATACACTAGATGCATGCTGGATAGCGGTCGATGTGTGGAGTAATAGTAGTAGATGCATGCAAGAGTCGGTTTACTAATCTTGGACATGATGCCTATATAATGATCATTGCCTACATATCTTCCTGATTATTTGAAGTTCTATCAATTGCCTAACAGTAATTGTTTTCCCACCGTTTGATATTTTCTCGAGAGAAGCCACTAGTGAAATCTACGGCCCCCGAGTCTCTTTCTCATTTATTTGCCTTTGCGATATATTTTTCGTTTTTCATATCTACTAAACCAAAAACCCAAAAATACCTTGCTGCAATTTATCTTATTTATCAATCAATCTATCAATATTTACAACTCTATCACGTCTGTTACCCGAAAGGGATTGACAACCCCTTTTACATGTCTGGTTGTGAGTATTTGTTATTTGTGTGCAGGTGTTGTTTACGTTGTGTTGCTTGGTTCTCCTACTAGTTTGATAACCTTGGTCTCATCACTGAGGGAAATACCTACCGCTGCTATACTGAATCATCCCTTCCTCTTTGGGGAAATACCAACGTAGTTCTAGCAGACATCAAAAGGAATTTCTGGCGCCGTTGCCGGCGAGTACCTTCAACATATACCAGGTTCCCAATCACAAATCTCATCTCCGCGCTATTAACATTATTTGCCATTTGCCTCTTGTTTTCATCTCCCCCACTTCACAAAAGTTGCCGTTTTTATTCGCCCTCTTTTTCGTTCGCTGTATTCTCGTCAGATCTGTTTTCGTTTGCCCTTATGGTACTTGGTTATTTGCTTGGTTGTTTGGTATAATTGGTATTTTTATTAGAAATCGTAAGGAAAGCGTTTATGGATCCTCATCCACTTGCCAATCTTTCTAAAATATCCAATTATGTTGAACCAATTGCTAGTGAATTGAGCGCACTAGATTATCTTTATGAAGGTTCGCTTGAGATTCATGATTCTGATAACTGTGATGAAGTGATAAAAGAAGAAATTTGTGAAGTGATTCATGATAGCTCCTTGTATGAAAAGCATGATTGCAATGGTGTTATAATTAATTCTATTAATGTCAATTATGCTAGTAATATGCAAACCCACAAACTCCGGGATGCTAATTTTGATATGTCCTCTACTTATTGCAATGACCATGATTGGGGTGATTCTTGTTACAATCTTGAAAATTTATTTAAGCCTCATGATGAATATGTTTGCGATAATATTGAAAGTGGGTTTGAAGAGGTCATGACTTTATTTGATGTTAGTCCCACTATCTTGGAAAATTATAAGACTTTTACGCATGTCGATCATGAAAATAAATTTTTATATGATTGCTATATTGTTGAATTTGAGTATGATCCTACATGTAATTATTATGAGAGAGGAAAATATGGTTCTAAAAATTTTCATGTTACTAAATCACCTCTCGTTATGTTGAGATTTTCAATGTTTTAGTCCTCTCCTTTGCATATGCTAGACATTTCTTGTCTTGATAATTTGTTTTCTTATAAAATTCC
The DNA here is from genome assembly GCA_902687465.1 of Secale cereale. Taxonomy (NCBI): domain Eukaryota; kingdom Viridiplantae; phylum Streptophyta; class Magnoliopsida; order Poales; family Poaceae; genus Secale; species Secale cereale. The sequence continues at coordinate 615,127,087 of LR738713.1, forward strand.
TATGCATAGAAAGTATGTTAGACTTAAATGTGTTTGTCACATATTTTATGATGCTCTCTTTGTGCTTCTATTCTTGTCTTTCATGTGAGCATCATTGAAATTCCAAGCCTATCTTAATGGCTATAAAGAAAGAGCTTGGTGGGAGGCAACCCAATGAATAAAATAAATTTTTGCTTTTTATTTCCAGTTCTTGTGAAAATACCCTTCGATACCTCTGTTGAGATGTGTTTTTGAGGTTAAATAAAGGTTTGTGCCAAGCAAAGCTTTAGGAACACATTGGGTGTTAATAGATTCGATCTTGCTGAAAAATAGAAACTTTTACGCTCACGAGAAAAATTCTCATTTTTAACAGAAGAGTGATTTTTTGTTGATTCTTTTGCAGAAGATTAATATACAAATTGTCCATGTGGACCTATTTTTCAGAACTTTTAGAGTTGCAGAAGTATTCGAAACTTCCAGATTACTACAGACTGTTCTGTTTTTGACAGATTCTGTTTTTATTGTGTTGTGTGCTTTCTTTGATGATTCTATGGTTTTCTGTGATGAGTTTTTGCCATAGAAAAGTAGGAATAGATTAGATATAATACAAATACAAAATATGAATTGTTTTGCTACAGTACTTATAGTAGTGATTTGTTTTCTTATACTAACGGATCTCACGAAAGTTTAGTTTTATGTGATTGAAGTTTTCAAGTTTTGGGTTATCTTACGATGGATGAAGGAATAAGGAGTAAGAAAATCCTAAGCTTGGGGATGCCCCGTCATCCCAAGCTATTATCCAAAGAGAAGCAAGCAACTATGCTTGGGGATGCCCCCGAGTGGCATCCCCTGTTTCTTCTGACGACCATCGGTATTTCACTCGAAACTATATTTTTATTCATCACGTGATATGTGTTTTTCTTGGAGCGTCTTCTATGATATGAATCTTTGTTGTTTTGTTTCGCTTTTTAAGTTATCAATCCTTGCTGTACACACCTACTAGAGAGAGCCAAAATTATGTCGTGACTTGTTAGAATAGCTCTCTGTGCTTCACTTAAATTTTTATGAGCTATGGATTTGCTCTAGTGCTTCACTTATATCTTTTTGAGCACGGTGTGCTTTAGTATTTTTGAAGAAATACTCTCTTGTTTCACTTAGACATATTTGAGAGTTAGTAATTTTTTTTAAGAAATTCTCTCTTGCTTCACTTAAATTATTTTGAGAGAAAAAAAATTATGCTCACGATCTTCACTTATATTTGTTTGAGCTTATCAAAAGCAACACATGAAAATTAGTTCCAAAGTGATGGATATCCAAGAAGGATATATTAAAAACTTTAATGAAGATCATTGGACAAAATAAACTTGATTCTTTGTAATAGTTTTGAGACATGATGATATGATATGTGAGTCATGTTAATGAGTAATTATGCTTTAGTAAGAATATTAGTGTTAAGGTTTGTGATTCCCTATGCAAGCACAAAAGTCAATAATCATGCAATGAAAGTACATCCTACTTGTGGTGCATTATTCGGTGTTATTTATGCTCAATGTTTGCTTATGAGATTATTCGTTTCATGGTTGGTCGCTTCCCGGTCTTTTGCTAGCCTTCATTTTGCACTAAGTATGATCACTACTTGTGCATCCAAAATCCTTTATCCCGGTTTTGCCACGTGAGTCCACCATACCTACCTATATGCGATATTTCCTTGCCGCTCTAAGCAAATTTGTATGTGCCATCTCTAATTTTCAAAATAAATTTCCCTTTTGTGTGCCTGTACCACTCGCGAGGCGGTGAGGGGTGAACAATTTTTTCCATGCTAGATGTGTTATTCTCACAACGAGTGTTTATTCACTTGCCATTGCACGAGAGTAAGGCAAAGGTATTAGGGATGCCCATTAACGAAATGAAAAACAAATTTACTTTATGTTGTCAAATAATACATTCCTTGGAAAGTGTTGGTATGGAAGGCAACCGTGGATTCGGCTAGCCATGGCTTGTAAAAGTTTGGTGGAAAAGGAATAAACTTTATTTTATGTTTGGGAACCAATTATGATATATCTAGCGTGGAAAGTGTTGGGAACCTCGAGTCGTTTTCATTGGTGGGAAAAGTATACCTCCCAAAATATTTTTATCTCTCAATTTAAGCTTTGAGCTCTAGCACCTCTACAAATCCCTACTTCCCTCTGCGAAGGGCCTTTCTTTTACTTATGCAATTTTTATTTTTTTAATTTGCGTCTCCATCTTCTCTTATAAAGCACCAACTAGGAAACACTATGATAATACTTGAGCATTGGATGTAACTAATATGCGAATGTGCTTCATGAATGGATCAATGGTTGAGCATGATGGGCTAGGGATAACTTATTTTAGCATTAATATTTTGAAAGACATGGTTACTTGTTGATATGCTTGAGTATTTAAGTCCCATGTCAAAACTAGACTATTGCTTTGAACCATATAAAAGTCCAAACGTCCATGCTATAAAGAAAAGAATATGTTATGACATGATAGGCATCATTCCACACCAAAAAATCTGTTTTATCATTTACATACTCGAGGACGAGCATGAATTAAGCTTGGGGATGCTGATACGTCTCCAACGTATCTATAATTTATGATTGTTCCATGCTGTTATATTATCATTCTTGGCTGTTTTACAATCATTTTATAGTCATTTTATATCATTTTTTGTACTAACCTATTGACATAGTGCCAAGTGCCAGTTGTTGTTTTCTACATGTTTTTTACATCGCAGTAAATCAATATCAAACGGAGCCCAAACACCGCGAAACTTTTTGGAGAATTTTTATGGGCCAGAAGACACATAATGGGCCATAGCAGCACCTAGGGGGTGCCCCGAGGGGGGCATAACCCACCAGGGCGCGCCAGGCCCCCCTGGCGCGCCCAGGTGGGTTGTGCCCACCTCGGTGGCCTCCCGCACCGCCTCTTCGCTCTATAAATACTCAGATATTCCAGAAACCCTAGAGGAATTGACGAAATTCTATTCCAGCCGCCGCAAAGTCCAGAACCACCAGAGCCAATCTAGACACCATCATGGAGGGGTTCACCACCTCCATTGGTGCCTCTCCGATGATGTGTGAGTAGTTCCTTGTAGACCTACGGGTCCGTAGTCAGTAGTTAGATGGCTTCCTCTCTCTTTTTTGATTATGAATACAATGGTCTCTTGGAGATCCATATGATGTAACTCTTTTGCGGTGTGTTTGTTGGGATTCGATGAACTTTGAGTTTATGATCAGATCTATCTTTTTATATCGATGAAAGTTATTTGAGTCTTCTTTGATCTCTTATATGCATGATTTCTTATAGCCTCGTATTTCTTCTCCGATATTTGGGTTTTGTTTGGCCAACTTGATCTATTTATCTTGCAATGGGAAGAGGTACTTTGTAGTGGGTTCGATCTTACGGTGCTTGATCCTAGTGACAGAAAGGGAACCGACATGCATGTATCGTTGATACTAAGGATAAAACGATGGGGGTCTATTTCTACATAAATAGACCTTGTCTACATCATGTCATCGTTCTTATTTCATTACTCCGTTTCTCCATGAACTTAATATACTAGATGCATGCTGGATAGCTGTCGATGTGTGGAGTAATAGTAGTAGATGCAGGCAGGAGTCGGATAATCTTGGATGTGATGCATATATATTGATCATTGCCTGGATATCGTCATGATTATTTGAAGTTCTATCAATTGCCCAACAGTAATTGTTTTCCCACCGTTTGCTATTTTCTCGAGAGAAGCTACTAGTGAAATCTACGGCCCCCGGGTCTCTTTCTCATATTATTTGCCTTTGCGATCTATTTTTCATTTGCTTTTATTTTCAGATCTACTAAACCAAAAACCCAAAAATACCTTGCTGCAATTTATCTTATTTATCAATCATTCTATCAATATTTACAACTCTATCACATCCTTTACCCGAAAGGGATTGACAACCCCTTTTACACGTCGGGTTGCGAGTATTTGTTATTTGTGTGCGGGCGATGCTTACGTTGTGTTGCTTGGTTCTCCTACTAGTTCGATAACCTTGGTCTCATCACTGAGGGAAATACCTACCACTGCTATACTGCATCATCCCTTCCTCTTTGGGGAAATACCGACGTAGTGCTAGCAAACATCAATGATATATTTGATATGGTCCAGGATTTAAAAGCAATCTTTTGGAAGGGTGCCATCGGACAATCTTTTTCGAATGGCGTTGAGGGACACGCACCCATGTGGAAGAAAAAATCTATATTTTGGGACCTACCCTATTGGAAATACCTGGAGGTCCGCTCTGCAATCGACGTGATGCACATGACGAAGAATGTTTGCGTGAACCTGCTAGGCTTCTTGGGCGTGTATGAGAAGACAAAAGATACACCGGAGGCACGGGAGTACCAACAACATATTAACAAAAAATACGGCATGTGTCCAAAGCAGTATCAAGGTCCTGCCAGCTACGAACTTACCAAAGAAGAGAAGGAAATCTTTTTTGAATGCCTGCTCAGTATCAAGGTCCTATTAGGCTTCACATTAAATATAAAGGGAATAATAAACATGGCAGAGAAAAAAATCCAGAACCTAAAGTCTCATGACTGCCACGTGATTATGACGCTACTGCTTTGGGTTGCATTGAGGGGGCTTCTACCAGAAAATGTTCGATTAGCCATTGTGAAGCTATGTGCATTCCTCAATGTAATTTCTCAGAAGGTAATCGATCCAGAAATCCTACCAAGGTTACAGAATGATTTGGTCCAATGTCTTGTCAGTTTCGACTTTCGAGTTGGTGTTCCCACCATCCTTCTTCAATATTATGATGCACATCCTAGTTCACCTAGTCGATGAGATTGCCATTATGGGTCCTGTATTTCTACACAATATGTTACCCTTTAAGAGGTTCATGGGAGTCTTAAATGAATATGTTCGTAACCATGCTAGGACAGAAGGAAGCATCTCCAAGGGCCATGAAACAAAGGAGGTCATTTAGTTTTGTGTTGACTTTATTCCTGACCTTGAGCCGATTGGTGTTCCTCAATCGCGGCATGACGGGAGACTGGGTGGAAAAGGCACGCTAGGAACGCATTCAATAATATGCAGGGACGAGAACTCTTGGGCGCAAGCACACTACATAGTTCTATAGAATTCTACCTTGGTCACCCCATGTATGAATGAACACAAGAATACTCTATGCTCCAAACACCCGGAGCAGTTTGACGACTGGATTACACAAGAACACATCATGACTTTTGGCGGTTGGTTGCAAGCACATCTCATGGGTAACAACATTGTTGGAGATGATATGTACTTGTTGGCCAGGACACCATCTTCGACTATATTGAGTTACCAAGGGTATGAGATAAATGGGAATACATTTTACACAATCTCCCAAGATAAAAAGATCACCAACCAAAACAGTGGTATCCGCTTTGTTGCAGCAATCACCAAAAGGGCAAAGGACACATATTATGGTTACATAGAGGAGATATGGGAACTTGACTATGGACATGAATTTAAGGTCCCTTTCTTTTGGTGCAAATGGGTCAATGTGACAGGAGGCGGGGTACAGGTAGACCCGCAGTATGGAATGACAACAGTGGATCTCAAAAATCTTGGGTACACGGACGAACAATTCGTCCTAGCCAATGATGTGGCGTAGGTTTTCTATGTGAAGGACATGTCTACCAAACCGAGAAAAAGAAAAGATAAGCAAGTGAATGCATCATACGATGAGCCAATGGGCCACATAGTTCTTTTAGGGAAGAGAAACATCGTTGGAGTGGAGGAAAAGACTGGTTGGTGAAATTCACCTTTCGTCCTGGTTGGTTGCTCGGACTGGGACTAAAGGGGGGCCTTTAGTTCCGGTTGGAGCCACCAACCAGGACTAAAGGTTGGGGTATATAAGCGAGGACTTTCTTATTCCTTCTCTCTGCCTCAACACCGTCGAACAAACCACGATGCTGCCAGGGTGCCGCAATGCTCCGCCCCTCGCCGACGCCCTTGTCGTGCCCTCGCCGTGCCCCGCCCCGACGCAACCGCTCCCCGCGCCCCTGCCCTGCCCCGACGCCACCGATGCACATCCAGCCAGGTACACCCTCCTCCATCCACCCTCCCCTCCCTCCTTCCTCCCTCTTCCCCTCTTCCAGCCGCTGCCATGGACTAGACGGCCGTCCGGCACCGCCGGTCGGCTATAAGCATATGATTTGGCCTCTGTAGATGACATTTGCATATTCTGTTAGTGTGGAATTTCCCCTGTTATATGCATATGATTTGGCCTCTGTAGATGCCATTTCCCCTATTCTTTAGATGCTTGAACACATATCATTTTTTAGATTTTGTTTTGTATCTTACAACATGACGGTTGAGGCAAGTTCATGACTCTGCATATTCCCCGCACTTTTTTTTTACTATTATGATATTTGCCCCATGTCAGTGCTGCTTATTGTGATGGAGATGACGATGACAAAGACATGTTGATCCAAGTAATTTGCTTGCATTTGCATATTTACACTCATGATGACAATGAAAGAAAGAGTTCCCTACCTCGGGTAGGCACATTGAGACCTCGATTGTTGGGTTGTGACCAACATTGGAGGCAACCTCCATGTGTTGGAGTGAGTGGAGGTCGACGGGAATATAAACTAGGTCATAGAAATAAGTCTAGAATTTTTGTTCATAGAAATGGCGATAGAAATCCAGTGGGCATATAAAAAAATTGAAGAACATTTTTTTTTTTGCATTAGAGTTAGTTTTGTCTTTTTTTTGTATGTTTTAATGCAAGCATCTTTTGGGCAATCTTTGAACACGAAGTAGGAGCATTTTGATGTCATCTTGCTGGTAGATTTTAGTTCATGCCATGTTAGGACCTGTAGTGAGTGTTACAAGCTTGTAAACTTGATATATATTCATTCCTGCTATGCCATGCTATTATTGTCTAAGTCTAAAACTGGCAGTATAAATACGTTGCATTTTGCCTTGAGGTTTGCTACAAATCTGTGCATCTTTGGATCGTGATCAGTAAGGGTGTTTTGTTGAGGGTAATTAGTACATGCTTGTCATGCTCTTTGTTGCCATGAAAAACTACCATAGCATATATTTTACTTGCCTCAAAGGTTGCATCATGAATTTGTTTTCTGCTACTCTATGCAAATATCACCAAGTCTGAAAATCTTTTAATACTTGTCAACTTGATCATGATTATTGCCATTAAATTATAGGTTCTGGTGTTGCATATCCGTGGAGTTGGCTCCTGGTCATCCCTCCCCTGTTCGACAAAGGTGTCCATTTTGTATATGTTGAGTTTTGTTCATAGGATGATGGTTGGTTCATTTTCTGAATTGTGTATTCATCTTGTGTATAAATATTGTATTCATTCTGTATTCATCTTCTTTATAAATCTTGTATTCATCTTGTCGTTAAAACATAACCCCGATAACTTTGATTTTGAGGCAATGAAACCATGAGAAAGGGACCGGGTCATTAAAACATAACCCCGATAACTTCGACATGAGGGGGGGGGGTTCGTTAAAACAGAACCCTCATAACTTTGATTTTGAGGCATATGAAAACATGAGAGACGGGCCGGGTTGTTAAAACATAACCCGATAACTTCGACGTGAGGGGGGTCGTTAAAGCATAACCCCAATAACTTTGATTTTGAGGCATATGAAAACATGATTTGCACGTCGGACGGGCATGAGAGAGGCAGTCTGCAAAGTATCCTCTCCCGAAACATAACCTCGATAATTTTGGTATAAAGTCGACATGAGGGGGGAGTCCTCAACGATCATCCAAAACTAACTATTATAAAACTTGTCAACTTTGCATGATTTTTGCCACTAATCCATTGCTCTTATTCATATGATTCCTTGTTGTGATTAGGTCTATGTTTGCCAATAATCCATCTCTCATGGTTGTATATTGCCATGTTGTAATATTTACAAAAACTATGGAACACGATAGGGACTTATAAAAAGAAGAGTTATTGGGGGATATAATCCGCGACGGAGGTGATGATATCACCTGGTGAGGGAAGAGAGGATGACGACTCCGGTGATTGAATGGGGGAGTGAGCAGAAGATGGCTTCGCCAGCGTTGGAGCCTTAACTGTAGCAAAGTCCGGCGAGGTATATATATTAATTAAGCCTCTGCTGACTAGATGCATTAATTGTTTTGTATGTACATATATTAACGCTTCTCTCTTCTTTTAGCCCTCCAGATCGAGCCAAACTTCTATAAAGAGATGATGACCGAAGAAAAGGTTGGGCGAGCATGAAAGGTTCATGATCGAAGAAGTCGCTCCATATCGCCAACCGACTACTCCCAAGCGGACCAAAGACCAATGTGTACATCACTGCAGAGTTGTTGATAGGGACATCGTCCCGATCAGCATCCAAGAATGGAATAAGAAGAAGGACGATGAAGTTTCTTACGTCGACGATAGACAAAAAGATGATCTTTGGAACTCGCCCATGACAAATTTCTGTCTACCGCCAGAGGAGGATCCAAATAACCCAGTTATACAGCGAAAAGTTAAGGTGTTTGCTCTTAAAAAGTTGGCAGAACTATTCAAGAACTGGAAGAAACTATTGAACAAACAGTTTGTCGAGAACGACGAGACTCCAGAATTCACCGGTCAATATGCGAAGATAAAAGATCACTTACCCGCATTTGTGGCGTACAGGAAATTAGAGAAAGCTAAGAAAAGGTCACGAACAAAAAAGATAAATGCTGCAAAGAAGAAGTATCACCATGTTACGGGATCAGGTGGCTACAATGTTGCCCGGCCTACGTGGGACAAAGTTGAGAATGACCTACTTGATAAACGGGTCGAACAAGAGACATTGAACTAGCCCGAACGGGCAAGGACTTGGTTATTCGGGCATGGGCGAACTTTGCACCCAGAAACAGGGAAGTGTATTTACACGAAAACTCAACTGGCAACATCCCTAGAATAAATTCAGGAAGCAAGCAAGGATGTAAAGCAAGGGAACTTCCATCCTGACAGAGAGAAGGACGAGCTATCACGAGCCCTCGGGAATCCCGAACACCCTAGACGAACACGAGGCACATCAGGCTCCTTTCTGTGGGTGCATGGGTTTCCTGTCATCACTGCTTATAGAAGCCGAGGGAGAAAGAAGAAAGAGGAAGCAGACCAAATGTAGAAGGTAGAACAAAGATTAGTGTTGCAGGAGAAGTGAATAGAGGAACTTACCAGTCAGCGAGCTACTCAGAAGCACGAATATCCTTCATTCGATACTACACACAAAGCTGCTACCCCACCATCTCAGCGAAAAAGCAGTGTGGCTTCCACGGAGCTCATTTAGCCTGATATCACGGCTCCTCGCTACCCCGTGGATGAGATCATGCAGAAGGAACATTGTGATCTACATGCGAAATGCATGAACTTAATCTTGAAGGTGGTGGTTGGCTATGTCTTACCTCGTGGAGCTGATGCAACTTTTCATTGTCGTTCGATTCCAGATGGCTTTGTTGTTGTCGGGGTGCACGAAGATATGAACGGATTTAAGGAGCTGGAGCTTGAGTACCCTACAGGTGAAGGGGAGACTCATCTGAGATATGCCTTAAGGACTACTATTCTATGGAGAAAGGAAAACATCGGGCTTCCAAACTGGCCGCTGTGTCAACAGACTTAGTCGAAGGAGCCCCTCAGCAGACTCCTCACAGTCCAGCTCTATCTCCGCTGCCTCAGTAGTCTTCGTCGCGTCGGCACACTCCACCACCTTAGTGGACTCAGTCGGAGAAGGCCCGTCAGCAGATTCCTCTTCCGCCTAAGATGTCTCCACCATGTCAGCGGACTCCGTTGGAGGAGGCCCCTCAGCAGAATCCACCGTGTTAGCTGGCTCTGCCTCCTCCGCCGCCTCAGCACCGGTGGAAGAGATCCACCGTCCTTCCAGCGGCTAGTAGTACATCGAAGAAATCTAGATCATGTCCAAGCGTCAAGAAGGCTCCTGCCAAGTTACCATATCACATGACTGATGAGGAAAACAATGAGATCATGGATGCCGACGTGAAACACCAGTTAGCACGAGAACCTCCACCTCCAAAGCAGAAAATAAATCCGGTAATAGCGAGGCGCGCTCTGAAGAGCCTTACAAAACCACCGCCGCCTCCTTCTTTAAATTAGATCCAACTGATGCGGGACGGACTCCTACTAATGCCTCGCATACTAGCAATTCAAGAGGAATTGGCAGGATTCTTCCTTGAAGAGATCATAGCTAAAACCGGGGTATACCATTGGGAACTGGATATCAGAGTTGGTAATTAGATAATAGGGATCGTTAGAGATATTATTCTGTATATATGCATGAATGTGTACTATATGTAGTAGCGTCGAATAGATATATGAAAACTTGTTGTTCGACCAAGCACGAAGAAAGAGAGGTCACTTCTCTCTATATATGTTCATGACGATGTTGTGTAATTAATGGTCCATTCATGGCTATATGTAGCAGCTAGAGTCGAGTTGACTGAACAACATAAAATAAAAACAAAAACCCTAAATGTAAAAGAATTGAAGGGTAAACAGAAAAATAGAAGGGGGAAACACAATATGAAACCCTTAAACCCTCCATACCCCTAAACCCATCCTTTCAAAAAAACAGAGCCTGGTAACTGCTGCCGTGTGGCAGCCATTTAGTCCTGGTTGGTGTTACCAACTGGGACTAAAGGTCCTCCTGCCTGGGCGCCCCAAGGCGGCCACGTGGAACTCCTTTAGTCCCGGTTCGTAATACAACTCGGACAAAAAGTGGGGGCCTTTAGTCCCGATTGTTTAGTCTCGGTTGCAGATCCGAGACTGATGCCCTGTTTTCTACTAGTGCATGTGGGCTGGTCTGTATCTCTTTTTTACTCTTTCTCGCCGGAGACCACACCTTCACTTCACGGGTCTTACAGCCGGTGCTCATGGAGATGGCGGATGGAGGAGGTGGTCGCCGACGCGGAATATAAAGAAAGTGGAAGACGGACGACCGCCGCTAAAGGATATGTTTAGGGTCGGGTTTCTTCTTTTGTTCAAAATGTTCTAAATGTAATGAAAATTCGACGTGTTTGCATGAATGTCTTCCGGTTTATATGAAAATTCGTCGTGTTTGCAATGTATGTGGGCAGCATTGTATGGCCGCCTAGCGTATCCGTGTCAGTGGACTGGTCCCCCTTGTCCGCGGATAGACGCGGGAGGAAATTTGTGGGTCGGCGCTAGAAATGCTCTTAGCTCTCCAATTGTTTTTCTACTACTAATTGAGAAAGAGTATAATGGGATGACCTACGGGCCACCACAGCAATTTGAGCTTCTTAGCCGTTCGATGATGCTCATGAAAGTATCAGATCCATCCGCCATCCCGCAAAGCGTTTTTGCCCCTCGTTCGTTGCCTTCATGGGCCGACTTCCCAATAGATGCCAGTCCAATTTAGCAGGGATGCTGCTCCACAAACTAATCCAGATGTCTTCTGGTGAATTGGGCTAAAAGGGGAACTAGGTGACCCAGCCCACCAAGCCTTTCAATAATTCAACTGGCCCGACAAGCCTAGTAGCCATTTTTTATTCGGTCAAGTCTGCTTATACTCCTACGCCCCTTAAAAAAGGTTACATCACCTCGTTAGTCCAGTCGTTCACGCTAAAATGAACCGTTTGCAATTTGTTTACTTGCTCGCGACTGTAGTGGTCAAGTCTGTTAGTATTGTAGGAAGAAGGATTGAATGCATAATGTTGCGTCATGGGATGCATCCTCCACTCCCCCAACTTCTAGAGTTTACGCCAATTTGAGCCATTTAAGATAGTCCTCTAAAATGATTGTACTAAGATTAAGACATTTATTTTGGGACGGAGGGAGTATATCCTAAAGAAAATGAGAAATAAAATCTACTTCTCTGGATATTCACAACAAGGCTTGACCTCACATGCATGCTCTTGGAAAAATAGTAAATTCACTAGAATATATAGAAATAAAAAATACATATACTTTTTTGCAACAAACATGTCCATGTGTCCTAACTCCATGCGAATGTTCGCTTAGAAATAACAGTTGCTAAATGCAAATTTGCATGCATATAGAACACGAAAATATATGTATGCACTTCGTACTTACTTTACTATTGTGGTTTGTTAATGCTCGAGGAAAAGGATTTAAACATTTATTTTTTCACACCAACTCCATTGCCTCGGTCTTTCTCCGTAAATCCGTAAAATCAATTTATTCATTTTAGGCCAATCCACTCACTCTTATTGCATAGACACTGAATATATGGGTAGATCATATTCGATAAAATTCTAGGTTTGTTCAAGGTAGACGGGCGCGGCAACGCGGGCTTTTATGTTCTAGTATCTCTTAATTCTCATCCAGTAAGACACATAACAGAACTAGCGATATTGCCATCAATTGCCGATTTGACAAAAGAATTAGGAACAAGATTTTTTGGCTATGAATTTTTCAAGACACGTCTTCAAAGTAAAACAGTAGAGAACTTGCTTCAGGATTGCATGATAATTTGCAATGAAAGAGAAGTAGCAGCTAAGATATATTCCAGTGAAATTTAATTTCTTTGTTGCCAGTCGCAGAGGTAATTGTAACTAATACTAATATGATACTTACTTTTTCATGATAGATATTTTTGTTTCATCAACTTCGCAACATACCATATCGAAATCTTGGCTAGCTTCGCCACTGTAAACCGCACAACCAGTGGCGGAGACAGGGGGGCGAGCAGGG
>LR738713.1:615139854-615188257 GCA_902687465.1 Secale cereale
CCCCCCCCCCCAATCAAATTATTCTCAACGTGACAATGTCAATGGAAAAAAAGGCCCATGTGAAAAAAGGCTACTAGTAGTGGCCGATGGGCATTGGCTCTAGTCCCCTACCATATCTTCCATCGTAATTGTAAGCCCTAATTCCTAATTAGGGTATACATGGGATTAGTCGCCCCCGTTCCAGTTTTCAATGCCCTCGCGACTCGGCGCCTCGCCGACGCCGCCCGTTCGCCTCTTCTCAACCAGCTCCCGGGACCCAGCCCTGCTGCTCTCGATCGGTCGATCTGATTCACAGATTCAGGTATTTGGCTGCTGCACTTGTCAATTTTACCCGCTTAACCAACGAACGAGCAAAGGTTTAATCTCTGTAGATTCTCATCCTGTAGCAGTGTCGATTGTGGAATTGATACCCCAGATTTTGTTTTGTTTTGGTAATTTGGTTCTGTAATTTTTTGACTCTATGATCTATGATTCAGTGGTGTCCAGTTAATGCTTATGATCAGGATATGCCTATTTTGTAAATGTCCCAGTCCCACAATTATCATGAATTCAGTTGTGTAATGGTGTGTCTCGGCCAGTTCCTATTTTTGTGATGCAAATTACCTTCTATTAGTTCCTATCTGTGATGAAATATTTTTTATTGTCGAACTTATACAGTATGTTAATTCTCCATTGCAATCCAGCAGGTAGAGGCTATGAAGAGAAAAGGAGGGCCAAACACCATTAAGATTAATGCTTTTTAAGCCGGTTTCTTCAAGATCGTGTCCAGTTAACCGCAAGTATGTTTTTCTACTCTCTAAAATCCGAGTCCAGTTAACTGCAAGTATGTTTTTCTACTTACAAATCCGAGTCTAATTAATCGCAAGTATGTTTTTCTACTCTCTAAAAGTACTTAACTTATACTGCATTAAGTTATATCTTGGTTGCTTTTTACCTTGAGAATTGAGCTGACTTTGTAATCAAATTATTATATGTTTTTCTACTTACAAATCCGAGTCTAATTAATCGCAAGTATGTTTTTCTACTCTCTAAAAGTACTTAACTTATACTGCATTAAGTTATATCTTGGTTGCTTTTTATCTTGAGAATTGAGCTGACTTTGTAATCAAATTATTATATTTTTTATCGTATTGGCAGTTGTAGAAGCCACTTTAAATTGATACAAATGTAATGATGTTTTTTATGTCACTTAAGCAAAACCTTGTTCTATACGATTCATTTTTGTACTGGATTTTTTGTGTTACTTGGCTCCCCCATATCCAAATCCTGGCTCCGTCCCTGCGCACAACCAGCCCACAAACATATGGGCATATGAGTGGTTGTGCGCGTGCGTGCGAGTGTATATCTGTGCGCGCATGCGTGCGTGTGGCAGTAGTAGTCGTGGTAGACACATCCTTGTGATAAAATCAACATATCATGCCTCGCGTGGTCGCAGAGAGACAGGTAGGCAGCCTAAATCTGCAGGCTCCAAATCGAGGAGACTTTACAGGAGCAAGAGATACAAACAAAATGGATCACTCCACCGTATACATATACATTGTAGCCTTATCCTCTAACTTAGAGAAGCAAAGTCACGGTGCTGCAGTGCTATTCTAGTATAAAATGAAGAAGGATGTTAGAGACGTTTAGCAGATTATTTACTATTAATATTTACTGTAGATAAAAATAATTTATAATTAATTTTACTTCACCATGAATTTGTTTGTATGCAATGATTATAAATGTACACATTAAAGTTGTAATATGCAAATTAATTTAAGTCATTTTAGACTTAATCATATAGACCGAAAAAAGATAAGTTAACATATTGTAGCTTCTTTGATATATACGTTAGAGCATCTCCACTAGTGCCTCAAGAAGCCTCCTCAAGCCACTTTTTGAGCGTCGGTGGACAAAAATCGCCCCACTAGGGCCCCCAACACCTTGTTTTTCACCAGTAAAAGCAAAAAATCTCGCCGACGACCCCATAACACACCCAGCGCACCGGAAGCTCCTGGGGGCCTAATTTCACCTTTTTGTGGGCGCTGACCCACCTGCTAGCTTCTCTCTCCTGTTAACTCACTTTTGTGAGCGCTGGCCCACCCACGTGCTCCCTCCTCTCTCTTTTTCTCCACACACGGGCGCCGAACCCCATCGCTCCCGTCCCCGCCGCCTGGCATGCCCCAACCTCATCGCTGGTCCTCGTCGACACCGGAGACCTGCTCATGCCCGACGCCGGGGCAGCGGCCGAGGAGGCCACCACCTTCCGCGCCCGTCCTCCGCGCCGCGGGCGTCATCGTCGCAGCCTCCACGGCCACGGCCGCCTGGCACGCCCTGTCCACGCTGCTCTCGCTTTGGCACCCGGGCTCCCACGCCTTCCGCCTCCCCGCCGGCCCCGCCACCTTCTCCCTCGAGGACGCGCTGCTCCTCGCCGGCCTGGCTCCCTCTGGCTTCCCGATGAGCCGGCCCCTCACCCCGACCGAGCAGGACATCCGTGCCCGCCTCGTCATCGAGAAGGAGAAGATCCAGACGCTCCATCTCTGCGCTCGCAAGGCCCGCCGCGTGTCCGCGGAGGTCTGGCTCGAGTGGTTCGAGAGCCTAATCCGCGAGGACGACGAGCTTCGCCGTCTCGGCCTTCTCGCCAACTGGCTCTCCTTCTTCGTCACCCCGCGGCTGCAATCCAAGGGCAGCGAGCTGCCGGAGTGCGTGTTCGAGCTCCTCTCCGGCCCGCTCCCCGGTGCCGTCGTCTCCGGGCGCATGGTCGGCGGAGGCGCTGTCCCCCGCTGCGACGGAATCGCGGCAGCCGTCGCTGCTTGTGGTGGCAACTCCAATGGGCCGAGCGCGGCGACGAGCACAAGATGGCCGTGGGCGCGGGCGCGCACCCGCTCTGGGGGCGCAACGGGTGGAAAATTTTCCGTCCCCAGACAATTTTTTTTTGCCGGCAGCCCCCCAAGCGACCAAAAAATGCCTCCTAAGACGCAACGGCTGGAGATGCTCTTAGCTTCGCCTACAAATTTGACATACGCATGAGCACGAGCATGGGCACGCTAGTCAATCAACCGGCCCGAGGCTTCCTTCGTTTCTTCCGGGGCATGGGAGTGGACTTGTTTTTGACGTGCGAGCCCTGACCTGGCCGCATCACATCACCACCCTTCGTGCATGCGTCTAGCGGTGGAGCAGAGACGGAGTAGCTGTGGAGCAGAGACGGAGTAGTCGTGCGCCCATGCCACGCCGATCTCGCACGTTGTGGTTCGCGCGCTGCCTTTTCTGTCGCGTTTTCCATCGTCGTGTGCCGAGACGGGCGTTAGAAAGTGCACGCCGTGCCCGGCACATATGCTGCGTCGGGCGCGGTGGGCGGGCAGCCGAACAGGTGCCGTGCAATCGGTTAAAGGAGTAAAAATAATCCTAATCGGGACTTAGCCGAACCCCTAAAACCCATGCAGGAGGATAATTTTTCCTCCACTGCTTATCTGACGCCTATGTTTTTACTTCACTGCTCGGTGGCGGAGTAAAAAAAAAAATCTCACCCTCCTCTGCCTCTCGTCCTTCCCCATCCCCGCCGCCACACCCGTCCCCCTGCATTCCACGCCACCCACAGGCGGAGGACTCGGTAGGGCGAGGTAGTGCGTCCGCCCTACCTTGATTTTTTATACGAGTATGCTATGCATGGCTGCTTAAGCATGCATGCATCAGATGGTTAGGAAGAAAAGAAAAAGGAGGGTCTGATCGAGCATGCATCCACCGATCCAGCAGCGCACGACCAGCTGACTCGTTTCCTCTGCCTGCACGCACGCGCTAGGTGCTCTGCCGGCTGCCGTCCAGGCCTCCCCACGCCGAGCTCCCCTGGTCTCGGCTCCCGTCATCCTTCATGAGCGCGCGGCCCGGCTACTGGCTGTGAGAGGACGTCCCGGCCGTCGTGCTATAGCTAGTGCCGCCGTTCGCGACCTGGTTTCATCGTTTTTTTTTTTGCGGCAGGACCTGGTTTCATCGTTGCTTGGTAAACTTCCTTTCATGCTTGCTAACTTTATTAGATGATGCCATCACTGGCATCACAGGATATTAGAACTGGTGTTTGGCTCTAACTTTTAGCACAAGTATAGCCAGCGTATGTGGCGTCAAGCGGTTGCCGGTGCAAGGTCCGCCCCACCTTAATTTTTTTTCGTCCTCCGCCACTGGTCGCCACCCCTTCCTTCCCAATGGCCGGAGCGCATGGCCGCCCTTCCATGCCGCCCATCCACAATGCGGATTCACGCTGCCTCGAGCGCAACGCGGGGGCGTCCTCAAGCCGCCGTTGTCACGACGATGCAACCCATTTCTGCCGGCTCTCCAACAAGGAGTACACGATCGACCTCTGCCGCCAGTATCCCAAGCTAGTGGAGGCGGCGCGCAAGATCTTCACGGAGGCGAATCATGCGGCCAACGGGGAGGTCATCATCCTCTCGGACGACGAGCTGGACGGCGACGACGACTTCGACGTTGAAGAATGGCAGAGGATCTTCCCCGACAGCGACGCAGGGGCTGGACCCCATGAGTGGTGGGATTTCGAGGGCAGATTGGCTCATCCTCTATAAGAGTGACCATTAAAGTTTTAGTTTGAGTTCGTGTTTAGTTTTAAGTTCAAGTTCATGTTTAGGTTTTAAAACTAGACTATGTTTCAGCGGATGATTATGTGCATTATGTATTGAATTTTGGTTGTTTAAATTGAATCTATGTTGAACTTTTGAAATTTGCTTTTTAATCCGCTAAATTTAGAAGTTCGGCTAGGCCCTATCAAATTTTAGTGGACTAAAACAGTTTTCTAATTCACATCTAGATGGTTTTTAGGATGTCACAACTAAACTTCCATAAATAACGCAGCAACAAGGAACAAGAAAAAAAGATATGATAAGAAAATAGACCATAAACATAGCGGGCATCAAGTTAGATGTGACATAGCCCGGACTAAAAAACCTCCACTAAGATTAGTCCGCCGTTTTGCTCCTCTATTTTTAATCCACTGATGTCAAGTTCCATACTCGCTCCTGTGTCCTGTCGGCTCTTCCTCGTTCACGGTAGGCCTCGGCATGGCGGACGCTTGTCGCTGTGGCTCCTCGCGTCGTTCGGCCTTTCAGCCTCGCTCAAAGCGGACAGTGACTTACCGTAATTTAGTGGACAAACCATCCCAATGGACAACAAATATCTAACCGAGGCCACATAAATATCTTATAGGAAATCATCATCTAGCAATGTTGTTACTCGTTGGCCTCTAGGAAGTACAGTAGTACAGTATGGGCAAGCGAGCGTGACATACCGTACCACCGGTCCCAGCTCATTCCTCGCTCACAGGCGTGACCCACCCCACTGAAGCCACAGCTAGTGTAAAGCGATAGCGATGATTTCAAAAATGAAAACGAACTCTCGAAAGTTTTACATTCGTTTATACCAAAATGAAAATGAAATCAGAAGTGTATATTCTGTGCTGTTATGGAATATGATGGGCTTCTATCGACCACATCTTCTGGTGGACGTCGCTTGTTATGGTAATCACACGGCACCTACTTCCGGACCATTTTTCAGGCGACATCCATGTCTTTCGCTTTGCTTGTTCGTCTTTTTAGGAGAATGAAGAACCGTACTGCTTGCTTGTCCATCTATGTCAAGCATATGTTGTCATGTGACGCCGGTTTGATGCGTCCAAATGTTCCGTGATTTTATTATGATGATGTAGTGATGAGTGATGAACTGATGATAGCCCCACGGAGCGCTTTTTCAACAACAACAACAACAAAAAATCCACCGGAGAAGGTTACCGGTATCAGTGGCTCCATAGCACCGCATCATCTCCGCCGTCGTTGCAGTCGCTGGCCGCCGGTGCCGGCGGCTCCAGGAGCAGCCCCTGCGCAAGGTCCGCGTAGTACGTGCTCACGTCCATATCCCCGGAAGTGTGGAGCTCCGGCAGGCCGCCGCGCAATGCGTCAGGCACCTCGGACTCAGCATTGGCACAAGGCTGCTGGCACGACGTTGCCGACGACCTGGCATTGCCCAGCGTGGGCACTACGGAGGTGACACCGTTGATGGGAACTACCGCGGCGTCGCCTGCGCCGACGATCGTGGCCTGCCGGCGCAGGAAGTCCACGACGGCCCCGATGGCGGCGCGCCTGACGTCTGCCAGGCTGGAGAGAGAAGAGGGCACGGCGAGCAGACACGCCGAGTCAGGGAAGTTGAGGCGTGCGGCGGAGCGGCCGTGCAGCGCGAGCATGGCTGCGTCGTGCGCGCGTGCGGCCGCCTTGGCGGTGACGTGCGTGCCTAGCCAGAGCCGCTCGCCGCGCTTGCCGGGCACCCGCATCTCGCACACCCACCGGCCGTTGCGGCCCCGGCGGCGCACGCCGTGGTACACCGGGTGGCGTGTCTCCTTGAGCTTGGTGCGCCCCGCGGGGCGCTTCGGCATCGGCGACGTGGGCGACGTCGGCATCCCCTGCTCCTGCGAGGACGGCGAGGAAGCCGGCGAGCTCCGCCTGTACTTGGGGGCCGTGTCCATTGCTGGCGAGGAAGGTGGTGGTGCTACGTGTATGGCTGGAGGACGATTGCTGCTACCTTGCTGGGCTTGTGAGTAGTACTGGGTAAACCGGTGGCGTGCCTAGACCCTGGAGTGTGCTTATTTATAGTTTTGTACTACCACGCGTCGCCCGTCGGCGCGGGACAGCCTGTGGTCTGCTTCGTTGGACGCGTGGCTCCAGGTCGATGTCTGGGGGTTTTGCACTTTGCAGCGTCAAATGACAAATTTGTTCGATGGACTGTTCACAAACGGTTCTGATGCGAGACCCGTTTCTAAAGGGAATGTGCATGTCTATGCAAGAGAGAGGGGTTTGGGGAGAGGGGACCTAGCCAGGGAGACAGACATACAACCCATTAACGGTGGCGCTAAGGGCGCCTCCTCGCCTATGCCACGTAGATTTACTGTGCTGAAGGAAAAAGTAAAAAATGCGGCTCGTCTCGTCGATCCCTGCTCTCACACGCAAACGCAAGTCTCCTCTCATCTTCTCTCTTCTCTCCCACCGCGGCTCGCCGCCACCGCCACCACTCACGACGACCGATTTCGGCATGTACCGGCGGCGGGTGGCAGATCAACGACCTCCCCACGCCCCGCTCCTTCCTCCCATCCCTCCAGATCCAACGGCGCCGAAGCCGAGGCCGAGGGAGGATGCGGCGCCTAGTCCGGCTCCTCCTCCCCGTCCTCATCCTCCTCGTCCTCCGCCGCCGCCTCCTCCTCCTCCAGCGCCCTCCAGCGGCCGCAACAGCAGCCCCGCCGGCGGCGGCGAGGATGAGGATAGCGCCGACGACGGGGACGGCGGTGAGTACAACTCGTTCGGCGTCGTGCCCGTCAGGCCCGCCGCCGGGTACGGGGACGAGGAGGAAGAGGAGGCGAGAGATTTGTTCGGCTCCAACAACGAGGCGTAGCAACTACCTAATTCCAGGTCCGCTTCTCATTTCTGAATTAGCCGCTAGATTCTCCTGGGCCAAGTTATCTCCTCAGTATTTAGTGAGCAGAATTTATTAGGAGATTGCTACATAACCCTACCCAGTTTCTGTATGATTGGCCGGTTTTGTTGATCGTGGCCCGCAGGTCCCGTCCCCGGAGGCAGCCGAGCCCACCACGGCGAGACCCGTACGCGAAAACTCGGCCGCGACGCCTCTTCCTCGGTGTTCTCGCTCTTCAACATGAAGCCCCAGAGCAAGTTCTGGACGGAATCGGTCATGCGGACAGGTTTGGTTCCCCCTGTTGTTCCTGCTTGTCTGTGGCATTATGATGTGGTCGGGGGGTGCTTATGCGGTTCTTGATTTTTGCAGAGTTCGATGACTTGGAGGGCTCGAAGTCAAGGGACTCTAGCAACACGGGGCGTCTGAACTTCACGAGAGCTGGTGGGTTCTTCTGTTGGCTCATCAATTTTCTTCAATGTCATGTCTCAGTCAAACCACATCGAAGCTTCGTCTGAAGCTTATTTTTCAGTAGCTTCAGCATAGCCCCTCTGTGATAGATACTTCTTTTAAATAAATGTTTGGATGTTATTGCCACTGCGTTATATTCTGAATTGGAACTGTAGGATCAAAGCTTATGATAAACTTCTGCCCATGGGCCTATCGCCATTCTTTCAGCAGGAGTGCTATAACCGTTTTTACCACTGTAATCATTAGCCAGTAACAACAATCAGTATCTTGTAGAACTTGCTGGCTAAGATCTGCAATAAAGAACTAATAGATTTGAAGGGAAGTTAGGGTTTGTATATAGTTGACAATTAATGATCAGAGCAACCGGCAGATGCAACTTTAATATGAACAAACCCGTCATGTGTACTTTTTACAGGTAGTGTTATTGCCATGTGGCCATTGTCTTGGCAACCATTTTTTTGAAGGGTAAGTATCACATATTGAAGGTTTGGCTTCATTTCTGCGTGGAGAGGTGATTACAGTGATGTTAGGACTAATATACGCACATCTGAAGCAATCGATTGCACACGAGATATGGACAGTATAGGACTTAAGATTGTGTGCTCAATTTCTTATCAAAAAATTATTTCTCTTTACTACTGTGCTTATACCTTTCTTTTTCTTTTGTCGTATGCAGGTAATGTTGCAAACTATATGAGCCTGTCGAAAGTTGAATCAATACATCTTTCCGTCCCTGTCAACTTCATCTTTGTAGGGTTTGATGGCAAATGGGGCCATGGTAAATTATATATACCTATGCAATAATACTATTCCCATTAGCTGTTTGTTCATACCGAGCATTGAAAGTCCCTCTATTTGTTTCAGAGTTTAAGTTGGGACCTGAAGAACTGGAGCGCTGGTTTACAAAAATTGATCACATATTTGAGCATACTAGAATCCCTCCGGTTGGAGAAGTTCTTAGCCTGTTTAATAAGACTACCATTAAGAGACTAAAGAAATATGATTTTCCTTTAGTCAGCCACGTGAATCACAAGTAATGAACCTCTACACTTAAGGCAGTTGTTCCAATTGATCACTCAATTTATTTACCCTCTTCTGTAATTAGGCCATCGTATTCTTCCATGAGTACGAACATTTGGTTTGTGGCAGAATTAACCTTGTCGCTTGAGTACACGTTGAAATCTTCATGCTGCAGACTTGTGTTTGAATCATTGTTCCAAATTTCAGCAGTGTATGTCAGGCTAAGTAGAGCATAATGTTGGATTAAATTTTCTGCTAGCATCTTCTGGTTCTTGCTTGATTTTGAAGAGTCAGAGAGACTTTGAGTTACAAAAGCATTAAGCAGAACTACTAAAGAGAGTATAAGAACGAACCATGAAACCATTTATATAATTGGGTGGCTGTGAGTTGGAAAGATACATTCGACTATCTTCATTTCCTTTTTTGGTTGAAAGTTGTTTAACACGGGATGCGACAACGCATCTGGCTGGAGGAGAACGTGGCAGCGGCATCTCCTGGCGACGACGGTGGGGCAAGCAATGCTTCAAGGCGACGGGTTGAGGCGGCGGTGCAGGGATCCGCTTGGTCTGCTGTTGCTGCTGAAGGCGGATGGGGGAGCCGGGTTGACAGGTTCGTCCGTGATGCCAAGGTAAATTTCTCTGAATCCTTCTCCCCCTTGCCCCCGATCTCTATCACTATTTCTCTTTCTGCCCATCTATCCAGTATTGTGTAAGTGTTGTGATTCATTTCTTATTTTTTTTGAATAAACCTCTGGTCCTTAAGCGAGTGAGACCAACGGGAAAAGGAACAGGGCGTGGCCTTACATGGTGGGTTTCCATCTGCTTCACTGTTTCATACCTTTCTTTGTACAATTTCTTTAGCTTCAGAAACTATGAACAAGTCTCTACATCTATTCTTCAAATTTTCAGATCCGCTGCCCCTTCTAGCTCTCTGCACTGTACCCTGAACCGTTACTGATGTGCACTTCATTCAGTTTATTTTTAGAAGGGATTTGAGATGGTGCCCGACATTATAGTAAGTTCAAGACTGTTGCTGAATGAGTGGTGTGTGCAACCAGACCTCTGTCCACTTGTTTCTATGTTTGAACATTCACCGGTTCTTGAGAATCTGACGCTTTAATTGCGTAAGGTATATCTTTTCTAAGGGGATAGTCGTGGAGTTGCTGTAGTGTTAAGGTTTCATGAATGATTGATGAATATTTTTTCAGTCACAAATTAGAACGTTGTGCTAAAAAACATAACCCATGTACTGAACATGTGGCCCTTAATTTATAATCTATGCAGGTACAACTAAGCCTAACTCATCTGGTTCCTGTAACTTGTCACTGGTGTGATTCCCTTGGCATTGCAAACAGCTTTCCGTTGGCAAGAATGCTAATGTAAATCTTTACCTGACAAATGTAGGAACCTCTCCACCAACTTCTTTCAAGGGGAGATCCTGAATGTCGACGTCCTTGGACCTTCGAAAGCAGCTGTAAGCTTAACTCCGGCCTCATCTTATTCCACTTTGTGTGTCCTTTATGATGTCAGCAGATGTTATAAATATGAATGAGTGGTATCTATTAGCTTGTACCATAAGTCCACAACTGTAATGGATCAGATTGTGCTTCTGTGCATTTCAAATTATGCAGGCATGTCAAAAATCTGGAGCTTTGTAGGTTGCCCATCCAGAAGGGTTGCCGTGGAATCTCGGGTTACCTGCAGTGCTACCGCAGAAAATGATCTTATGCCAGATAGATTGTTCAAGTATTTGATTACTGATAGGAACAGTCGGCTTATTTTATTTTCTAAAAAGACAGGAACAATATCTAGTACGATTGACTTCTTCTGTAACAGCTTCATTGAGGAGCTCAAAGGTCGTGACTGTGACTATTCTTAGGCCAATAGTTTCAATTGTTGTTATAATATTTGCATCGTTCTTCACAAGCGGTGGCGAGCGATTTGAGCGCCAATGACTCAACAGCTGATTATCAATCAGGTTTGTGTATTTTATTTTCATCGGCAATGCTGCATCCTTTTGAGTTGCAATGATCATATGGTTCAGATAGACAATTTAATCATTTTTCTTTTCTGTATCAAGTTTATGCTTCAATCGATCAAAATTTATTTTGAATCACAAACCTATTACTCTTTGGAGTGGCCACATGTGTATCTTTGAATCTCCAAGTGCCAGCGGAGAGCTATATATATTTCATTGGTTCATGGTTCATTAGGAGGCACATAATGGTAGAAAAAATTAGCTTGCAAGTTCTATATTGCCAGAGGAGTCATAATTCGTGTAGGGGAGCAAAGCCATACATGATAAGCAAGGTGAACGTGCAACATACTTAGCCGAGCGTGTCAACACTGCATACAACAGCTCTATCCAGCAAATTTTCTTTTGATTTTGCTTTATTCTATTGATCAGATTTGCCAAGTCATTTTTCCATTGAGGTATTTAGCATTGCCAAATTTATATATTTACCTAAATTTAATCTTGACCAAATTTACTCTGGTCAATACATGCATGATGCCTTTTCTTTTCTATAAACTAGATGCAGGGTTAGTTTACTATGCCGATCCGAGCCAACGTCAGGCGTGCCAAGCTCGCCGTCCACATGCCTCCTCTTCTTCTGCAGCCGCAGTGCCAAATCGCTCCCTATCCAAGCAGGTAGCACCCAGTTCCCACCTGGTAACCGTTCGCTTTTGTTCTGTCCGTGTATCCGTCCTCTCATCTTTGCCGGTGGGTCAGGCCTCGGTTGCTATTGTTTGATTCTATCGGTCAAAACTATTTCATAGGCACTTCTATTACTTTGGGTTAGTCCATGTTTTAGGTGTTTTAGGATATATGGTAGAGGTTTAGGGTACCTCTTGCCAAGGTTATATATTTTTAGGTTTTGGCGAAAGACAAAAATATATAATATTTAAATAAAGCTTAGTTCATCACTGAAATAATTATGAATATCAATCCAGTAAAGGTATGATGTACTCATGACTTTTCTTCTTTATGTTTGGTCTTGAAGATATGTATGCCACCATGTAAAATATTTATCTAATAACTTCTCTATTGCCGTGCAGCTATATCTTAACTTCTTGATAATGCAGTAGATGAGGTTTGTAATATCTTCTAACATCTTCTATGAACTAGATAGTCACTAATTTAAATTGTGTGATAATACCAAGATGTCTAAAACACGGAGTATTCTGTTGTAAGCTGAAAATTTGAAATTTCACATTCCTATTTCTGGAAAAACCATCCTATACTGCTATCTAACACAATGCTCTGTTGATTGTTGTTTTACTAACTTCATGTATTATACTCTGTTGACGAAAAACCATGCTAAACCCTAAAAAACATGCTATACTACTACTACATTTATTTATTTTGTTGTATTCGTGTATTGTAACACAATGCTCTGTTGATCAGCATGTTAATAATTTCGCTTCCTAACATATGTGTCGTGGTTTTGTCATGGCAGATGTCCTAGCAAAAGGACTTAGTCGTGGAGCCATCGCTACGGGTTAGCTTAAAGGGGTTAAAGCGGACAAGGACGCAAGGGATTTTTATACTAGTTCGGCCCCTTCCATGAAGGTAAAAGCCTACGTCTAGTTTGGTGTAGTATTATTAGGGTTTCGATGACCAGGGAGCAATTCGCTTTGCCTGTGTCTCGACTTGTTGTCCTCTGTCCCTGAACCATCGCCAGGTCGTCCCTTTATATACACAGGGTAACGCCCAGGCCGGTTTACAGATTCCCGAGGCCGGCTCATAAAAGCGCTCAGCTCGGTTTCTATCTTTCCTATCTTACAATACAAGTTATACGCCGTATGGCGGTTTACACTTATGGGCCCTTACACCTCTTAGGCCTTGAATCTCTAGTCTTCTATAATAAAGCGTCATGCTCCATGTCTCGCTGGGCTTCAATAGTAGTCATCTTTATAGGTATAAACCGGCCCCTCCTGGGCTGTTTATACCTAGTAGTTATATCCCTGACATTAGGCCCCAGATTGATTTGAACTGGTTCATGCCAATCTTCAACGCCTTTGTAAAAGTTTGGCCTCTGTGGCTTTAAATATTTCATAAATCACCATGACGTCATCTTCCTGGATCACCTTGAACCGCCGTGACGTCATCTGCTCATTTAATACTTGTACCTGTTTTATTTTTTACTTATTAAAACTCCGAAGATCGAGGCGACAATATCGTCCCATATCCACTTTTATGGCTCCTTGATTCCCGCGCCTACTGTTTCACCTTTCGGCTTATAAATAGGGCAGAGGGGCATCTCTTTTTCCCCCTTGCTCCTTTGCCTCTTCTTCTTCCTCCCGCTCGCTCGTGCTCAAGCAGAGCCGCCGCCGTCGACCGTCGCATCTTCGTCAACTTAGGCCGCTGCATCAACCTGTTCGGATCAGAAAACTCGTCAGCGCGCCTCCGCATCCATTGGCTCCGGTAAGTTCCTTCCTTATCCCTTATATAGATCCCATTAGGTTTTTTTTCCTGCGAGTTCATAGCTAGGGTGCTGTTCTTCGTAGTTCTTCATCGTGGCTCTGACAACTAGTGTAGATCCGATCCCCCTGCGTGTGACTGTAGTAATAACTCCGCTTCCTTAGTATTCCTCATTTTTCCCTAAAGTACTAGCCAAAACTGAGTTTGTTTGAACCATCGTTGTATCCGTTGAACATTGACCCCCAATATTTCCGAATTTTTGACATGCCGTAGATCTATAATCTTGTTGCTGATTCTGCAAAACTTGTTCTTCCATAACCTTAGATCTCCATCTTTCATATTCTCCTTGACGGTTTAAATTTTTAGAGAATATCATAAACCGGTAGATACCATTAGGCCCCGCTTAAACCGCCGTGTGTAATTACCTTTGAAACACCGCCGGTTTAACATTGCACAAATCATAAATCGGCCCTTCACTATATTTTCAGCTTTTCCCTTCAAAATGGCAAAGCAAGCCAAACAGTTTACTTCTTGCAACTGGGTCCAGTCTCGGGTTACCGAAGAGGAACTGCAGAACCGGGCTGAAATTGGCGCTTTAGGCCAGAAGGATGTCCTCCGGTTGAGAGTTCCTGGACCGGAATGTCCTCCAGAGTCAAAAGAGGGAGAGGTTATCGTATTTGTTGATCATCTAGCCCGAGGGTTCAGTCCTCCCGGATCAAAATTCTTCTGTGACGTACTGGCTAGCTTTCAACTCCATCCTCAAGATATTGGGCCAAATTCCGTGTCCAACATCTGCAATTTTCAAGTATTTTGTGAAGCTTATCTGCAAGAAGAACCTTCAGTTGAACTGTTTAGGGATTTCTTTCACTTAAACGGCCGCACAGAGTTCACAGACGGTCCTAACATCGAACTTGACGGGATGTCCATCCTGAAGAGAAAGGATGTCAGCTTTCCTCATGCCCAACATCACAACCATCCTAAAGATTGGAACCAAACCTGGTTTTACTGTTTAGATACGTCTCTAGAAGACGAAAATCCTCTGCCAGGTTACCGTTCTCATCGGCTCTCTGAGAACCATCCCTTCCCTCTGTGGCTGAGTGCTCAAGAACGAGCCCAATATGCACCACAGCTTTCAAAGCTCTGGGCCTTCACCGCCAACGGTTTGACATGCATTGACTTCGTACGCTGTTGGATTTCTTGGAGTATTCTCCCGCTAAGCCGGCGCTCCATTTTAATGTGTGAATATACCGGAGACCCTAAATATCCTCTACGTCACACTGAAGCTGTGCTGTCAGAAAATGAGGTCACTGAAGCTGTTAAAAAGCTATTGAATGAACTAGTGGATGCCTGCAGTCAAACCGAACTGGCCCCCTTCTGTGAACTCAATAAACCGTCATCGGTAAATCTTCTTTTCATTGTTGTTTCATTTCAATCTGTCTTTATTATCTTGTCTGAATGATTTCACAATCTTTATCAGGGTAATGACCCATTCTGGAAGAGGAGAGCCCAGGATAAACCGGTAAAGGCAGCTCGCCAAAAAACCAAGGCTGTTAAGAAGACTATGAAGAAGAAAAATACTGAAGCATCTGAATCCAATCTTGAATATGACGAACCAGCCTCAGAGGTATAACGTGACTCCCTTGGCTCCCTTTTCTTGCATTTTATTAATAATGATTGTACTCAGGGAAACGCTGAGGGCAGCAAGGCTGATGACGTTGAGGTAATTACCCTTTCCTCCAGTTCAGATCCTCTGCCAACACCAAAAATTCGTCGAGCAAGCCGGAAAGTACAATTTTCTCACCCTTTCGCTTACTTGGACCCAAACTTTATTTTGAAAAAACAGCAACATGAAGCTCGCCGCACAACGCGGCACAGTGGCCAGGTTATTGAATCCACCGGTTTACCGCAAACACCATCCCGGAGACGTTGATCAGAGGTTTTACATACTCCAGATGCTCTTTATCCCAAAGCGGGTCATATTCGCCAGCCTCTTAATCCGTCTGATTCAAATTATCAGGATACTCCTCGTTCGTCATCCGACGAGTCAACAACTACGCAGTTTCCTCCTCTCAAAACTGTCCATGGTTAAGTTTTTCATTTTTTTGTTAACCTTTTTCTTTCACTCCACTGACTATCTTCACCTTTAAATTTCACAGTAAGCCCAAGCTTAGCAAGAAGGCTAAACTGAATAAACCGGCAGGTGATGATGTGATTCCTGAACCGGAAAAGAAACCTGAGCCCACCGAAGAAAATGTTGATGCCTTGCATGATGATCCTCCTCGAATGGATCATGAAGTCTTTATTGAACAAGAAGTTGCGCCAATGGACCTTGGTGATAATCCGACCAGTCCAGTCCGGGCTAGCAATACTCCTGCTAGCCCTGTTAGACCCGCTGCCGCTTCAACAAAGGATGTTCAACTTACTGGCTTCGGTTATACTGCTCCTAGTGAACCCGTTGTCTTATCCAAACACACTGCAAAAGATGAGGTATCTGGCAAGGACAAAGGCAAATGGAATGCCGATTTGTCCAACTATGCTCAACTTAGTGCCCAAGATCTTCATTCCGGCTATCTGAACCGGCTGTATACAAGCCGTGATCATGAAGCCGGTTTAGTGAATCTGATGAAGGAACTCTATGAGGTAAAAGTTTGCTTAACTTCCTTTAACTTTATTCCTGCTTAAGTCTTGTAACTTGCCTTTACTCCACCGTAGCCCCCAAGGGCCGGTTTACTCCTTTAGGATGAACCGGGACTTCAGAATACCCATTATATAAGTTTTCACGTGTAGTCCCCAAGGGCCGGTTTATCTCTTCATGATGAACCGGGACTTTTTTTAATTTGTAACCCTCTTTGAACAATGACGCATTATCCCCCAAGTGCCAAGTGTATAGCCTGTTATGTGCTTGGGACTTTACTGAAAATGCCTGATAACTGCAAATATGCATTAGCCCCCAAGTGCCAAGTGGATAACTTGTTATGTGCTTGGGACTTCCAATATGCTTTACCAATGTATAATGTGTTCTTCTCTTGGTAGGCTGATCTAAACCGGAAAGACTCTCAAATGTGTGAGCTTCAAGATAACCTAAAATTCCAACAATCCGCCGCTTCCAAGGCCAAGGATGAGCTGACTCTCACTTTAGCCAGCCTGGAGAAATTGAAGAAAGACTTCCAGAAGGAACGGGCGGATTGGGATGCCGAAAGAGCCGCTCTGGAGAACAGGGCAGTTGATGCAGAAACCGCTCTCAATCCAGTGTCAGAAGAACTTACTGGCTTAAAGCAGCAGATAAATGCCATGACTACTGCTGTCTTTGGTAAGTATACTTAACACAGTTCTGAATATGATAGTTCTGCACTCTTCCGGTTTAACTCAAGCTCTATTGATGCAGGAAAACTTACTTCTCATCTTGGCACTGACATGCGGAAAAAGTTGAAGGCCGCATATACTCTTATAGAGCAGTTATATACCAGTGCGCAAAGGATTGTTTGCACTGCTTCTCATAACAAACCGGCTCCCACATTGATCAAAGGCACTTTGGAGAAGTTATCAGTGCTACTCGCCCGGTTTGGAGAGCTCAAGAAATCAGCTGCCAGGGCGGGCGTTTTAATGGCATTAACTCGAGCGAAGGCCTGGGTGCCTGATCTTGATCTGGTGGACGTGATGAATGGCTATCCCAGCATGAAGGAGGACGGATCAGAGTTCACAGACACATACTTGCAAGCTCTAACAAGAGAAATGCGGCCCTTCGCCAGCAAATTAGCTAATGAAGCTGATCTGTCCCACTATCAGGCGGGTTACGATGCTGATAATCGCCGGGTTAATACCCTAGTCTATGAAGTGGAAGATCTCATCCCGCCTGTCTGTAAGCATACTTACGCCGCTGACGTTGAACTGTCTGAACTCATAAGTGATGAAGCTATTTTCCAAGCGCTGACAAAGATCAATTGGGCAACCCATGACTTCCAGCTGCTGGATGAGGATGACAAGGAGACGGAGCAGGATGATCCACAACCCTCTAACCGTGCTGATGCAGAATCGTGAACCGGTGCCGGTTTAACATTTATCACGTCGTAGTACTTAGGCAAGGAACAAATATTCTTTTGGGCTGAAAGAACGCCTTGTAATAGGGTAGCCGAAACATTTGGTTATGTCCTCATGCGTATTCCCTCTGCATAACATTGCTCCATCTGGCAACTTCATAATGTTTCTGCTTATGATGCTTTAACAGTTTTATTCCACCTGTTTCTGTGATAGAAATTTGTGTCATTGGCCTTAACCAATATTTTTGCAGTAAGGGCAATGATCCCAATTTGTGAGTATTGATGACTCCTTGAATATTTGTCGGTTCATGATGAAACCGTTCCGGTTTGTGATAAACACTGGTTTAGCTGTAAATAGTACTGGCGATTTGTAATCAAACCAGACGAGGTTCTGTGAACACTGGTTTATTATGGTGGCAACTTATAGTCAACCACTCCGCCGAATCAATAGATTTCAGATAAATACCAATGATCTCAAAAGATAAGAAACTTGGCAAAAACAAAGAAACACCTGTCAAAATAAAATCCTGTAGTCGAGGCTTTTTACGAGCTACCAGGCTCGAAATTCGAGGCTTTTCATGGGCTGCCAGGCCACTGAGTTGAACCATTTCACAAAACCTGTTAAGATGGTCCTCAATCTTTAACCAATCGTCAATTTAACGTTGACAAGTTCAGGGTCTGTGATAAGATTGACTTGTCAAACGTTCGACGGGTCATACCAGGTATACCTGGGCGGAGTGACTTACTTGATGCAGGCAGGTTAACCTGGGGTTTTAGGTGTATACACCAGGCTTCCAAGCGGTGGCTTGATAGCCTACTACAAGGGTCTTAAAAACTCGTTGCCGCTGTGCGACAGGAGCCCCCAGGTAGCATTGTGAGCTGTGCTCGTCGGGTGCCTATGTTTGAGTTGTGCTATGCATCAAACTCTCTTTTGCCCCTTACCATCATGTTGGCTTGATAGCCGGATTACCGAAGCAACCAGAGTTGTGCTCTTATGATGATATTGGCTTAATAGCCGGTCTAAGAGGGCCATAGGAACTCCTTTACACACAGAAGCCCCCATGTGACAAACTCTTATGAAAAAGGCAGCAGATACCCCGCTTTAACGGGGATGCCGGTTTATTATATTGATCATAGTATATACATTGCGAATATATTTACATAAAGCGAAGCCTATGGCTCAGGTGTAGTAAGGCCGAAGATGAGCGATATTCCACGGCCGTCGGGTCTCCTCCTCCGCGGTGCGTGAGTCCTTGTGTTCTCGAACGTCTAAGAGGTAGTATGATTCATTATGTAGATTCTTGCTGACCACAAAGGGTCCTTCCCAAGGCGGGGATAGTTTGTGCATGTCTGTCTGGTCTTGGATGAGCCGGAGCACTAGATCGCCTTCTTGAAACGTTCTGGTTTTAACTCGACGACTGTGGTATCGACGCAGATCATGCTGATAAATCGCCGATCGAGCTGCTGCCATGTCACGCTCCTCATCCAACCGGTCTAACACGTCTTGCCGTGCCTTCTCGTTATCAGTTTCAACGTAGGCTGCCACCCGAGGCGAATCATGACGGATGTCACTAGGGAGGATCGCTTCAGCTCCGTATACCATGAAGAAAGGCGTGTAACCCGTAGACCTATTAGGTGTGGTGTTGATGCTCCATAACACAGAGGGTAATTCCTCTACCCAACAACCCAGCGTCCTATGCAAAGGGACCATGAGCCGGGGTTTGATGCCTCTCAAGATCTCTTGATTGGCTCTCTCAGCTTGACCATTGGACTGGGGGTGAGCCACTGAAGATACGTCATGCCGGATGTCCTCTTGTTGAAAAAAATTCCTCCATGGCCCCCTTGGATAAATTGGTACCATTATCAGTTATAATACTGTCCAGAAAGCCAAACCGGAAAATCACCTTCTTAAGGAATTGAACCGCCGTTGCTGCATCACACTTGCTGACTGGCTCCGCCTCGACCCACTTGGTAAACTTATCTACCGCCACCAGAAGGTGGGTCTTCTTATCTGGAGATCTTTTAAAGGGCCCAACCATGTCTAGCCCCCAAGTCGCGAACGGCCAAGTAATTGGAATCATCCTCAACTCTTGAGCCGGTATATGAGCACGCCGTGAGAATTTCTGGCAAGCATCACACTTTTTGACCAAGTCCTCTGCATCAGCGCGAGCCGTCAGCCAATAGAACCCATGACGAAAAGCTTTAGCCACCAAAGATTTTGAACCAGCGTGGTGACCACAATCTCCTTCGTGGATCTCTCGAAGAATATCTCGGCCTTCATCTGGTGACACACAACGTTGAAACGCCCCAGATATGCTACAATGATGTAGCTCTTCATTGACAATAATCATTGATTTGGACTGCCGGACTATCTGTCTAGCCAAGACTTCATCCTCTGGTAACTCACCTCGGTTCATGTACGCCAGGTACGGGACCGTCCAATCTGGAATGGCATGAAGAGTCGCCACCAATTGAGCCTCCGAATCAGGAATGGCTAAATCCTCTTCTGAAGGTAATCTCACTGATGGATTATGCAATACTTCCGGGAAGACATTAGGTAGAACCTGTTTACGCTGAGAACCCAGCCGGCTTAATGCGTCGGCTGCTTCATTCTTTCGCCGGCCCACATGGTCCACCTAATAACCCTTGAAGTGTCCAGCGACAGCGTCCACCTCTCGACGATACGCCGCCATAAGTGGGTCCTTGGAGTCCCAAGTACCTGATACTTGTTTTGCCACCAGGTCCAAATCGCCGAAACACTTAACCCGGCTTAAATTCATCTCCTTAGCCATCCGCAGGCCATTGAGGAGAGCTTCATACTGAGCTGCATTGTTAGTACAAGGGAACATCAAACGGAGGACATAACCGAATTTATCACCTCGTGGGGAAGTTAACACGACTCCAGCCCCCGAGCCCTGTAATTGCCTGGATCCATCAAAGTGAATAGTCCAGTACGTGTGATCCGGCTTTTCTTCTGGCGCCTGCAACTCCGTCCAATCGTTGATAAAGTCCACCAGTGCCTGAGATTTGATAGCAGTACGAGGCACATATTTTAACCCGTGGGGACTAAGTTCAATGGCCCACTTCGCAACCCGGCCAGTTGCTTCTCTGTTCTGGATTATATCTTCCAGAGGGGCTGAACTGACCACTGTGATCGGATGGCCCTGAAAATATTGCTTAAGCTTCCGGTTTGCCATGAAGACTCCATATACCAGTTTCTGCCAATGCGGGTATCTCTGATTCGACTCGATGAGCACCTCGCTGATATAGTAAACCGGACGTTGAACCGGATATTCCTTTCCTACCTCCTTGCGCTCCACCACAATGGCAACGCTTACTGCTCGGGCATTAGCAGCCATGTATAACAATAGAGGCTCATTATCAACTGGTGCAGCAAGGATGGGCGGCTCTGCTAACTGCTTCTTTAAGTCCTCGAACACAGCATCAGCAGCATCGCTCCAGACAAAGCAGTCTGTCTTTTTCATCATCTGATAAAGCGGGATGGCCTTCTCCCAAACGGTTGATAAACCGGCTTAGTGCCGCAATACGGCCCGCCAAGCGTTGGACATCGTTGATGCACACCGGTTTAGCCAAGGATGTAATAGCCCTGATCTTCTCTGGATTAGCTTCAATTCCCCTGTTTGACACCAAGAACCCCAGGAGCTTGCCTGCTGGTACACAAAAAACGCACTTGGCCGGATTAAGCATCATCTTATAAACCCGAAGATTATCAAAGGTTTCCTTCAAGTCTGATATCAACGTCTCTTCCTTCCTGGACTTTACCACGATGTCATCTACATATGCATGAACTTTCTGCCCAATCTGTCCATGAAGAGAATTCTGCACACAACACTGATAGGTCGCCTGGGCACTTTTGAGCCCAAAAGGCATGGATACATAGCAGAAGGCTCCAAAGGGAGTTATTGTTGGGGAACGTAGTATTTTAAAATTTTCCTACGATCACGCAAGATCTATCTACCAGATGCATAGCAACGAGAGGGGAGAGTGAGTCTACGTACCCTCGTAGACCGAAAGCGGAAGCGTTAGAACAACGCGGTTGATGTAGTCGTACGTCTTCACGGCCCGACCGATCAAGCACCGAAACTACGGCACCTCCGAGTTCTAGCACACGTTCAGCTCGATGACGTCCCTCGAACTCCGATCCAGCCGAGTGTCGAGGGAGAGTTCCGTCAGCACGACGGCGTGGTGACGATCTTGATGTTCTACCGTCGCAGGGCTTCGCCTAAGCACCGCTACAATATTTATCGAGGAGAACTATGGTGGAGGGGGGCACCGCACACGGCTAAGAGATCAAGAGATCAATTGTTGTGTCTAGAGGTGCCCCCTGCACCCGTATATAAAGGAGGGAGGGAGAGGCCGGCCCTAGAGGGGGCGCACCAAGTGTGGGGAGTCCTACTAGGACTCCCAAGTCCTAGTAGGATTCCCCTGTCCTTTCCGGAGTAGGAGAGAAGGAAAGAGGGGGAGAGGGAGAAGGAAAAGGGGGCTGCACCCCTTGTCCAATTCGGACCAGAAGGGGCGTGCATGCCTCCTTCCTTTTGGCCTCTCTCCTCTATTCCCGTAACTCCCCGGTACTCCGAAAATACCCGAATCACTCGGAACCTTTCCGATGTCCGAATATAGTCGTCCAATATATCGATTTTTACGTCTCGACCATTTTGAGACTCCTCGTCATGTCCCCGATCTCATCCGGGACTCCGAACTCCTTCGGTACATCAAAA
Source organism: Secale cereale (assembly GCA_902687465.1). Lineage (NCBI taxonomy): Eukaryota > Viridiplantae > Streptophyta > Magnoliopsida > Poales > Poaceae > Secale > Secale cereale. The sequence goes on from LR738713.1 coordinate 615,161,978, forward strand.
CTCATAAACTCATAATAAAACTATCATCGAAACCTTAAGCGTGCGGACCCTACGGGTTCGAGAACTATGTAGACATGACCGAGACACGTCTCCGGTCAATAACCAATATCGGAACCTGGATGCTCATATTGGCTCCCACATATTCTACGTAGATCTTTATCGGTCAAACCGCATAACAACATACATTGTTCCCTTTGTCATCGGTATGTTACATGCCCGAGATTCGATCGTCGGTATCTCAATACCTAGTTCAATCTCGTTACCAACAAGTCTCTTTACTCGTTCCGTAATACATCATCCCGCAACTAACTCATTAGCTGCAATGCTTGCAAGGCTTATAGTGATGTGCATTACCGAGTGGGCCCAGAGATACCTCTCCGACAATCGGAGTGACAAATCCTAATCTCGAAATACGCCAACCCAACAAGTACCTTCGGAGACACCTTTAGAGTACCTTTATAATCACCCAGTTACGTTGTGACGTTTGGTAGCACACAAAGTGTTCCTCCGGTATTCGGGAGTTGCATAATCTCATAGTCATAGGAACATGTATAAGTCATGAAGAAAGCAATAGCAGTAAAACTTAAACGATCATAGTGCTAAGCTAACGGATGGGTCTTGTCCATCAGATCATTCTCCTAATGATGTGATCCCGTTGATCAAATGACAACTCATGTCTATGGCTAGGAAACATAACAATCTTTGATCAATGAGCTAGTCTAGTAGAGGCATACTAGGGACACTCTGTTTTGTCTATGTATTCACACATGTATTAAGTTTCCGGTTAATACAATTCTAGCATGAATAATAAACATTTATCATGATATAAGGAAATAAATAATAACTTTATTATTGCCTCTAGGGCATATTTCCTTCAGTCTCCCACTTGCACTAGAGTCAATAATCTAGTTCACATCGCCATGTGATTTAACACCGATAGTTCACATCGTCATGTGATTAACACCCAAAGGGTTTACTAGAGTCAATAATCTAGTTCACATCGCTATGTGATTAACACCCAAAGAGTACTAAGGTGTGATCATGTTTTGCTTCGTGAGAGAAGTTTAGTCAACGGGTCTATCACATTCAGATCCGTATGTATTTCGCAAATGTCTATGTGTCTACAATGCTCTGCATGGAGCTACTCTATCTAATTGCTCACACTTTCAATACGCATCCAGATTGATACTTAGAGTCAGCTGGATTTAGTGTCAAAGCTTGCATCGGCGTAACCCTTTACGACGAACTCTTTATCACCTCCATAATCGAGAAACATTTCCTTAGTCATCCAGTTACTAAGGATAATTTTGACCGTTGTACAGTGATCTACTCCTGGATCACTATTGTACCCTCTTGACAAACTCATGGCAAGGTACACAACATGTTTGGTACACAGCATGGCATACTTTATAGAACCTATGGCTGAGGCATAGGGAATGACTTTCATTCTCTCTATATTTTTCTGTCGTGGTCTGGCTTTGAGTCTTACTCAACTTCACACCTTACAAGTCAGGTAAGAACTCCTTCTTTGACTGATCCATTTTGAACTACTTCAAAATCATATCAAGGTATGTACTCATCGAAAGTCTTATCAAGCGTCTTGATCTATCTCTATAGATCTTGATGCCCAATATGTAAGCAGCTTCACCAAGGTCTTTCTTTGAAAAACTCCTTTCAAACACTCCTTTATGCTTTCTAGAAAATTCTACATCATTTCCGATCGACAATATGTCATTCACATATACTTATCAGAAAGGTTGTAGTGCTCCCACTCACTTCTTGTAAATACAGGCTTCACTGCAAGTCTGTATAAATCTATATGCTTTGATCAACTTATCAAAGCGTATATTCCAACTCCGAGATGCTTGCACCAGTCCATAGATGGATCGCTGGAGCTTGCACATTTTGTTAGCACCTTTAGGATTGACAAAACCTTCTGGTTGCATCATATACAAGTCTTCTTTAATAAATCCATTAAAGAATGCAGTTTTGTTATCCATTTGCCAGATTTCATAAAATGCGGCAATTGCTAACATGATTCGGACAGACTTAAGCATCGCTATGGGTGAGAAAGTCTCATCGTAGTCAACTCCTTGAACTTGTTGAAAAACTTTCGCAACAAGTCAAGCTTTGTAAACAGTAACATTACTGTCAGCGCCAGTCTTCCTCTTGAAGATCCATTTATTTTCGATGGCTTGCCGACCATCGGGCAAGTCAACCAAAGTCCACACTTTGTTCTCATACATGGATCCCATCTCAGATTTCATGGTCTCAAGCCATTTTGTGGAATCTGGGCTCATCATCGCTTCCTCATAGTTCGTAGGTTCATCATGGTCCAGTAACATGACTTCCAGAACCAGGTTGCCGTACCACTCTGGTGCGGAACGTACTCTGGTTGATCTACGAAGTTTAGCAGTAACTTGATCCGAAGTTTCATGATCATCATCATTAGCTTCCTCACTAATTGGTGTAGGAATCACTGGAACCAGTTTCTGTGATGTACTACTATCCAATTCGGGAGAAGGTACAATTACCTCATCAAGTTCCACTTTCCTCCCACTCACTTCTTTTGAGAAAAACTCCTTCTCTAAAAAGGATCCACTCTTAGCAACAAAGACCTTGCCTTCGGATCTGTGATAGAAGGTGTACCCAACAGTTTCTTTTGGGTATCCTATGAAGATTTACTTCTCCGATTTGGGTTCGAGCTTATCATGTTGAAACTTTTTCACATAAGCATCGCAGTCCCAAACTTAAAGAAACGACAACTTTGGTTTCTTGCCAAACCACAGTTCATAAGGTGTCGTATCAACGGATTTAGATGGTGCCCTATTTAACGTGAATGTAGCTGTCTCTAATGCATAACCCCAAAAGCGATAGTGGTAGATCGGTAAGAGACATCATCGATCGCACCATATCTAATAAAGTACGGTTATGACGTTTGGACACACCATTACACTGTGGTGTTCCAGGTGGCGTGAGTAGTGAAACTATTTCACATTGTTTTTACTGAAGGCCAAACTCGCTAACTCAAATATTTTACCTCTACGATCATATCGTAGAAACTCTTATTTTCTTGTTACGATGATTCTCCACTTCACTTTGAAATTCCTTGAACTTTTCAAATGTTTCAGACTTGTGCTTCATTAAGTAGATATACCCATATCTGCTCAAATCATCAGTGAAGGTCAAAAAATAACGATACCCCCCGCGAGCTTCAACACTCATTGGTCCACATACATCTGTATGTATGATCTCCAACAAATCTGTTGCTCGCTCCATTGTTCCGGAGAACGGAGTTTTAGTCATCTTGCCCATGAGGCATGGTTCGCAAGCACCAACTGATTCATAATCAAGTGATTCCAAAAGTCCATCACTATGGAGTTTCTTCATGTGCTTTACGCCATTATGACCTAAACGGCAGTGCCACAAATAAGTTGCACTATCATTATTAACCTTGCATCTTTTGGCTTCAATATTATGAATATGTGTATCACCACGATCGAGATCCAACAAACTATTTTCATTGGGTGTATGACCATCGAAGGTTTTATTCATGTAAACAGAATAACAATTATTCTATGACTTTAAATGAATAACCGTATTGCAACAATTATGATCAAATCATATTTATGCTCAACGCAAATGCCAAATAACATTTATTTAGGTTTTACACTAATCCCGAAAGTATAGGGAGTGTGCGATGATGATCATATCATTCTTGGAACCACTTCCAACACACATCGTCACTTCACCTTTAACTAGTCTCTGTTCATTCTGCAATTCTCGTTTCGAGTTACTAATTTTAGCAACTGAACCGGTATCAAATACCCAGGGGTTGCTATGAACACTAGTAAAGTACACATGAATAATCTGTATATCAAAATATACCTTTGTTCACTTTGCCATCCTTCTCATCTGCCAAGTATCTAGGGCAGTTCCACTTCCAGTGACCATTTCCTTTGCAGTAGAAGCACTTAGTTTCAGGCTTGAGTTTAGCTTTGGGTTTCTTCATGGGAGTGACAACTTGCTTGTCATTCTTCTTGAAGTTCCCCTTCTATCCCTTTGCCCTTTACTTGAAACAAGTGGTCCTGTTAACCATCAACACTTGATGCTCTTTCTTGATTTCTACCTTCGTCGATTTCAGCATCGCGAAGAGCTCGGGAATTACTTTCATCATCCCTTGCATATTATAGTTCATCACGAAGTTCTACTAACTTGGTGATAGTGAATAGAGAACTTTGTCAATTACTATCTTATCTGGAAGATTAACTCCCACTTGATTCAAGCAATTGCAGTACCCATACAATCTGAGCACATGCTCACTGGTTGAGCTATTCTCCTCCATCTTGTAGGCAAAGTACTGTCAGAGGTCTCATACCTCTCGACACGGGCATGAGTATGAAATACTAATTTCAACTCTTGGAAAATCTTATATGCTCCGTGGCGTTCAAAAACGTTTTTGAAGTCCCGGTTCTAAGCCGTAAAGCATGGTGCACTTAAACTATCAAGTAGTCATCCTACCGAGCTTTTGTCAAAATGTTCATAACGTCTGCATCTGCTCCTGCAATAGGTCTGTCACCTGGCGGTGCATCAAGGACATAATTCTTCTGTGCAACAATGAGGATAATCCTCAGATCACGGAACAATTCCGCATCATTGCTACTAACATCTTTCAACTTAGTTTTCTCTAGGAACATATAAAAAATAAACGGGGAGCAACATCGCGAGCTATTGATCTACAACATAGATATGCTAATACTACGAGGACTAAGTTCATGATAAATTAAAGTTCAATTTAATCATATTACTTAAGAACTCCCACTTAGATAGACATCCCTCTAGTCATCTAAATGATCACGTGATCCAAATCAACTAAACCATGTCCGATCATCACGTGAGATGGAGTAGTTTCAATGGTGAACATCTTATGTTGATCATATCTACTATATGATTCACGCTCGACCTTTCGGTCTCCAGTGTTCCGAGGCCATATCTGCATATGCTAGGCTCGTCAAGTTTAACCCGAGTATTCTGCGTGTGCAAAACTGGCTTACACCCGTTGTATTTGAACGTAGAGCTTATCACACCCGATCATCACATGGTGTCTCGGCACGACGAACTTTCGCAACGGTGCATACTCAAGGAGAACACTTATACCTTGAAATTTAGTAAGGGATCATCTTATAATGCTACCGTCGTTCTAAGCAAAATAAGAAGCACAATAAGATAAACATCACATGCAATCAAAATATGTGACATGATATGGCCATCATCATCTTGTGCTTTTGATCTCCATCTCCAAAGCACCTTCATGATCACCTTCGTCACCGGCGCGACACCTTGATCTCCATCGTAGCATCGTTGTCGTCTCGCCAACTATTGCTTCTACGACTATCGCTACCGCTTAGTGATAAAGTAAAGCAATTACATGGCGATTGCATTTCATACAATAAAGCGACAACCATATGGCTCCTGCCAGTTGCCGATAACATTACAAAACATGATCATCTCATACAAAACTGTATAACTCATCATGTCTTGACCATATCACATCACAACATGCCCTGCAAAAACAAGTTAGACGTCCTCTACTTTGTTGTTGCAAGTTTTACGTGGCTGCTACGGGCTTAGCAAGAACCGTTCTTACCTACGCATACAAAACCACAACGATGTTTCGTCAAGTATGTGCTGTTTTAACATTCACAAGGACCGGGCGTAGCCACACTTGATTCAGCTAAAGTGAGAGAGACAGACACCCGCCAGTCACCTTTAAGCAACGAGTGCTCGTAACGGTGAAACCAGTCTCGCATAAGCGTACGCGTAATGTCGGTCCGGGCCGCTTCATCTCACAATACCGCCGAAGCAAAGTATGACATGCTGGAAAGCAGTATGACTAGTATCGCCCACAACTCATTGTGTTCTACTCGTGCATATCATCTACGCATAGACCTGGCTCATGATGCCACTGTTGGGGAACGTAGTATTTTAAAATTTTCCTACGATCACGCAAGATCTATCTACCAGATGCATAGCAACGAGAGGGGAGAGTGAGTCTACGTACCCTCGTAGACCGAAAGCGGAAGCGTTAGAACAACGCGGTTGATGTAGTCGTACGTCTTCACGGCCCGACCGATCAAGCACCGAAACTACGGCACCTCCGAGTTCTAGCACACGTTCAGCTCGATGACGTCCCTCGAACTCCGATCCAGCCGAGTGTCGAGGGAGAGTTTCGTCAGCACGACGGCGTGGTGACGATCTTGATGTTCTACCGTCGCAGGGCTTCGCCTAAGCACCGCTACAATATTTATCGAGGAGAACTATGGTGGAGGGGGGCACCGCACACGGCTAAGAGATCAAAAGATCAATTGTTGTGTCTAAAGGTGCCCCCTGCCCCCGTATATAAAGGAAGGAGGGAGAGGCCGGCCCTAGAGGGGGCGCACCAAGTGTGGGGAGTCCTACTAGGACTCCCAAGTCCTAGTAGGATTCCCCTTTCCTTTCCGGAGTAGGAGAGAAGGAAAGAGGGGGAGAGGGAGAAGGAAAAGGGGGCTGCACCCCTTGTCCAATTCGGACCAGAAGGGGCGTGCACGCCTCCTTCCTTTTGGCCTCTCTCCTCTATTCCCGTAACTCCCCGGTACTCCGAAAATACCCGAATCACTCGGAACCTTTCCGATGTCCGAATATAGTCGTCCAATATATCGATTTTTACGTCTCGACCATTTTGAGACTCCTCGTCATGTCCCCGATCTCATCCGGGACTCCGAACTCCTTCGGTACATCAAAACTCATAAACTCATAATAAAACTATCATCGAAACCTTAAGCGTGCGGACCCTACGGGTTCGAGAACTATGTAGACATGACCGAGACACGTCTCCGGTCAATAACCAATAGCGGAACCTGGATGCTCATATTGGCTCCCACATATTCTACGTAGATCTTTATCGGTCAAACCGCATAACAACATACATTGTTCCCTTTGTCATCGGTATGTTACATGCCCGAGATTCGATCGTCGGTATCTCAATACCTAGTTCAATCTCGTTACCAACAAGTCTCTTTACTCGTTCCGTAATACATCATCCCGCAACTAACTCATTAGCTGCAATGCTTGCAAGGCTTATAGTGATGTGCATTACCGAGTGGGCCCAGAGATACCTCTCCGACAATCGGAGTGACAAATCCTAATCTCGAAATACGCCAACCCAACAAGTACCTTCAGAGACACCTGTAGAGTACCTTTATAATCACCCAGTTACGTTGTGACGTTTGGTAGCACACAAAGTGTTCCTCCGATATTCGGGAGTTGCATAATCTCATAGTCATAGGAACATGTATAAGTCATGAAGAAAGCAATAGCAGTAAAACTTAAACGATCATAGTGCTAAGCTAACGGATGGGTCTTGTCCATCAGATCATTCTCCTAATGATCTGATCCCGTTGATCAAATGACAACTCATGTCTATGGCTAGGAAACATAACCATCTTTGATCAATGAGCTAGTCTAGTAGAGGCATACTAGGGACACTCTGTTTTGTCTATGTATTCACACATGTATTAAGTTTCCGGTTAATACAATTCTAGCATGAATAATAAACATTTATCATGATATAAGGAAATAAATAATAACTTTATTATTGCCTCTAGGGCATATTTCCTTCAGTCTCCCACTTGCACTAGAGTCAATAATCTAGTTCACATCGCCATGTGATTTAACACCGATAGTTCACATCGTCATGTGATTAACACCCAAAGGGTTTACTAGAGTCAATAATCTAGTTCACATCTCTATGTGATTAACACCCAAAGAGTACTAAGGTGTGATCATGTTTTGCTTCGTGAGAGAAGTTTAGTCAACGGGTCTGTCACATTCAGATCCGTATGTATTTCGCAAATGTCTATGTGTCTACAATGCTCTGCATGGAGCTACTCTAGCTAATTGCTCCCACTTTCAATACGCATCCAGATTGATACTTAGAGTCAGCTGGATTTAGTGTCAAAGCTTGCATCGGCGTAACCCTTTACGACGAACTCTTTATCACCTCCATAATCGAGAAACATTTCCTTAGTCATCCAGTTACTAAGGATAATTTTGACCGCTGTACAGTGATCTACTCCTGGATCACTATTGTACCCTCTTGACAAACTCATGGCAAGGTACACAACATGTTTGGTACACAGCATGGCATACTTTATAGAACCTATGGCTGAGGCATAGGGAATGACTTTCATTCTCTCTATATTTTTCTGTCGTGGTCTGGCTTTGAGTCTTACTCAACTTCACACCTTACAAGTCATGTAAGAACTCCTTCTTTGACTGATCCATTTTGAACTACTTCAAAATCATATCAAGGTATGTACTCATCGAAAGTCTTATCAAGCGTCTTGATCTATCTCTATAGATCTTGATGCCCAATATGTAAGCAGCTTCACCAAGGTCTTTCTTTGAAAAACTCCTTTCAAACACTCCTTTATGCTTTCCAGAAAATTCTACATCATTTCCGATCGACAATATGTCATTCACATATACTTATCAGAAAGGCTGTAGTGCTCCCACTCACTTCTTGTAAATACAAGCTTCACTGCAAGTCTGTATAAATCTATATGCTTTGATCAACTTATCAAAGCGTATATTCCAACTCCGAGATGCTTGCACCAGTCCATAGATGGATCGCTGGAGCTTGCACATTTTGTTAGCACCTTTAGGATTGACAAAACCTTCTGGTTGCATCATATACAAGTCTTCTTTAATAAATCCATTAAAGAATGCAGTTTTGTTATCCATTTGCCAGATTTCATAAAATGCGGCAATTGCTAACATGATTCGGACAGACTTAAGCATCGCTACGGGTGAGAAAGTCTCATCGTAGTCAACTCCTTGAACTTGTTGAAAAACTTTCGCAACAAGTCGAGCTTTGTAAACAGTAACATTACTGTCAGCGTCAGTCTTCCTCTTGAAGATCCATTTATTTTCGATGGCTTGCCGACCATCGGGCAAGTCAACCAAAGTCCACACTTTGTTCTCATACATGGATCCCATCTCAGATTTCATGGTCTCAAGCCATTTTGCGGAATCTGGGCTCATCATCGCTTCCTCATAGTTCGTAGGTTCATCATGGTCCAGTAACATGATTTCCAGAACCGGGTTGCCGTACCACTCTGGTGCGGAACGTACTCTGGTTGATCTACGAAGTTCAGCAGTAACTTGATCCGAAGTTTCATGATCATCATCATTAGCTTCCTCACTAATTGGTGTAGGAATCACTGGAACCAGTTTCTGTGATGTACTACTATCCAATTCGGGAGAAGGTACAATTACCTCATCAAGTTCCACTTTCCTCCCACTCACTTCTTTCGAGAGAAACTCCTTCTCTAAAAAGGATCCACTCTTAGCAACAAAGACCTTGCCTTCGGATCTGTGATAGAAGGTGTACCCAACAGTTTCTTTTGGGTATCCTATGAAGATTTACTTCTCCGATTTGGGTTCGAGCTTATCATGTTGAAACTTTTTCACATAAGCATCGCAGTCCCAAACTTAAAGAAACGACAACTTTGGTTTCTTGCCAAACCACAGTTCATAAGGTGTCGTATCAACGGATTTAGATGGTGCCCTATTTAACGTGAATATAGCTGTCTCTAATGCATAACCCCAAAAGCGATAGTGGTAGATCGGTAAGAGACATCATCGATCGCACCATATCTAATAAAGTACGGTTATGACGTTTGGACACACCATTACACTGTGGTGTTCCAGGTGGCGTGAGTAGTGAAACTATTTCACATTGTTTTTACTGAAGGCCAAACTCGCTAACTCAAATATTTTACCTCTACGATCATATCGTAGAAACTCTTATTTTCTTGTTACGATGATTCTCCACTTCACTTTGAAATTCTTTGAACTTTTCAAATGTTTCAGACTTGTGCTTCATTAAGTAGATATACCCATATCTGCTCAAATCACTAGTGAAGGTCAGAAATTAATGATACCCGCCGCGAGCTTCAACACTCATTGGTCCACATACATCTGTATGTATGATCTCCAACAAATCTGTTGCTCGCTCCATTGTTCCGGAGAACGGAGTTTTAGTCATCTTGCCCATGAGGCATGGTTCGCAAGCACCAACTGATTCATAATCAAGTGATTCCAAAAGTCCATCACTATGGAGTTTCTTCATGTGCTTTACGCCATTATGACCTAAACGGCAGTGCCACAAATAAGTTGCACTATCATTATTAACCCTGCATCTTTTGGCTTCAATATTATGAATATGTGTATCACCACGATCGAGATCCAACAAACTATTTTCATTGGGTGTATGACCATCGAAGGTTTTATTCATGTAAACAGAATAACAATTATTCTATGACTTTAAATGAATAATCGTATTGCAACAATTATGATCAAATCATATTTATGCTCAACGCAAATGCCAAATAACATTTATTTAGGTTTTACACTAATCCCGAAAGTATAGGGGTTGTGCCCATTCTGATTGTTGTGGCCACCCTGGTTACTTTGGAATCCTAGACCGGAACCACCGCCTTGATAACCCGGCCCGTGAAAATCAGGGCCTGAACCGCTGGACGATCCAGGATAGTATTGGAACCGGTTTCTGAACTCCCGCATTATGAAGCAGTCCCTCCAAAGGTGTGTGGCTGGCTTTTCCTTCGTGTCGTGCCTGGGACAAGGCACATTCATCTGGCGCTCCAAATTGATATTTTGTCCTCCGCCCCGCGGGGGGCGGTCTACCTTTACGACGCTGGCCATCCTCCTGTACATTGGTGTTAGCTACGAAATCTGAACCATTATCCGCTTTACACTTACCGCTGTATCCCTGATTCGCCGCATTAGACTGCAGCGCTTTACCATTCTTCTTTCCTTTCCCTGACTTCTCATCGTCAGACTATGGATATTTGGCACTATCCGAATCTGCATACTTCACCAGGGCCCCCATGAGTGTTCCCATGTCATGACAATGACGCTTGAGCCGTCCTAACTTCAACTTCAGAGGTTCAAACCGGCAGTTGCCTTCCAATGTCTCCACCGCTGTGTCTGGATTGATGCGGTCTGAGGAATGCAAGATCTCTGACACCCAGCGCACCCAATGACTTGTTGATTCATTTTCCCATTGAACGCAGGCCGCCAAGTCTACAATGGACATGGGTTGCTTGCATGTATCCTTGAAGTTATTAATAAACCGGCGCTGTAACTCGGCCCATGATCCGATGGAGCTCTGTGGTAACCCTTTTAGCCAGGTGCGAGCCATGCCCTCCAGCATCATGGTGAAGTACTTCGCGCACACCGCATCGTCCACATCCAGCATCTCCATTGCCATCTCGTAGATTTCTTCCCAGGCTTCGAGGGACAGATCCGCGGTATAATTGGGCACCTTGCGCGGTCCTTTGAAGTCCTTAGGCAGTCTTACATTGCGTAAAGCGGGCGTAAGGCACGGTACTCCCAAGGAGCTGGAAGTAACCCCTCGCTTGATCGTGGTAGATGGACGAACCGGCGTAGGCTGACGGGCTTCATATTGTGCTGCTAATTGGGCCTCTCGGCGCTGTCTGCCCTAATCCACCACATCTTGTGCGTCTACACCTCCTCCCACCGGGCTATCCATCCGCGGCGGTTTACGAGTTCGCACGTTACTCGACACGGCCGGTTCTTCGAGGTGCCTGCTGTAGCTCCGGCTTGGGCAGGGGGTGGAATGAATCCTCTCGCGGCTGTGGGAATAAGCCTGCTGCTGAGTTAAAGCCGTCTCCAGAAACTCTCTAGCTCGCCGCGCCTCCACTACTATAGGGGATCCCCCTTCAATGGGAAGGGCTGCCAATCGTGAAGCGGCGGCAACTATGTTATCCAAAGGGTTGGAGTAGTGACCATGAGGGGTGGGCGCGTGCTGTGACAGAATGATCTGGCGGGTTGGCTCCGCGGCCTGTGGCTGGACCGATGCCCCTGTGCCAGGCACTTCTCCCCGGTTTACCCCCGGCTGGTTGCTGGTTCCCGCTCCTGGCGTACTGAAGAGGTTCCTCGCTTCGTAAACCGGCGGCAGGCGAGACTAGCGCCTTCTCCTCATTACGTCATTTGATGCCATTTGATCCAACAGAAGCTGATAGGCCTGAGCATCTAGCTCGGCCTGCCTTGCGATCATCCTAGAGTTCTCAGCCGCCAGGTCCAATTTAGCTTGATCTATTTGGCCCCTCACCTTAGCAACTTCCGAGTCGTGTTGTTCCTTCTCGGCCTGGCCGACCTCCGCGGTTAGCAGCATTGTCAAAGTATTAACTAAAGCGGTCAGAACTTGAGCCGGTGGCTGAACCGGGCCTCCTGCCTGGGCCGCCGCCACCGCCGCCGCGTCGGACGTTAATGCCGCCGCAGTCGAAGATTGTTGCACAGATTGTGAACCGACCATGAAGACGGCGACCCGGCTCGGCTGATCAAGGGTGTCCGGAATACTGTCACCATCGAAACAGACCCCAGACCGGCCATCCCGCAGTAGATATAAAGACTTGGTTTCTCCAGTGGATGACTCGTCGCCGGAATAAACGACGATCTCGCCACCGGATTATGATCCCTCCTCAGCTTGCGCTCCGTGAACCGCTCCCACGAAGACATGCTTCATGGCGGGCCGAATCTGGGCAGGTCTCGCATGCTGAGCCGGCTCGACGATGTTGGGGCACATGTCCGGCTCACGGCCTGGTTCGCCGATCTTGCCGATGAAGATGTGGATGCCGTCGAAGGGGACCCGGTACCCATATTCGATCGAATCGGCCTCGGGACCCCAGCCTGCATCGTCAATGTAGATCTTGCCGCGACGACTCTTAGTCATCCGGTCCACTGCGTAACCCTTGAGTCCTTCAAAGCTTCCCTTCAAGAAGTCAAAACCATCGTACGACTGCCCCATGGTGGGCGCCAACTGTCGTGGTTTTGTCACGGCAGATGTCCTAGCAAAAGGACTTAGTCGTGGAGCCATCACTATGGGTTAGCTTAAAGGGGTTAAAGCGGACAAGGACGCAAGGGATTTTTATACTAGTTCGGCCCCTTCGATGAAGGTAAAAGCCTACGTCTAGTTTGGTGTAGTATTACTAGGGTTTCGATGACCAGGGAGCAATTCACTTTGCCTGTGTCTCGAGTTGTTGTCCTCTGTCACTGAACCGTCGCCGGGTCGTCCCTTTATATACATAGGGTGACGCCCAGGCCGGTGTTGGAAATATGCCCTAGAGGCAATAATAAAAGAGTTATTATTATATTTCCTTGTTCATGATGATCGTTTATTATCCATGCTATAATCGTATTGATTGGAAACTCAAATACATGTGTGGATGAATAGACAGACTTTGTGTCCCTAGTGAGCCTCTACAGGACTAGCTCGTTGATCAAAGATGACCGCGGTTTCCAGGTCATAGACATGAGTTGTCATTTGATAACGGGATCACATCATTAGGAGAATGATGTGATGGACGAGACCCAAACGTTAAACATAGCTTTTGATCGTGTCAGTTATCGCTATAGTTTTCTGCATGTCAAGTATAAGTTCCTATGACCATGAGATCATGTAACTCACTGACACCGTAGGAGTGCTTTGTGTGTGCCAAACGTCGCAACGTAACTGGGTGACTATAAAGGTACTCTACAGGTATCTCCGAGGGTGTCTGTTGAGTTGACATGGATTGAGACTGGGATTTGTCACTCCGTGTGACGGAGAGGTATCTCCGGGCCCACTCGGTAATACGTCATCTCAATGAGCTCAAAGTGACTAAGTAGTTGGTCACGGGATTATGTATTACGGTAACGAGTAAAGAGACTTGCCGGTAACGAGATTGAACTAGGTATAGAGATACCGACGATCGAATCTCGGGCAAGTAACATACCGACGAGACAAAGGGAACTGTGTACGGGATTGCCTGAATCCTTGACATCGTGGTTCATCCGATGAGATCATCGAGAAACATGTGGGAACCAATATGGGTATCCAGATCCCGCTATTGGTTATTGACCTGGGAATGTCTCGGTCATGTCTACATGGTTTCCGAACCCGCAGGGTCTACACACTTAAGGTTCGGTGACGCTAGGGTTGTTAGTGAGAATAGTGCATGGTTATCGAAGGTTGTTCGGAGTCCCGGATGAGATCCCGGACATGACGAGGGTCTCCGGAATGGTCCGGAGACGAAGATTGATATATAGGATGAAAGGTTTCGGAGTCCGGAAGTGTTCCGGGGAGCATCGGGAAATCGGCGGACGACCGAAAGGGGTTTCGGGGGTTCCGGAAGTGGTTTCGGGCCTAATGGGCCACAAAGGGGGACACCACAGCCCTCATAGGGCTGTGCGCCCCCCCTGGGCCCTCTCCTCATGCGCAAGGGGAGGTGGACCCTCCTAGGGCAGCCGCACCCCCCCTGGCTTGGGGGGCAAGGCGCCTAGGGGGGAAACCCTAGGGCTGGCCCTTGGCCGCCGCCCCCCCTGCCTTGGCCGCCGCCCCCCTTGCCCTGGCCGCCGGCCCCCCTAGGGGAAACCCTAGGGCGCCCCTCCCCTCTCCACCCCCCTATATATAGTGAGGCAAAGGGAGGGCAGCGAACACACGTTTGTGCCTCGGTGCTGCCCTCCCTCTCCCATAACATCTTCTTCTCCCGCGGTGCTTAGGCGAAGCCCTGCTGGATTCCACCTCCACCATCACCACCACGCCGTCGTGCTGCCGGTTCTCCATCAACCTCTCCTCCACCCCTTGCTGGATCAAGAAGGAGGAGACGTCCCCGAGCCGTACGTGTGAAGAACGCGGAGGCACCGTTGCTTCGGTGCTTGGATCTTCAGCGATCTGAATCGCGGCGAGTACGACTCCATCAACCGCGTTCTTAACGCTTCCGCTTAGCGATCTACAAGGGTATGTGGATCCTACTCTCCCCTCGTAGTTGCATCTACTAGATTGATCTTGGTGAACGTAGAGAAAATTTTTGTTTTCCATGCAACGTTCCCCAACAGTGGTATCAGAGCTAGGATCTTGCGTAGATGCTTTCTCGAGTAGAACACAAAAGGGTTTGTGGGCGTTGATGTTTAAATTGCTGCCCTCCTTAGTCTTTCTTGATTCAGCGGTATTATGGGATGAAGCGGCCCGGACCAACTTTACATGTCCACGTACATGAGACCGGTTCCATCGACAGACATGTGACTTTTGTTGCATAAGATGGCTGGCGGGTGTCTGTCTCTCCTATCTTAGTTGAATCGGAATAGAACAAGGCGGTCCTTGTAGAAGGTTAAATAGCAACTTGAATATCACCGTTGTGGCTTTGCGTAGGTAAGAAGCGTTCTTGCTAGATACCCATAGCAGCCACGTAAAACATGCAACAACAAATTAGAGGACGTCTAACTTGTTTTTGCAGGGTATGTATGTGATATGATATGGCCAATGACATGATGAGATATATTTGATGTATGAGATAATCATGTTGTAATAGTTAATATCGACTTGCATGTCGATGCATACGGCAACCGGCAGGAGCCATAGGGTTGTCTTTAATTTTTGTATGACCTGCGTGTCAATCATTAAGCGCTTTGTAATGCTTTACTGAATCACTAAACGGTAGCAATAGTAGTAAGAGCATGGTGGGCGCCGACAACCCCGATGGCGACACGATGATGGAGATCATGATGATGGGGATCATGGTGTGGCGCCGGTGACGATGGAGATCATGCCGGTGCTTTGGAGATGGAGATCAAAAGCACGAGTTGATGGCCATATCATGTCACTTATGATTTGCATGTGATGTTAATCCTTTTATGCATCTTATTTTGCTTAGGACGACGGTAGCATTATAAGATGATCCTTCACTAAAATTTCAAGATAAAATTGTGTTCCCCCCGAGTGTGCGCCGTTGCGAAGGTTCGTCGTTTCGAAGCACCACGTGATGATCGGGTGTGATAGACTCTACGTTCGCATACAACGGGTGCAAGCCAGTTTTGCACATGCAGAACACTCGGGTTAGACTTGACGAGCCTAGCATGTACAGACATGGCCTCGGAACACGGAGGACCGAAAGGTCGAGCATGAGTCATATAGTAGATATGATCAACATGTTGATGTTCACCATTGACACCACCTCATCTCACGTGATGATCGGACTTGGGTTGGTGAATTTGGATCATGTCACGCTCGAATGACCAGAGGGATGTCAATTTGAGTGGGAGTTATAATTAATTTGATTAGGTAATAACTCACTTATCATGAACAATAGTCTAAAATGTCTTTGCAAATCTTTTGTTGTAGATGGCTCGCGCAGTAGCTCCCCTGAATTTTAATGCGTTCATAGAGAAAGCTAAACTGAAAGATGATGGGAGCAACTTTGTGGACTGGCTCCGCAATCTGAGGATCATCCTCACAGCTGCCCAAAAGGTTTATGTCCTAAATGCACCGCTAGGTGACCCCCCCCCCGCTCCTACAGCCCCTGCAGACGTTTTGAACGTCTGGCAGTCGCGTTCGGATGACTATTCGATAGTGCAGTGTGCCATGTTGTACGGCTTGGAAGGAGGACTTCAAAGGCGTTTTGAACGTCATGGTGCATATGAGATGTACCAGGAGTTGAAGTTCATCTTTGAAAAGAATGCTAAGATCGAGAGGTATGAGACCACCGATAAATTCTTTGCTTGCAAGATGGAGGAGAATTCGTCTGTCAGTGAACACTTACTGAAGATGTCTGGGTACTATACCCGCATAGCTGATCTGGGACTTGTGTTCCCGGATGAGGCTATCATTGACAGAATTCTCCAGTCACTCCCGCCAAGCTACAAGAGCTTTGTGCAGCAGTACAACATGCAAGGGATGAATAAAACCATCGCCGAGCTGTTTTCAATGCTGAAAGTCGCTGAGGCAGACATCCAGAAGGAGTATCAAGTGTTGATGGTCAATAAAACCACCAGTTTCAAGAAGAATGGCAAGGGCAAGAAGGGTAACTCTAAGAAGGGTGGCAAAGCAGTTGCTAATCCAGCGAAGAAACCCAAGGCTGGGCCCAAGCCAGAGACTGAGTGTTTCTATTGCAAGGGGAACGGCCACTGGAAGCGGAACTGCCCCAAGTATCTGGCGGACAAGAAGGGGGCCAAC
Source organism: Secale cereale (assembly GCA_902687465.1). Lineage (NCBI taxonomy): Eukaryota > Viridiplantae > Streptophyta > Magnoliopsida > Poales > Poaceae > Secale > Secale cereale. Next base: position 615,179,052 of record LR738713.1, read on the forward strand.
AACAACAAAGGTATATGTGATATACATGTTATTGATGTGTACCTTACCAACTCTCGTTGTAGTGCCTGGGTATTTGATACCGGTTCGGTTGCTCACATTTGCAACTCTAAACAGGAACTGCGGAATAAACGGAGGCTGGCGAAGGACGAAGTGACGATGCGCGTGGGAAATGGTTCCAAGGTTGATGTGATCGCCGTCGGCACGCTCGCTCTTCGATTACCATCGGGATTAGTTATGAACCTGAATAATTGTTATTTAGTGCCTGCGTTAAGCATGAACATTATATCTGGATCTTGTTTATTGCGAGACGGTTACTCATTTAAGTCAGAGAATAATGGTTGTTCTATTTATATGAGTAATATCTTTTATGGTCATGCACCCGAAGTTAGGGGTTTATTCTTATTGAATCTCGATAGTGATGATACACATGTTCATAACATTGATGCCAAAAGATGTATAGTAGATAATGATAATACCACTTTCTTGTGGCACTGCCGTCTCGGTCATATCGGCGTGAAACGCATGAGGAAGCTCCATGCTGATGGACTTTTGGAGTCTCTTGATTTTGAATCACTTGACACGTGCGAGCCGTGCCTCATGGGCAAGATGACAAGGACCCCGTTTTCAGGGACAATGGAACGGGCAAGTGACTTATTGGAAATCATACATACTGATGTGTGCGGTCCGATGAGTGTAACGGCGCGCGGTGGATATCGTTATTTTCTCACCTTCACTGACGACTTAAGTAGATATGGGTATATTTACTTGATGAAGCATAAGTCTGAAACTTTTGAAAAGTTCAAGCAATTTCAGAGTGAAGTTGAAAATCATCGTAACAAGAAGATCAAGTTCCTACGATCTGATCGAGGGGGAGAATATCTGAGTTATGAGTTTGGTGATCACTTAAGAAAATGTGGAATTGTTTCAAAGTTGACGCCACCTGGAACACCACAGCGTAATGGTGTGTCCGAACGTCGTAATCGAACCCTATTAGATATGGTACGTTCTATGATGTCTCTTGCCGATTTGCCACTATCGTTTTGGGGATATGCGTTAGAGACAGCTGCATTCACTTTAAATAGGGCTCCATCTAAGTCCGTTGAGACAACACCGTATGAACTGTGGTTTGGTAAGAAACCTAAGTTGTCTTTTCTCAAGGTTTGGGGTTGCGATGCTTATGTCAAAAGGCTTCAGCCAGAAAAGCTCGAACCCAAAGCGGACAAATGTGTCTTCATAGGATACCCAAAAGAAACAGTTGGGTACACCTTCTATCTCAGATCCGAGGGCAAAGTGTTTGTCGCTAAGAACGGGTCCTTTCTCGAGAAAGAGTTTCTCTCGAAAGAATTGAGTGGGAGGAAGGTAGAACTTGATGAGGTTATTGAACCTCTGCTTCAACCCGAGAGTAGCGCAGCACAGAAAAATGTTTTTGTGGAGCCTGCAGAGGTTGAAGAGGAAGCCAATGATGATGATCAAGAAGCTTCTGATCAAGTTACTACCGAACCTCGTAGGTCGACAAGGGTACGCACTGCACCTGAGTGGTATGGTAACCCTGTCTTGGAGGTCATGTTGTTAGACAACGGTGAACCTACGAGCTATGGAGAAGCGATGGTGGGCCCGGATTCCGACAAATGGTTAGAGGCCATGAAATCCGAGATGGGATCCATGTATGAAAACAAAGTATGGACTTTGGAAGTATTACCTGAAGGGCGGAAGGCCATTCAGAATAAATGGATTTTTAAGAGGAAGACGGACGCTGACGGTAATGTCACCGTGTATAAAGCTCGACTTGTGGCAAAGGGTTTTTCACAAGTTCAAGGGATTGACTACGATGAGACTTTCTCACCCGTAGCGATGCTTAAATCCGTCCGAATCATGTTAGCGATAGCTGCATATTTCGATTATGAAATTTGGCAGATAGATGTCAAAACAGCGTTCCTTAACGGTTTTCTTAAGGAAGAGTTGTATATGATGCAACCGGAAGGTTTTGTCGATCCAGAGAATGCTGACAAAGTATGCAGGCTCCAGCGTTCCATTTATGGGCTGGTGCAAGCATCTCGGAGTTGGAATCTTCGCTTTGATGAGGTGATCAAAGCGTTTGGGTTTATACAAGTTTACAATGAAGCTTGTATTTACAAGAAAGTGAGTGGGAGCTCTATAGCGTTTCTAATATTATATGTGGATGACATATTGCTGATTGGAAACAATATAGAATTTTTGGATAGCGTGAAGGGGTATTTGAACAAGAGTTTTTCGATGAAGGATCTCGGTGAAGCTGCTTTCATATTGGGCATCAAGATCTATAGAGATAGATCAAGACGCTTGATAGGACTTTCACAAAGCACATACCTTGATAAAGTTTTGAAGAAGTTCAAAATGGATCAATCCAAGAAGGGGTTCTTGCCGGTATTGCAAGGTACAAAGTTGAGTAAGACTCGGTGCCCAGTGACTGCGGAAGATAGAGAAAAGATGAGTGTCGTCCCCTATGCTTCAGCCATAGGCTCTATCATGTATGCAATGCTGTGCACGAGACCAGATGTCAGCCTTGCCATAAGTATGGCCGGAAGGTTTCAAAGTAATCCTGGTATGGATCACTGGACAGCGGTCAAGAATATCCTAAAGTACCTGAAAAGGACTAAGGATATGTTTCTCGTTTATGGAGGTGATCAAGAGCTCGTCGTAAAGGGTTACGTCGATGCAAGTTTTGACACTGATCCGGATGACTCTAAGTCTCAAACCGTATACGTATATATTCTCAACGGGGGAGCGGTAAGCTGGTGCAGTTCCAAGCAGAGCGTGGTAGCTGATTCTACATGTGAAGCGGAGTATATAGCTGCCTCGGAGGCGGCAAAGGAAGGTGTCTGGATGAAGGAGTTCATGACAGATCTTGGAGTTGTGCCTAGTGCACTGAACCCAATGACTCTGTTCTGTGACAACACTGGTGCCATTGCTCTAGCCAAGGAACCAAGGTTTCACAAGAGGACCAGACACATAAAGCGACGCTTCAATTCCATCCGCGATTCGGTCAAGGAGGAGGACATAAACATTTGCAAAGTACACACGGATTTGAATGTTGCAGATCCGTTGACTAAGCCTCTTCCACGGGCTAAGCACGATCAACACCAAGACTCTATGGGTGTTAGATTCATTACCTTGTAATGCTAGATTATTGACTCTAGTGCAAGTGGGAGACTGTTGGAAATATGCCCTAGAGGCAATAATAAAAGAGTTATTATTATATTTCCTTGTTCATGATGATCGTTTATTATCCATGCTATAATCGTATTGATTGGAAACTCAAATACATGTGTGGATGAATAGACAGACTTTGTGTCCCTAGTGAGCCTCTACAGGACTAGCTCGTTGATCAAAGATGACCGCGGTTTCCAGGTCATAGACATGAGTTGTCATTTGATAACGGGATCACATCATTAGGAGAATGATGTGATGGACGAGACCCAAACGTTAAACATAGCTTTTGATCGTGTCAGTTATCGCTATAGTTTTCTGCATGTCAAGTATAAGTTCCTATGACCATGAGATCATGTAACTCACTGACACCGTAGGAGTGCTTTGTGTGTGCCAAACGTCGCAACGTAACTGGGTGACTATAAAGGTACTCTACAGGTATCTCCGAGGGTGTCTGTTGAGTTGACATGGACCGAGACTGGGATTTGTCACTCCGTGTGACGGAGAGGTATCTCCGGGCCCACTCGGTAATACGTCATCTCAATGAGCTCAAAGTGACTAAGTAGTTGGTCACGGGATTATGTATTACGGTAACGAGTAAAGAGACTTGCCGGTAACGAGATTGAACTAGGTATAGAGATACCGATGATCGAATCTCGGGCAAGTAACATACCGACGAGACAAAGGGAACTGTGTACGGGATTGCCTGAATCCTTGACATCGTGGTTCATCCGATGAGATCATCGAGAAACATGTGGGAACCAATATGGGTATCCAGATCCCGCTATTGGTTATTGACCTGGGAATGTCTCGGTCATGTCTACATGGTTTCCGAACCCGCAGGGTCTACACACTTAAGGTTCGGTGACGCTAGGGTTGTTAGTGAGAATAGTGCATGGTTATCGAAGGTTGTTCGGAGTCCCGGATGAGATCCCGGACATGACGAGGGTCTCCGGAATGGTCCGGAGACGAAGATTGATATATAGGATGAAAGGTTTCGGAGTCCGGAAGTGTTCCGGGGAGCATCGGGAAATCGGCGGACGACCGAAAGGGGTTTCGGGGGTTCCGGAAGTGGTTTCGGGCCTAATGGGCCACAAAGGGGGACACCACAGCCCTCATAGGGCTGTGCGCCCCCCCTGGGCCCTCTCCTCATGCGCAAGGGGAGGTGGACCCTCCTAGGGCAGCCGCACCCCCCCTGGCTTGGGGGGCAAGGCGCCTAGGGGGGAAACCCTAGGGCTGGCCCTTGGCCGCCGCCCCCCCTGCCTTGGCCGCCGCCCCCCCTTGCCCTGGCCGCCGGCCCCCCTAGGGGAAACCCTAGGGCGCCCCTCCCCTCTCCACCCCCCTATATATAGTGAGGCAAAGGGAGGGCAGCGAACACACGTTTGTGCCTCGGTGCTGCCCTCCCTCTCCCATAACATCTTCTTCTCCCGCGGTGCTTAGGCGAAGCCCTGCTGGATTCCACCTCCACCATCACCACCACGCCGTTGTGCTGCCGGTTCTCTATCAACCTCTCCTCCACCCCTTGCTGGATCAAGAAGGAGGAGACGTCCCCGAGCCGTACGTGTGAAGAACGCGGAGGCACCGTTGCTTCGGTGCTTGGATCTTCAACGATCTGAATCGCGGCGAGTACGACTCCATCAACCGCGTTCTTAACGCTTCCGCTTAGCGATCTACAAGGGTATGTGGATCCTACTCTCCCCTCGTAGTTGCATCTACTAGATTGATCTTGGTGAGCGTAGAGAAAATTTTTGTTTTCCATGCAACGTTCCCCAACAGCCGGTTTACAGAATCCCGAGGCCGGCCCATAAACGTGCCGGCTCGGTTTTTATCTTTCCTATCTTACAATACAAGTTATACGCCGTATGGCGGTTTACACTTATGGGCCCTAACACCTCTTAGGCCTTGAATCTCTAGTCTTCTACAATAAAGCGTCATGCTCCATGTCTCGCTGGGCTTCAATAGTAGTCATCCTTATAGGTATAAACCGACCCCTCCTGGGCGGTTTATACCTAGTAGTTATATCCCTGACAATATGCCTCATCACTGATGGTGGCGACATGGAACAACACTTCTGTGATGTTAGTACTGTAAAGTAGAGAAATTGATTTACAAGCATGTGCCATCGCCGATTTGATGGGTACATTAGACATTAACAACTTGTATGATCTCACATTCTCTGGTGCTAATATTTTATGAATAAACATGAGTGTAAAGGTGGTTAAGAATTCTGATGGATAGTAATGGGGAGATATTTACCGAGGTTGCTAGGCGGGAGGACTTCCCTTTTCTGGAAGGATTTCTCTGGGTGGGTTGTTCTGATTTCACAAGATTGAAAGAACTGGACATTGAGCTAATTAGTCATGTGATTGGTCACTGAAAATGTTTCTCGTATTAGTTTGTTAATATGCTTTTGCTTTTCGCAGTTTAGAAATTTTGTGTTTGTCTCGAGGAGTAATTTTCTGCTCTGCTTACGTTAAGATTTTGTCTGGGAAATTTATGCAGCTCTTCGTTTGCACTTTAGATGACTGTGCGTGAAGCTCTGAGTTCCGCCCTTGATGAGATGTCTGGCAATGCTTCTGTTTTCTTAATGGCAGAAGAGGTGCCACGATACCACCTGGAAGACTAAGTAGTAATATATTTTTATTTCCTTTATTTGTGCCCTCTAAATACTTGTCATTTCTCTCGCAGGGTGGTTTGAATAAGAACTACTTATAAATTTACATGTTTTTTGATATTAGTGCCTGCTTTTTATTTTTAGTTTTGCAGATTTTATTATATGGATCTAAGGATTCAAATTTGTTCCAAGCTTTTTGCTTGCAGTAAAACTCTTACTAGAGACAACTGGAAATAGGAAACCAAGTGAACTACCAGTTTTGTCTTGAACAATCACTAGTCTGGTTTTATTATGGCATACCTAAATTTATTCTTAGAGAAAATTTGACATGCATATTGGATTTGCTTATGTATTGTTTCAGTAACATGATTATATAGCAATCCGTTTATAACTATGTAAGAGCCAATAGGAGACAGAACATTGTAGCTTTGTACTACTATTACAGTTATACATGATTCTATATAGCTAAAAATATGTCCCGTTGTATTCAAATGAACAGATTCTTCTAATACGACAACTATACAACTTAGTTAGTGTGGAATTTATGTTCCTGGATTATGTAGCTAAATAAATATCATAAATATCAGGAACTATGTTGCAGTGTTTATTCCTTAGCACTTTTGATTTACAAATAAGTCTACTATTGTATAATCCTTGTAACTGAAGTTGGTTATTCAAGCAAACACAATGTGCACTGACAGAAGATGGCAGGAACAATGGTACACATTCAAGTATGTATCTGCCAAAATTGATTATGTTTAACTCTAGGCATTCCATTACTATGTAATGGTGTAATATTCTTTGAAGAATTTGTAGGAGGTACTAGAAAAGTATGACTTGATGAGGGATGCCTTGGTTTTAAAAAATAGCCTGAAAGAATTTAGATTAGTAAATATTGTATAGCCTTCTCATAAAAGTTTGATACACTTTTCAAGAAAACGAACTTTGGTTAATCATTAAGATATAACTTTTATCATATTTGAACAACAAGGTTATTTGAGTGCTACTAAAAAAAAGGTTATTTTTTGTAACTTTTGCGAACTTTGTGGAAAGAAACTGCAAATAACTGATTTCGTTGTCAAGTCTACAATTCAATGTTGATCTAGAGGGTGGAATCTTTAAACTTCGTTGATGATTTCTTGTCCGTTTTGATCTAATATCTGTCTGATGTGGTTTGTATAAAGCTTATGGTGGTATAATTAGTTTTGCTTTTTTTCAGGATATAATAAGGTTGTAGATAGACGGAGACTGAAGTAGTTCACATTACTTTGATGTCTATTGAGCCAATGGGACAACTAAGGTAGTTCTTCGCACAATTTGAAGAATGTTATTTCATTTGCATGATATATCTGACTCATTTCAGTGGGCCTTCAGTTAATTTGAGGCATCCTTTCCTAGGATCTTACCTTGATATTCCTCTATTTTCTCCTATTTGTCCCATGCTTTTTTAAGAATTGAAATAATTATAACCAGTGTTACAAATGTTTGCTGAGGAAAAGTCCTTGCAAAAAAGAAGAATCGTAAGTAGGCTTTCTACCTTCACCAGTATTTCCTTTTGTTCCTAATTGTTGGCTCTTACCTATGGCCTAACAGTAAGGATTAATGCTTTTGATATCTGATTTGAGAAAACAGCATCATAGAACGTAAGTAGAAGGTAGACTGCAGCATTGATCATTGTTATTTTGTACATAGATAGTTCAACGAACTGTTCTGAGAGGGGATGTTGAGGGTGACAACGCCGACGAGCAAGTCGACATCTGTAAAGCTTCGCCTGAGCCATTCCAGCTCTTCCAGAGCCACAAGGTGAGCCAAAAATCCATGTATGTTTGATTGAGCACACTCGCTTCTCTCAGAGTTCATATAATCATTAGAAGCTCAGAACCAGTCATGCCACAGATATGAAGTGGAATTCATTGGCAGGCAAGTAAGCCGAGGAACCAGGACGCCAACGACGCGGAGCCGTTTGCCATCGAGAGGACTAGGGCTACCATCAGGGACCTCTAAAGCAAGCTCAACATCTCCCTCGCGCCTCCATCAACATCGTGTCCCGGAGGGTCGTCGCCGTCCATGACGGCGAGCTACTGCCGCACGGTTAGAGGGAGGCATCAAGGGCCTGCCACCACTGTCGGGGCCGACATGTGTGTAATTTCTATTAATGTATCTTATGTTGCCAAACAACAACATGCTCATGTCGATCCTATATATCATTGTGGGCGTGGCATTTCAGTTTCTTCCTCAGATGATGTTCCAATATAATAAGTTCCATCAAGAATTGCATGTACATGTGCTGCTATCTTGATCCAAAAAGGTAAGTAAAAAAAAGAGCATTCATCTACCTGGCACCGCCCAAATGCCCCTCAAGCGGCGCACCACGGGCGCGCCCCAACTACTAGTATATATACAAAGTGTATGTGTGTGACACAGATATCTAGCCATCAAGGGAGGAGGTGTGAGTATGTGTGTGAGAGAGATATCTGAAGCAGCAGTGCTATTCACACGACACAGTGCAGACGATTCATACACGATACTTAAATCCAACTGGATATGCACATGTTTGAGAAGGGCGCCAGCGGCTGGATTAGCACGTCGTGCATAGATCGGGCAGCACTGCCGTCTGGGTAGCAGTTTCGTATCTGATGATAGATTGAGAGAGATCGGGGTCTGTACGTGATTGGAAGAAAGACAATGTGTGTGTGAGAGAGATCTGGAGTGGGAGGGAGAGGAACAAAGTGATTTCTGTGTGTGTGGGTTCCAGACTCCCGCTGGTAGGTGGCACCCGCTCGAAGAGTGGCTGGGGAGCACCTTCGGCGGACTGCGTAAAAAGACGCCCTTATAATATTACTATTGACAAGAGAACCTATTCAAAATACTAAAGTATGAAATCAACGACGTACACTCGAGGCATCAGATTTTTCCTACCCATAGCAAGGGGGTCCTCCTCTGATTCGCCAGAGAGCTCGATTCTCTCCGACAACTTGTCGGCGGTCCTAGCCGAGGTCCGCCTCGGCCTCTTCGAGCCCTTGGACAGAATACAAGCTTCGGCGCCCTCCGACGCCACCCTCTTCCCTTTGAGGAGAGGTTTCTCTTCCTTCTCATCCTCCCACGTGTCGTCTTCGTGGGCGGAGGAGGCGTGGGTCCCCTCGGACCGAGTGGCCGAGGTCTCCCGGGCCCAAGCACTTGCCTTGCCCTTTTGGGTCTTCGTCCCCTTGGGGGCCACCACGTGCGGCTCCTCGAACAGGAGCGCCTTGAGCAGGGGGGTTCTTGGCTCCTCTAGTAGTTGGGTCGTGCACTTTCTGAACCCAAGCTGACCACTTCACTGAATATCAAGCAAGACAATTCGATCATAATCTGCTCTTCGGGGCTAGAAATAAAAACGTGGACTTGTTTGTTAGAACACTTACCGGGG